>CM038669.1:164211307-165411307 GCA_021605145.1 Aegilops bicornis | reverse complement strand
AAGTCAACAATAACAACAGCAACCCACCGCCACCACCTCCAGTTGACAACTTAGCCCATTTTCTGAGGTTGAATCCGCCGGTGTTTTCCAGTAGCACCGAGCCGATTGTTGCTGATGACTGGCTACACATGATTGGAAGGGAGCAGGTTGCACAGATGCTGAGAAGGTGCGCTTTGCCGCACATCAATTGGATGGACCTGCAGCCTCATGGTGGGATAATTACACAACCACTTTCCCTATAGCCAATGTCACTTGGGATCAGTTTCAGCAAGCGTTCCGCACTACACATGTCTCAGCTGGAGCTATGCGCATGAAGAAGCGTGAGTTTCGCAACTTACGTCAGGGAAACCGTACAGTGGGGCAGTACGTGGATGAGTTCAGTAAGTTAGCTCGCTATGCCCCGGATGATGTGGCCACAGATGCATGCAAGGTGAGAAGTTTATGGAAGAGCTGAATGATGAGCTGAGTATGCAGTTGATGGTAGCAACATTTCCTAACTACCAGGAGTTGGTAGATATGGCTCTTATGATTGAAGGGAAGCATCAGCAGATTGAGAGCCGCAAATGGAAGTATGGAAAGGGAAGTACAGTTCTGGAGCATCGCAGAAGCCTCGTTTTACCCCGAACTCGGGAGGATATACACACAACCATGGAGGCCACACTCACAATGGAGGAAGTTCGCATAATCACAATGGCCCAAAGAATGGGAATGGAAATGGAGGAAGCAGCAGCCAGAACCGTTCCAACCCAGCAACCCCCACCAAGAAGGATCTAAGTCACATTACTTGTTTCAAGTGCGGGAAGACTGGACACTACGCCACCGAGTGTTCTGAAGCCAAGAATGGAAATGGCAATGGAAGCTCTAGAAAGAAGCCCAACCCTTTCAACAAGGGACAAGTGAACACGTTGACGTGGAGGAGGTTGAAGAGCAGCCAGATGTAGTTATCGGTAAGTTTTTGGTTAAGTCATTTACCGCTCTCATTCTATTTGATACTGGTGCATCACATTCATACATATCAAGGGGATTCGTGGACAAGTTTAAGATACCCAACTTAGCCCTTAGGTCACCCATGTTAGTAAGCTCGCCAGGAGCGGAGTATATGGCCAGCCGATGGTGTGATCCGTTACCCTTAACCATTGGTAGCCATGTTTTCCCCTCGGACCTAATAATTTCGGAGTCACAAGGATTGGATATAATACTAGGCATGGATTGGCTATCGAAGTATGGAGGAAACATTGACTGTGCTAGTAAGTCAATTCTGCTCACCACCCCGGAGGGAAAAAGGATTAAGTATGTATCCAGGCATGCGCCGAGGAGGACCCAAGTGAATTCCCTCTCAGGAGTTGTTCAGGAGGAAGTTCCTGTAGTGAAGGACTACCCGGATGTATTTCCAGAGGAAATACCTGGCATGCCGCTGGATCGAGACATTGAGTTTTTGATAGAGCTGTTGCCAGGCACCGGACCAATATCAAAGAGACCATACCGGATGCCCACAAATGATCTAGAGGAGATTAAGAAGCAGATTAAGGATTTATTGGATAAAGGTTACATTCGACGAAGTTCGCCAACCTGGGGAGCCCTAGTGCTCTTGGTTGAAAATAAGGATGGATCTTTGAGAATGGTTGTTGATTATCGTGCGTTGAATGAAGTGACGAGCAAGAACAAGTACCCACTACCGATGATCAATGATTTGTTTGACCAGCTGCAAGGAGCTAAAGTATTCTCCAAGATCGATCTGCGATCGAGATACCACCAGCTGAAGATCCGAGAACAGGATATACCTAAGACAGCCTTCACCACAAGGTACGGGCTATATGAGTACACCGTTATGTCATTTGGATTGACTAATGCCCCTGCCTATTTCATGAGTATGATGAACAAGGTGTTCATGGAGTTCTTGGACAAGTTTTTCGTGGTGTTCATTGAAGATATTTTGGTATACTCGAAGAATGAAGAGGAACACAAGGAGCATTTGCATTTAGCTCGAGAAGCTCAGGGAACATCAATTATATGCCAAGTTCAGCAAATGTGAGTTTTGGTTGAAGGAAGTTGGATTCCTTGGACATGTTATATCAGGAGAAGGTATAGCAGTAGACCCTACCAAGGTCCAGTCCATCACTGAGTGGTTGGTACCCACCTCAGTTGGAGAATTCTGTAGTTTTCTTGGACTTGCGGGATATTATCGGAGATTCATTGAGAATTTTTCCAAGATTGCGAAACCTATGAAGGAGTTGTTGAAGAAGGACACTAAGTTCAAATGGACAGATGAATGTGAGGCAAGTTTTCAGGAGCTTAAGAAACGTTTGGTTACAACCCGGCCGATTCTCACGGGATATACGCAAGGATTTCCAAGTGTATTGCGACGCTTCTCGCTTAGGACTTGGAGGTGTACTTATGCAGGATGGAAGAGTTGTTTCATATGCCTCACGACAGCTTCGACCGCATGAGTTGAATTATGCCACGCATGATTTGGAGTTAGCAGCCGTAGTGCATGCACTCAAGACCTGGAGACACTTTCTCATTGGAAACCGCTGTGATGTGTACACGGATCACAAGAGTTTGAACTACATTTTCACACAGAAGGAGCTGATCTCAGGCAAAGGAGATGGTTGGAACTTATAAAGGATTATGATATGAAGCTACATTATCATCCAAGAAAGGCCAATGTCGTAGCAGACGCTTTGAGCCGGAAGAGTTATGTCAATACCCTAATAAGCGGAGGATTACCAAAGGAGTTAGCCGAAAATCTCAGGGATCTTCGCTTGGAGATAATCCCTAGAGGTTTTGTTCCAACAATGGAGGTTCAGTCAATTATTGGGAAAGATTCGAGAAGCGCAGAAGGATGACAAAGAAATTGCTGAGATAAAGGAGAAAATGAGCGAAGGAAAAGCCAAAGGTTTTCGTGAGGATGAGCACAACACTCTATGGTTTGAGGACCTGTATATGTACCCAATAATGCGGAGATCAGGAAGTTAATACTTCAGGAGGCCCATGATTCGCCATACTCAATATACCCCGGAAACTCCAAGATGTATTTGGATTTGAAGGAACGTTTCTGGTGGACTGGTATGAAGAAGGATATTACCGAGTATGTAGCAGTACGTGATGTATGTCAGAGAGTGAAGGCAGAGCATCAGAAGCCAGCAGGATTACTCCAGCCTATGTCGATACCCGAATGGAAGTGGGACAAGCTTGGAATGGATTTCATCACCGGATTACCCAGGACTCGATCGGGATATGATTCTATCTGGGTAGTAGTGGATCGTTTGACGAAAGTGGCTCACTTTATCCCAGTGAAAACCACCTATACGAGTGCGAAGTTGGCCAAGATATATATGACCAGGATCATATGTCTGCATGGAGTTCTGAGGACCATCGTATTAGATAGAGGAACACAGTTTACTTCAAAATTTTGGCATCAGTTGCACCAGCCTTTGGGTACCAGGCTAGAGTTCAATACAACCTTTCATCCGCAAACAGATGGACAAACTGAGAGAGTCAATCAGATTCTGGAGGACATGTTGAGAGCTTGTGCGCTGGATTATGGATCTAGTTGGGATGATAATTTGCCGTACGCGGAGTTCTCGTACAACAACAGTTATCAAGCTAGTCTGAAGATGGCCCCTTTAGAAGCCTTGTATGGAAGGAGGTGCAGGACACCATTGATGTGGGATGAAGTTGGAGACGGTAAGTTGTTTGGACCAGATTTGGTCAAAGAGTCCAAAGAGAAGGTTAAGTTGATTCGCGACAGATTGAAGGTAGCTCAGTCCAGGCAGAAGAGTTATGCCGATACTAAATGCAAGGAGGTAGTCTATGAAATCGGAGACAGAGCGTATCTATGAGTGTCACCACTCCGAGGAGTTCAACGTTTTGGAGTTAAGGTAAAATTAGCCCCGAGATTTGTAGGACCATACCGAGTTTTGGAATGTATGGGAGAAGTGGCCTATAAGTTGGAGTTACCCGAAGAACTGTCAGGAGTTCATGATGTGTTTCACGTTTCCCAGTTGAAGAAGTGTCACGCTGAGATGGCCGATATTCCTCTGAGAGATACAATGCCCCTGGAAGCAATTCAAATTTGGATAGTGATCGACCTATGAAGAAAAACCCGTCAAGATTCTCGAGTTTGCCAAGTTACGTGACAAGGTTATCAAGTTTTGCAAAGTTCGGTGGAGCCACCATACCAAGATGAAGCCACAGGGAACGAGAGGAAGACCTACGGAAAGACCACCCACACCTATTTTCAAGCCAACCCGAATCTCGAGGGCGAGATTCATCCTAAGGGGGGTAGGTTTGTAACATCCCAAATTTTCAATTTGGAATGTTATACATAGGTCATCTTATGCATATCATATTTTATTTGCATCCCGTTTGCGATCCTAGAAATCCTAAGCAACTCAAGGACCCACGGAGAGAGTTGGGGATTTCATTATTTTCATATTTGAATTTTTCTCAAATTTGAAAAGAGGATAATTTTGGTTTTCATATTTTTTCTCTCCGAAATATTTCCAATATTAAAAATAAATGAGAGGAGATAATATGACTTCTCCAAAATAAAATAAATATTGTAGGAAAAATGTTAAAATCAAATAAATAATTTTATTTGGATTTTATTTGAGATTTTATTTGAATTAGAAAAAAATATGCATTTTCCAAAATTGTAGTTTTAGGCCAGAAAAATGTTCACTTTGTTCTAAATATTTTATTTAGATGGAGAAAATGGTTTTTGGAATTTTTAGAATTTTTTTATATTTTACTTAGGATTTTTCTTCGGTGGATTTTTTTTAAAAAAAGTTTTGGACCGAACTGGGCCAAGGGCCCAACCGGCCCATCAGCGCTGCCGCCTCGCAACGCGTGGCCGAGCCGGACTCCCGCCGGAGTCCGAGCCGCCGCCGCCATGGCCTCGACCCCCTCTCCAAGTCGGGACCCGGGGGGGAGCCTTTATAACCCGCCCCGAGGTCGTCGCCTTCTCCTCCGCCCACCACCGCCCATAGACCGTTACGGTGTCGCTGCTACTTGCGCCGCCCTTCTCGCCATGTTTTCTGCACCAGCCGCAGCCTCATTGTGTGCCTTGCGCCGAATCCGACATCGGTATACCATTTTCTTGAGGAACCGGTAAAAGCCGCCGCCGTTTTTTTTAAAACCCTAGATCGGTTTTTTTGTATTAGTTCGGTTTTCTTCGATTAGTTTTATTTTACGAACGTCCGTTCATTTAGTTCTTATAACGAACGAATACGTTCGTTTGTGTCTGTTAGCGGACGCTCGCGCCGTAGTCTTTTTCTTTTTATTTTATTTTTCGGCTAGGGACCTATCCGCGATTTTTTTTTTGCAGATTAGCCCCTGCTCTTCAAACCCTCGCAACTTTTTAACCGTTCGTCCAAATCCAGTGAAACCAATGTTAAAATCTTCGTCTCGAACCCCTCTTTCCAATTAAACAACTTGAACATGGTTTTGACAATTTAAAATTTGGTTTCCAGCAGATTTGAATTAAAATTCCGTTTGATCGTAGTTTGAGTTTCGTAGCTCCGATTTGATCGATTCTTTTTGCAAATCGAAGCTCTTCAGTTGAACTTTCAGATTGGACCTTTTGTTTTGAGTTTTACCCTTGCATCTATGCTTGAGTGCTTATGTATGCTATTGTTTGTTTGTGATAGAATTCCCGGAGTGCGAAGCGTGCTACTACGAGTCTCTAGGGTTTGCAGATCGTCAGCAAGGCAAGTAACACTTTGATCATACCCTTTATTACCCAGTTTTTATGCATTAGTTACAATCCTCAAACATTGCATGAGTAGGATCTCTTAACTTGTGGGTTTGGGAAGTAGTTGATGAGGTAGAACCTATTGTCCTTTATTATCAAACCCTGGGAGTTACTTCCATGTTATGCTTATACCGCTATGCTATGCTAGTAGACGTGGTTTGGGTTTGAGTGTATCCATGAAAGATGTGAGATTGTTAATTAATGGTTAACTTAAGGTGGCTACTTAAACACACATCTGGGTGGATTGGTTGCGAGCACTGGAGAATCGATGTTGTCCTAGGATATCCCGGAGTACCCGTGTGATCATCCTACGGTTCGCCACCCAGGCTCAAAGGGATCATAAGATTATTCATGTTAGAAACTTTCGTGTGCAGCCACAAGCCATTATGGGCTCTGGCATAGTTGAGTATGTTGCGTGACCTCTTTCAATGGTATGCTAGTAGATGTAGGGGATGTAGGTAGTACTATCTACCTAGAGTAAAGAGTTAATTCTTCTGAAAGACTGTGTCTCGGTCATCCGTTTCTCAAACACCATGTAGTGTGAGAAATCCAATGGAGGAGATCGAGTATTGTGGGGAAAGTGTGTAAACCTCTGCAGAGTGTACAAACTAATCATGGTTAGCCGTGTCCCTGGTTATGGACATCTTGAGTATCTGGTTCTTGGATTATCATGTTGATCTCATCACTCTAAATTAATTTGTTAGGTTCTAAATACTGTTTAATTGGGATTGAGTTGGAGGAACCTTCTCAATGTTTCAACTACCATGATAGTTAAATAAAATACATTCCTTTATTGTAGGAAAAAATTGGCTTTTCGCAAAAACTTGTTAACCTTAGAGCCTCCACCAGCCATATATGCAAGTAGTGTTAGCATTTACCTATTCATTACTCTACTGTGTTATTTTGCCAGCATATTCCATGTGCTGACCCGTTCCGGGCTGCAACGTATTATGTTGTAGACTTTTCAGACGAAGAGTAAGGTGCGCTAGGTCGTTGTCGTGCACTCAGCTATGCCATTGGAGTTGATGGACTCATTTACCTTCGATTCTTCCGTAGTTATCTTTTAGATGGCCTTAAGCCATATTATTGTAATAAGCTCTCTTTTGAGACATTCCATGTAATAAGTGTGTGATTGCACTCTGTTATAAATCCTTCAAGTACTATGTGTGTCAGCATTACCGATCCAGGGATGACACTTATGCACAGAGATTCGGTCGTTTGAGGTCAGATCGCTACACCAAGTCATAGCATCACCCTTTAATGAGACTGAAAATAATTTCAGAATATAATAGTAGCAAATTTTCTCATCATGAGCAAAAAGAGTGGCTATGTCATTCAACTTAGTAAGATGTGCCACAACAGTTTTAGTTTCATAACCATGGAAAGGATCAGATTCCACCAAAGTAATTAACTCTACATCGACAGAGAATTCATAATCCTTATCATCAACAAAGATAGGTGAAGTAGCAAACTTAGGATCACATTTCATTCTAGAATTCGAGGATTTTTCTTTCAGTTTGCTATTAATTTCTTAAGACCATCTCTATCATTGCAAGCAAGGAAGTCTCTAGTTGTCTCCTCATCCATGCCATAACCTTCTAGTACCTTTGGCAATTCATATCTAGGAGAACTAGTTCTAATAGGTGTTTCAGGATTTTCAGTTTCAAGCTCTTCATTAGTTTCAACAATTTCATCAGTTTCAACATTCTCAAAAGCTTTAGTTCTAGGAAGTTGTTCATCAAGAAATTCACCTAGTGGCACATTATCATCAAGCAAGGTGCTAGCATCATCATAAATATCATTCATAGCAGAAGTAGCATCATCAATAACTTGTGACATATCAGGATTAATAGCATGTGGCGATGTTGCAAGTTTACTTATAACAGAAGGTGAATCAAGTGCAGAGCAAGTCCTTACCTCCCCTCGTCTTGGAGGAAAAAATCTTAGTCTTAGCGTCCTTCAGATTCTTCATAGTGATAATTTGATAATAATCCCAAGTGACTCAACAAATATAGCTATGCTCCCCGACAACAACGCCACAAAAAGGTCTTGATAACCCACAAGTATAGGGGATCGCTATAGTTTTCGAGGGTAGAGTATTCAATCCAAATTTATTGATTCGGCACAAGGGGATACAAAGAATATTTGCAAGTAATAGCAGCTGATTTTTTAATTCAACCACACCCGGAGATCAATTATCAGTAGCAAAATGATCAGTAGCAAAGTCGTATGATAGTTTTGATAGTAGTAGCAACAACAATAGTAATGGTAACAGTGATAGTAATGATTTTGTAGCAAGTGCAATAGTAACGGTAGCAGAAGTAACTTAGTAGAAACAATATGAGAGAAATTCATAGGCTTTGGATCGGTGAATTCGTTGGATGACATTCATCATATAACTGTCATAACCTATGGCGATACGGCACTAGCTCAAGTTCATAAATACAATGTAGGCATGTATTCCGTAAATAGTCATACGTGCTTATGGAAAGAACTTGCATGACATCTTTTGTCCTACCCTTCTATGGCAGCAGGGTCCTATTGGAAACTAAGGGATATTAATGCCTCCTTTTAATAGAGAACCGGAACAAAGCATTAACACGTAGTGAATACATGAACTCCTCAAACTACGGTCATCACCGGGAAGTGTCCTGACTTTTGTCACTCCGGGTTTGCTGGAACATAACACATAGTAGGTGACTATAACTTGCAAGATCGGATCTAGAACATAGATATAATGGTGATAACATAAATGGTTCAGATCTGAAATCATGGCACCGGGCCCAAGTGACAAGCATTAAGCATGGCAAAGTCATAACAACATCAATCTGAGAACATAATGGATACTAGGGATCAAGCCCTAACAAAACTAACTCGATTACATGATGAATCTCATCCAACTCCTCATCGACCAGCGAGCCTATGAAGGAATTACTCACTCCCGGTGGGGAGCATCATGGAATTGGCGATGGAGAAGGGTTGGTGATGACGAAGATCGAAGATCCCCCTCTCTGGAGCCCCAAACGGACTCCAGATCTGGCCTCCCGATGAAGAACAGGAGGTGGCGGCAGCTCCGTCTCGTGAAACATGATAATTCTTTCTTCCTAATTTTTTCTCCAAATATGTGATTTTATAGTATCAGGGTTGAGACCTGCGGGGCCACCAGGTGGGACAACCCACCTGGGCACGTCTGGAGGGGGGCGCCCTGGTGGGTTGTGCCCACCCAAGTGCCCCCCTCCAGTGGTTCTTGGCACCAAAAATTATTATTTATTGAATAAAAAATCCTCGCAAAGTTTCGTTCCAATCCGAGAACTTTTATTTCTGCACAAAAACAACAACATGGTAATTCTGCTAAAAACAGCGTCAGTCCGGGTTAGTTTCATTCAAATCACGCAAATTAGAGTCCAAAACAAGAGGGAAACTGTTAGGAAAAGTAGATACGATGGAGACGTATCATGGGCACCTCATGGCCAATTTGGACATGAGACCGACGCCAAAAAATCCTATAAATACAGAAACCCCCAGAAATAACCCTAGATCAGAAGTTCTGCCGCCGCAAGCCTCTATAGCCATGAAAAACCAATCTAGAACCTGTTCCGACACCCCGCCGGAGGGGGAAATCATTACTGAAGGCCATCTTCATCATCCCGACGGCCACCATGATGAGGAGGGAGTAGTCCACCCTCGGGGCCGAGGGTTTGTACCAGTAGCTACGTATTTGATATCTCTCTCTCTCTCTCTCTCTCTCTCTCGTGTTCTTGATTTGGCACGATCTTGATGCATCACGAGCTTTGTTAATATGGTTGGATCATATGGTGTTTTCCCTTCTCTATATTGTTCTGGTGAATTGAGTTTTACCTGTGAGATTTCATTATTATCGGACTGAATACTTTTATGGATTTGAGAACACTTGATGTATGTTTTGGCACCCAACTCGTGGGTTCCCGAGGTGACATTGGGGTAATCTATGCATAGGTGTTGATGCATGTTTTCGTCTTTTTTTTCTTTGTTAGAAATCTTGGGGCACTCTTTGAAGTTCTTTGTGTTGGATTGAGTATTATGAATCTAAAGTTGCTTGATGCATATCGTATAATCATCTCACGGATACTTGTGTTGACATTGGAATATCTAGGTGACATTAGAGTTGGTTGATGTGTATCATATCGTGCTATTTTAGTATGAACTCTTGGGTTGTTTGTGACACTTATAGGAATAGCTCAATAGATCGATCGGAAAGGATAACTTTGAGGTGGTTTCGTACCCTACAAACTATTTCATCTTATGTTCTCCACTAGATAAGAACTTTGGAGTGATTCTTTATCGCATGTTGAGGGGTTGCCATATGATCTAACTATGTTAGCATTATTGAGAGATTGCACTAGTGAAAGTATGAACCCTAGGCCTTGTTTTCAAGCATTGCAATACCGTTTTTGCGCACTTTGTTACTTGCTACCTTACTGTATTTTATTGTTACTATTACAAAAATCAATATCTACTATTATTACTACACTTGTATCACCATCTCTTCGCCGAACTAGTTCACCTATACAATTTACCATTTTATTGGGTGTGTTGGGGACACAAGAGACTCTTTGTTATTTGGTTGCAGAGTTGTTTGAGAGAGACCATCTTCATCCTATGCCTTCTATGGATTGATAAACCTTAGGTCATCCACTTGAGGGAAATTGCTACTATCCTACAAAACTCTGCGCTTGGAGGCCCAACACAAGTCTACAAGACTAAAGTTGCATAGTAGACATCAATAACCTTGATAGGTTTTCTATCTTATCATCCTCACAACATTAGTTGGGAGACCGAGTGAAAGATCGAGGATTCTGCCTAGGAGGGGGTGAATAGGCGCTTTAAAATAATTACGGTTTAGGCTTGAACAGATGCGGAATAAAACTAGCGTTTAATTTGTCAAGTGCAAAACCTAAAACAACTAGGCTCACCTATGTGCACCAACAACTTATGCTAAGCAAGATAAACAACTCAGTGATAGCAAGATATATAACATGTCATACTATGACTATCACAAAGTAAAGTGTATAAGTAAAGGGCTCGGGTAAGAGATAACAGAGGCACGCGGAGACGATGATGTATCTTGAAGTTGACACCCTTACAGATGCTAATCTCCATTTGGAGCGGCGTGGAGGCACAATGCTCCCAAAGAAACCACTAGGGCCACCGTAATCTCCTCACTCCCTCGCACAATGCAAGATGTCGTGATTCCACTAAGGGATCCTTGAGGGTGGTCACCGAACCCATACAAATGGCAACCCTTAGGGGCGGTCACCGGTACCCGTACACTTTGGCAACCCTCGGGGGTGGTCATCAGAACCTGTACAGATTGCTCGGGGCGATCTCCACAACCTAATTGGAGACCTCGACGCTAGCCCGGAGCTTTACACCACAATGATTGAGCTCAGAGGCACCACAAACCGTCTAGGGCGCCCAAGCACCCAAGATTGACAAGCTCTAGGGTACCAAGCACCCAAGAGTAATAAGCTTCTCAACCTTTTTCATCCATGTATCACCATGGATAACTCAAACTGATGCAACTAATGTAATGACAAGGGCACACGAAGTGCCCAAGTCGCTCAATCTCAAATCCCACCAAAGCAACGAAATCTATGGAGGAAATGAGAGGAAGAACAAGAAGAAGAACACAAAAAACTCCAAGATCTAGATCCAAGGGGTTCCCCTCACATAGAGGAGAAAGTGATTCGTGGAAATGTGGATCTAGATCTCCTCTCTCTTTTCCCTCAAGAACTAGCAAGAATCATTGGAGGGATTGAGAGATAGCAAGTTCGAAGAAGGTCAACAATTGGGGAAGAACACGAGCTCAAAAGATAAGAACCATTGGGGAAGAAGATCCCCTATTATAGGCACCCCAAATCCAACCGTTATGCCTCCAACCTGCACACAAGCGGTACTACCACTGATAGGAGTGGTACTACCGCTTGGGGCGGTAGTTCCAGGTGTACCACTGAGAGAACGCAAGTCCAGACACTTAGGAGCGAAGATTCTAACTCCGAGATGCTTGCACCAATCCATAAATGGATCGCTGGAGTTTGCACACTTTGTCAGCATTCTGTGGATCACAAATCCTTCCGATTGCATCATATACAACTCTTCCTTAAGGAACCCATTAAGGAACGCTGTTTTGACATCCATCTGCCAGATTTGATAATTGAAAAATGTAGCTATTGCTAACATGATCCTGACGGACTTAAGCATCACTACGGGTGAGAAAGTCTCATCGTAGTCAACTCCTTGAACTTGTGAAAACCCCTTTGCCACAAGTCGAGCTTTATAAACGGTGACATTACCTTCTGTGTCCGTCTTCTTCATGAATATCCATTTATTCTGAATGGCCTTTTGCCCTTCAGGTAATACATCCAAAGTCCATACTTTGTTTTCATACATGGATCCCATCTCGGATTTCATGGCCTCTAACCATTTGTTAGAATACGGGCCCACCATCGCTCGTCATAGCTCGTAGGTTCACCATTGTCCAACAACATGACCTCTAAGACAGGGTTACCGTACTGCTCAGGAGCAGTACATATCCTTGTCGACCTACGAGGTTTGATACTAACTTGATCCAAAGCATCATGATCAACATCATTAGCTTCCTCTTCAACTGATGTAGGCACCACAGAAACATCTTTTTGTGTTGTGCTACTCTCTGGTTGAAGTAAAGGTTCAACAACCTCATCAAGTTATATCTTCCTCCCACTCAATTCTTTCGGGTGTCCTATTGCTACTTCTTGAGCTTGCGTTGATTTTTCTCTTGAAGAGGAAAGGGTGATGCAGCAAAATAGAGATAAGTATTTCCCTTAGTTAATAACCAAGGTATCAATCCAGTAGGAGGCACAAGCAAGTCTCCAATATATGCACCTGCACGAACTAACAAACACTTGCACACAACACGGAAAGGGGTTGTCAGTCCCTTCAATGTCACGAAAAAGAGTGAGATCTAATAGAGATAGGTATAAAAGATAAATAAAAGAGCAAACTAAAGTAAATATAAATAAATTGCAGCAAGGTATTTTTGGGTTGTTTGGTTTATAGATCTGAAAATATATGATGGAAAATAGATCCGAGAGCCATAGGTTTCACTAGAGGCTTCTCTCATGAAGAAAACATACGATGGGTAAACAAATTACAGTTGAGCAATTGATAGAAAAGCACAAAGTTATGACGATATCTAAGGTAATGATCATGAATATAGGCATCACGTCCGTGACAAGTAAACCAAAATGATTCTACATCTACTACTATTATTCCACACATCGATCGACTCCTGCCTGCATCTGGAGTATTAAGTTCATAAGAACAGAGCAACGCTTTAAGTAAGATACATGATGTAGAGGGATAAACTGAGCAATATGATATAAAACCCATCTTTTTATCATTGATGACAACAATAAAATACGTTTCTTGCTACCCCTTCTTTCACTGGGTGAGGACAGGACACCGCAAGATTGAACCCAAAACTAAGCACCTCTCCCATTGCAAGAAAAACCAATCTAGTTGGCCAAACCAAACCGATAGTTCAAAGAGAAATACAAAGATATCTTAATCATGCATAAAAGAGTTCAGAGAAGACTCGAAAAATATTCATAGATAATCTGATCATAAATCCACAATTCATCAGATCTCAACAAACGCACGGCAAAAGAAGATTACATCGAATAGATCTCCAAGAACATCGAGGAGAGCATTGTATTGAAGATCAAAGAGAGAGAAGAAGCCATGTAGCTACTAGCTATGGACCCATAGGTCTGTGGTAAACTACTCACACATCATCGGAAGGGCAGCATGGTTGGTGTAGAGGTCCTCCGTGATCAAAGCCCCCTCCGGCGGAGAGCCGGAAAAGGCCCCATGATGGGATCTCACGGGAACAGAGGCTTGCGGCGGCGGAAAAGTATTTTTGGTGTGCCCTTTGGTATATGGGGAATATCTGAGAATATATAGTGGTGGAATTAGGGTTAGACGGTATACGAGGGGCCCACAAGCCCTGTGGACGCGCCCCCTGGGGCGCCCCCTATGGCTTGTAGCCGCCTTGTAGGTCTTTTGGCCTCCTCTCCAAGTCTCGTGGGTTTCTTCTGGTCCAAGAAAAATCACCGTAAAGTTTTATTCAGTTTGGACTCCGTTTTATATCCCCTTTCTGTAAAAGTCAAAAACAAGGAAAAACATAAACTGGCACTGGGCTCTAGGTTAATAAATTAGTCCCAGAACTAATATCAAATAGCATATTAATGCATATAATTAAAACATCCAAAACAGATGATATAATAGCATGGGACAATAAAAAATTATAAATATGTTGGAGACTGTATGTCTTTGTTGTATCTTCTTTTCCTAATGCTTTTCCTCTTGTTTTGGACACTAATTTGCATGATTTGAATGAACCTAACCCGGACTGACACTGTTTTCAGCAGAACTACCATGGTGTTGTTTTTGTGTAGAAATAAAAGTTCTCGGATTGGCATGAAACTTTGCTAGGATTTCTTATACAATAAAAGAGAATTACCGGAGCCAAGAACCACCAGAGAGGGGCACCTGGGTGTGCACAACCCACCAAGGCGCGCCACCCCCTTCAGGTGCGCCCAAGTGGGTTGTCCCCACCTGGTGGTCCCGCAGACCCTGAAACCGATGCTATAAAATCCTATATTTCCAAAAAAAACCAGGGAGAAAGAATTATCGCGTTTCACGAGATGGAGCAGCCGCCTCCTGTTCTTCCTTGGGAGGCCGTAACTCGAGTCTGCTTTGGGGCTCAAGAGGGGATCTTCGATCTTCGTCATCACCAACCCTTCTTCATCGCCAATTCCATGATGCTCTCCACCGGGAGTGAGTAATTCCTTCGTAGGCTTGCTGGTCAGTGAGGAGCTGGATGAGATTCATCATGTAATCGAGTTAGTTTTGTTAGGGCTTGACCCTTAGTATCCATTATGTTCTGAGATTGATGTGGCTATGACTTTGCCATGCTTAATGCTTGTCACTTTGGGCCCAGGTGCCATGATTTCAGATCTGGACCGTTTATGTTATCACCATTATATCTGTTCTAGATCCGATCTTGCAAGTTATAGTCACCTACTACGTGTTATGATCCGGCAACCCCGAAGTGACAATAGTCGGGACACTTCTCGGTGATGACCGTAGTTTGAGGAGTTCATGTATTCACCGTGTGTTAACGCTTTGTTCCGGTTCTTTATTAAAAGGTGGCCTTAATATTCCTTAGTTTCCAATAGGACCCCGCTGCCACGGGAGGGTAGGACAAAAGATGTCATGCAAGTTCTTTCCATAAGCACGTATGACTATTTACAGAATACATGCCTACATTATATTTATGAACTGGAGCTAGTGCCGTATCGCAATAGGTTATAACTGTCACATGATGAATATCATCCAACAAATCACCGATCCAATGCCCATGATTTTCCTACATAGGTTCGGGGGGTATATAAAGATTTTTTAACTTGGGGAACAAGCAAATGGAAGAAAAACGGAGTCCGGAAGGTACCCGAGGTGGGCACAACCCACCTGGGCGCTGTAATATCCCAAATTTTCAATTTGGAATGTTATTCATAGGTCATTCATGCATATCATATTTTTATTGCATTTTCGTTTGCGATCCTCGAAATTCTAAGCAACTCAAGGACCCTCGGAGAGAGTTGGGGATTTCATGATTTTCATATTTGAATTTTTATCAAATATTGAAATAAGGATCACTTTGGTTTTAATTTATTTTCTCTCCAATAAATATTTCATATTAAAATATATGAGAGGAGATAATATGACTTCTCCAAAATAAATGAAATATTGGAGGAAAATATTAAAATCAAATATTTGTTTTTATTCGGATTTTATTGCAATTTTATTTGAATTAGGAAAAATACGCGTTTTTCAAAACTGCATTTTAGGCCCAAATAAATGTTCACCTTGTTCAGTATATTTTTGGAGGACGGGGAAAATTTATTTCGGGATTTTTGGAGTCTGTTTAGTATTCTTTTTCTTTCTTTTTCTACGCATCGACGATTTAAAAAAAAGGGTAATCGACCCACGGCCGATCCGCCCGGACTCTGTGCCAGCCGTCTTTAAAAGCCGCCTCGAGCCGCTTGCAGCCCAACCCGCCGCCAGCCCGCCTCAAAACCCTAGCCGCCGACTCGCCGGAGTTAACCGCCACCGCCGCCGTTTTTTTTCTCGTCGGTTTATTTCAGTAAACCCTAGATCTATATCCGGTTTTTTTATTTTTCCGGTTTATTTCTTTAGATCGGTTTTTCCGTTGGTTTATTTATTTTGCGGACGTTCGTCCGTTCGTTCGTTTAAACGAATGCCATTCACCCGTTAGTCACACATAGCGAACGTTCGTTCATTAGCTTGTTCGTCAGTTTTTCTTTTTCCAGGATTTTTCGTGTTTATTTTCGATCGTGATTTCTGACCCGATTTTCGTTTTAGTTTATCTTTTCGGTCGTTTATCGGAATCAGGCGATTCAAGCGCCTAGATCTTCGTCTCAAAGCCCTCTTTCTGTTTAACCAACTTGAACAAGATTTTGGTACTGTAAAATTTGACTTTAGTCCATATTAGTAATCGGATCTTGTTTCTTTCGCAGTTTGAGTTTCGTTGCTCCGTTTGATTTGATTCTTTTTGCAAACCGGAGTTCTACAGTTGAGCTTTCTCGTTAGATCTTCTTATTTGAGTTTTACCCGTGCATATTTGCTTGATTGCTTATGTATGCTATTGTTTGTTTGCGAAAGAATTCCCGGAATGCGAAGCGTGCTACTACGAGTCACTAGGTTTTGCGGATCGTTAGCAAGGCAAGTAACACATTAATCATACTCTTTTCATACCCAGTTTTTATGCATTAGATACAATCCTCACACATTGCATGAGTAGGATCTCTTAACTTGTGGGTTTGGGAAGTAGTTGATGAGGTAGAACCTATTGCCCTGTTTATTATCAAACCATGGGAGTTACTTCTACGTTATGCTTATTTCCATGCTATGCTCGTAGACGTGGATTGGGTTTGAGTGTATCCATGACAGATGTGAGTTGTTAATTAATGGTTCAACTTAAGGTGGCAACTCTAATACACATATGGGTGGATTGCTTGTTTGGGCACCTGGAGAATAGTGTTGTCCTAGGATATCCCAGAGTACCCGTGTGATTATCCTACGGTCCGCCACCCAAGCTCAAAGGGATCATAAGGTTATTCATGCTAGAAACTTCCTTGTGCAGCCACAAGCTATTATGGGCTCTAGCATAGTTGAGTATGTTGCATGACCTCTTTCAGTGGTGGGATAGCAGATGTAGAGGGAAAGTAGGTGTAACTGTCCATCCAGAGTAAAGAGTTAATGCTTCTGAAAGACTGTGTCTCGGTCATCCGTTTCTCAAACACCAGGTAGTGCGAGAAATCCAACTGAGGTGATCGATTCTTATGGGGAAAAGTGCGCAAACCTCTGCAGAGTGTACAAACTAATCATGGTTAGCCGTGTCCCCGGTTATGGACATCTTGAGTATCTAGTACTTGGATTATCCTATTGTATCTCATCACTCCAAATTAATTTGTTGGGTTGATAATTACCTTTAATTGGGATTTAGTTGGAGGAACCTCCTCAATGATGTTTCAACTACCATGATAGTTAAATAAAATTTATTCCTTTGTTGTAGGAAAAAATTGGCTTTTCGCAAAATCATATAACCATAGAGCCTCTACCAGCCATATATGCATATAGTGATAGTATTTCTCTGTTCATTGCTCTACTGTGTTATATTTCCAGCATATTCCATGTGCTGACCCGTTTTCGGGCTGCAGCGTATTATGTTGCAGACTTTTCGGACGACGAGTAAAGGTGCGATAGGTCGTTGTCATGCACTCAGCTATGCCGTTGGAGTTGATGGACTCACTTTATCTTCCAAGTCTTCCGATGTTATTGTGGTAGATGGCCTTAAGCCATATTTATTGTAATAAGTTCTCTTTTGAGACATCCGATGTAATAAGTGTGTGATTGCTACTTTGTTATAAATCCTTCGAGTACTGTGTGTGTCAGCATTACCGATCCAGGGATGACACTGAAGCACAGAGACTTGACCGTCTGAGGTCGGGTCGCTACAAGATGGTATCAGAGCACACGCTTAATGTAGGACACGACCACTAAGAAAAGCCGTAGGTCACTCTTGTCTACTCATTTCTGACTCCTCTCCATTTTCTACTCTTTAGGATGGTGGATTCGAGGAACAAGTTTGCACAACCGGATGAAGACACCCCCTTTGGACGACACTTGAAGGTAGTCACTAGATAGCTGAACATTGGAATACCAAGCTTCACCGGGACCTACAGCGCCACATTACCAGAAGAGGAGCGCTGGATGATTCAAGTTCAAGTTCCAGGAAGGACATTCATGCCAGTCACGGAACCCATAGAGTTTTCCTTTGATGCACCCACCTGGAGTCTAGGAAAGAGCATGGCAGCCCACATCGCCATGGGACGCATCGGCGAAGTTTACCACAAGGATGTCAAGGATACTATCTACTAGCTATGTGGGCGTCGAAACGAGCAATGGGAGATAGTCAGCACCAGGAAGGAAAGGTCCATTGCAGCATTCATCCAGGAGTTAAACCATCACATTCATGATAGATTTGAAGAAGGCGATGACAAGGATCATCGAGCTTGAAGATGAACTCAAGGCTACACACGAAGATTATGAGGAGGAAATCATCATACTGGTGGAGAAGAATGACGACCTGACAAAGAAGCTAGGAGTATTCATGGGAGATCCCGCACCAGGAGGAGAAGACGATGAACCCAAGGAGATTCATTCCGAAGACTACATAATCATCAACGACACCGACTCCGACCCTTACGATACTGATGATGATTATGAAGACGAAGCTGGAGCGGACATTATGGAGTCTTCCACCGATCAATATTTCTAGTAGAACACCATATGATCAGTAGTATTCCCCCCATGTAAATAGTATAGTGCGAGCACTGTAATGATAGTTAGATCGATTGTATGCCCTTGCTTGATTGATTGAGTGATATGATTGTGTTTATCTCATGTGCATATGGGTAGTGTTTTCTCACTAGACCTAATTTCTATTCTACTCTCTTCCCCTCTAAACCCATCAGATGCCTCCGAGACGTGATACCGGATTTGTCTTCCCACCGGAGATCAACCAGTTGATCCAGCAGCAGAATGCCTTGATGCAGATATTAGTCCAGAACCAAGGCAACAACGACAACAACCCACCGCCACCGCCTCCAGTTGACAACTTAGCCCGCTTTCTGAGGTTGCAGCCGCCGGTGTTTTCCAATAGCACCGAGCCCATAGTTGCGGATGATTGGCTACGCAAGATTGGAAGGGAGTTGACCACCGTAGGTTGCACAGATGCTGAGAAGGTGCATTTTGCCGCACACCAATTGGATGGACCAGCAGCATCATGGTGGGAAAATTACACAACCACTTTCCCTATAGCCAATATCACTTGTGTCAGGACCCCGATTCCAAGTCACATTGACCTAGCCGGTAACACCTCATATCACTTTGCGGCCTCACGCACGGTATTCCCACGGTGTCGCCTTACCATGGCCCGGGACCGTTTGCGCCTTTTGGCTCACGTATATGATAGTGTCGCTAGCATCCACATGACAGAGAACCCGGGCCGACATGGCTAGTCGTGAACCCAAAGCGGCGCTAACCCATGGGGACAGGCATACATGAATCACATCGAGCATGTCGGTCATCAACGTATGAATCCGGGTAACCTTTGGGCTATGAGGACTCCGGTAACCGGTACTGTAGTGAGCTAGGCAGGACTCGGATATCACCGCGTGACATTTCCCGAAGGGACGGACATAGGAAAGAAGTGAAACACATGCCGCCATCAAGTGTCCAAAGCGGTAGTCTTTGGGCTAGCAGGACTCGGTGAACCGGTCAGAAGCGGACTACTATTGCTCAGGAAGCACTAGACTACATTTCCCCATATGACAGGCTGCCAAGGATAAACAACTAGATTGTCGGATCCCACTCATACCAAGCATTTCAATCATACACACAATATGCCCAATATGAGTACATACAACATGGCATCACAACAAAACTCTACAACTCAAAGTACTTTATTTAAGAGGCTCCGAGGAGCCATACATAACATATCCATACAGATAGGGGTCACATGACCCAACACTCAAGTCATACAAACATACAAGCACATGCGGAAGCAAACTAGTCTGAGTACAGACACTAAAAAGAAAGAAAGCTTGACGAAGCCCTTCTATCTACAGTGGCCCTTCACAAGCCTTGGATCACCACCTGGGTGGCTAGTTCACTCATCAACGTCAAGGTCTACATAAAACCCATCGGAGGGGGTGGTGTTGTCGTCTGAAAACATTAATTAAGCAAACATGAGTACGGAGGTACTCAAAGAAGTCTTACAATGTAATCCTATTATACATGCACATTCTCAAGAAGGTAGTGGAGTTATTGCAAAGAAGCCAGCTTTGACTCTTGGCTAAGCTATCCCACGTGACACCACTTGAAAAGCATTTGTCGCACATGAGTCCACTAATCACCATCACAATACTCCACCGTGGATCCTCTCTCGCCAACCCACGAGAGGGCCATCCGCCATACTCACACTTATCTTGAGGCTTTTAGCGGTATCCATTTACTTGTCTATGAACTGCATAGGTGACCAAGTAGTCCTTTATCATGACGCGGCTATTCGAATAGTTTCATACCCTGTAGGGGTGTACTTCTTGACACACGCTCTCACCACTTATCGCCGCTACACGACATGTACTCGACAACCTTCAAGCGGAAGCCCAGCGAGGGTGTCGGCCACGACCTGACTAAACACACGAGTCCCTAGTCCAGGTTTATCGCCTATTCGGGTTCCATCCGCAGGAGTCCGGCCGAGGTTTCCACTAACGGCCCCGAACGATGTGTGCAGGGTTCAGAGACACCAAGCAGGCGAATCGGTACACCGGCCACGTGCCTACCGCAACACAGCCCACCCCTAAGGTCAACGCCATGCGTGCGGCCCCCAAAGATGCTACAAACACCGTAAACTACTTGCAACTCCGGACCGAGGACAAGAGTGGTTAATAAGTCGAGAGGGTCAATTAAGGATCCCAATGCGTGGTAGTAGCTAAGTCTTAAATCACACACAGGATCTCGGTTCTTAGGGACGGCTTCAATGAAACAACCCACCATGTACTCCTACATGGCCTCTCATCGATACCTTTACGAAATCGTGTTCAACACTTCACTCTCGTTACCAACACAACCTTTCACTCTAGTTCATCATCCCAATGAGCGGACTGACACAACTCTAAGCATAGCAAGCATAGCATGGTAGGAATCACAAACATGGCTCAATCAACTCCTACACATACTAGTGGGTTTCATCTAGTTACCGTGGCAATGACAGGTCATGCAAAGGAAGTGGGTTCAACTACCGCAAAGACGCATAGCAGTTTGAATCGCGTTGTCTTAATGCGATAAACAAGAGCGAAGCGAGAACATGGGTTTGTATCGGAATGATCAATGGGTTGCTTGCACGATGTAGTGGTAGTAGGATGCGCCCTTGAGACGGATATTAGGGGTTATCCTCGAAGGCAGAACCTATCACGAAAGACACACCGAACATAAACAACACATGACAATATGCAACAATATGATGCATGCTATGACATGGCAATATGAATGTGTGTTGGCCTAATGCAAGCTAGAACAGAAAGGAATGAACTCATTTGAATCAAAGATTCAAATGTTAGCTCATTTAACATAGCCATAATGGTGCATTATCTTATTATGCTTAAATAGCAAGGTTAACATGCTCTTTCATGCATGAAACCATTACCAATGGATAGCTTGGATTTTTCTGATCAAAATTCATATATAAAACTTTGCATTTGGAGTTACAGATTAATTTCTATGATTTTTTGAAGTTTGCAACAATTTCTAGAATTTCCTGAATACAAATAAATCCAGAAATTAATTATTGCGTCAAGAAGGCGTCGAGTGACGTCGAGGGGGTCAACGGGGGCGTCCAGGTCAACCTGACCAGTGGGTCCCGCATGTCAGTAGTTAATTAAACTAACTAATTTTAATTAAACCTAAACTAGGTTAATTAGCAGAGGGGCCCCACTAGTCAACTTCGTCAACGGGGTCAAACCCGCCGACGTTTAGCCGCCGGCGAAGCCAGACGCGGCGGCGAGAGTGCGTTTGTGCATTCCGGCGACCAAATGGGCGGCGGAGGCCATCTACATGTAGCCGGGAGCAAGCCGCGGCGTTTGGTGGCGGTGGCTGAGCTCGGGGTGGCCGGAAACGTCGCTGGCGACGAGCTTGGCGGTCGCCGGAGTCGGGTGAGGATGAACCCGTGGCTACGGGGCACGGCAAGGCACGGGGTGAGGTGCGTTGGGCTCCTGGGAGTGCGGTGAGTGCGATGGTGTGCTCGGAGTCGAGCCAACGTGGCTATGGCCACGACGACGACGTGCGGTGGCGGCGGCGGGTGCGGCCGAGCTCGGTGCAGTCGGTGCGGGGCTTGAGAGCGTGAACGAGAAGGATGGGAAGGTAGCTGGGCTCATGGCGAGTACGTCGAAGCGGTCGGCGAGGTCGGGGACGAGGTGATGCGGTGACGACGACGAAGGGGATCTCCGGCGGTGATCGACGAAGATGAGCTCGAGGAAGACGAAGCAGGGCTCGCGAGCGCTCGGGGCTCGGGCTGCTCGACGGAGTCGATGACGGCGGAGTGGTTGGACACGGTGGCTCGGTACGGGGACGACGGTGGACGCGGTTTCACGGTGGCATGGGCGCGGCAGCGTCGGCCATGGCGAAGGGAGAGCGAGAGAGAGAGGCAGGGGAAGAAACGAGATGTCCACGGGGTCGGGGCGGCGATGTGGAGCCTGGCCCAGCGTCGCTGGAGCGGTAAGCTTTGGCGCTGGCGAAGCTCAAGGCTTCGCCGGTGTCGACCTGTACTGCGTGGCGAAGAAGAAGCAAGCTAGCATGGGCCAAAGACAAAGTCTTTGAGCCGCCTGGTGGGCCGGGCTTGGGTTCGCCAGTAAGAGGTTTTCCCATTTGTTTCTGTTTTTAATTATTTCTGTAGGTTTGTTGCATTTCTAAAAATACCTAGGCAACTCCAAAAATCACCAAACTGCTCATGGTCCCTAGTTGGAATATATCCAGCATGGAACATTTTAGTTTGGGATTATTTGAGCATTTGAAATTTTTTATATAATTTAAATGCCCAAACTCAAATAGCTAAAGGTTTAATCCAGTGACCTTAGAGTGACCTAGAAATTTGTGCATCACTTCTGACAGTGGTTTAGGACCAAGGAAAAGGTGATGAACATTTTTAGAGGGCATTTCAGGTTCATTGAAAATATTTTTAGTAAACCCTAGTTGGATTCAGAGGGGTTCTGGGGGTTCTGTCTTCCCCAATTCAAGTTTCTGATGAAAGGTAAACATGATGCAACACTCTAATGCATGGACTAACTAGGATGTGACAACTTGGGATCAATTTCAACAAGCATTCCGCACAGCCCATGTCTCAACTGGAGCTTTGAGCATGAAGAAGCACGAGTTTCGCAACTTACGCCAGGGAAATCGTACTTTGGCTCAGTACGTAGATGATTTAGTAAGCTATCTCATCATGGCCCTGATGATGTGGCCACAGATGCCGCGAAGCAGGAGAAGTTTATGGAAGGGCTAAATGATGAGATGAGCATGCAGTTGATGGTGGCAACATTCAACAACTACCAGGAGTTGGTAGACAAGGCTCTTATGATTGAAGGGAAGCAGCAGCAGATTGAGAGCCGCAAGAGGAAGTATGGACAAGGAAAGTACAATTCGGGAGCTCAGTAGAAGCCTCACTTCACCCCAAACTCGGGAGGACTTGTCCATAACCATGGAGGCCACACCCACAATGGAGGGAGTTCTCACAACCACAATGGCTCCAAGAATGGAAACGGGAACGGAGCAGGCAGCAATCAGAACCGCTCTAACCCAGCCACACCCGCCAAGAAGGACTTAAGTCACATTAGTTGTTTCAAGTGCGGGAAGACTGGACACTATGCCACTGAGTGCCCTGAAGCAAAGAATGGTAATGGCAATGGAAGCGCTGGGAAGAAGCCCAACCCTTTCAATAGGGGGCAAGTGAACCACGTGAACATGGAGGAAGTTGAGGAGCAGCCTGATGCAGTTATTGGTTAAGTCTTTTACTGCAATCGTTCTTTTTGATACTGGTGCATCGCATTCATCCATATCAAGGGGATTAGTTGATAAGTATAAGCTGCCCACTAAGGTACTTAGGACACCAATGTTAGTAAGTTCGCCAGGAGCGGAATATATGGCAAGACAAGGATGTTTTCAGATGCCATTGACCATTGGAAGCCATGTTTTCCCTCGGATCCGATAATTTTGGAGTCACAAGGTTTGGACGTGATACTAGGAATGGATTGGCTATCGATGTATGGAGGAAATATCGATTGCGCGAGTAAGTCAATTTTACTCACTACCCCGGAGGGAAAAAGGATCAAGTATGTATCCAGGCATGCGCCAAGGAGGACCCAAGTAAATTCTCTCACGGGAGTTGTTCAGGAGGAATTGCCGGTAGTGAAGGATTACCCGGATGTATTTCCAGAGGAGTTACCAGGCATGCCACCAGATCGAGATATCGAGTTTTTGATAGAGTTGTTGCCAAGCACCGGACCAATATCTAAGAGACCATACCGGATGCCCGCAAACGATCTGGAGGAGATTAAGATGCAGATTAAGGAGTTATTGGAGAAAGGTTACATTCGAAAAGTTCATCACCATGGGGAGCCCCAGTGCTCTTGGTTGAGAAGAAGGATGGATCGTTAAGGATGGTTGTTGATTATCGTGCATTGTATGAAGTAACAATCAAGAATAAATACCCACTGCCGATGATCAATGATTTGTTTGACCAACTGCAAGGAGCTAAAGTGTTCTCGAAGATCGATCTGTGATTAGGATATCACCAGCTGAAGATCCGAGAGAAGGATATACCCAAAACAGCCTTCACCACAAGGTACAGGCTATATGAGTATACGGTTATGTCCTTTGGACTAACTAACGCCCCTGCCTATTTCATGAGTATGATGAACAAGGTGTTCATGGAGTTCTTGGATAAGTTTGTTGCGGTGTTCATTGATGATATTTTGGTATACTCGAAGAATGAAGAGGAACACAAGGAGCATTTGCGTTTAGTTCTCGAGAAGCTCAGAGAACATCAGTTATATGCAAAGTTCAGCAAATGTGAGTTTTGGTTGAAGGAAGTTGGATTTCTTGGACATGTTATATTAGGAGAAGGTATAGCAGTGGATCCCACCAAGGTTCAGTCAGTCACTGAGTGGTTGGCACCCACCTCAGTCGAAGAGATCCGCAGTTTTCTTGGACTCGCAGGATACTATCGGAGATTCATTGAGAATTTTTCTAAGATTGCGAAGCCTATGACGGCATTGTTGAAGAAGGACACTAAGTTCCATTGGATTGATGAATGTGAAGCAAGTTTCCAGGAGTTGAAGAAACGTTTGACTACAGCCCCAAAGGTTGATTCTCGCTCGATATACGCAAGGATTTCCAAGTGTATTGCGACACCTCTCGCTTAGGACTTGGAGGAGTACTTATGCAAGACGGGAGAGTTGTTTCATATGCCTCACGACAACTGAAACCGCACGAATTGAATTATGCCATGCATGATTTGGAGTTAGCAGTTGTGGTGCATGCGCTCAAGACCTGGAGACATTTTCTTATTGGAAACTGTTGCAATGTGTACACAGATCACAAGAGTTTGAAGTACATCTTTACTCAGAAGGAGCTGAACCTCAGGTAGAGGAGATGGTTGGAGCTCATAAAGGATTATGACATGAAGCTGCATTATCATCCAGGAAAGGCTAATGTCGTAGCAGACGCGTTGAGCCGAAAGAGTTATGTCAATACCCTCGTAAGCGGAGGAATGCCAAAGAAGTTGGTAGAAGATCTCAGGGAGCTGCGTTTGGAGATAGTACCTAGAGGATTTGTTGCAGCAATGGAAGTTCAGTCTACATTGTTGGGAAAGATTCGAGAAGCTCAGAAGGATGACAAGGAGATTGCTGAGATAAAGGAGAAGATGAGTAAAGGTAAAGCCAAAGGTTTTCGTGAGGATGATCATGACACCTTATGGTTTGAGGACCGCATTTATGTGCCCAATAATGCAGAGATCAGAAAGTTGATACTACAGGAAGCTCATGACTCGCCATACTCGATACACCCCGGAAACACCAAGATGTATTTGGATTTGAAGGAGCATTTCTGGTGGACTGGTATGAAGAAGGATATTGCCGAGTATGTAGCCGTATGTGATGTATGTCGAGAGTGAAGGCAGAACATCGAAGCGGCAGGACTCGCAGCCTATGCCGATACCCGAATGGAAGTGGGATAAGCTTGGCATGGATTTTATCACCGGATTGCCCAGGACCCGATCAGGATATGATTCTATCTGGGTAGTAGTGCATCGCCTGACCAAAGTAGCCCACTTTATCCCAGTGAAAACCACCTATACAAGTGAAAAGTTGGCCAAGATATATATGACCAGGATCGTATGTCTGCATGGAGTTCCAAGGACCATCGTATCAGATAGAGGAACACAGTTTACCTCAAAGTTTTGGTACCAGCTGCACCAGACTTTGGGAACCAGGCTGAATTTCAGTACAACTTTTCACCCACAGATAGATGGACACACAGAAAGAGTTAATCAGATTCTGGAGGACATGTTGAGAGCTTGTGCGCTAGACTATGGATATAGTTGGGATGACAATTTACCCTACGCAGAGTTCTCGTACAACAGCTACCAGGCCAGTTTGAAGATGGCACCTTTCGAAGCCCTGTATGGAAGAAGATGCCGAACACCGTTGATGTGGGATGAAGTTGGAGACCGCCAGTTGTTTGGACCGGACTTGATTAAGGAATCTAAGGAGAAGGTTAAGCTAATTCGAGATAGACTAAAGGTAGCTCAGTCCCGACAGAAGAGTTATGCAGATTCAAAACGCAAGGAGGTAGTCTATGAAATCAGAGACAGAGCGTATCTACGAGTGTCCCCTCTTCGCGGAGTTAAACGTTTTCGTGTTAAGAGAAAGTTAGCCCCGAGATTTTAGGGACCGTACCGTGTTTTGGAACGCATGGGAGAGGTTGCCTACAAGTTGGAGTTACCGGAAGGACTGTCGGGAGTACATGATGTGTTTCACGTTTCCCAGTTGAAGAAGTGCTATGCAAAGATGGCCGATATTCCTCTGAGAGATACAGTGCCCCTGGAAGCAATTCAGCTGGATAGTGATTTGACATATGAGGAGAAACCGGTCAAGATTCTTGAGTTTGCTAGCCGAGTTACTCGCAGGAAGGTTATTAAGTTTTGCAAAGTTCAGTGGAGCCACCATATTGAGGATGAAGCCATTTGGGAACAAGAAGATGATCTACGCAAAGACCACCCACACCTATTTTCTAGCCAACCCGAATCTCGAGGGCGAGATTCATCTTAAGGGGGGGTAGGTTTGTAACATCCCAAATTTTCAATTTGGAATGTTATACATAGGTCATTCATGCATATCCTATTTTTATTGCATTTTCGTTTGCGATCCTTGAAATTCTAAGCAACTCAAGAACCCTCGGAGAGAGTTGGGGATTTCACGATTTTCATATTTGAATTTTATCAAATATTGAAATAAGGATCACTTTGGTTTTAATTTATTTTCTCTCTCAAAAATATTTCATATTAAAATATATGAGAGGAGATAATAAGAATTCTCCAAAATAAATGAAATATTGGAGGAAAAATATTAAAATCAAATATTTGTTTTTATTTGGATTTTATTGCAATTTTATTTGAATTAGGAAAAATACGCGTTTTTCAAAATTGCAATTTAGGCCCTAATAAATGTTCACCTTGTCCGGCATATTTTTAAAGGACGCGGAAAATTTATTTCTGGATTATTGGAGTCTGTTTAGTATTCTTTTTCTTTCTTTTTCTGCGTGTCGCATTTATTTTAAAAAAAGGGTAACCGACCTACAGGCCGTATTCGGCCCGGACGCCCCAGGCCAGGCCGCCTTTAAAAGCTGCCCGAGCCGCCCCCGCAGCCCAACGCCGCCGCCAGCCCGCTCGCGCCTCCCGAAACCCTAGCCGCCGCCGCCTCGAGCCACGCGCCGCCGTTTTTTTCTCGTCGGTTTATTTTGGTAAACCCTAGATCTAGATCCGGTTTTTTTATTTTTCCGGTTTATTTGTTTAGGTCGGTTTTTCCGTCGGTTTATTTATTTTGTGGATGTTCGTCCGTTCATTCGTTTAAACGAACGCCGTTCACCCGTTAGTCACAGACAGCGAACGTTCGTTCGTTAGCCTGTTCGTTAGTTTTTCTTTTTCCAGGGTTTTTCGCGATTATTTTCGATCGTGATTTCTGACCCGATTTTCATTTTAGTTTATCTTTTTGCTTGTTTATCGGAATCAGGCCATTCAAGCGCCTAGATCTTCGTCTCGAAGCCCTCTTTCTGTTTAACCAACTTGAACGAGATTTTGGTACTGTAAAATTTGACTTTAGTCCAGATTAGTAATCGGATCTTGTTTCTTTCGCAGTTTGAGTTTCGTTGCTTCGTTTGATTTGATTCTTTTTGCAAACCGGAGTTCTTCAGTTGAAATTTCTGGTTAGATCTTCTTATTTGAGTTTTACCCGTGCATCTTTGCTTGATTGCTTATGTATGCTATTGTTGGTTTTGCTAGAATTCCCGGAGTGCGAACCGTGCTACCACGAGTCACTAGGTTTTGCGGATCGTCAGCAAGGCAAGTAACACATTGATCATACTCTTTTCATACCCAGTTTTTATGCATTAGATACAATCCTCACATATTGCATGAGTAGGATCTCTTAACTTGTGGGTTTGGGAAGTGGTTGATGAGGTAGAACCTATTGCCCTGTTTATTATCAAACCCTGGGAGTTACTTCTACGTTATGCTTATTGCCATGCTATGCTCGTAGACGTGGATTGGGTTTGAGTGTATCCATGACAGATGTGAGTTGTTAATTAATGGTTCATCTTAAGGTGGCAACTCTATACATCTGAGTGGATTGCTTGTTTGGGCACCTGGAGGATCTAGTGTTGTCCTAGGATATCCCGGAGTACCCGCGTGATTATCCTTCGGTACGCCACCCAGGCTCAAAGGGATCATAAGATTGTTCATGCTAGAAACTTCCGTGTGCAGCCACAAGCTATTATGGGCTCTATCATAGCTGAGTATGTTGAAGGACCTCTTTCAGTGGTGGGCTAGCAGATGTAGAGGGAAAGTAGGTGTAACTGTCCATCCGGAGTAAATAGTTAATGCTTCTGAAAGACTATGTCTCGGTCATCCGTTTCTCAAACACCAGGTAGTGCGAGAAATCCAACGGAGGCAATTGAGTCTTGTGGGGAAAAGTGCGCAAACCTCTGCAAAGTGTACAAACTAATCATGGTTAGCCGTGTCCCCGGTTATGGACATCTTGAGTATCTAGTACTTGGATTATCCTATTGTATCTCATCACTCTAAATTAATTTGTTGGGTTGATAATTACCTTTAATTGGGATTGAGTTGGAGGAACCTTCTCAATGATGTTTCAACTACCATGATAGTTAAATAAAATTCATTCCTTTGTTGTAGGAAAAAATGGCTTTTCGCAAAACATATAACCATAGAGCCTCCACCAGCCATATATGCATATAGTGATAGTATTTATTTGTTCATTGCTCTACTGTGTTATATTGCTAGCATATTCCATGTGCTGACCCGTTTTCGGGCTGCAACGTATTATGTTGCGGACTTTTGAAACGACGAGTAAAGGTGCGATAGGTCGTTTTCATGCACTCAGCTATGCCGCTGGAGTTGATGGACTCACTTTATCTTCCAAGTCTTCCGTTGTTATCGTGTTAGATGGCCTTAAGCCATATTTATTGTAATAAGTTCTCTTTTGAGACATTCGATGTAATAAGTGTGTGATTGCTACTCTGTTATAAATCCTTCGAGTAATCGTGTGTGTCAAGCATTACCGATCCGTGGATGACACTTTGAAGCACGTAGACTTTACTGTTCGAGGTCGGGTCGCCATAAAGCGCATACGGTATCTTGTGCCCACCAGGGTGACTGATGACCCACAAGTATAGGGGATCTATCGTAGTCCTTTCTATAAGTAAGAGTGTCGAACCCAACGAGGAGCGTAAGGAAATGATAAGCGGTTTTCAGCAAGGTATTCTCTGCAAGCACTGAAATTATAGGTAACAGATACTTTTGTGATAAGATGATTTGTAACGAGCAACAAGTAACAAAAGTAAATAAAGTGCAGCAAGGTGGACCAATCCTTTTTGTAGCAAAGGACAAGCCTGGACAAACTCTTATATAGAGAAAATCGCTCCCGAGGACACATGGGAATTATCGTCAAGCTAGTTTTCATCATGTTCATATGATTCGCGTTCGGTACTTTGATAATTTGATATTTGGGTGGACCGGTGCTTGGGTGCTGTCCTTACTTGGACAAGCATCCCACTTATGATTAGCACCTATTGCAAGCATCCGCAACTATAAAAGAAGTATTAAGTTAAACCTAACCATAGCATGAAACATATGGATCCAAATTAGCCCCTTACGAAGCAACACATAAACTAGGGGTTTAAGCTTCTGTCACTCTAGCAACCCATCATCTACTTATTACTTCCCAATGCCTTCCTCTAGGCCCAAACAATGGTGAAGTGACATGTAGTCGACGTTCACATAACACCACTAGAGGAGAGACAACATACATCTCATCAAAATATCGAACGAATACCAAATTCACATGACTACTAATAGCAAGACTTCTCCCATGTCCTCAGGAACAAACACAACTACTCACAAAGCATATTCATGTTCATAATCAGAGGAGTATTAATATGCATAAAGGATCTGAACATATGATGTTCCAACAAATAAACCAACTAGCATCCACTACAAGGAGTAATCAACACTACTAGCAACCTACAGGTACCAATCCCAGACTATGAGACAAGAATTGGATACAAGATATGAACTAGGGTTTGAGAGGAGATGGTGCTGGTGAAGATGTTGAAGGAGATTGGCCCTGTCCCGATGAGAGGAGCGTTGGTGATGACAATGGCGACGATTTCCCCCTCCTGGAGGGAAGTGTCCCCGGCAGAACAGCTCTGCCGGAGCCCTAGGTTGGTTCCGCCAAGGTTCCACCTCGTGGCGGCGGAGTCTCGTCCCGAAAGCTTTCTTGTGATTTTTCTTCGGACGTAAGACTTCATATAGCAGATGATGGACACCGGAGGGCCACCAGGGGGCCCACGAGGCAGGGGGCGCGCCCAGGGGGTAGGGGGCGCCCCCACCCTTGTGGCCAGGGTGTGGGCCCCTCTGGTATTTCTTCCGCTCAATAGTTTTTATTATTTTCGAAAATAACTTTCGTCGAGTTTCAGGACTTTTGGAGTTGTGCAGAATAGGTCTCTAATATTTGCTCCTTTTCCAAATTTAGAATTCCAAATGCCGCATTCTCCTCCGCATGTAAACCTTGTAAAATAAGAGAGAATAGGCATAAGTATAGTGACATAATGTGTAATATCAGCCCATAATGCAATAAATATCAATATAAAAGCATGATGCAAAATGGACGTATCAGTGACCTTCCCAGTAGTTTCTTATTTTCCTAATTTTTGTTATTTTCCAAAACGGACAGAAAATATTTTTGCAGATTTTTTGGAGTCCGTTTACTTACCGTATCATGTACCTCCTCTTTTTTCACGATTCTGGAGTGTTTCGGAAGGTCTCTTTAATGTGTTCTTCCAGTGTCATAGTTTGGATAATATTGCTTTCAACATTAATGGGCGTACCTAAGATATAATATTTTATTCTTTGCCCATTAACAACCTTCGGGTTAGTGCCTTCGGCATTATTTATTTTGATAGCTCCAGGTCAATAAACCTCCTCGATAACATAGGGTCCTTCCCATCTGGAGAGGAGTTTTCCTGCAAATCTAAAACAAGAGTTGTACAAAAGAACATATTCCCCAACTTTGAACTCACGCTTTTGGATTCTTTAATCATGCCATCTTTTAACTTTTTCTTTAAATAACTTGGCATTTTCATAAGCTTGGGTTCTCCATTCATCTAATGAGCTAATATCAAATAACCTCTTTTCACTGGCAAGTTTGAAATCATAGTTGAGTTCTTTGATTGCCAAATATGCTTTATGTTCTAACTCAAGAGGCAAATGACAAGCTTTTCCATAAACCATTTTATAAGGAGACATACCCATATGATTTTTATATGCTGTTCTATAAGCCCAAAGTGCATTATCTAATTTCTTAGAACAATTCTTCCGGGACCTATTGACAGTTTTTTGCAAAATTAATTTTATTTTTCTATTGCTAAGTTCAACTTGACCACTAGACTGAGAATGATAGGGTGATGCAATTCTACGGTTAACATCATACTTCGCAAGCATTTTATGGAAAGCACCATGAATAAAGTGTGAACCACCATCAGTCATTAAATATCTAGGGACTCCAAACCTTGGGAAAATAAATTCCTTAAGCATTTTAATAGAGGTGTTGTGATCAACACTACTAGTTCGAAAGCTTCTACCCACTTAGTAACATAATCAACAGCAACCAAAATATGAGTATACCCATTAGAGGAAGGAAAAGTTCCAATGTAATCAAAACCCCAAACGTCAAATGGTTCAACAACAAGTGAATAGTTCATAGGCATTTCTTGACGCTTACCGATATTACCTATTCTTTGACATTCATCACAAGATAAGACGAACTTACAGGCATCCTTGAAGAGAGTAGGCCAATAAAACCCAAATTGCAATACCTTGTGAGTAGTTATGTCTCCCGCATGATGTCCTCCATAAGCTTCGGAGTGCCATTTCCGTAGGATTTGTCCCTGTTCATGCTCAGGTACACAACGTCTAATAATACCATCTACTCATTCTTTATAAAGATGCCGGTCAAACCAAAAGTAATGTCTTAATTCATTGAAGATTTTTTTTCTTTTGTTGGGATGTAAAGCTAGGTGGTAAATATTTAGCACGAATGTAATTAGCATAGTCAACATACCAATGAGTGTTATGAGAAACATTTATTGCAGCTAACTGCTCAATAGGAAAACTATCATCAGTAGGGAGTGGGTCATCATGGCCATTCTCCAGCCTAGACAAGTTATTAGCTACGGGGTTCTCTGCTCTTTTTCTATTAGTGATATGTAAATCAAATTCTTGTAGCAAGAGAACCCATCGAATAAGCCTAGGCTTAGCATCTTTCTTTTCCATAAGATATTTTATAGCAGCATGATCAGTGTGAACAATTATTTTTGAATCAACAATGTAAGATCTAAATTTATCACAAGCAAATACCACTGCTAGAAATTCTTTTTCAGTAGTAGCATAATTTAGTTGAGCATTGTCTAGAGTTTTACTAGCATAATGAATAACATTCAGTTTCTTATCAACTATTTGTCCTAGAACAGCACCAACAACATAATCACTAGCATCACCCATAATTTCAAAAGGTATGTTCCAATCAGGTGGTTGAACAATAGGTATAGAAATTAAGGTTTTCTTGACTGTTTTGAAGGCTTCTAAACAATCATTATTAAAAACAAAAGGAACATCCTTTTGCAAAAGATTTGTAAGGGGCCTAGAAATTTTATCTTTGATAAATCTCTATAGAAACCGACATGACCTAGGTAACTATGAATACCTTTGATATCTTTAGGACATGGCATATTCTTAATTGCATCAACCTTAGCTTTGTCCGCCTCAATACCTCTTTCAGAAATTTTATGGCCCAGAACAATACCTTCATTAACCATAAAGTGGCACTTCTCCCAATTCAAGAAAATATTTGTTTGCTCGCATCTCTGCAAAACTCCATCAAGATTGCTTAAACAATCATCAAAAGACTTCCCATAAACAGAAAAGTCATCCATGAAAACCTCAACAATCTTTTCACAAAAGTCAGAGAATATAGCAGTCATACATCTTTGAAAGGTGGCAGGTGCATTGTATAAACCAAAAGGCATACATATAAGTTCCAAAGGGACAAGTAAAAGTGGTCTTTTCTTGATCAGGTTGAGAAACAGGTATTTGTGAAAAACCATAATATTCATCAAGGAAGAAAAAATGTGTGTGCTTAGATAATATTTCTAGCATGTGATCAATAAAAGGTAGAGGGTAATGATCTTTTCTATTTGCTTTGTTTAATTTTCTAAAATCAATTACCATTCTATAGCTTGTAACAATTCTTTGTGGAATAAGTTCATTCTTATCATTAGGAACAACAGTAATACCTCCTTTTTTAGGGACACAATGAATAGGACTTACCCATCTACTATCAGCTATAGGATAGATTATACCGCCTGTAAGTTTTAATATTTCCGTTCTTACCACTTCTTTCTTCTTTGGATTTAACCGACGTTGGTGATCAACAATGGGTTTAGCATATGGTTCCATATTAATCTTGTGCTGACATAGAGTGGGACTAATGCCCTTGAAATCATCAAGAGTATATCCAATAGCATCTCGGTGCTTCCTTAGAACTTTCAATATTCTTTCTTCATCATGTCCTGAAAGGTTAGCACTAATAATAACATGATATATCTTCTTCTCATCAAGATAAGCATATTTCAAAGTGTCTGGCAATTGTTTTAATTCAAACATAGGATCACCTTTAGGTGGAGGAGAACCTCCTAGAGTTTCAATAGGCAAATTGTGTTTAAGCAGAGGATGTTGTTCAAAGAAAATCTTATCTATTTCATTTCTTTCATGCATATGTAAATCATTTTCATGGTCTAGCGGATATTGTTCTAGAGGATCAGTAGGAGGCACAACAATAGAAGCAAGACCAATTATTTCGTCCTTACTAGGAAATTCTTTTTATGAGGTTTTCTACTAAACTTGGAAAAATTAAACTCATGAGACTCATCACCAAAGCTAACACCGACAGTTTGTTTCTCACAATCTATTTCAGCATTAACGGTGTTCAAGAAAGGTCTACCAAAGATAATGAGACAAAAATCATCTTGTGGGGAACCAAGAAAAAGAAAACCAGGAGGGTATTTTATTTTCCCACACAAGACTTCAACATCTCTAACAATCCCAATTGGTGAAATGGTGTCTCTATTAGCAAGTTTAGTGGTAACATCTATGTCCTCTATCTCTGCGGGTGCTATGTCATTCATAAGTTCTTGATATAAGGTAAAGGTAATAGCACTCATGCTAGCAGCTAGGTCGCATAAACCATGATAACAGTGATCTCCTATTTTAACTAAGACAACGGGCATGCCAACAACAGGTCTATGTTTATCCTTTTTATTGGGTTTGGCAATTCTAGCAGCTTCATCACAGAAGTAAATAACATGCCCATCTATATTTTCTTCTAGGAGATACTTAACCATAGCAACACTAGGTTCTACATTGATTTGTTCATCAGGTTTAGGTGTTCTAATATAACTTTTCTTGACCACAGTTGAAACTTTAGCATGTTCCTTTATCTTAACAGGGAAAGGTGGTTTTTCAATATAAGCAGTAGGAACAACTGGATCAACATTATAAATTATAGTTTCCTCTTTAGCTAGTACCAGTTCTTTAATTTCTTCTTTAATATGTGGGTGATATTTAAACCACTTCTCCTTAGGGAGACCAACATGAGTAGCAAATGATTCACAAAAGGAGGCTACTATCTCAGAGTCAAGTCCATATTTAGTGCTAAACTTCTGAAAGGCATCAGTATTCATAAAAGATTTAACACAATCAAACTTAAGCTTAATACCAGACTCTTTACATTCATCGATTTCCCAATCTTCAGAGCTGCGTTCAATTATTTCTATGAGATCCCACCAGAATTCAATAGTCTTCTTCATAAAAGAACCAACACAAGAAGTGTCAAGCATGGATCGATCATTATGAGAAAGACGAGCGTAATAATTATGGATAATAATTTCTCTTGAGAGCTCATGATTGGGGCATGAATATAACGTTTACTTAAGCCTCCCCCAAGCTAGAGCAATACTTTCTCCTTCACGAGGCCAAAACTTATATATGTAATTCCGATCACGATGAACTAGATGCATAGGATAATTTTTTTGGTGAAACTCCAATTTCAATCGATTCCAATTCCAAGATCCAATATCATCTCTTAGCCTATACCATGCCAATGCTTTTACCTTCAAAGATAAAGGGAAAACCTTCTTCTTAGCTTCATCTCCGGGTAAACCTACAAGCTTAAACAATCCACAAATTTCTTCCAAATATATCAAGTGCATATCTGAATGTTCGGTTCCATCTCTTGCATAAGGATTAGCCAGTAGCTGTTCTATCATACCCGATGGAATTTCCTATTCAATATTTTTAGTAGGTGCAGTAAGTTGAGGGGTAACTAATTCTGGTTCCGGTCGAGGTGATGATACCCCGAACAAACCCCTCAAAGGATTGTTTTCCACAGTAACAAGTGGCAATAAATTTTAGCATGTAGTAATAATTTTTCCTTACCGATTTCCACCTACGAAGAGCGTTTCACTCCCTGGCAACGGCGCCAGAGAAGAGCCTCAATAACACACAAGTATATGGGATTAATTGTAGCCTTTTCGATAAGTAAGAATGTCGAACCCAACGAGGAGCAGAAGCAAATGACAAGTGGTTTTCAGCAAGATAATGTCTGCAAGTGCTGAAATTGTAAGTAACAGAGTAGTTTGATAGCAAGATAATTTGTAATGAGCAAGTAACGGTAATAGTAACAAAAGTGCAGCAAGATAGCCCAATCCTTTTGAGGCAAAGGACAGCCAAAACGGTCTCTTATAATAAGCAAGGCGTTCTTGAGGGTACACGGGAATTTCATCTAGTCACTTTCATCATGTTGGTTTGATTCGTGTTCGCTACTTTTATAATTTGATATGTGGGTGGACCGGTGCTTAGGTGTTGTTCTTACTTGAAAAAACCTCCTACTTATGATTAACCCCCTCACGAGCATCCGCAACTAAAAGAAAAGTATTAAGAATAAATTCTAACCATAGCATTAACCTTTTGGATCCAATCGGTCCCTTATGGAATAGCATATAGACTAGGGTTTAAGCTTCTATCACTCTCGCAACCCATCATATAATAACTAATCCACAATGCATTCCCTTAGGCCCAAATATGGTGAAGTGTCATATAGTCGACGTTCACATGACACCACGAAGGGAATCACAACATACATAATATCAAAATATCGAACACATATCAAGTTCACATGATTACTTGCAACAAGATTTCTCCCGTGACCTCAAGAACAAAAGTAACTACTCACAAATGATAATCATTCTCAAGACAGAGGGGTATTAAATAGCATATTGGATCAGAACATATAATTTTCCACCAAATAAACCATATACTAATCAACTACAAGATGTAATTAACACTACTAGTCACCCACAAGCACCAATCTATAGTTCCGGTACAAAGATTGAACACAAGAGATGAACTAGGGTTTGAGAGGAGATGGTGTTGTTGAATATGTTGATGGAGATTGCCCTCCCCAAGATGGGAGAGTTGTTGGTGATGATGATGATGATTTCCCCCTCCGGGAGGGAAGTTCCCCCGGCGGAATCGCTCCGCCGAAGGGCAAAAGTGCTCCTGCCCAAGTTCCGCCTCGAGACGGCGGCGCTCCATCCCGAAAGTCCTCTCCCTATTTTTTTCTAGGTCAAAATGACTTATATACCGGAAGATGGGCACCGGAGGTGAGCTGGGCTGAGCACAACCCACCAGGGTGTGCCTGGGGGCCAAGTGCTCCCTGGTGTCTTGTGCTCACCAGGCGGTCCCCTCCGATGGTTATTTGCTCCAGTATTTCTTATTTATTCCATAAAAAATCCTTGTGAAGTTTCGGCTTATTTGGCGTTGTGCAGAATAGGTAGCCTAATGTAGCTTTTTCAGGTCCAGATTTCCAACTGCCGGAATTCTCCCACTTTGTGTGTACCATGCATATTATGAGAGAAAAGGCATTACAATTACTCCAAAAAGCATTATTATGCATAAAAACATTATAAATAACAGTAGATAAACATGATGCAAATGGACGTATCATCTCCCCAACGGGAGTGAGTAATTCATTCGTAGGCTCGCTGGTTAGTGAGGAGTTGGATGAGATTCGTCATGTAATCGAGTTAGTTTTGTTAGGGCGTGATCCCTAGTATCCATTATGTTCTGAGATTGATGGTGCTATGACTTTACCATGCTTAATGCTTGTCACTTTGGGCCCGGGTGCCATGATTTCAGATCTGAACCATTTATGTTATCACCATTATATCTATGTTCTAGATCTGATCTTGCAAATTATAGTCACCTACTGCGTGTTATGATCCGGCAACCCCGGAGTGACAATAGTCAGGACACTTCCCGGTGATGACCGTAGTTTGAGGAGTTCATGTATTCACCATGTGTTAATGCTTTGTTCCAGTTCTCTATTAAAAGGAGGCCTTAATATTCCTTATTTTCCAATAGGACCCCGCTGCCACGGGAGGGTAGGACAAAAGATGTCATGCAAGTACTTTCCATAAGCCCGTATGACTATTTATTGAATACATGCCTACATTATATTTATGAACTAGAGCTAGTGCCATATCGCCCTAGGTTATAACTGTCACATGATGAGTATCATCCAACAAATCACCGATCCAATGCTACTATTTTCCTACATATTGATCTTGCTAAGTTACTACTGCTACTGTTACTGTTGCACTTGCTACAAAATTACTGCTATCACTGTTACCGTTATTATTGTTGTTGCCACTACTATCAAAACTATCATACTACTTTGCTACTAATCACTTTGCTGCAGATAAATAATCTCCAAGTGTGGTTGAATAGACAACTCAGCTGCTAATACTTACAAATATTCTTTGGCTCCCCTTGTGACGAATCAATAAATTTGGGTTGAATACTCTACCCTCGAAAACTATTGCGATCCCCTATACTTTTGGGTTATCAGAGATATGTATCAAGCATCCCCAAGCTTAATTCCTACTCGTCCTCGAGTAGGTAAATGATAAAAACAGAATTTTTGATGTGAAATGCTACCTAACATATTTATCGATGCAATTTTCTTTAATGTGGCATGAATATTCAGATCCATAAGATTAGAAACAAAAGTTTAATATTGACATCAATACAATAATACTTCAAGCTTACTAATAAAGCAATCATGTCTTCTCAAAATAGCGTGGCCAAAGAAAGTTATCCCTACAAAATCATATAGTCTGGCTATGCTCCATCTTCACCACACAAAATATTTCATCATGCACAACCCCGATGATAAGCCAAGCAATTGTTTCATACTTTTAATGTTCCCAAGCCTTTTCAACTTTCACAGAATACATGAGCGTGAGCCATGGATATAGCACTATAGGTGGAATAGAATATGGTGCAGGTTGTGAGGAGAAGACAAAAAAGGAGAAAGGCTCACATCAACTTAAGCCTCCCCCAAGCTCATGATTGGGGCATGAATATAACATTGACTTAAGCCTCCCCCAAGCTTGAGCGATACTTTCTCCTTCACGAGGCCAAAAATTATATATAATTCCTATCACGATGAACCAGATGCATAGGATAAAACTTCTGATGAAATTCCAATTTCAATCGGTTGTAGTTCCATGATCAAATATCATCCAATAGCCTATACCATGTCAATGCCTTTCCCTTCAAAGATAAAGGGAAGACCTTCTTCTTGACAACATCCCCGGGCATACCTGCAAGCTTAAATAATCCACAAACTTCTTCCACATAGATTAGGTGCATATCAGGATGTAATGTTCCATCTCCTACATAAGGATTAGCTAGCAGTTTCTCTATCATACCCGAAGAAATTTCATAATAAATATTTTTAGTAGGTGCAGTAGGTTGAGGAGCAACTCTTTGCTCTTCTGGTCGGGGTGAAGTTACCCCAAACAAGGCCCTCAAAGGATTATTTTCCATAGTAACAAGTGAAAATAAATTTCAGCACACTATATAAATGTTTCCTTACCAAAGGCGCTTCACTCCTCGGCAACGGTGCCAGTAAAGAGTCTTGATGACCCACAAGTATAGGGGATCTATCGTAGTCCTTTCGATAAGTAAGAGTGTCAAACCCAAAGAGGAGCAGAAGGCAATGACAAGTGGTTTTCAGCAAGGTATTCTCTGCAAGCACTGAAATTATCGGTAACAGATAGTTTTGTGATAAGGTAAATCGTAGCGGGTAACAAGTAAAAAAAGTAACTAAGGTGCATCAAGGTGGCCCAATCCTTTTTGTAGCAAAGGACAAGCCTGGACAAACTCTTATATAAAGCAAATCGCTCCCGAGGACACATGGGAATTGTTGTCAAATTAGTTTTCAGCATGCTCATATGATTCGCGTTCTAATTTGATATGTGGGTGGACCGGTGCTTGGGTGCTGCCCTTCCTTGGACAAGCCTCCCACTTATGATTAACCCCTCTCGCAAGCATCCGCAACTCTTAAACAATAATTAAGATAAACCTAACCATAGCATGAAACATATGGATCCAAATCAGCCCCTTACGAAGCAACACATAAACTAGGGTTTAAGCTTCTATCACTCTAGAAACCTATCATCTACTTATTACTTCCCAATGCCTTCCCCTTGGCCCAAACAATGGTGAAGTGTCATGTAGTCAACGTTCACATAACACCACTAGAGGAGAGACAACATACATCTCATCAAAATATCGAACGAATACCAAATTCACATGATTACTTATAACAAGACTTCTCACATGTCCTCAGGAACAAACGTAACTACTCACAAAACATATTTATGATCAAGATCAGAGGAGTATTAATTATCATTAAAGATCTGAAAATATAATCTTCCACCGGATAAACCAACTAGCATCAACTACAAGAAGTAATCAACACTACTAGCAACCCACAAGTACCAATCTGAGGTTTTGGGACCAAGATCAAATACGAGAGATGAACTAGGGTTTGAGAGGATATGGTGCTGGTCAAGATGTTGATGGAGATTGCCCCTCTCGATGAGAGGATCGATGGTGATGACGATGGCGATGATTTCCCCTCCGGAGGGATGTTTCCCGGTAGCAGCTCACGGAGCCCTAGATTGGTTCTCGCCTGAGTTCCGCCGAGACGGCGGGCGCTCATTCCAAAGCTTTCTTCTGATTTTTTCCAGGTCAAAACACACAATATAGCCAAAGATGGGCACCGGAGGCCTGCCAGCGGGCCCACAAGGTCGGGGGGCGTGCCCAAGGGGGTAGGGCGCACCCTCCACCCTTGTGGCTGGCTGGTGGCCCCCCTCTGTACTTTCTTCGCCCAATATTTTTTCTATATTCAAAAAACATGCTCCGTGAAGTTTCAGGACTTTTGGAGTTGTGCAGAATAGGTCTCTAATATTTGCTCCTTTTCCATCCGAATTCCAAATTACCGGCATTCTCCCTCTTCATGTAAACCTTATAAAATAAGAGAGAATAGGCATAAGTATTGTGACATAATGTGTAATAACAGCCCATAATGCATTAAATATCAATATAAAAGCATGATGCAAAATGGACGTATCAACTCCCCCAAGCTTAGGCCTCGCTTGTCCTCAAGCGAAAGCCGATATCGATAAATATGTCCACATGTTTAGAGATAGAGGTGTCGATAAAAAATAAAAATACTGACATGAGGGCATCATGATTATCTTTAGAACAACAACATATAATGCCATATAATTTCTTATGCGAATGTAACAATTCGTTCACAAGGTAAAGTATGAATCAGAAACTTTATTGAAAACTAACAAACTATGGTCTTACAGAAAGATAGGGGCTTATAGTTTCGCCTCCCAACCTTTTACCTCAAGGGTAATGTAAACAGTAATACTTTATGAAAACCTACATCCGAGTGGATGTATATATCCGGATCTCTCGAACATATAGTGCTAGCCAAAGGAAAAGGTATAAAAAAGGAAAGGTGATGATCACCATGACTCTTGTATAGGGGTAGAAGATAAAAGTAAAAGATAGGCCCTTCGCAGAGGGAAGCAGAGGTTGTCATGCACTTTTATGGTTGGATGCACAAAATCTTAATGCAAAAGAACGTCACTTTGTATTGCTGACACGTCCATTTTGAATCCTATTTCCTTACTGTTATTTATGATGTTTTTATGCATAATAATGCTTTTTGGAGTAATTCTAATGCCTTTTCTCTCATAATTTACAAGGTACACACAAAGAGGGAGAATTTGGCAGCTGGAAATCTGGACCTGGAAAAGCTATGTCAGGCCACCTATTCTGCACAACTCCAAACAAGCTGAAACTTCACGAAGATTTTTTTATCAAATATATGATGAATATTGGAGCAAATAACTACCAGAGGGGGCCCACCAGGTGGGCACAACCCACCTGGGCACGCCAGGGAGCCCAGGCACGCCCTGGTGGGTTGTCCTCACCCAGGCCCACCTCCGGTGCCCAATGTCTGGTATATAGGTCATTTTGACCTAGAAAAATAAAGAGAGGACTTTCGGGACGGAGCGCCGCCGTCTCGAGGCGGAACTTGGGTAGGAGCACTTTTGCCCTCCGGTGGACCGATTCCGCCGGGGGAACTTCCCTCCCGGAGGGGGAAATCATCGTCATCATCATCACCAACAACTCTCCCATCTTGGGGAGGGCAATATCCATCAACATCTTCAACAGAACCATCTCATCTCAAACCCTAGTTCATATCTTGTGTTCAATCTTGTTACCGGAACTATATATTGGTGCTTGCGGGTAACTAGTAGTGTTGATTACATCTTGTAGTTGATTACAATATGGTTTATTTGGTGGAAGATTATATGTTCAGATCCAATATGCTATATAATACCCCTATGATCTTGAGGATGATTATCATTTGTGAGTAGTTACTTTTGTTCTTGAGGTCACGGGAAAATCATGTTGCAAGTAATCATGTGAACTTGATATGTGTTCGATATTTTGATAGTATGTATGTTGTGATTCCCTTAGTGGTATCATATGAACGTAGACTACATGACACTTCACCATATTAGGGCCTAAGGGTATGCATTATGGAGTAGCAATTAGCTGATGGGTTGCGAGAGTGACAGAAGCTTAAACCCCAGTTTATGCGCTATTCTGTAAGGGACCGATTGGATCCAAAAGTTTAATGCTATGGTTAGAATTTATTCTTAATACTTTTCTCATAGTTGCGGATGCTTGCGGGAGGGTTAATCATAAGTAGGAGGTTTGTTCAAGTAAGAACAACACCTAATTAAGCACCGGTCCACCCACATATCAAATTATCAAAGTACTGAACACAAATCGAACCAACATGGTGAAAGTGACTAGATGAAAATCATGTGTACCTTCAAGAATGCTTTGCTTATCATAAGAGACCATTTTGGCCTATCCTTTGCCTCAAAAGGATTGCACTACCTTGCTGCACTTTTGTTGCTACTATCGTTACTTGCTCATTACAAATTATCTTGCTATCAAACTAATCTGCTACTTACAATTTCAGCACTTGCAGACATTACCTTGCTGAAAACTACTTGTCATTTCCTTCTGCTCCTCGTTGGGTTCGACACTCTTACTTATCGAAAAGAGCTACAATTGATCCCATATACTTGTGGGTCATCAATTGCCACTTGTGATATGGACCTTTATTATTTAGTCCGTCGCTTTTATTTCTTCCATATCACAAGTTCATATAAAGCTTATTTTCTTCACACTAATAGATCATACATATTTAAAGAGCAATTTTTATTGCTTGCACCGATGACAACTTACTTGAAGGATCTTACTCAATCCATAGGTAGGTATGGTGGAGTCTCATGGCAAAACTGGGTTAAGGGATGTTTGGAAGCACAAGTAGTATCTCTACTTGGAGCAAAGAATTTGGCTAGGATGAGAGGGAAAGGCAAACTCAACATGTTGGATGATCCATGACAATATAACTTCTATTCGGATATAAGAAAACATAACTCATTATGTTGCCTTCCTTGTCCAACGTCAACTTTTTAGCATGTCATATTTTAATGAGTGCTCACAATTACAAAATATGTCCAAGATATTATATTTACATGTGAAACCTCTCTTTCTTTATTACTTCCTATTAATTGCAACAATGACCGAAACTATGTTTGTCAACTCTCAACAACTTTTACTCATCATACTCTTTATATGTGAGATCATTACTCTCCATAAGATCGATATATTATATTTTATTTCTTTTTATTCTTTCTTTTATTTAGTTCCCTTAAGATCATAGCACGAAAGCAAAGCCCTCAACTCAAAACTACTCTTTATTATATATAACTCAAGGACTCGATTACATAGAGGGAGATCGAAACAAAACTTAAAGCTAGATCATAGTAAAAACTTTATTCTACTAGATCAAGATATAACGAAAAGGATCGAACTAAGAAAAACGATAAAGATAGAGGTGTGATTGTGATACGATACCGGGGCAACTCCCCTAAGCTTGGCAGTTGCCAAGGGGAGTGCCCATACCCATGTACTTAGATCTCTTTCTTCGGAGGTGAGGATGGCGGAGTTGTTGATGAAGCAGGTTTGTCTTCCATCTTCCAAGTCATAGGCTCACCATCATAGAAAGATGAGCGGGTCTCCAGGATCCTCGAATCTGCAGCCAAACTCATCCTCCTTAATCTATATTCATACTCACAGTTTTGGTTTTGCAGGTCATAGATCTGGGCTTGGAGGTGCTCGATTTTCTCATGAAGCCTGAAGATGGCCTCCTCAATGCTCTTGGGGTCCAGCTTGTGCTTGTTGGTGAACTCCGCGATCATCATGTGGTTGGCGTTGAGTCCACGTTCCACCATCCCTTGACACTTGAAAACTTGCTGCTCCATCGCTTCGAGTCTTGTCTCCATGCTTCTGGTCTTCTTTGGCCCCTCAACATCGCGGATGTGCAGCACCCCTCATGCATCTCAATGGCTTGAAGGTGTCGCAACACCTCCGCAAGGTAGGGTTGATGACCTTCTCAAAAAACTTGTCCTTGGGGGGCGCTTGGAGACGTCATGGTGATCCAGATCTGTCAGAAAAACATCTCAAAACAAAAACAGGAGATACTGTCATGGTACGAAGGTCAAAACCTTCGGGAGATTATATAATGAATTTTTACCGACCAAAAAAGTATTGTGCAAGAAAATGGAGTCCGGAGGGCACACGAGGTGGCCACAAGGACGGGGGGGGGCAGGGGGTAGGGTGTGCCCTCCACCCTTGTGGTGGCCTCCTGTCTCTTTCAGACTACTTTTAATTTTCCTAATTTTTTAAATATTCCAAAACGGAGAATAATTATCATTGGAAACGTTTTGGAGTCAGTTTACTTACCGCACCACGTACCTATTTCTTGTCGGAGTGTCCCTTATGTACTCCTCCGGGTTAAGGTATCAATTATATTGGTCTCTACCCGCAAAAAAATATTATATTGGTCTCAACATTTATGGGAATACCTGAGATATAATGTTTGATTCTTTGACCGTTTACCACCTTCAGATTTGTGCCTTCGGCATTGTTGATTTTTATGGCACCAGAATGATATACCTCCTCGACAATGTAAGGACCTTCCCATTTAAAGAGAAGCTTTCCTGCAAAAAATCTTAAACGAGAGTTGTATAGCAAAACATGATCACCTATATTAAACTCACGCTTTTGTATCCTTTTATCATGCCATCTTTTAACTTTTTCTTTAAACAACTTTGCATTCTCATAGGCTTGGGTTCTCCATTCATCAAGTGAGCCAATGTCAAATAACCTCTTCTCACCGGCAAGTTTGAAATCATAGGTGAGCTCTTTAATAGCCCAATATGCTTTATGTTCTAGTTCGAGAGGTAGGTGACATGCTTTTCCGTAAAGCATTTTATACGGAGACATACCCATAGGATTCTTATAAGCAGTTCTATAAGCCCACAAAGCATCATCAAGTTTCTTAGACCAATTCTTTCTAGATCTATTAACTGTCTTTTGCAAAATTAATTTGATCTCTCTATTGCTCAATTCTACTTGACCACTAGACTGAGGATGATAAGGAGATGCAATTCTATGATTAACATCATACTTAGCGAGCATTTTGCGGAAAGCACCATGAATAAAATGTGAACCACCATCAACCATTAAGTATCTAGGGACTCCAAACCTTGGAAAAATTAACTTCTTTAAGCATCTTAATAGAAGTGTTATGATCAGCACTACTAGTTGGAATAGCTTCTACCCACTTAGTAACGTAATCAACAACTACTAAAATATATGTATACCCATTAGATGAAGGAAAAGGTCCCATATAATCAAAGCCCCAAACATCAAATGGTTCAATAACAAGTGAATAATTCATAGGCATTTCATGACGTCTACTAATATTGCCAATTCTTTGGCATTCATCACAAGACAAGAAAAACTTACAAGCATCCTTGAAGAGAGTAGGCCAATAAAAACCAGATTTTAATACCTTGTGTGATGTTCTATCTCCATCATGGTGTCCTCTTTAAGCCTCGGAGTGGCACTTGCGTAGGATCTATTCATGTTCATGCTCAGGTACACAACATCTAATAACGCCATCTAATCCTTCTTTATAAAGATGTGGATCATCCCAAAAGTAATGTCTTAAATCATAGAAAAACTTTTTCTTTTGCTGGTATGTGAAACTAGGTGGTATAAATTTAGAAACAATATAATTAGCATAATCAGCATACCATGGAGTACTATGAGAAGCATTTATGACATTTAATTATTCAACAGGAAAGCTATCATCAATGGGTAGTGCGTCATCAAGAACATTTTCTAACCTAGACAAGTTGTCTGCAACGGGGTTCTCAGCTCCCTTTCTATCAATAATATGCAAATCAAATTCTTGTAGCAAGAGAACCCATCTAATAAGTCTAGTTTTAGCATATTTCTTTTCCATAAGATATTTAATAGCAGCATGTTAAGTGTGAACAGTTACTTTGGAATCAACTATATAGGGTCTGAACTTATCACATGCAAATACAACTGCTAAAAATTCTTTTTCAGTGGTAGCAAAATTTCTCTGGGCACTATCTAGAGTTTTACTAGCATACAGAATAACATTTAATTTATTATCTACTCTTTGTCCTAGAACAGCACCAACATCATAATCACTAGCATCACACATAATTTCAAAGGGTAAATTCCAATCAGGTGGTTGAACAATAGGTGCAGAAATCAAGGCTTTCTTAAGTATTTCAAATGCTTCTACACAATCGTCATAAAAAACAAAAGGAACATTTTTTGCAAGAGATTAGTGAGAGGCCTAGAAATTTTAGAGAAGTCTTTAATAAACCTCCTATAGAAACCAACATGACCAAGGAAACTTCTTATACCTTTGATATCTTTAGGACACGACATCTTTTCAATAGCATCTACTTTAGCTTTATCAACTTCAATACCTCTTTCAAAAAATTTATGCCCCAAGACAATACCTTCATTAACCATAAAGTGACACTTCTCCCAATTCAATACAAGATTAGTTTCTTCACATCTCTGCAAAACTCGGTCAAGGTTGCTTAAGAAATCATCAAAAGTTGTAAACGGAGAAATCATCCATGAAAACCTCAACAATATTTTCACAGAAATCAGAGAATATAGCAGTCATACATCTTTGAAAGGTAGCAGGTGCATTGCATAAACCAAAAGGCATACGTCTATAAGCAAAGGTACCGAAAGGGCAAGTAAATTGTGGTTTTCTCTTGATCATCTTTTGACACGGGTATTTGAGAGAAACTAGAATAACCATTTAGAAAGCAAAAATGTGTATGTTTGGATAGTCTTTCTAGTATTTCATCAATAAAAGGTAGAGGATAATGATCTTTTCTAGTAGCTTTATTTAATTTGCGAACATCAATTACTATGCTATAACCTGTAACAATTCTTTGAGGAATCAATTCATTCTTATCATTAGGAACAACAGTAATACCTCCCTTCTTAGGGACACAATGAACAGGGCTTACCCATTGACTATCAGTAATAGGACAAATTATACCTGCCTCCAGAAGCTTTAGTATTTCATTTCTTACCACTTCTTTCATCTTATGATTTAACCGCATTGATGATCAACAACTGGCTTGGCATCTTTCTCCAATTTAATTTTGTGCTAACATAGAGTGGGACTAATGCCCTTAAGATCATCGAGAGTATATCCAATAGCGGCACGGTGCTTCTTCAGAGTTTTTAATAATTTCTTTTCTTCCTGCTCTGAAAGTTTAGCACTAATAATAACAGGATATATCTTCTTTTCATCGAGATAAGCATATTTCAGAGTGTCAGGTAATTGTTTAAGCTCAAACACAGGATCTCCCTTAGGTGGAGGAGATCCCCAAGGATTTCAATAGGAAAATTGTGTTTCAAAATAGGCCCTTGATTAAAGAATACTTCATCTATTTCCCTTCTTTCATTCATAAACATATCATTTTCATGGTCTAGCAAATATTGTTCTAAAGGATCAGTAGGAGGCACGGCAATAGAAGCAAGATCAATAATTTCATCCTTACTAGGCAATTCTTTATCATGGGGTTGTCTACGAAATTTAGAGAAATTAAAATCATGAGACATATCCCCTAAACCAGTAGTAACAATATCTTTCTCGCAGTCTATCTTAGCATTAACAATATTCAAGAAGGGCCTACCAAATATAATGGGACAGAAATTATCTTGTGGGGAAGCAAGAACAAGAAAATCAGTAGGATATTTTATCATCCCACACAAGACTTCAACATCTCGAACAATCCCAATTGGTGATATAGTATCTCTATTAGCAAGCTTAATAGTAACATCAATATCTTCTATCTCAGCAGGTGCAATATCATTCATAATTTCTTTATATAAGGTATAAGGAATTGCACTCACACTAGCACCCACATCACATAAGCCATGATAACAATGATCTCCAATTTTAACAGAAACAACGGGCATGCCAACAACAGGTCTATGTTTATCTTTAGTATCAGGTTTAGCAATCCTAGCAGCTTCATCACAGAAATAAATAACATGCCCATCAATATTATCAACCAAGAGATCTTTAACCATAGCAATACTAGGTTCAACTTTAATTTTCTCAGAGGGTTTGGGTGTTCTAATATAACTTTTGTTGACCACAGTTGAAGCTTTAGCATGATCCTTTATTCTAACAGGAAAAGGTGGTTTCTCAATATAAGCAGTAGGAACAATATGATCAACATTATAAGTAATAGTTTCTTCTTCAACTTTAATAGGTTCTACTACTTTAACTTGAATGGGACGATGATATTTAAACCACTTCTCCTTAAGGATATCAACATGAGTAGCAAAAGATTCACAGAAAGAAGCTACTATCTCAGAGTCAAGTCCATATTTAGTGCTAAAATCATGAAAAGGATCGGTATCCATAAAAGATTTAACACACTCGAACTTAAGGTTTATACCTGACTCCTTACCTTCGTCGAGTTCCCAATCTTCAGAGTTGCATTTAATTCTTTCCAATAAATCTTATTTGAATTCAATATCCTTCTTCATATAGGAACTAGTACAAGAAGTATTGAGCATGGATCGATCATTATGAGAATGCCGAGCATAAAATTTTTGAATAACAATTTCTCTTGAGAGCTCATGATTGGGGAATGAATATAACATTGACTTAAGCCTCCGCCAAGCTTGAGCGATACTTTCTCCTTCATGAGGCCAAAAATTATATATATATATATATATAATTATAATTATAATTCCGATCACGATGAACCAGATGCATAGGATTTAACTTCTGATGAAATTCCAATTTCAGTCGGTTGTAGTTCCATGATCCAATATCATCCAATAGGCTATACCATGTCAATGCCTTTCCCATCAAAGATAAAGGGAAGACCTTCTTCTTGACAAACATCCTCGAGCATACATGCAAGATTAAATAATCCACAAATCATCCACATAGATTAGGTGCATATCAGGATGTAAAGTTCCATCTCCTGCATAAGGATTAGCTAGCAGTTTATCTATCATACCCGAAGGAATTTCATAATAAATATTTTCATTAGGTGAAGTAGGTTGAGGAGCAACTCTTTTCTCTTTCGCTCGGGGTGAAGATACCCCGCACAAGCCCCTCAAAGGATTATTTTCCATAGTAACAAGTGACAATAAATTTTAGCACACTATATAAATGTTTCCTTCCAAATTCCACTTACCAAAGGCGCTTCACTCCCCGGCAATGGCGCCAGAAAAGAGTCTTGATGACCCACAAGTATAGGGGATCTATCGTAGTCCTTTCAATAAGTAAGAGTGTCAAACCCAACGAGGAGCAGAAGGAAATGACAAGTGGTTTTCAGCAAGGTATTCTCTGCAAGCACTGAAATTATCGGTAATAGATAGTTTTGCGAGAAGGTAAATCGTAATGGGTAACGAGTAAATAAATTAACTAAGGTGCAGCGAGGTGGCCCAATCCTTTTTGTAGCTAAGGACAAGCCTGGACGAACTCTTATATAAAGCAAAGCGCTCTCGAGGACACATGGGAATTGTTGTCAAGTTAGTTTTCATCATGCTCATATGATTCACGTTCATTACTTTAATAATTTGATATGTGGGTGGACTGGTGCTTGGGTGCTTCCCTTCCTTCACTACAAAAAAAAGACACATCCGTGACATTTTGGGCTGAACGAATTTTTTTCCTGTCATGCTTATGACACTTCTATGACGATAACTGTGACAAAACCCGGTATCATCATAGATGTGGTGGGCTCCTACTTCTATGACAAAAAAATCATGACAGAAAATGGGATTTTCGTCATGGGCGGGCCAGAGATGCAACTGTATGACATTCTTTGGGCCGTCCATGACGGAAAAAACCGTAGTAGAATCGAGGGCGAGGAAAATATCGGGGAGTTCCCGGTTATGGTGGGTGGTCAGGGCCGAGCGATGCACGGAGGTTTGCGCGTTTCTCTCGTACACGTACGCGCGTGTGTGCGAGGCGTTGGGCTCTAACTGAACCCGAGCGAGGCGTTCGCCTACTGAACCCGAGCGATTGCACTGCAGGCTACACGTTACTGAACCCGAGCGATCGATCGATGGCTGTTAACTGAACCCGATCGAGCGATTCCTTCACTACTGCTGCTAACTGAAGCTGATCGAACACTGCTGCCTCCTTCCCTTAATGAACAGTGAGCGTTGTTGGGGGGTTTGGATGAACAGTTCCCGGTGGGGGGTTGGATGAACAGGAACCCGTGGTTGCCACTGGATGAACAGGGCCCCGGTTGATAGAGCCGGTGGAGGTGTGGATGAACAGGACCCCGTGGAGGGCTGGTTGAATAGTAGCCGGTGGAGGGCTGGATGAACAGTAGCCCGTGGAGGGGTGGTTGAACAGGACCCCATGGAGAGGGTTGGTTGAACAATAGCCGGTGGAGGAGCGCGCGGTGGAGGCTGGATGAACATGAGCCCGTGGATGAATAGTCACAGGTGGAGGCTGGAGGAGGTCAACGGTGGATGAACAGGAGTGTGACGCCCCCGATTCAATCGTACACTAATCATGCACGCAAACGTGTACGATCAAGATCAGGGACCCACGGGAAGATATCACAGCACAACTCTAAAACATAAATAAGTCATACAAGCATCGAATACAAGCCGGGGCCTCGAGGGCTCGAATACAAGTGCTCGATCATAGACGAGTCAGCGGAAGCAACAATATCTGAGTACAGAAATAAGTTAAACAAGTTTGCCATAAGATGGCTAGCACAAACTGGGATACAATCGAAAGAGGCGCAGGCCTCCTGCCTGGGATCCTCCTAAACTACTCCTGGTCGTCAGCGGCGGGCAGCACGTAGTAGTAGGGACCTCCGGGGTAGTAGTCGTCATCGACGGTGGCGTCTGGCTCCTGGACTCCATCATCTAGTCGCAACAATCGGGTAGAGATATGGGAAAAAAGGGGGAACAAGGCAACCGTGAGTACTCATCCAATGTACTCGCAAGCAAGGAGCTACACTACATATGCATGGAAATATGTGTAAAGGGCCATATCAGTGGACTGAATCGCAGAATGCCGTAATAAGAGGGGATAGCTAATCCCGCCGAAGACTACGCTTCGGGCAGCCTCCGCCTTGCGGCATGTAGAAGAGAGTAGATCAAGTCCTCCAAGTAGCGCCGCATAGCATAATCCTACCTGCGATCCCTCCTCGTCGCCTCGTTAGAGAGCGATCACCGGGTTGTATCTCGCACTTGGAAGGGTGTGTTTTATTAAGTATCCGGTTCTAGTTGTCATAAGGTCAAGGTACAACTCCAAGTCGCCTCACATCAAGATCACGGCTATTCAATAGATTAACTTCCTGCAGGGTGCACCACATTACCCGACACGCCGATCCCATTTGGCGGGACACACTTTCTGGGTCATGCCCGTGGCGGAAGATCAACACGCCGCAGCCCCACCTAGGCATAACAGAGGTCAAGACGCCGGTCTAAACCTAAGCGCCAGGGTCCGGGCCCATCGCCTTAGCACACCTGCACGCCGCGAGGGCGGCCGAAGCAAACCTAGCCTAGCAGCGCTCCAGTCCAATCCGGCTACCGCCGCCGACGTCATTTAAATGCTTCGGCTGATACCACGACGCCGGTTACCCATATCTTGTCCCACGTGGCGGTTAGTGCGTATAAGGTCAACGACCCAACTCAGATCAAATACCAAGATCTCGTTAAGCGTGTTAAGTATCCGTGAACGCCGAACAGGGCCAGGCCCACCTCTCACCCAGGTAGTCTCAACCTGCCCTGTCGCTCCGCCACAAAGTAACAGTCGGGGGCCGTCGGGAACCCAGGCCCACCTCTACCGGGATGGAGCCACCTGTCCTTTCAGCCCCCATCTCCGAACAAAGATCACAGGTAATGTAATAGTGTAAAGTATATAGTATATGCCCGTGATCACCTCCAAGTGATCACAGCCCATTAGTATAGCATGGCGCATTTAACAAGAATGTAGGGCCACCGATGGAACACTAGCATCCTATACTAAGCAAGAGGATAGCGGTAAAGGTAACAATGTGAGTAGCAAGGACAGGCTATGCAACAGCATAGGATTAACCAAAACAGTAACAGGCTACACTACTCGAATGCAAGCAAGATAGAGAAGAATAGGCGATATCCGGTGATCAAGGGGGCTTGCCGGTTGCTCGGCAAGAGAGAGGTCGTCAACTCCGTAGTCGTCTTTGAGTAGCGGCCGCGTCGGTCTCGGTGTCTAGCGGAAGAAGAGGGGGAAGAAACAATGAATACAATGCAAACAGATGCATGACGATGCATGACAAAGCAAAGCGTGATGCTAGGCGTGCCCTAACGCGGTATGAGGTGATACCGGTGAAGGGGGGAAACATCCGGGAAAGTATCCCCGGTGTTTCGCGTTTTCGGACAGATGAACCGGAGGTGAAATGTTGCAGGTTTGCTATGCTAGGAATGTGTGGCGGTCGAACGGGCTGCGTATCCGGATTCACCTCGTCGTTCTGAGCAACTTTCATGCTGACAATAATTTAATCCGAGTTACGGATTAAAAGATATGATTTTCTAAAGATTTTATTATTTTCTGGAATTTAATTAATTATTTAATTTAATTCGAAATTGGATTTATGACATCAGCATGATGTCATGTCGATGTCAGCAGTCAACAAAGTGGTCGATTGGGTCAAATCGACAGCGTGGGTCCAAAGTGGGACCCATCAGTCATACTCTGTTTAGGTTAATTCGACTTGCGTTAAACTAATTATTGATTAATTAAACTAACAGGTTAATGAGATTAATTAATTAGGATTAATTAACTTAATTGATTTAGTTAATTAATTAATTATTTATTTTTATTACTAATTATTTATTTTATTATATATATATATATATATATATATATATATATATTTCTAAAACGCTCGGTGGGCCTGTTTGTCATAGCCCTGTGGGCCTTAGAGGGTTCAAGGCTACTGGGGGGCAGCCAGCAGCGCAGTCCAGAGTGAGCGCACCGCCAAATGTCGGAGCAGAGGAGGCCGCTGGCCATGGCGCCGCCCACGCGGCCGGAGCAACGATGGGACGACGATGGCGCGCGGCCACAGGTCAGTAGCCGCTGCAGGAAGTGGTGGAGCGGCGAGACGACTAAGTGGGGCACTAGGCGGGGGTCGCCATGATTGGGTCGTTTGACGCTGGTGCGGCGTGGCCGGACCGGCGGCTGCAGTTAGCGGAGAGGGTCACCGCGACGGCCCATTTAACGACGGATGCAAATGAGTGGGGAGGCCCCGCACGGCGGCGGTGTGAGCGTGAGGGAAGGCCGCGGTCGCCACGGCGCCTGGTGCGCAGCGAGACACTAGTACGGGCGGCACAAAGACGGCGACGGAGCGGCGGGCGCGCCATGCGCACGGCGAGGTGAGTGGCCGCTGGCAGCGGCGGGAGGCAGGTAAGCACGCGCTAGGCGCGACGGGAACGACACCGACGCGAGGGGGCAGGGAGGCAGCTCACGCCGGGGAGTAGGGATCGTGGCAGTGGGTGTCGAGGGGGGCGACGGGGACGACGGGCGACGTGGGAGCAGGCCGGTGGGGAGGAGGAAGCAGGCCGGCGGGGGAGCTCCGGCGTCGGGCAGCGGGGCGGCGTCGAGGCCGCGGGATCGATCCGATCTAGCTCGGGTCGAGGTAGGGGGGCGCCATGCGGGGGAAGATGGGGAGGCGGGCGCCTGCGAGGGGGTGGCCGGAGGCACTGGGTGGCGGCGGCGGCCAGGCGAAGGGGTCGGGCCCTCTGCCCCGATCCAGGCGGGGAAGGGGAGAGGCGTGCGGGGAGCGAGTGGGGGAAAGTGGGGTGGGTGGTTAGGGTTTTCCCCCAGTGGGGTGGATATGGGGGAGGGTGTGGGGTGCGGCTGGTCGGCTTTGGCGGCCTGATGGCTCTTGGGCCGTGGCCCGGGTGAGGGGGTTCTTCTTCTTCTTTTTTTCTTTTTGTTTTGTTTTGTTTTGTTTTTTTATCTTTTCTTTTCTTTTATTTCTTTTCTGTTTTAGTTCATTTAAAAGTATTTAGGCATTTTATAAAAATGTGTTTACTTTATTATAATTACTCAGGCATTTAACTGCACACCCCGAACATTTTAGTTTAATATTTTGAAAACTTTGTCGTTTGACTTTTAATTTGAAACGTTTTCGAATTAACCCGAGATTAACTACAGTGACCGAGGTGACATGGCACCATTAACGTGGGATTACTGTAGCCTAATTATCCGGGCGTCACAAGGAGCCCATGGAGGCAGTCGACGGTGGATGAACAGTAGCCCGTGGAGGCATTCGACGGTGGAGATGAACAGTATCCCGTGGAGTCCCGTTTTGCGGTACGCCACACCCCTTCGATGAACAGGACCCCCATTTCGACCGTAGCGCTCCAACACAAGTCTGTTTCCTCTGTTTTGCGGTACACCACACCCCTCCCGATCAACAGGACCCTGTTTCGACCATAGGAGGTCCGTTTCCTCCGTTTTGCGGTATGCCAGACCCCTCCCGATGAACAAGACCCTCTTTCGACCATGGCCGGTCGAACACAAGGCCATTTCCTCCGTTCCGCGGTACGCCAGGCCTCGTTTCCATCGGTTGTTCCATCCAAGCCGATTGGCTCCCGATGAACAGCACGCGTTGTGTTGCCACCTGACGAACACGACGCATTCCGTGCCTCCCCATGAACATGACGATGACGCATTTCTCTGTTCCGACCCAGCCATGTACACGAGCCCTGGCCGTACGTATGCGCGAGTAGGCATTCGAGACCCTGCCCGTATGTACGTACGTGGCCGTATTAACTTTCTTCCACCCTGGACGCTGTACGTATGTGTACATGCTATGTGCGCGCCTCTACTACGACACATGCCCTTCCTTACACGGCCACGGTTCATCGCTGCAGCCTGCTACGTACACGTTCGCGACCAGAATGACAATGCTACGTATGCTTCGACCGAGTGGGTCCTGACTGTCAGGCATTTCCTTGCATGCGAAGATGTAGCTGGTGGGTCCCAGCAGTCAGGGAGGAAACATTTTTTCATGAAATACGGTGGCCCATTCGGTGGATCCCTACTGTCAGGTGGAGGAATCATTATTTTTTGCGTAATAAGGAGGCACTTCCTTGCTGCGGCCGTGGACCCAGACATCCACAATCAAGAGCTAACCCTGAAATAATCAAGTGACATTAAATGGCATTGCTTAAATTTATCGGTGGCATTAGACTAAGTGCGGCATTAGTTAAATGTGTCATCACTTTAGCAGTAGCATTGCTTGACTTGACCGCTGGCGTTATACTAACAGCAAAAAAGTGGCAATAAGAGCATGGGAGGCCCATTCGGACAGTGGGCGCACCAGTACGATGTACCTCCACGGACGCATAGAGTGGCGAGGGAGGTATGGTTGCCCAGAGCAACAAATATCTAGGCAGAATATGTGGATTGCGTCCCATTTTTGTTCTCTTTAGCCACCTTTTTCCTATGTGAGGACAACAAACCCATCGACCTGGTCATTCTCTATTGCGTTGTCATGCCTTTCTACCCTTCTTCAACCAAGAGACACGAGACTCGTTCCTTAGCTACTGATTTTCTTCATTTCAACCTAGATGCGGGTTTGATGCCTAGTCTCTTGGATAGTACAGTCTCCCTTCCTTTCCTTGTTCAACCCAGACATGGATTAGTCTGCATGAAATAGGGTTTCCTTTAATACTGCAAGTTAAGGTTTTCGTCTGCGTGACGAGCAAAACAGAGGTTAGCAAATTGGGAAGATGGTGGAGTGGAAAAAGATCCACATGCAGCGACGTGGCAGATGGGGCAATAGAACAAGGGTATGGTTCGAAAAGAAGTAGTATACCTGAGGGTCGATTGGAAGTGGCTTCGCTCGTGGTCGTGGTCCTCCGCAGACACTACGGCAGCGAGCTTGGGGATGGAGGACATCCCGCACGGGCGCTAGGTCTGAGAGGATGGCCTTGTCATCAGTGCGTGACCTCTCTCGCCGATGATGAGTGCATCAACGCTGCACGTCCTTTTCTTCCCCGGCGGATCTGTGACCACCGGTGAGGAGGGAGAGAGAGGCCGTCTTTTTTAGATCTGGAGAGAGGGTGATAGTGTGAGAAGCAAGTGGGAAGCCCTTAGCAAGAAAGCGTTGAAGCTCCAGCCTATATATCTTTTTTATACTACTAGTACTAGAGGTGGAGTAGTGGTAGAGTAGTTTATATTTTCTCTGCATACACTACCAGTTAGTCGTGCTTCAAAAATGAAGGACACACCATTAAAAAATAAAGGTCGATAACTAATGCGGCACCTCGGGCCAACGCGGCCAGATCGCATTTTGCACGAGAAATTACACACCATGTTTCGTTGACATGTGGTCCTGTTCCAACATGTCAGTGAGACGATGGCGAGTCCTTTTGTACAATTTTCGTACGGACGTCTATGTAGGCCGGGGCTCCTCTTCGTGTACCGTCGCAACCGTCCACCGACTCTTCGCCTTTCCCTCTCGATTTGGAACTGATGTCGCACGCTCTTCCTCCATCCTCCATTTGCCTTCACCCTTCCTCCTACCATTGTTCGGTCGTCTTCTCCATGGAGGGAACATGTCGAAAACGACCCCGTTATTCTTGCCTCAATCTAAAAGATGACGTGGTGGAGGAACTCATTGATCGGTGTGACGTCACGTCATCACCTCGGCTAGCATGGCAGGTTCGTTCAAGACCATTCTCGACTCTACTAATAACATCATTACAAGGAACCCAAGGGTCCAGGAGCGGTTTGATCTCCCCTATCTTCTTCACCGTGACCCTGGTCACTAGCGCGCGGACGATGCAGGCCTTTCCTTGTGCAAGTTGATGCCGCTTAATAATGATATGTGCGATGTTAAGATGCCATCGCTTGATGGTAAGGCTTGGGCAGGTGCAAATGGAGACTGGGTTGTTTATATTGGGTACAACTGCGAGTGGGAACTTGTGAATGTGTACACTCGTCACCGGGTTCCACTTCCAAAAATCTCAGACTGCCCAGAGGTTGAGCACACCGGTATTCTACGTACGTTCATCTACAATCATGGTGACTGTCGTCTATGGAAGATAGCAATTTGTCGAGTTCCAGACCGCTCTTGGGATTACACGAACTATGAAGTTGTTGCTATATTCGACAAGCTTGTTGCCGTCCTTACTTCCACGCCTCGATGGATATTGCTCAAAAATCAATTTCTGTACACGGATGATCAGTACTGTGATGCAATTCAATACGAGGGTCTTGTGTTTGTCGCCACCACTGTGGCAATCGCTTTTGCATGGAATCCTTATGCTTTCGGTATGTTTGTCTTCCACGGTAATTATAATTGTTTCATCCACGTGCATGCGGGTTAGCTAGTTTCCCTTTACTAATTAACCTTCTTGTGTTTCCAAGGTCCTGTGAACATTCCACCACCTATATTTGAAAAAATTTATAACCAAGGGGGAGATGACAATGATGATGATCACGAGCATGAGGACCCATATACTCAGTGGCGCCTGGCAACTTATTCCGATGGATCACCTCTTCTTGTTTGTATACAGGGAACTGCTGATGCTACTAAGGAAGCAGGTGGTGTCTCCCATGGTCGCACTCTCCGGACCTATTCCAACATCCGTTGCAGGGTATTCGGGATGGATACTACTGTGCTAGCGCCAACACCTTCTCCCTGGTTTAGTATTGATATTCTTGGAGGAAACTCGCTCTTCCTTGGACAAAACTATCCAATGATGGTGAAAGGAGATCCAACTGTTGTTGACACAATGTTACTACCATTTATGAGAAGCAATTGTATCTATACCTTGGACGTTGCTATGGTTCCCTACCCTGGCTATCACAATATGCGTCCTAACATAGGCCGCTTCAGCCTGGATAATCAGTCCTGCGTTGGTCTCGAGATTGACAGTAGCTGCCCCTTCCCAGAGAATCACTTCTGGTTCAAAGCAAGTGTTTCCAACACCGAGGATTGGTTGATCTGAAGTTCATTCCATTGCTTGTTATTTGTTATGTGATGAAAACTTTAGTATTCATAATGTATCCTCATTGTCGTTGTGGGTTCATGACCTGTTGTATGTAATAAAATTATATGCCTGTGATAAACTTACTAAATTTATGAATGGCTTTCGAGTCGCTTCTCTGAGTGGGTGCTGCAACGAGGCAAAAAAATATTTTTCGAATACATAATTGTATGTGCATTACAACAGGTTATCGGATGATTCCAATAAACAATAGTTCTACTATTTGGACTAGCTTCACATGCTTCGTGCATCGGGCGGGTGTTTTTACTGTAGCTACGAATCCCACCATCCTAGGTCCTCGGATGAGTCCCGTAGAAATTGCATTCTGATGTTTGGGTTCAAACTTCCAAAACTGATGCACTATCTCTACGTCTACGTATACGCAACAAGTTTTAAACTTGAGACCAGCCACGCACCCTCACAAAGAACACTTTTTAACCTAGCACAGACTCCATGAAATTTGGCCACAGTGTGAGGTGGGCCATATGTTAATGTGTTCGCTGTACGTAACCAGCACCTCGAATCCTTGATATATAGTAGGGTGGCATGGGCCAGAACAAGCATTCACGTCCAGGAGTATGGCACATGCCACCAACACGACTTCCATCTGACACCATATTTCTTGGAGTCCATGCTACAACTATCTCTTCAACCTCCTCGTTTCTCTAACTCAGCCATCGAGCGGCGGGCGAGGTGGTGGTTTGCCGATAGTCGGTTTACTCACCTGTTGTCCCACTTGTAAGGCCAACTCCAACGCACGGCCCTAAACGGACCCTGTTTTGCCCGGATTCTGCCCGTTTGGGTAGGGCAATGGGGTCGTGTCTGGGCCATTTCTCGGATGTGGTGGCCGTGCGGCCAACACGCAGACACATCCCGGCATTTTTCTTTGCAAACACATATCTTTTTTTCACCATTGATTTTTGGTACATGGAAATACATCACCAAAATTTGACTAGAAAAGAAAAACCAAAGAAAACAAGAACCACAAGAATACATTTTAGAAGATATCCAACTTCCATAAATGCTCATGTAAGTTGGATTAGTGCCTTCTCGATGCATTCATTGTTGATCTACGGAGGCTCGATCTTGCGTGCTTCTTTCTTCTTCGAGTGTAATGAAGTAGACGTTGCTTCCTCGCATCTAGTCTCATGTCTAGCCTCTATTCTATCAACAAGTGCACTAGTCTCATCTCTAGCCTCTATGCTAGCTAGAAGTGCTACAACATCTACTAAATTGCGCTCTATCAATATATCGATGTACTCTTCTTCCCAATACCAAAAGTTGCATCCATTCTACACAATAAAATTTTAAGTTAGCACAACTAGTCTAATCCGAGAGCATAACCGAAGCTAAAGTAGCACATACCCCATCGGTTGAGCACTTGATGAACACCCATCCGGGATGTTCCAGCATTGTAGACACGCGGTGCAAGACCTTCTTTGGGCAATCGTCGCACATAATGAGTGGCAAGGTGCGCCGACGAGCTTTTGGGCCAGCACCGAGCCCGGCAGACCGCCATTCATGTATCTGTCGGCGGACCGCCGACGGTGTAGATCTGAGCGGCTAGAGGAGGAGTCAGTACCTACATGTGGCCTTGCTACCTTGCCGGGGCCTTCTGGCCCGGTGCCTGGCCAGTCCATGGCGCGGCGCGGCCTCCCACAGCCGGGCGAGCTCAAGCCCGACCGGATCCGCTCCAAATCCGGTTGTCGGGTGTGCAAAACACGTAGCCGTGGTTGGGTAGCTCCGAGGCATCGAGGGAAAGGGGGCTGAGTGAGCGCGCGTCCGAGCTGCACGCGCTGGAGTTGGCCTAGTGGCGTGGCGGACCAACCGTGTGGGGGTGCGAAGTGGCTTCGCTCGTGTGGGGTATGGAAGCCATCCCGTGCGGGCGTTCATTTCATTGCTTGTTATTTGTTGTGCGATGAAAACTTTAGTACTTACTAGAATGTTTTGTTGGAACTAATCTATAATCCAACATGTATCCTCGTTGTCGTTGTGTGTTGATGACTTGTTGTATGTAATGAATGGTACATTTGCATATGCATGTCGTAAACTCAATTTATAAATGGTTTTCGACTCACTTCTTGGAGTGTTAGTGCCGTATTAGTATAGCCAGCATCCGTAGTAGTAGTATGAAGTTGCCACATCACATAGAGCCAACCAATAGTTAGTTCTAGTTAGATCAACTAGAGCTAGGTGTCACACGAAGGCCGAGAAATATGGTGATAGCGTGACTGCGTGACATGGGCTTGTACGTAGTATGATGTAGGCACAGGGCTTGTCGTGTTTCCTACTCCTCCGGTCTAAATGTGGAGAAGATTTGGTCGAGTTCTTCCTCCTTTTGCCGACACGTGGGACATCCAGCATCCAGGTCATGTCATGCAAGAAAATGGAGCGGTAGTTGAAGCCACGTGATATGCATCTTGGGTTAAACTGTAAATAGAATCTTACTACTCTTGAGTAACTCCAAAAGCGGCCACCGAAGATCTTTATTGGATTTGTTTTTGATCACCAAAGACGCCGAGGTGAAAGATGTGCAGGTTCGATGGGCCCTCTTGCGTTTTCAACGACATGTGGGACCGCATGTGAGCAAGCAGACGATGGGCTCCGATGCGTCGATGGCTGGCTGAGAAGAGAGATAGAGGAGGGATGAGCACGGACTCCAGGAAATTTGTTCTACGTAACCAGCACCTCGATATAGGCTCGATATAGTGGGGTGGCATGGGCCATAAACTAGCATTCACGTCTAGCAGCACGGCACACGCCACCCACATGAGTCCCATCCGACACCAATTTTCTTGGAGTCTGTGCTACAGCCATCTCTTCTCCCTCCTGTTTTCTAAGCCATCGCGCGGTGGACGGGGTGGGGGTTTGCCAATAGTCAGTTTGCTCAACTGTGGTTCCACTTGTAAGTGAAAATGCAACAGTGCACTGATGTCTACTATGCAACCTTCTTCTTGTAGACGTTGTTGGGCCTCCAAGTGCAGAGGTTTGTAGGACAGTAGCAAATTTTCCTCAAGTGGATGACCTAAGGTTTATGTTTATCAATCCGTGGGAGGCGTAGGTTGAAGATGGTCTCTCTCAAACAACCCTGCAACCAAATAACAAAGAGTCTCTTGTGTCCCCAACACACCCAATACAATGTTAAATCTTATAGGTGCACTAGTTCAGCGAAGATAGGGTGATACAAGTGCAATATGGATGGTAGATATAGGTTTTTGTAATCTGAAAATATAAAAACAGCAAGGTAACTAATGATAAAAGTGAGCACAAACGGTATTGCAATGCTAGGAAACAAGGCATAGGGTTCATACTTTCACCAGTGCAAGTTCTCTCAACAATAATAACATAATTGGATCATATAACTATCCCTCAACATGCAACAAAGAGTCACTCCAAAGTCACTAATAGCGGAGAACAAACGAAGAGATTATTGTAGGGTACGAAACCACCTCAAAGTTATTCTTTTTGATCGATCTATTCAAGAGTCCGTAGTAAAATAACACGAAGCTATTCTTTCCATTCGATCTATCCTAGAGTTCATACTAGAATAAAACCTTAAGACGCAAATCAACCAAAACCCTAATGTCACCTAGATACTCCAATGTCACCTCAAGTATCTGTGGGTATGATTATACAATATGCATCACACAATCTCAGATTCATCTATTCAACCAACACAAAGAACTTCAAAGAGTGCCCCAAAGTTTCTACCGGAGAGTCAAGAGGCGAAAATGTGTGCCAACCCCTATGCATAAGTTCACAAGGTCACTTTGAACCCGCAAGTTGATCACCAAAACATACATCAAGTAGATCACGTGAATATCCCATTGTCACCACAGATAAGCACATGCAAGACATACATCAAGTGTTCTCAAATCCTTAAAGACTCAATCTGATAAGATAACTTCAAAGGGAAAACTCAATCCATTACAAGAGAGTAGAGGGGGAGAAACATCATAAGATCCAACTATAATAGCAAAGCTCGCGATGCATCAAGATCGTGCCAAATCAAGAACACGAGAGAGAGAGAGAGAGATCAAACTCATAGCTACTGGTACATAACATTAGCCCCGAGGGTGAACTACTCCCTCCTCGTCATGGAGAGTGTCGGGATGATGAAGAAGGCCATCGGTGAGGGATTCCCCCTGCGGCAGGGTGCCGGAACAGGGTCCCGATTGGTTTTTGGTGGCTACAGAGGCTTACGGCGGCGGAACTCCCGATCTATTGTGTTCCCCGATGTTTTTAGGGTATATGGACATATATAGGCGAAAGAAGTCAGTCAGGGGAGCCACGAGGGGCCCACAAGGGTGGGGGCGCGCCTCCCTACCTCGTGGCTTCCTCGAAGCTTCTCTAATGTCTACTCCAAGTCTCCTGGATTGCTTCCGTTCCAAAAATAACTCTCCCGAATGTTTCATTCCGTTTAGACTCCTTTTGATATTCCTTTTCTTCGAAACACTAAAATAGGCAAGAAAACAGCAATTTGGGCTGGTGTCATGCCCAAGATGCGACCCTATCCTAAAGGAACTCGAAGGTCCCACCAAGGATAGAAGCGCATCTTGAAGACGCTTTTACAAATTCACATCTGCCACATAACTGCGGGCATGGCTTTCGAAAGTTCAAACCCTGCAGGGGTGTCCCAACTTAGCCCATTATAAGCTCTCACGATCAACGAAGGATATTCCTTCTCCCGGGAGGACCCGATCAGTCTCGGAATCTCGGTCACAAGACATTTCGACGATGGTAAAACAAAACCAGCAAAGCCGCCCGAATGTGCCGACAAATCCTGATAGGAGCTGCACATATCTCGTTCTCAGGGCACACCGGATTGTCCAAACTTCCGGTAGGCGAGCCCAGAGTTGCCCCTGGTGGCCACCGGCGGTTGACAGGTTGGACCAGCACTCACGACGAGCACTGGCCCGGGGGGGGGGGGTAAAATAAGATGACCCTCGGGAGCGCGACTCCCAAGGGAAAAAAGGCTTAGGTGAGGCAAATGTAAAACCAAGGTTGGGCCTTCTTTGGAGGAGTTTTATTCAAAGCGAACTGTCAAGGGGTCCCATAAATCACCCAACCGCGTTAGGGACGCAAAATCCAGGAACATAATACCGATATGACAGAAACTAGGGCGGCAAGAGTGGAACAAAACACCAGGCATAAGGCCGAGCCTTCCACCCTTTACCAAGTATGCATTAATAATATAAGAGATATTGTGATATCCCAACATAAACATAATTCAACATGGAGCAATCTTCATCTTCACCTGCAACTGGCAAAGCTATAAGAGGGGCTGAGCAAAAGCGGTAACATAGCCAAACAACGGTTTGCTAGGACGGGTGACAAGAGGTTCATGGCAATTTGGGAGGCTTGATAAGCAAGTGGTAGGTAACGCGACATAGCGATAGAACGAAGCAACTAGCATAGCAATGATAGTAGTGAGATCCAAGGTGACAGTCATCTTGCCTGAAATCCCGCAAGGAAGAAGAACGAATCCATGAAGAAGATGAATCCATGAAGACGAACCAAGCGTAGACGAACGAATCCTCACGATCGCAACGAAACGGGAACTATCGAGAAGAAGCACACAACATGGTAAACACACCACACATGAACAAGGCATGATGCTCAAACAAGTATGATGCATGACAAGGCTACATGAAGCTACTCATGGCAAGAGATGATGCATATCAGAACAACACATCAAAGCAGGTTTAAATGAGACCGGAAACAACATATAACAACTCCGGTAAGTCCTCATATGCAAATTTCGAAATTGGTCCAGATCTGAATACACCTTAAGTTCAAGTTGTTAAACAGCAAGTTAAGATGCACCAAGATGATCTACACAAAATTCTAGTCAAGTTACATAGAAAGTTCATTAGATTCGGAGCTACAGCCTAGAAGATATGAGCAAAACAAGATAAGCATGACATTGATGCAAAATGCATTCAAACATCAAGCAAACACATTCAAGACATGGATCCAACAAGGTAATATGAAACTACATGCAAAACTAAGTAAGTTTCATGTAGAGCACACTCAAAACGGAGCAACGATTCAACACATACACATGAAACAAGTTTAAGGGCATGTTGTCCAAAACAGCAACTAGGCATATTGCAAGCACCAAAACAACATGCTACAGCACATCAATATGAAAACAAAAGACATGAACGTGATGTACAGGTAAAGTATAACAAAACATGAACACTGAGCTATCTCCAGAAACTATTAGAACATTCTCAAAAGGGCATGGCAAGATTGCAAATAATAACAGTTCACAGACTTGGAGGAGATCACTGGACATGGCAGAAATAACATCAGGTTGCAAAGTTTAGAGCTATCAAACAACATGCTGCAGGAACAGATCATGGCAACCAAAGGCATGGCACACATCTAATAATTTCATGTAACAAAAGTCCATTACTGATCATGAGCCAAAAAGGCACAGAAGATATGATGGCACCCATGTAAACATAGCAAGTTTCATAAACAGATTCAGACTTGGTGAAAATAAGTGCATGGCATAAACAGAATTATGAAGGCATATTTGCGAGCTCGATTCACTCATCATAAGGCATTGCATGACAAGATAAGCATAGCATCAGCAAGAAGACATGTTCATGAAGCTAATAATGACAAGAGAAAGTTCATAGCATGCTCGGATCACTAACAACAACCATGGAAAAATTGGTTAACATGTAAACAATCTGCGAGGAACATTTTATATCAAAAGTAGAGCAAAATTAAGACATGCTAGAGCACTCCATAGCTGCCAACAGGTGAATGGGTGGATAGAGCCTAACCATATGTCCAAAACATACTTACTGAACATACTCAAAAGAGGCATGGATCTCACTGTAGCAACATGAATACATGGCATAAAAATAACAGCAGGGAAATGACTTGGCCAAATTCTAAGTCCCTGAAAACAGCAATATTACGAGAGCTACTTTGCATGCATGTGCTAGTCACCATATTGATCAAAAAAATACATGGCATATACCCTTGTAAAGATGGCATGTCATAGTCCAAAACACATGTAGAGCTCATGCCCATAAGATGCACACATCAAATGCAACAAAAATGACAAATCATCAAAATCTGATAAGTTGCAGCAGTAAACATTTATAGCACTCTTGCATCAATTATTTGGGCATCAAGATGGACACAAACGAGCATGGTGCAATGTAACAAAATTAATAGCACATCCTGTTGAACATTTCGATATATCATATGCAAGAAACGGAGCTACGGTCACGGAGTTATGATGCGATGAAAATGGCATAAAAATATGACAGAAAAAGACTTGGAGAAATATACCCTCGCGAAACGGATCTAGGGTTTGACTTGCACGTTTCCCGAGGCAGCGGCGCGAACTCACCGGAGTAGGAGGTTGGGGCTGCCGGAGCGGGGAGGAGATGGCCGGAGAGGAGGGGATCCAGCGGGGCGGAGCTCGAGGTCGCCGGATCTGCCCGCCCGGGATCCATGGCGGCGCAAGCGGGCGCGTGAGGGCGGCGCGGGCGTTGCCGAGGCGAGGCGGGCGTGGAGCGGAGCGCCGCGCGGCGACATGGGAGGCGGCTGGCGCTGTGGGTGGCGGACGCAGCGCTGGGCGAAGCGCGGCGAAGCAGGCTCGGGGCCGGCGACGGCTTGCGGGCCTGCTGGTCGGCGGCGGTGGCGGCGGAGCAGGCCACGTGGCGGCCTCTGGTTGGCTGGCGCGGGCGGCGGACGCGTCCGGCGCCGTCCGGACATGTCAGACGCGGAGGGAGGAGCTGGGCTAGGGTTTGGACTGCGGGATTTCGCAGGGGGAGGTGTTTTTATAGGTAGAGGGAGCTAGGAGGTTCCAAATGGAATGCGGTTTTCGCCCACACGATCGTGATCGAACGACTGAGAGCATGGAGGGGGTTTGGATGGGTTATTGGGCCACTTTGGAGGGGTGTTGGGCTGCACACAAAAGAGGCCTTTGCGGCTACCCGGTTAACCGTTGGAGCATCAAACGGACTCCAAATGACCCGAAACTTGACAGGCGGTCTACCAGTGGTGTAACAAGGCCGCTTCGCAAATCACGGTCCATTTCGAGAATGTTTAACACCCGCTCACAACAAGAGACAAAAGGGGGACGCTGGAGGACATCGGAGCGTCGGATTGCAAAACGGACAACGGGGAAAATGCTCGGATGCATGAAACGAACACGTATGCTAAATGAGATGCACATGATGACATGAAAAAATGCAACACGCAAGCACATGACATGGCAACGACGGCGAATAACTAGCAGACACCTGGCGCATCGAATCCGGGGCGTTACTGCTGGGCCTCCGGTTAATATGTTAGTCCCAAAAATAACATAAAAGTGTTTAGTAAAGCCCATAAACATCCAAAACAGATAATACAATAACATGAATACTTCATAAATTATAGATGCATTGGAGACGTATCAAGCACGCATTCCCCCTTGAGCAGCGTGCCGGACCAACCGTGTGGGGGTGCGACACGAACACGGCAGGCTTTTCCTTTTGAAGTTGTAACTTGTAAAATTTGGTTATGCTCCATGGCGCGACCGATAGATAGAAATAATGATTTTCCCTAGAGTAATGAGAAGTTTGGTTCTGGCGTGGTTCATGCATGGAGTACGTACAAAAGTTATGAAGTTGATGCGAAAGGTAAGATAATTACTAGTAGTACCATATACTACTACATGGATTTGACGGAAAGATAAAGATACATACGGATCCATCAACGACATCCTCATGCCCTAGTGCGCTGGGTCACCAACCGACGTGTGAGGAGCAGCAGCGTTGGCGGCGAGCTCAACGTGCTTCTGAACAATGTCGTCCAGGCTTGCCCTGCGGGTCAAGAAGGCCAGCGACCAATCGTCCTCCTCTGGCACGTAGTAGTCCTTATGGACGATTTGCGCGTAGACGTGGGTGATTATGTCGACGGTGTCTTGCTGCGCCCGGGGCGCTGCGCCGGCGCGACCTCGAGGTGGACATTCTCCGGTATGACGGTGGCGATCGCAGGGCCACCACTGCGTCGAAGAGGTTGTCACCATAGAGGCCGTTGAGGGTGGCGGGCATCGCAGAGCCTGGGTGCGTGGGCTGGAGGCGTACGTCAAGGTCGTCCGCGAGCTTCTTGACGACGGTGAACTTGTCGAGGAAGCCGACGAGGACCTTGTCGAACAAGGAGACGAAGCTGTCGTCCAAGCGGCCTCTCGCCCTGGCGGCCTCAAGCACGACCTGGAGACGTTCCTCGGTGCCGGGCCGCAGGCCGGCGTCGTGGACCATCTGGCACAGTCGGCTGATGCTCGTGCTCATCGCCTCCATGGGTCTAGCTTCTAGTCAACTGATCTTGCGATTGGAGTGATCACTCTTGCCCTTGGTTAGGGTGCGTAGGTGCATAGGATTTCGTAGATTGGACTGGCGGGGAACCTTTATATGAGAAGTGTGGACTGCGTTGCATTCACGTGTGTGTTGGCCATCTACTCCTTGGCCCTCGATTGCACATGCCTTTGGCTGTATGACAGGTGGGCCAGCCACCTGTTGGGCCCACGTGTCATTCACCCAAACGCAGGTGAAACAAGTCAATGAAGCTGCGTCCCCCTCCATGCCGGTGCAGTATAGTCATCTCACCGGACCTCTAGTTGGGGCCAAACGAGAGCACTTTGATGTTTACTGGTTTATTGGTCCGCTTTGCATTTTGCGCCAAGTTTTGACCTTTGATTTAACTAATAAAATGTTAATGCATGTAACAAAAAATGTTGTGTAAGTCACCTTACGAAAACCAAATAATCCCAAAACACTTAGGCACGGTACATTAACTCCCTCCTCGTTTCTTATTTCGTCACATATCAACCAGTGAGATATGTGATCCGTGCATGCTTTCAATGACTTGAGACTACCAAACATGACTTGAAGTGGTTAGTTCATTGCATGTAATCCTATTAATTAGCAAAAAGACATTAAGTTCGCTCGCTTTCCCCTTCGACTTGGTCACGGTGCACAACCTAAGAGCATGGTTAATAGTATAGCCAGCTGTTGGCTATATGATGTTGCCATGTCATATAGAGCCATCACTTGTAGCCACTCATACAATAAGGTTAGCTATAAGGCTGGCTATAAGAGTACTACTTTTTCTCATCTTCTCTCCCTCTTTCTTCATATTTATTGTATATCGGCCTAGGAATCCGCATATAGCTAGGCTCTTGTATGAGAGCCCACTCCTCTTTTTCACTTGCTCTAAGATGACTTATACACCTAGACGGAGGGAGTAGTCTCAAGTCATTGGATGCATACGCACCCCACGTCTCGTATTGGGTGATTTCTTTTTTCGTGGCAAAAAATAGGGAACGAGGTGGGTAGTTAATGCATCGTGCCTAAAAGTTTTGGGATTACTATTTGGTTTTCGTAACATGACTAATGCACCAGTATGGAGGGAGTACAATAGTAGTCTTTGATTGCAATTTTTTTGGTAGCTTACAAAGCTGAGCGCTCGGTGAGTACAATAGTAGTCTAATTGATGAGACTTCAGATTTGAGCAATCTATCGGAAGGAATAAAACAATAAACCATGTATTTATTTACAGAGGGGGTAGTACATTTTTTGTGACATGCATTACTAGATATTGCTAGTCAAATACTAAATCCAGATGGACGTGGTAGTACTACTAAATCTAGACGGTGGTGCTAGTACTAGTAGTAGTACTACCAATGTAGTAGTACTGTACTACCCGTTGGTCAAATTATTACGTGTTGCTCCTTACAGTGAAGTGACAAGACCTTGTGCCGGAGATGACACCTGAGTATAGGCGCCGTGTTCGGCATACCATAGTCAGCCTCACCGTCTGCAGTCACTATCATCATGCCTGTAGAGCTAGCCTGCTTACAACTAGTTGTGTTCTACATAATTTCCCGTGCGTATATGCCCATGCATTGCATGCAACACCAAGATTGGGGGTGGACGGTGCCGGCAGCGGTCATCGCGCCAGATTTTTCCATGGCCTTCTAGACGTGGTGGGGAGGAGATAAGGCTGATTGTGAGAGACAAGGAGTTGTTTATAAATAGGGAACAAGTGTGGGCATCTTTTTGCAAAACTGGAGAAGGTTGGTTTGTATGCGTCGGATCTAGATCCGACAGCTATTGGTGAAAGATGGCAGGCACAACATCATCACCAACTCAGGACCTACGAAGAGGACACGACAATATTACAAGTTTCAAACTGATATTACAAATGTTAGGAGTAATGCTGCACCTACGAAGAGGGAATTACTAGGACGTAAGAACTTTCGTTACTTTAGGTGGATGCAGCATTATCGTACAAACTAAAATCCACCGCCCTGACAAGTCACTAATGGGCAAATAAATTTTTTAGTCTCTGGCCAATTGATGTTTCAAAAACAAATTCAGCTTCTGCGGAGACTTTATCATTTAGGCTTAGATACTTGCGGTGATCAGCACGCCATTCATTGTTGCGCCAGAGAACACCAAACCTCATTACCTTGAGCACACTTGCCTACAGAACAAAGAACCTGGCCAATTTAATTTCAGATGTGCTGCCTCGGTAGTCGATCAAATCAATTTCTGTAAGATGGAGATCAAGGCATTTGATGAGATTGTTATAGTGCACCACATTTTTCACTTTCGGGTCTTTTTTTATCTGCAAAAGAAGATAACATATTAGAGCAGCTGGCTGTATAAGATTGTCGTGTTATCAAGAGGTACCAATATCATTCGCTCATACGATAGGGTTGGCTGACTAGTGATATTTTTCACTCTCTCTCTCTATCTCTCTCTCTCTCTCTCTCTCTCTCTTTCCTCGCATTTACCTAGGAGCAAGTGAAGAGCTTGGGCATTTGTTGCTTTCCACAATGTGGCCGATGCCATATTTCTCAAAAGTATGCCACATAATACGCATTGATGTCAAATCAAAAGATTTTGCCACCGCTCTCGTGATGTGAGAGAGTTGGCACCGCTGTGCACACAGACCCACACGTATAAACAAGTCAATCAAACCAACTACACCGGCCTATCACTCTTCCAAACAAGTGTTTTTTTATTGCCTCAGTCCTCTCTCTCTCCCACGCAAGTGTTTTTTCATTGCGTGAGTTAATTTGGCACCGAAGCAAAGTAGGTGATCCAGATTGGGGCACCAGTTGAGCAATGGAGGGGTATCGATGCCAAATGCATCACAAGTGAATTTGGCACGTGTTTTGACCTACATAGTGGAGGGCCGTTATAGCCCACTTTTGTACTACCTCGTATTTAGGGTAAAACTTTGACCATAGATTTACCTAAGTAAATGCCAATGCATGTCACCAAAAATTATACCATTTGAAATTATGTTCAAATATGAATCCAACGATATAATTTTTAGTGACATGCATTAACATTTTGTCAGTTAAATCTATGGTCAAATTTTGATACTACAAAATAGGAAGAGTAAACCAGGACGGAGGTAGTACTTGCTATTAGGGTAACCATAGATTTACTAGTCTAAGTTACTTTCCACTATGACTAGCCTAGGCTACTATAGTAGTACAACAAAAAAACGATGCAGGTGATCACGTGAGAAAAAATACTAAAAACATTTCTTTCAATGCAATGCGTATATGCAGTTTTGAACACTACACTTGTCATCATAATTTGGGAAAATTACAAAAAAATTGAGCTACGTTGTGATTATCGTTTACTAATAGGAAAGAAGTTTCACCTCGATGAGTAGCTTCTCCGTGCATGGAAAGCATGTAAGGAATCCAACAACTTGATCCAGATTGGGGCCGATAGATTTTATTGCCAAGATCTTCACTGTGCGCATAGACTGGGTCAAGCTTGTGGGAATCATTTTCTAGAACACGGTCGTAAATACATAAAGAAGAAATTAAAAAAATGTGAATTTCAAGAAGACGGAGAAGAAGATGAGTGTTGTACCTGAATGATTACGGATCCAATAAAGAGTTCGGAGAATTGGGCAGACGAGTACACCAACGCTGTCAATTTCGGCGCGTCAATGACCCTGATTTTTTTTGGACCTTCTAGATCGGATACAAGCAATCTCTCAAGGAAAGGCACATTCTCAATGACCATAACATGGAACAGCTGGAGTGATCTCTTCCCAATTGATGTCTTGTTGCGGGGCCAGCAAGACAGATAAATCCATCGGAGATTCGTCGAGGCGATGTGGAGGCTAATGAACCCGTGGATCTACTGAAGATGAAGGTACTCGAGCGCAGTACAGCTGCGAGCAGGTGCTCCAAAGCCTTATTCGAGATGCCAACGTTGAAGAGGTCGAGCTTCTTGAGTTGAGGGAGAAGAAGGGCGGGCGCGACATTAATCTGGGGAAGATAGCAGGAGCTAAAGCTCACAGGGCGCAACATTGGCGTGAGGCGGAGCGCGGACGGTGGCAGAGAGTGACATCGTCTAGCTTCAAAGCTGGGATCCTCGAGCTGATCTAGGGCGGGGGATAAGAACCACTCGTCGAACTTGGCTTGGACCTTGCAGTCGGTACTGAACATGCAGATGTCAAGGCATCAGGCTAGCCCAGGGTGTGATGAATGGATCTTGGAGACTGCGGCCATGCGTTTGCAATTCCTGTCATAGAGGCAGCTGTCAACAGTGAGGTTGAGGGGGACACGGCACCAGAGGGGGCGCCACCGCAAGGAGAGCAGGGCGGTCCGCACGGCAGATTTGGTGGGGAGGAGGCCGATGATGACGAGCAGCATGTCATCGGGGAGGCTGCTGATGAAGTCCAGGCTCGCCAGATGAGGTTTTGGCTCGAGCCTCCTCCGCTTGTTAGCTACCTCGTCGTCCATGTCAACTGGCGCGACGCCGGTGTACACGTGTGCTGGTGTGTGTTGTGTGCTGGCCTACTGGGTGTGCGCGAGTGTGTCCTGTGCATGCCACCGCGCAGTGGTGAATTGTGCGCGAGTGCGTCCTTCACGCGGAGGAAGTGTGTCCTCAATGCGCCCTCAATTTACTAGCGTGCGGGGTGCTACCCCGAGTGGTTTCAACTTTGTTTACTTCATCGCGTGTCAGATGGGCCTCTAGTTTACTTATTTTCACCCACTGCCACATGGGCTAGCATACGAAGATAGAGAACACGAGCTGACAGGGCAGCATGTGGACTGGTTGACCGGTCAACTAAACAATATACAGAGCTATACGGTAACACAATGAGCGTATAATCCGTCGGTATAGAGAGTTCGATTGAGAGGGGAAGCCCGTGAGAGATAGCAAAGAGAGAGAGAAAGAGCTACTCCCTCTGTTTGATAATGTAGTGCCAACATTTTTTTAAGTCAAACTTTTGAAACTTTGACCAAGTTTATAAAGAAATTACTTATATCTACAATACCAAAGATAAATGATAGTATGAAGTAAGTACATGTTGTGATGAATCTAATGATCGTTCCATATGTAAATGTTTTCTCCACATATACCTGGTCTAACTTTTCTGAGGTTTGACTTTTCAAAACATCCATATGCTTATGGACGTGAGAGAGTACCTAACTAGAGAGTGTGTGTGTGAAATATAAAGAGTCACTAAAAAAGTGTGTGTGCGTGTGTGAAAGAGACATGGACAACACACGATAAAAGTAGAGAAAAAGCATGTGTGTCTTATGCAAACATATCACACATGCATCTTCGACAACGGAAGCAAGGTGAGGAGATAATGTGTGGTTGTTTTCAACCGAGAGAGAAAGACCCCTAGCACGTGGCCAAGAGGGGTCTGACAAACAAGGGAGAGAGGTCGAGAGAGACGTACGGAGGAAATGCAAACATGGGGAGGAGAGAGTGTATGTTTGTCATAGAGAGATCCTCGGAGATCGTGGATGGGACTACATGGGTGGGAGATCGAGTGACAAGGTGTGTGCATGATAGAAGATACCCGAGAGATATCAAGATAGACGATCGATGGAAGTAGACAATACGTGTGTTCCTGATGGCTAGTCAGAGATAATCATACTTAGGGGGGAGTGTGTGCGCCTATGACGGAGTGAGGGATTATGGTACTTAGGGGGTGCGTGTCACATAGAGAGAGAACAAGGGCGGATAGTGTTAGATGGGTCTACGTAGCGCGAGCGACACATGTGCATGTGTGAACCAGGGAGATACAAAGTTTGAGAGAGATAGAGGAGCCCCGATAAGGCTGAGTGGTGTGTCAGATAGCTGATAGGGGGAAAGAGATATTCCATCCGCTCGATAATGCAGTGCATGTAAATTTTTTAGAAGTCGAACTTTGGAAACTTTGACCAGGTTTACACAAATGTTATTTATATCTACAATACCAAAGATACATCATACGAAACTATATCTCATGATGAATCTAATGGTATATGTTCACCGTTCTAGATGTAAATGTTTTCTCCATGTACATGGTCAAACTTTGTGATGTTTGACTTTGCAATAAATCTATATGCTATGGACTGAAGAGAGTGCCTAAGTCGAGAGAGATCAAGTGTGTGCGGAGGAGAATGAGTGAGTGTGCAAAAAGAGTATGTGTTTTAAAGAGAAAGGGACAATGAACGATAAATTAGAGAGAGTGTGTGTGCTTTTCCTTTCTTATGCAAACATATCACGCATGCATCTCCGAGATAGAAAAGCGAGGTGAGGAGATACACGAAGATATCTAGTGCATGATTGTTTGCAACGGAGAGAGACACCCCTATAGCACATGTCAAATAGAGGTCTGGCCAACAAGGAACAAAGGTCGAGAGGGACGCATGGAGAACATGGCCGCATGGGGAGGGAGAGAGGGTGTGTTTGTGATAGAGAGATCCCCTCGAGATCGTGAGGGGACTATATGGGTGGGAGATCGAGGGAGGTGCGTGCGCGATAGAAAGATTCCCCGAGAGAAATCGAGATAGACCATGCACATGTTTGTGATGGAGACTAAGATTAGCTAGTCATTTATATATAGGGGGACTGTGTGTGCCTATAATTGAGTAAGAGACCATCATACTTGGCTAGGCATGAGATTGTGTGTGTGTGTGCGTGTGAGATGGAGAGAGAACGAGGGAGAGAGACAGAGTTTTAGATGGGTCTAATGAGTGCGAGTGAGATATGCATGTGTATGTGTGGCCAAGGGAGATGGAGAGTTTGAGAGAGAGAGGGAAGAGATCCAAGATGACATAGTGGTGCGTGAGAGAGTTACGGGCAACGAGCCAAGGAATTTGTGTGCTTACAATGAGTGCACCCAAGATATTTAGCTTTGACTAGAGAATCATACATAGTGTGCGAGAGAGACCTATAGATGGAGTATATATGCATGCGAACTAGAAGACCCCCCCCCCCACACACACACACACAATTAGAGAGAGAAAGATGGAGAGAGAGGGAGAGGGATCAACAAGGTTTGTGTGTTGGATGCGTGCGACAGAATTGAAGATTGTCGGAGAGAGAGAGAGAGAGAGAGAGAGAGAGAGAGAGAGAGCAGGAGTCCGAGAGAGGGGGAGGTCGCGTTTTATGCATCAAAGACTGATATAAACCATGTTTCGATATAAACTTGCATTCAAATATTTAAATTGGAGAACATGTTGTCTACAATCCACACATGAATGGAGATATGCGTATATCAAACAAGTTCATTAATTTGACTTTCAACATGTTCATGGAGTACTATAATACTGTACAACATGCTACTCGATTGAGGTGTTCAATTTTGGATTTAGTTCACTATTTTGACCTGGTGAATGAGCTATTTCATTGAATCGCTATATTTCATTTTGGGTTTGATTCCCTTTTTTGAGTGGGTCAACTATCTATCATATAGTAAATCGTTAGCAACGAGCATGTAAAAACACATTACTCCCAAGCATCATCTCTCCATCTAAAAAATAAGTGGCAAGCTAATATTTCAAAATTTGATTCGAATCGACTTGGTAAGGTAGACGTGGATGCTCGTTCTCCGAAAATTTGAACGAACCGTTAAAAACCCTCTGCTCGGTGGAATTCGCACGAGCAAATAAATGGGAGATGCGAAATTACCGGTCTATGTGGGACACGCATCAATTGGCCCATTGTACATCGAGGGTAGGTTCGTAACTTCATCCAAGCGTGCCTTCTCCTTGGCCAAAATGACATGTGCCGAATAATTCATAAACCATGGTCGGCAAAACACCCTCTCCTCTCCCAAAATAGCTCGCGCCCACTATTTCAAAACACGCTCTCCTCGCCCGAAATCGCTCACGCCCACTATATTCCAAAACACTCCCTCCCGCCCGAAATCGCTCGCGCCCACTATATTTCAAAACACGCCCTCCTCGCCCGAAATCGCTCACGCCCACTATTTGGGAGAAGCAAAGTTACTCTACTATCCCCGACCCTCAGTACACAGACCCAAGCCGAGAAGCCTAAAGGCAGGGGTAGAACTGTAACTCCCCCCCACATTTCAGACAAATGCATCCGTAAGACATGGTTCCCCCTCCCAATTCCACATTCATACCTCGTGGGCGCCAAATCACCTTCTCCGCGGAAGCTCCCTTCTCCCGAGCCGCGAAACCTCAGCCCCTCCTCCATGGCGCCCCCACTACACCAAATTCACAGCCGCCCTCCTCTCTAATCCCGGAGATGTTGTCCATTTGTCGTCGTGCACTGGGTCGTGCGCCTCTTACTCCGTGCTGCCGGAGCTGCCTCGACGACGGCCGCGTGAACCGTACCGGAGCCGATTCACCCCCGCCGTTGTTCACGGCGCCGGAGCGGCTCCAACTTTGGACCCGTCCAGAGCCCCGGCGCTGCTTCCCCGTAGCCGTCGACCATCGCGACATCTCTGCTTCCCTGCCGCCGGTAGCCACCGCAACCGCGCCGGCCTCACTGACTCGGCAGCTGGAGCTGCCTACTTCACCGGGCCGCCAGATAGGTCGCACCCTCATCTCAAATCACTTTATTTAGGTGTCAGTTGTCTGAATTTTTATTCTGGGCCAATCGATTTTGTCGGTGTTCTGGGAATGAGGGTCCCCATAATTGCACTGCTCATGCCCACGACGCGGGTTAAGCCAAAGAGCCAGCACGGCCCATCTTCGTCAACAAGGCATCCAAGACCCTCGCGAGGGTCCAAGCCTTGCGAGGCGGACGATGCAAGACCTCCTCTGGAGTGGCCTAGCCAGGCAGGCTCACGAGGAGCAGAGATATCAAGGCGGGGCAAACCTCATGAGTCTCTCGTGACATGAGCCATGACGAACGACACCAGGTGGGCGCCAGGCGGGCGCCAGCGCGCGCAACGTCCTTATTTCCTCTTTGGTGCTAAGGAGGCCAGCGCAGGCGAAGAGTACCGAGGCATCAGGCAAAGGTTGCTATATTGGTGCAACGAGACCAAGACCAGGAGGACGGCAAGAAGGAGGTCATCGTGGAGCCCAAGACGGCGTCACCACCAGTGCTTTTCGCAGGCGAAGACCACTTTTGTCAGAATAGCTTGTACTAGCTGTCCCCCTTCAAATTTGCCCGCCGTTGTTGGCTCCCTTCCCGCTCAACATTTGGGAAGAGGACCAGGGCATATATAAGTAGAGCTAGCCACCATAGTAGGGGGGTCGGACCTTAGCTTGATCCAACCCGATCGTAAGCCTACCCACAAGAACACCTCAACCTCAGGAGGCTGTTCTTCCCTTGTACTGTTCGTTATCAGCCCTAGAGGCAATCCACCACCACCACACTGGAGTAGGGTATTACACCACAACAGTGGCCCGAACCAGTATAAATCTCGCGTCTTTCTGTGTTGCGAGTTCGTCGAGTTCGTCCACGAGATCTTAGCGAGCTAGGGCATAGATCGGTAGGAGGGAAAGACTTCGCACGCACCCCGTGTTTGAACCTTAAGGGTTTGCCGGAACCCCACATCCGACATTTGGCGTGCCAGGTAGGGGTGCGCCGTAGCTTCCCTTCCATCAGTTCGTCGCTCCGTCGTCTCCATGGCGGACGCTCGTCGTGCTCGGGCTGAGTGTTGGGCGGCCCTCACCGCCCGCGTTGCTCAGACGACTCCCGTCGGCGGGCCACCTCGTCGTTCTCCGTCACCCGCCGCCAACGCTGCCACCGGCCCGGCGGGGAACGAGCAGCAGGCGTCCTCGTTGCATCCTTCGGTGCGGTAGGACGGCCGCACCGCCACTCCATCACTGACCCCTGCTGGTTCCTCGTCTCACGCGCGCCGCGCTCCCATGGAGCTGTGGGCCGCGCTCCTCACGGTGAACTAACTCGTGCGCTACCGCCCCGTCAACGACCTCTATGAGGAGTGGCTCGACCGTGTCGCCGAGCTTATTCGCGCCGCAGGGGGCTCCCCGGCGCCGTCCCTCTCTCTACCTCCCCCTCAACCAGCCACGGGCGACGAGGCTCATGGCGTGCCTCCACCACCTCTGCCCCCAAGACGGTGCCTTGGCACCAAGGCGCGCTGCACCGCGGCGTGATCCACCACGCCCGGTGCCCATGCACGAAGAGAGAAGCTGCCAGGAAATCCCTCGGCCGCGAGAAGCTGCACCTGTGCTCCCCGCGCCACCTCGTTAGGACCGCGCACCGCCCGCAGCGGCGCAGCGCAGACTTCGTCAAGACCAAGCTCCACCTCTGAAGCAAGCCCTGGCAGCCACGGTCGGCTGCCGCGCCTTCACCCCCGAGCTGCGTAGCATCGCCTGGCCAGGCAAGTTCAAGCCGGACCTGCCCCCTCGCTACGACGGCACCGCCGACCCCGCGGAGTTCCTGCAGCTCTATGAGCTGAGCATCGAAGCGGCCAACAACGACGAAAAGGTCATGGCTAACTGGTTCCCCATGGCTCTCAAGGATGGGCTCGCTCCAGGCTCCTTAACCTGCAGCACGGCTCGATCTCCTCCTGGGACGAGATGCGTGACCGCTTCGTCGCCAACTTCGAGGGCACTCGCGACCGCCGGCCGGCCACGGGTGATCTACGCCGCATCAAGCAACAACCAGGAGAGACCCTTCAGAAGTACATCCAGCGCTTCAACAACACCCGCCTCAAGATGCCCAAGGTCACGGACGAAGCCATCATCTCCGCGTTCTCCGACGGCGTCTGTGAGGTCAAGATGAAGGAAGAGCTCGCCATCCACGAGGAGCTCTGCACCTCTCAGGATTTGTTCAACCTGGCGACCAAGTGCGCAAGAGCTGAGGAGGGGCGCCTCTCTCTCCTTGAGCTGCCGGCCGTGGGCGTAGAGGAAAAGAAAACCAAGGCCTAGGACGTGAAGCGCAAGGAGGCAGCTGTGCTCGCAGCGGAGCCCGACACCAAGCGGGGCAGAGATCAGCCCGAGTCTTCCAAGAACAGCCGACCGTTCTGTGCCTTCCACAACCTGAACACCCACAACACCAGCGACTATCAAGAGCTCAGATCCATACGTGAAGGACGCTTCGGTCGACGCCCCGAGCGCAGCGACCGGGGCTACGGCCGCGGAGAAGGACGTGGAGGCGGACGCTAGGATGACCGTGGTCCGCGTCAGGAATGGCGCGACCGGTCTCGTGAGGACCGCTGGCAGGACCAACCTCGCGAGGGCTCCTGGAGCGACCCGCCTCGTGAGGATCGCCCCCAGGCAATGCCGGTTTTCCCCCGCTGCCGCCACCAAGAAGGAATGACGACCACGACCAGGACAAGGGGGCTGGGAGCTTCTAGGAGCCGCGTGCAATCGCCTGCATCTTGGGCGGCGCTCAGGCCCCAGCCTCTCAGCGCATATTCAAACAGTTCGCTCGCGAGGTGAATGTGGTGCTCCCCAAGCTCGAGGTCACGCGCCCGCTCAAGTGGTCCCAATGCGCCATCACTTTCAACTCGGCAGATCAGCTCAAGTGCGCGGCCACCGCTGGCGCCGTCCCTATGCTGTGTTCCCCAGTCATCGGCAGTGTGCAGGTTACCAAGACCCTCATCGACGATGGCGCAGGGCTCAACGTCCTATCCGTTGACACGTTTGACAACCTCCAAGTGCCATATGAATAGCTCCAGCCCGCCAAGCCTTTCTCAGGAGTCACCGACGAATCCACCACACCGAAGGGGCATGTTCGCCTGCATGTCACCTTCCGGGAGCGCAAGAACTACCACACCGAGATCATCGACTTCGACGTCGCGCACATCCGCCTGCCGTACAATGCCATCCTCGGGTATCCAGCCCTGGCCAAGTTCATGGCAGTCACCCATCACGGCTACAACGTTCTCAAGATGCCAAGAAGCGGAGGAATCATCACGGTCACGTGTGAAGATAGGGATGCAGTGTGCTCCCTCGAGCACGCTTTTCAAGCCGCAGTGATCGACAACCCCGACAGCAGAAGTGAAGGCCCACCGGAGACCATTTCCAGGAAGAAGCAGCCGCGCCGCGCAGGACCTCAGGAGCATGGCATTGCGGCAGGTGTCTCATCAGGATCAGCGCCCGCCCCAGGGCGCCTCCCTCCGTCGCATAGGAAAGCGCGCCCGGCGCCCTCCTCAGGCGGGGCTCGGGGGTTCTCTTCTGGAGGGCCTCTGACCTTGCCAACCTCACGAGGGAGGCGCTTGGGCACCACTTGGAGGCGTGCTTCGCGGCACATGTCCCTCAGGAGAGCACAGGGCAAGGAGTGCCCACCACCCAGGAATTCATCACCAAGACCACACAGGAACTGCAAGACGCAAGAGCCATGCGCGGCGACAGCCGCTCACAAGGCGCAGCTCCCCATCCAGGCGAGGATGCCGGGCTGCGTGTCTGCGTCGACGTCCCAGGGCTCAACAGGGCCGCATCTCAGGAGCGTTTCTGGCCTTCGCGTGTGGGCCGCTGCGAGGGCCCGCCGCACAGCTACGTTCGCATGCCCTTTGCCTTGCCGAGCGTGGCGTCGACCTATCGGCGCAACATGCGGCATGTCCTGGCGGCCCAGGAGGCCAGGTACCACGCCGTCCTGGAGGAGATGGAGACGGTCTTCAGGGAACCTCCCGAGCCCCCCCAGAGCCTCACGAGGCTCAGGGCTCCGGCGGCTCGTGAGGAGTCATTTCTTCAACGCACGCCTTCAGCTGCGCCAACTCTACTTCGTCTACAGAATTAGGTGACATCTTCCAAGCTCGTTTAGCTGGGAGCGCCCCTCGGGCTGCATTATTCCCAGGCTACATGGGTTCGTCCCTGTGGCATGTATCCCTTTTTCTTATGTCTTTAGCTTACCTTGCTGCGGGAGCCCCTCGGGCTGCATCATCCCCAAGCCGCTCGGGCCGGACCCGGTGGCCTGTATCTTCCTGCATTTATCTAAGTTGAATTGCTCTCCATGCTTAACCTGCCAACGGCTACCGCCTGCTCGATCACCGCCCACCACGGGTATGTTCATCCTATGCAATTCGCTTGCATGTTAAAAGGGGGGCTCCTGAGCATCGCGACTCAGGAGATCTTACTGGCTCTCCAGCCCTCACCCCCTGGCCTTGACCACGGCATCGTGACCTGGCATACCAGCGGTGGCTGAGCTCGCTCGAGGGCCGGGATCTGAGTATGTAGAGTGCTTGCATCTAACCGCCTTGCAGGAACACACAGTCACCAAGACTCAAGACCAGGCGCAACCCGCCTTGAGGTAGGGCCTCGTAAGTCCCACGCTGGCTCACGAGTGCCCAGATACACCTTGCAGCCCTGTCGTGCAAGCTACGTGTCAGGGCGGGGCTGTACACGCCCCGGGGGCTCCTCCCTGAGGGGGCCCCCATCCCACGCACAAGTGGAAGCACCATGCTCCGCGCTGGCTGTCGACACTGCCGAGGAGCGGCTATGCCCGTGCACAAGCAGAAGCACTATGCTCCGCGCTGGTGATAAACAACTAAGGGCGGCCCCACGGCCATACCAACCTCAGGGAGCCCAGAGCTCAGCGTCCAGCCTCACCACAACACCTCCCCTCGGGAGAGCCCCGCGAGGGGGCTGGGCACGGGGGCTGCACTCAGTCACGCCTGAAAGACGCCACCCAACCAGGTCTCCCAGACCTGGGCGTTGCGCGCCCCTCCCGAGGCCTCGGCGAGGGCAGGTATGGAAATTGTTTGCACGTCAAGGGGGACTCCTGAGCATCGCGACTCAGGAGCCTAACTGGTCACGTAGCCCCTCACTCCTTGGTCCGTCCTGGTCTCCGGTCAGCCCAATGGCGGTTGAGGTATGCGCGGGGCCGGGCTCTGCCGACGTAGAACATTAGTCTACCCTCGCGAACTCTCCCTATAAGCTGTTTGCGCGTCAAGGTGGACTCCTGAGCATCGCGACTCAGGAGCCTAACTGGTCATGTAGCCCCTCACTCCTTTGGTACGTCCTGGTCTCTGGTCGGCCCAACGGCGGTTGAGGTATGCGTGGGGCCGGGCTCTGCCGACGCAGAACGCAAAGCAAATAGGAAGGAAATCGCAAAATCTTGAAGCAAATATTACAAGCATATTGTCCTCACAATACCAAATGAAAAGTCTAAACGCCTCCACGAGGCCTAATACATGTCGCAGGAACGAAACGAGGAGAATGGCCGCGGGTCACCTCTAGACATCGCCGTCGCCTGCGGAAGGCGCTCCCCCGTGAACAATTTTGTCTTTGCCTTCACCACCAGCTGCAGGGTCGGCGACATCGACAGACAAAGGAGCGGAGACAAAGCCGCGAAACTTCCTCAGCAAGGCCTCCACCTGACCTTGCATGGCCGCAGCGGCGGCCTCGCATTTATCTTCAGCTACAGGCTCCAGCAGCTCGTCAAGGCAAGCATTGGGGTCCCAAAGGTGCAGGTGGCTGAAGACACGAGTCAGCGCAGCCGAAGACAGGACGCGAGCTTCCGCTTCCGCCATGGGACCGAGGCCGTCAACGACCTCCTCAAGCGCCTTCACCAGGAGAGGAAGTAGTCGGGCGGGCCGCCTCGCTGGGCTGGCCGACTTCTCCAGGCCATGCTCGTAGAGCGTCTTCAGCGCCTTGCGAGACCTCTTCTCGAGGTCGGCGAAGGCCGCGCGATCTTTGGCCAGGACACGCGCCTTGGCGTCAAGATTGGCCTCCCTCGCCTTCGCCTTCCGCTCCAGCCCTTCCAACCGGCTCCGCTCAGTGGCTTGCGTCTTCTCCAATTCCGCCAGCTCGGCATCGAGGTTCTTCACGGCGTCTTCCCGGGCCTTCACCTCCTCCTCCTTCGTTTGGCGGCAGCGTGCTTCTTAGGCGTGCTTGTAGTGCAGGCTCTGCAACTCGTCCTCAAGCGCCCGGCAGCGGTCACGGGCGGCCTTGCCGTCTTTCAGCGCCCTCTCGCGATCGGCCGCGGCGTTGGCAGCACTCTACTTCTCCTTCTCAGAAGCCGCGGCGCCCTGGCCCAGCGCCGCGCGAGTGGCCAAGTCGGAGTGGAGCCAGCCTGAGGCCAGCTCCAGGCGCCCGGCCATAAGACGTGGGTCCGCGCTCAGGACATCCGCCTGCAGCTGGGTCATCTCCAAAAGAGCATGCTCTATAGCAATAGCAGCAGAAGAACCTGGGGGTGGAGGTGCGGCAGCGGGAGGAGGCGACATCATCACCAGGGCCTAAGGGACCGCGGGTTCCGGAGCAGCTGGGACCTCATCAGCCGCACCAGGCGCCGGCGCCTCCGGAGCCAGCAGGGCCCTGGGGGTTGACTCCCTGCGGCGATGCTCCTCTTGTCTTCGCAAGGACGACCGGGTTGGGGAGATGTGAGCGCTGCTGCCTCCTTTCTCTGCGGGGCGAGGCACAGCCGCTGCGTCTTCCTTCCTCTTCTTTGCCGAAGATGTTGGCCTGATCAACCAAGGACGAGCATCAGGAAATGACGAGTACAAACAAGGACAAGGCGAAGATTAAGACACTTACTGATCCATTAAAACATACTTCCGCTTGGGGAGCTTGAAGCCTGACAACTCCGGGACCTGAGGATGTAGAGCGCTAAGGAGAGCATGAGGGGAGGGAAACTCGTACGGGCCGGCCTAGCTATGCCGCACGAGTAGGCGCGCAGCTCCAGCGCAGCGTCGGGAATCGCCGCGAAGTCGACAAGATAAGTCCCGCTCCCGGACCGACCAAATATTGGGGCCTGATGGCCACCCTCGCGTTGCCGCGACCCCGTTGCGGCCACGTCAACTCCCTCTCTTGCCTTACCATGGCTGCTTGAGTGCTAAGGGGGACCTCCTGAGCATCGCGTCTCAGGGGCTCTTACTGGTCCTCGGGCCGCACACCTCCTGGCCTTGACCACGGAACGCGACCTTGCATACCAGCGACGGCTGTAGCCGCCTGGGGACCGGGACCTGTCAGCGCAGAGCAACAAGCCATCGCAAGGAAAGAAAGGGGGAACCAAGCCTCAACGAGACACGCATTCGCTAAGTTTTCATAACAAGGGGGATAAGTACAAAAGACATTGCAGATCCTTACATGCCCCCACGGGGTGATTCATGATTCTTCGCAGGAAACAAAAGTTGACACTAAGGGGAATCCTATTTACACCCTCCCATGGCAGACGCCATCATCAACAGTGGGCCACGGGAGGCCGGCGCTAACCCCATCCAGATCAGCGGCGGCGATGGCCAGACGCTGCGGCCCTACTTCGAGCGCGGCGAGAGCTCGGGGGCACGTAGCTGTCGTCGCTCGTATCCGGAGTCTTGTAAAGCTCAGGAGAGCTGTTGGACTCCCAAGGGCTACTGATGCTGGAGAAGCCGCGAGCGGAGCGTGCTTCTGTTTGGCGCTCCTCTCCGGGGCAGCACTCCAGGCGGCGGCCCCCGGCGTCGAAGACCTTGAAGAAGAGCATGGAAGCACCATCGTACTCTAAGTGGACCGCGAGGGCGCCCCTCGCACGACAGACCCGTGCGATCTCCCCCTAGGCGCGGGTCATGAAGATCTTGTCGGTGGGGACCGCTTCGATCTCCGCCCCGGTCACCGGAGCACTGCAGTCGGCGTGCTGCAGCCAGAGCTCGAGAGGCCCCCTTGGCGACATCACGTCGGAGAAGAACCGCGGGAAGCGGATCCAGGAGCTTGGTGGCATCGGCGCCCACAGCACCAACTCGCGCGAGGAGTCCGCGGCGTGGACCCCTGGGGCGACGGCACGCGTCGTCGTGGCGCGGTGACCCCGGATGCGGCGTGGGCGGCGCTGCTCGTCACTTCGTCCTCCCCGAGCCCTCGGCTCGAGCGTACAAGGGCGGTGGGTACCCCGGAGGAGGCTGCTCGCACCAAGGCCTCGTCACCACCTGCATCGCCGCTTCATCACGGCGATGGATCGACCTCTTCTTCGGCGAAAGTGGCCCCGGGTCATCACGGGGAGCCTTTCCTTTTTCTTCGGCAGAAAACCTTCTGATAGGCACCATTGTTGTCAGCAGTGGAGCAAAGAGGCGAGCAAGCGAGGAAGAGATGGGCGACGGGGGCTCCGCCCCCCTCCCCATTTATAGCGGAAGAAGGCCAACCGGCGTCTCCCACGACCTCAGGTAATGATGGTTTTCCTTGCATGTCGCCAAGGCTGCTTAGGGAAGCGGAGACGCCCACGTCCAATCAACCGCCACGCATCGACCGAGGCCGCAGGCTTTGGGGGCCCGTTGTGCTCCAAACTTGACCCTTGTCTTCGCCGCGAAGCCAAGCCCGAGCGCGCCTTGGGCCCGGGGGCTACTGACGGCATTCTGGGAACAGGGGTCCCCAGACTTGCCTACCTGCGGCCCACGGCGTGGCTAAGCCAGGAGGCCGTATGGCCCATCTTCGTCAACAAGGCATCCAAGACCCTCGCGAGGGTCCAAGCCTCGTGAGGCGGACGACACAAGACCTCCTCTGGAGTGGCCTAGCCAGGCAGGCTCGCGAGGAGCGGAGATATCAAGGCGGGGCAAACCTCACGAGGCTCTCATGATATGAGCCATGACAAACGACACCAGGCGGGCGGCAGGCGGGCGCCAGCGCGCGCAGCGTCCTTATTTCCTCTTTGGTGCTAAGGAGGCCAGCACAGGCGAAGTGCACCGAGGCATCAGGCAAAGGTTGCTATATTGGTGCAACGAGACCAAGACCAGGAGGATGGCAAGATGGGGGTCATCGTGGAGCCCAAGACCGCGTCACCACTAGAGCTTTTCGCAGGCGAAGACCACTTTTGTCAGGATAGCTTGTACTAGCTGCCCCCCTTCAAATTTGCCCGCCATTTTTGGCTCCCTTTCCGCTCAACATTTGGGAAGAGGGACAGGGCCTATATAAGTAGAGCTAGCCACCATAGTAGGGGGATCGGACCTTAGCTTGATCCAACCCGATCGAGAGCCTACCCACAAGAACACCTCAACCTCAGGAGGCTGTTCTTCCCTTGTACTGTTCATCATCAGCCCCAGAGGCAATCCACCACCACCACACTGGAGTAGGGTATTACACCACAACGGTGGCCCGAACCAAAGATAAATCTCACGTCTTTCTCGTTATGAAGTTCGTCAAGTTCGTCCGCGAGATCTTAGCGAGCGAGGGCGTAGATCGGTAGGAGGGAAAGACTTCGCGCGCACCCCAGTGTTTGAACCTTAAGGGTTTGCCGCAACCCCACATCCGGCAGATTCCCAATGGGAAGCAGCACCCCTCGAGTCGGCGGAGCTCCTCGGCTGCCAGTTGGCTGGTGTCTAACATAAGGGTGCAGGGGCGCAAGTTCGCCGCGGAAGCAGCTCTTAGATGGCTATCTTAGAGTTGCGTGGTTTGAAGGTACTGCCGCCGCCGGATCTGGATGGCGGCGAGTCTTTGTGGATTGGCCCGGGGGCGGCGCAACCACGGCAGTGCGGTGGGGCGCGGAGCGGGGTTTTGGTCGGGGCCACGGACGACGGAGGCAGGCTGCTCTGCCGGTGGTCGCTGGCTCTTCAAGGAAGATTCCCAACAGTGTCAGCCAGGAGGCACAAGATGGCCATCAAGCCATCCGCGAGATCGACAAAGACCAAAATAAAATAAAATCGTGTGACCCCAATTTAGTCTTGGCCAGCAGACGTGTGACCACTCTCGTACCTTCTTGTTAACCTCTTAGGGTATTTCTTCAGATCGTAGAGATGTGTCGTTCTTAACATTATGCATTTTACGCATCTTCACCACACCGTCTTTCAACTCAAGCAATGGCTCTCAACAAGGGAAGCATACACCGGAAGGGAGCTATAGTCCCCACTCAACATTTCCTCAAGATCGAATGCGCGTGCCCGACATGGACAGCCATAACAACTGCAGGGCCATCGACAAGTCAGCACATGATGCTCACTCCTATGGATGGCGGCCAAATAGGTTGTACCCTCATCTTACTTGTGTGCAACATTTATGGCTTTGTTATTCATCTAAGCATGGAAAATAGATTATCACATTTCACTGTATATTCATGTTGATCTCTTACGGGTCTCGTTCAGGAGTTAATGTTGTTCCATAGTTCAGCTAAGAGACTTGTTCTTTAGGTAATGTTGTTCCATAATTATCATCCATCAGCCAATGTTATCCCACGGGCTGGTGATTATAGTATTATACCACTTCTAGTATAACCTATGTTGTTATTTAATACTTTTGTGTGCCATCTAGTTAATCTCGAGTGCAAACAATACATATTCTGTAGCTTTCATTTGTGTTCTCCCTTTAGTTTTTGAGACATGTTGCTGCTAGTTAACCCCAGTCCTACTATTTATTTCGTCTCCTACAGGCACTCATTACATAAATGTAACTACGTTGTCTTCCATGCATGTCAGATATAATTGCACACACTGATTTATCCACAAGAACCCCACGGAGCAATGTAACGGCCAACAAACTTGACGTCAATGATACCCAATATGATGGAACATGTAATGGCAGTCTTCACAAGATTTGCAGAAAGATGATGAATCCTATTCACCCCATAAGGTCCTTTCTCTAACTTGGCCCTTGATATGGGTACAACATGCATATAATGTCCTAGAGTGCATCTACTCTATTGCAATGCCTTCTGCTTCGCCTGCTGATCATGCATGTAAATATGGCATGCCTTCCTATTTTTTAGTACTTCTTCCATTAATGATAACATGTTTTCAAATTCAAGTACTGTCATTCTATTCTATCACAATGCCATCTGCTTAGTTTGGACATCATGCTTCTCGATATCTTATGCATTGTTATTCATAAGTATGTACTTCATCTGTCTACCATACCATGTTCCTTTTTTTACATTGAAGGGTTGTTCTAGTGTTCTCTTGCAATGCCATCTTAGTTTCCCTATCATACACGCATATGTTGCCTTAGTGTTTTTCTGCAATGTATTCCGCTAGCATACAGTTTTACACTCAAGTAGTGTTTTTTTACACTGTTGTCCTATCGTATCCCTAGCTCTTACAGCATACTCCCTCCGTCCGGATTACATGTCGCGGAAATGGATAAAACTGGATGTATCTAGAATTGAAATATGCCTAGACCCATCCATTTATTTTTGGATGGACAAAATACATGTCAATATGTCATGCCTTTGTATTATTCAGTACCTATTCCGTATCTGTTGTAGCATGTTTTATAATTGAAGCACCATTCTTCTATATAAGGCATGCAAGGGGAAGATGGCTATGTTAGAATCTAAAGGGTTACAAACCAGGTCTATGAAAAAGATCCAAATGCCAGGAGACAATAAACCAACTCCATTTTTCATAGATACGCTCCAGCACAGAGAAACCCAACTCCCACTGATACTAAGCAGATTCCAGTGGCCAAAGAACTAGTCCGCTCCAGTCCAACAAAAATATGTCAACTCCATTCTAAGAAGCGTGTGTGTATCCTCGCATCATGAAATTTTCTAGCATTCTGGTCATATTTTCTACATGTTTCTTACCCATCTCTCTTTTAGAAAGTAATCTTAAAGGATAGAAGACTTTCTGTACTGGGATCGTATTCGAGGAAAGTATCTTGCGGGAATTATCTGTGCTCCAATGCTGATGTAAGTACCTGCTGTATATCACTACTTTTTTACATCAGCATGTATTTTGTTAATCGGTGTGAATCCGACCTTTATCTGATCTAAATTCAGTTGTAGCAAAATGTTAAAGGCGACAATGTTGATTTTTGTAAGGAAAACTGGCTAGTAGTTTTGCATACTGAGCTGCATGAGTGTACTATCTCATATCATGCACATTACTGAATTGTAGTGCTTCTCGGGTTGCCCATTCATTCATTGTGTCAATGTTGCTTTCGCATTACCTTACCTGGCTGATGATAGATGTGTCAAATTGTGTTAATTTGGTGTAGGCTGGTGTGGTCTGGTTGCCCAAACGTTCGTTGTGTCAATGTGGCTTTCCTATTATCTGACCTAGCCAATGATAGCAATGCTAGTGTGTTAATTTGGTGCAAAGGTCTTTGAAGATAAGAAGACAAACTCTGAAAACAGCAAGGCAACCCCATTTTTTCTTTCCAATAAATCTAGGCCAGGTAATATGGCAATAAATGTTGATTAATCTGTTCGGTTCCCCCACCTAATTTATGTTATGATGCAGTGGTTGAGACACTCTCCACTATCAATAATACAAGCCTGCCAAAATCATTTGCGAACTCGCTCGGTTTCCTCATCTCGAATGCAACGGAAAAATGTATGTTTATGAACCAATTAATGGCTGAAGCAATGATGGAAATGGTGGAGGAATCAGAGGTGCACATTCGTGCGCAACAACAACTGATCAATGTTTTCAGAGACAGTGTAGCAAAGGAGCAAGAACTTGCCCACATGCTTATGGGTGTCATCCGCGTGAGGTTGCAGATTGTGACGTTGTTGATCGTTAGGTTCTGTTCATTTATTTGCACTGGCATCAATCTTTGATTGCCCAGTGGATGTAATTTCCTATAATGTATGCTGGATGTGCAACGTTTTCCCTGTATGTCGTACCTTTGCTTGATCGATTTTGGTCCTGTGCATCGCCGTAATGGGCTCAAATTATCTAATTGGGCCTAAATACATGTACAAACTTTAGTGGGCCCATTAAGTTAATGAGCCCATTAAGTTAATGAACCCATTAAGTTAATGAACCCATTAAGTTAATGGGCCGTTACCAGGCCGAAAGTTAATGGTCTGCCCTCTTACCTCCCGGGTCATTAACAGGCCGACATCGAAGCGGGCAACAGGCGGCCCATTTGATTTCACGGGCCGTTAACAAGCCGATACTAGGTCGGGCTACATATGGCCCAACTATACTGTGGGCCTTTAGTAGGCCGAAATAGACAGCGGGCTCGTACTGGACCATGAAGAGCATGGGCCGCGAAGAGGCCGAAAGTCCGGTCATAGTGTAAATGGCCCAACTGTGTTGTGGGCCTTTAGCAGGCTGAAAGAGAAACCGGGCTGGTATTGGACCATGAAGAGCATGGGCCATTAAATGGCCAAAACTCAGGTTCGACTGCTAATGGCCCAACTCACTTACGGGCCGTCAACAAGCTGAAAGACACATCGGGCCAAAAATTGGCCCAACACTTAAATGGGTCGCTAAAAGGCCGAAAGATGTACATCTTGAAAATTGGCCCATCCCTTGAATGGGTCGCTAACAGGCCAAAACCACACCGGGCCGATATTGAGCCCAAATATATAGTGGGCTGTTAAATGGCTCGAACTGACGATGGGCTGCAATGGTGTCAAATTGTTAATGGGCCGTTGACGGGCCGAATTGGCACATCTCGTATGGGCCATGCGATTAAATGGACCTGGCACAAGTAGGCCTTATATGGGCCGGCCTGCTAATTCTTACTGGGCCGGCCTTTTTCATCAGAATGGGCCACTATTGGGTTGTGCCACATGTTGATATATCATAGGCGCCTCCTGTCCAATGAGTGGATGGCATCTGTCCCAATGGTGAGCCGACACGTGGTTCCTCCAGCCAATGAGAATTTTACATGTGGAAAATCCCCATTGGTCCGGCCTGTTAACGGGTTATAGGATCCAAAACCGGACCTGATAGCTTAACTGCGACCCGTTACGGTCGATGCCACGTATCGGTCACCCTTGACGAAAGCACTTCTATGACGCGCGATTTATCGTCATGCAAGTGGACACTTCCGTGATGATAATTTTGGTAATGTCATGGAACACTTCTCTGACAAAGACAGGTATGACTATCTTGATTCTGTCATAAAATTGTCATGGATGTAGATGCATGACAGAAAACGTGACCTACTGTGACAAACACGTATCATCACGGAAGTGTTTTTTTTTTGTAGTTCTTGGACAATCCTCCCACTTATCATTAACCCCTCTCGCAAGCATCCGCAACTACGAAAGAAAAATTAAGGTAAACCTAACCATAGCATGAAACATACAGATCCAAATCAGCCCTTTACGAAGCAACACATAAACTAGGGTTTAAGCTTATGTCACTCTAGCAACCCATCATCTACTTATTACTTCCCAATGCCTTCCCCTAGGCCCAAATAATGGTGAAGTGTCATGTAGTCGACGGTCACATAACACCACTAGAGGAGAGACAACATACATCTCATCAAAATATTGAACGAATACCAAATTCACATGATTACTTATAACAAGACTTCTCCCATGTCCTCGGGAACAAACGTAACTACTCACAAAACATATTTATGATCAAGATCAGAGGAGTATTAATTATCTTTAAGGATCTTAAAATATAATCTTCCACCGGATAAACCAACTAGCATCAACTACAAGAAGTAATCAACACTACTAGCAACCCGTAGGTACCAATCTGAGGTTTTGGGACCAAGATCGAATACAAGAGACGAACTAGGGTTTGAGAGGAGATGGTGATGGTGAAGATGTTGATGGATATTGACCCCCTCTCGATGAGAGGATCGATGATGATGACGATGGCGATGATTTCCCCTCTGGGAGGATGTTTCCTCGGCAGAACAACTCACGGAGCCCTAGATTGGTTCTGCCTTGTGTTCCGCCTCGAGACGGCGGGCGCTTCTGGAAGCTTTCTTGATTTTTTCCAAGTCAAAACACACCATATAGCCAAATATGGGCACCGGAGGCCTGCCAGGGGGCCCACAAGGTCGGGGGCGCGCCCAGGGGGTAGGGCGCGCCCTCCACCCTTGTGGCTGGCTGGTGGCCCCCCTCTGGTACTTTCTTCACCCAATATTTTTTATATATTCCAAATACATGCTCCGTGAAGTTTTAGGACTTTTGGAGCTGTGCAGAATAGGTCTCTAATATTTGCTCCTTTTCCAGTCTAGAATTCCAGCTGCCGGCATTCTCCCTCTTCATGCAGACCTTATAAAATAAGAGAGAATAGGCATAAGTATTGTGACATAATGTGTAATAACAACCCATAATGCATTAAATATCAATATAAAAGCATGATGCAAAATGGACGTATCACATCCAACTCGCTTGCTCACGAAGACCTAGGGCAATTTTGAGGAAGCCCATCATTGGAATATACAAGCCAAGTTCTATAATGAAAAAAACCCACTAGTATATGAAAATGACAAAATAGGAGACTCTCTATCATGAAGAACATGGTGCTACTTTGAAGCATAAGTGTGGAAAAAGGATAGTAACATTGTCCCTTCTCTCTTTTCTCTTTTTTTTGGGGCTCTTTGGCCTCTTCTTTATTTTTGGGCTCTTTGGCCTCTTTTATTTTTAAGTCCGGAGTCTTATCCCAACTTGTGAGGGAATCATAGCTTCCATCATCCTTTCCTCACACGGGACAATTCTCTAATAATTATCATCACACTTTTATTTACTTACAACTCAAGAATTACAACTCGATACTAGAACAAAATATGACTCTATATGAATGCCTCCGGCGGTATACTGGGAAGTGCAATGATCAAGAGTGACATATATAAAAAATTATGAATGGTGTCCAAGCCACAGATACTATGCCAACTACATGATCATGCAAAGCAATATGACAATGATGGTATGTGTCATAATAAACAGAACGGTGGAAGTTGCATGGCAATATATCTCGGAATGGCTGTGAAAATGCCACAATAGGTAGGTATGGTGGCTGTTTTGAGGGCGAAAGTTCCGCGGTACAAGAGAGCCTAGCAATGGTGGAAGGGTGAGAGTGCGTATAATCCATGGACTCGACATTAGTCATAAAGCACTCACATACTTATTGCAAAAATTTATTAGCTATCAAAGCAAAGTACTAATACACATGCTCCTAGGGGGATAAATTGGTAGGAAAAGAACATTGCTCATCCCCGACTGTCACACGTAAGGAAGAAAATCAAAAAATAAACCATGCTCCGACTTCATCACATAACGGTTCACCATACGTGCATGCTTCGGGAATCACAAACTTTAACACAAGTATTTCTACCAATCCACAATTACTCACTAGCATGATTCTAAAATTACCATCTTTATATCTCAAAACAAATGCAAGGAATCAAACTTCTCATATTATTCAATGCTCTTATATGAAAGTTTTTATTATATCCCTCTTGGATGCCCATCATATTAGGACTAAATTCATAACCTAAGCAAATTACCATGCTGTTTTAAAGACTCTCAAAATAATATAAGTGAAGCATGAGAGTTCATCAATAAATAAAACCACCAACGTGCTCTAAAAAGATATAAGTGAAGCACTAGAGCGACTACCTAGCTCAAAAGATATAAGTGAAGCACATAGAGTATTCTAATAAATTCATGATTAATGTGTGTCCCTCTCAAAAGGTTAAGGAAATTACCATGCTGCTTTAATGTTCTCAAAAGGTGTGTATAGCAAGGATGATTGTGGCAAACTAAAGCAAAGACTCATATCATACAAGACACTCCAAGAAAAACACATATCATGTGGTGAATAAAATATAGCCTCAAGTAAATTTACCGAAGGATTTAAGACAAAAGAGGGGATGCCATCCGGGGCATCCCCAAGCCTAGATGCTTGGTTGTCCTTGAATATTACCTTGGGGTGCCTTGGGGATCCCCAAGCTTAGGCTCTTGCCACTCCTTATTCCATGGTCCATCAAAACTTTACCCCAAACTTGAAACTTCACAACACAAAACTGAGCGAGAAAACTTCGTAAGATACATTAGTATAACAAAATAAATCACCACTTTAGGTATTGTTGTGAACTCATTCTAAGTTTATATTGGTGTTATATCTACTGTATTCCAACTTCTCCATGGTTCATACCCCCCCCCCCCCGATACTACCCATAGATTCATCAAAATAAGCAAACAACACATAGAAAACAGAATCTGTCAAAAATAGAACAGTCTGTAGTAACCAGAATATTAGTCATACTTCTATAACTCCAAAAATTCCGAAAATTTAGGACAACAGAGGCAATTAATATATCGATCTTGTGTAAACAATTCGGAATTTTTCCACACTTCAGTGAATTTAAACAATTCTGTTACTGGAGGCAAAAGTTTCTGTTTTTCAGCAAAATCAAATCAACGATATACCAAAGCATTGCACTCATAATCTTTAATTTTAATTTTAATAGTAGGTTCCCACTCATCATAAAGCTTTCTAGGGATTGAAACTTCCAACTCAAGTTTCTCTTCAAAAGATTTCATCATAGCATCAATGATATATTTAGTAAAAGCTTTATTTTGATTATAAGCATGAGGTGAATTAAGCATGGATTGCAACAAGGAAATACAATCAGTTAAACAACAACTATCATAATTAAAGTCCTTGACATCCAAAAGAGTGGGTTCATTGCTACTTGAAGTTTTGACCTAGCCAATCCCACATTTATCAATGTTTTCATTAATCTTCAACCTCCAAATTATTGGGACGCCTTCTAGCTAAAATTAACTCATCTCCAGTCACATCCTTATCAAGTTTTATATTAGCAAACAAAGATTCAATAGGAGTCACACCAATCACTTTAAGATCTTCATCATTATTATCACAAAAACTAGAAGAACATGATTTTTCTAGCCAATCTCTCTTAGCATGCATCCTAGCGGTTCTCTTTTTACATTCATTCATAGAAATTTTAATAGCTTTCAGAGAATAATTAATATCAATCTTAGGTGGCATAGATCTAATCATAAAAGAATCAATCTCATGAGAAATTCTATCAACATTCCTAGCAAAATCATCAATCAAAACAGTTTTTCTTCTACCATAGCATTAAAAATATTTTGAGAATTAATGAAATCTTTAATATTATTCTCAAGATCAAAGGGTATTTTATTATAATTTCCATAAGAATTGTTGTACGAATTATCATAACTATTAGAGGAATTACAAGGAAACGGCCTAGGGTTGAAATTACCTCTATATGCGTCATTACCAAAAAAATCCTACCAACAAAATTCACATCCATAGATTCATTATTATTCTCAATCAAACTGGACAAAGGCATATCATTAGTGTCGGTGTACTAAAGTTTGGGCCCTTTGGTACCCCTTACTTGTGCATGGGCAGTTGCAACCGCACCCGTGGCACGGCTTGACGGGGGAAGCTGGGGACAGGATACAAAACGACGAGGACGACATCCAAGCCAGTAACCAGAGAACAGAAGACGAGCTGGACCCCCGGCAAGATCCTTGCCGGGACGACTTGCGGAGCACTGACAAAACCACCACCCTTGAGGTTGGGAGCTCTGACACCATCGACAATGTCAATACCAAGACCCAAGGGCCCGTGCGTAGTGGCATTTAGATCTTTGTGAAGACTGGTGGCATGCAGATCTTTGTAAAGACTGGTGGCATGCAGATCTTCATGAGAGCTAGAAGACAAAGTTCCCAGCAAGGTCCTTGCCAGGGACGACTGTGGGGCCCTGGCAAGACTCTTGCCGGGGACGGTTGCAAGGCCACGACAAGACTCGGCCACCCAGTCACCGCTCCAGCGCGGTGGCTGACCTGCTAGCCTAGCAAGCACCTGCGTGGTGGTATGCAGATCTTCGCGAAGATCCTGCCACCTCTCCAGCGCATCAGCTGGCCAGCCAACTTGGCATTGCACGCCTCGTCAGCCTGGGCCGTGTCAAGATGGGGCGGAGCGGCGACGGATGGGACGGGCTCTATTCCTGTCCTTGATAAAGTTAGGGGGCACGTAAGTAGCGCATTTAATGTGTTTGTCCTAAGACGTCGGTGATAAACATGGACACTGTATCTACTTTACACCTCCCGTGTGCCATTGTGGCAACCCCTTGGACATATAAAAGGAGGCCCACGGCGTACTGGAGGAGGATTTAGACTTTTTGGACTTTCCAGCCCAGCTTGCATGCATAGCAGCTAGCCGAAGCTCAAGAACACATAATATACACTCAAGCAGGACTAGGGTTTTATGCTTCTCAGTGGTCCGAACCTAGGTAAAGATCCATCGTGTCGATTGTTAGATCTGCTCTTTGCGCACCCCTCTTCCCTACCTGGCACGCCAAAGATGTCGGGGAAACGACACTTATGGGATCACGTGGATCCCTTGGAAGGAGACCGGCAAGACCTCAGTCACCGGCAAGGCTTCTGGCCCCGGAAAGGCCTCTTGCACCCACTCAGGCAAATGCGCCTCCTCAGAGTGCTGCGTTCCCATTGAGGACGTGCCAGAAAGCTCCACCGGCAAGAGCAAGAAATCCAAGGCAGCACCACTAGAGACCTACAAGGTGCCCGTCAAGGAGGATAATGTCGATGTGTTTCGCTATAAGCTCCACCCTCGACAGCAAATAGGAAAGCGCACTCGTCGCCTTTATGCGGGCAAATGTCGATGTGTTTGCATGTCAAGCATCTGACATCCCTGGCGTTCCCAGGGAGGTGATTGAGCACCACCTTGTTGTCTGTCCTCATGCACGGACCGTCAAGTAGAAGGTCAGAAAGCAAGCTTTGGAGTGGCAAGATTTCATCATTGAGGAGATTAGGAAGCTGGAGGTAGCAGGCTTGGTCAGAGGAGTGCTCCACCCAACGTGGTTGGCCAATCCAGTGGTGGTGCGCAAGGCAAATGGGAAATGGAGGCTGTACATTGATTATACAGATATCAATAAAGCATGTCCAAAGGATCCTTTCCCTTTGTCGCGCGTCGACCAGATCGTGGACTCCACTACCGGGTGTGACCTGCTGTGGTTCCTTGACTCCTATTCAGGATACCACCAAATCTTTATGACGAAATCTTTATGACGAAGGAAGACGAGGAGAAGACCGCCTTTATTCCTTCATGTGGTATGTATTGTTTTATACGGATGCCTTACGGGTTGAAAAGTGCTGGCTCGACATTTGCAAGAGCGGTTCAGATTGGTTTTGAGCCCCAACTCCATAGAAATATGGAGGCTTACATGGATGACATAGTGGTCAAAACCAAGGACAAGGCAACACTCGTGCAAGATTTGGAAGAAACGTTTGCAAATTTGCGCAATATCAGCCTCAAGCTCAACCCTGAGAAGTGTGTGTTCGGTGTCCCATCCGGAAAGCTTCTCGGGTTCTTTGTGTCTAAACGTGGCATCAAGGCGAACCCCGACAAGATCAAGGCGATTGAGCAGATTGAAGCACCAAGACGAGTCAAAGATGTGTATCGGCTTGCTGGCTACGTTGCTGCTTTAAGTAGGTTCATCTCCAAATCTGTTGAGTGCACCCTCCCCTTTTCAAGATTTTGAAAAAGGCAGGGCCAATGAAATGTACCCCGGAGGCCAAGGCGGCACTGCAGGATTTGAAGAGGTACCTCACCTCTACGCCAATACTAGTCGGGCCTAAGTCGCAAGAACCATTCTTTGCTATATCTAGCGGCAACGAATCAAGTGGTGAGTGTCACGCTAGTGGCGTAGAGGGAAGCTGATGAAGAAGCAGTGGCAGTGGCAAGACCGTTGGATGACAAGCCAGAGCTCCCCCCGGCAGGGTCTGGCGCCGGCAAGGCAGGGCCCCCGGCAGAGTCTGGTCCCGGCAAGGCTGAGTCTGGTGTCGGCAAGGCAGAATCTGTGCAAGCAAATGAAGAAGATGAAGAAGATGATGCGGCACCCGGTTTATTTTGTCAACTCCCTCTTGCAGGGGGCTAGGTCAAGATACTCTAGTGTGCAAAAGTTGCTCTTCGGCCTCCTTATGGCCTCGAGGAAGATGCGTCATTATTTTCAAGCACATGAGATCACCGTCATCACTCGCTTCCCATTGCAACGGATCTTGCACAACCCAGATGCAACCGAAAGGATCGTGGAGTGGGTGTTGGAACTGTCAAGCTTTGGTTTGAGGTTTGAAAGCACTTCGACAATCCAGAGCAGAGCCTTGGCGGAGTTCATTACAGAATGGACCTCAATGCCTGACGAAGAAATTCAAGAGACCACTCTCCCCGGCAAGGAAACAAGCCACGACTGGATTATGTACTTTGATGGGGCTTTCTCGCTACAAGGCACCGGTGCTGGTGTGTTGCTTGTCGCGCCCACTGGAGAGCACCTCAAGTACGTAGTCTAGATGCACTTCCCCTGGGAAGATCGACGAACAACACTGCGAAGTATGAGGGGCTGCTTGCCGGTCTCAGGATCACGGCAGACCTTGGAATCAGAAAGTTGATCGTCCGTGGGGATTCACAACTCATAGTGAAGCAAGTGAACAAGGACTATCAGAGCCCGTTGATCGAAGCTTATGTAGATGAAGTTAGGAAGTTGGAAGAGCGTTTTGACGGTCTACAAGCAGAGCATGTTCCTCGAGTAGAGAACAGCATTGCTAATGACCTGTCAAAACGTGCTACCCTCAAGTTACCTGTGGAACCAGGGACCTTTTTGCTCCAATTGACTCAGCCATCCATTGAACCATCGGCAGGGGAAGAATAAGCGAAGGAAGTCAGGCCCCGGCAAGTACTTTCCCACTGAGTTCCTAGGAGTTGCCGTCAAGGATGTTTCCGGGGACGCCAAGCTTGTCGGGGAGCGACAGGCTCTGGCATGGCCTCAAGCCCTTGCCGTAGAGACAACTGCTCCCATGGCAGAATACATGCCTTTAGTCCTTGCCGTCAAGCCTCGGGCTCTGGCATGGGCGCAGCACACCGTTCAGTTCCTCCAAACAGGGAACTCCCTGATGAACAGGAAGAAGAGGAGAAAGTAGCCCGTCGGTCTGGCATGTACCAGTTTGTGGACGACATCCTATACAGGAAAAGACCGAACGGCGTGAAATTGAAGTGCATTCCTCGGGAGGACGGACTGGGGTTGTTGGCAGAGATACATGGAGGCATATGTGGATCTCACATAGGATCACGAGCCCTTGCCGGCAAAGCATTCTTACAAGATTTCTTTTGGCCCACTGCTCTCCAGGATGCAACTTCACTAGTAACCAAGTGTGAGGTGTGTCAGTTCCATTCGAAGAAGCTCCATCAGCCAGCTCAAGCTCTTCAGACGATCCCTTTTTCATGGCTATTTTCAATCTGGGGGCTCGACATACTGGGCCCCTTCCCCTTTACTATCGGGGGCTTTGAGTACTTGTATGTTGCGATCGACAAGTTCACAAAGTGGCCAGAAGTGGAAGCAGTGAGAAAGGTGATAGCACAATCAGCCGTCAAGTTCTTCAAGGGACTAGTTTGTTGTTTTCATGTGCCAAACAGAGTCATCACCGACAACGACACGCAGTTCACAAGCCACGCTTTCATGCAGTACATCTAAGACCTCGGCAGCAAAATCTGTTTTGCTTCTGTTGCACATCTGCGAAGCAATGGCCAAGTGGAAAGGGCAAATGCTGAAGTGTTGCAGGGCCTCAGAACAAGGACTTTTGACAGGCTGCACAAGTGCGGAAGATGCTGGATTGACGAGTTGCGGGTGGTTCTTTGGTCAATCAGGACGACACCAATCGAGCCACCGGCCAGACGCTCTTCTCCCTCGTGTACGGGGCAGAAGCAGTTCTCCCCACATAACTCACATACGGATCGCCTCGAGTGCTAGCTTATGATGAGCTTGAGCAAGAGCGGTTGCGACAAGACGATGCTACGCTCCTTGAGGAGGACCGTCTTCAGGCTGCTCTGTGAGCTGCGTGCTACCAGCAAGCCTTGCGCCACTACCATATCTGCAAGGTTCAAGCCCAAAGATTTGAGGAAGGCGACCTTGTTCTTCGGCGCGTTCAGTCGGCCAAGAATTCCAACAAGTTGATGCCAAAGTGGGAAGGCCCTTATCGGGTAATACGAGTCACCAGGCCCAGAGCAGTCCGCCTGGAGACCGAAGATGGTATCCTAGTGAGCAACTCCTGGAACACCGAGCATCTTTGCAAGTTTTACCCGTAAGGCGCGGTTGTCGGGACCCCCGGCAACCCCCTTTTGTACTAGCCTTGCCGGCAAGTCATATAACCCTATGTACAGAGCCAGGCGCAGACCCTGTGCGTAGTTCACAGTTCAATAAGCTTCAGTATGGACATTTCTTGTTGATTTCCATGTTCATATATATATGCATGATTGTCCATGATATCGTACTACGTTTGCCTCTGGCAAGCACTGATGAACCGCTAAGGTTCCATGTTCCTTTTTCTCTTATATCTTTTTCTCAAAGGACGGAAGGTTCCCTCGTGTACAAGTTTGCTGGGGGGATAGGGAGTGTGGGCACCAACAAGCGGCGTTCCAAGTGGCGTCTATGGAAAAGAACACAACAGCGAAAAGCTATGTCACGAAACCTCAAGTGAATTTATTTTAAATGTAAGGTTGTTTCCCTTGAATGGTCTCGGTTCTTGTATAGGAAAACCTGCACGCGAAGGAACTTTGTCAGGATTGGTTGTGCCCTTGCTCCATTTCGAGTCCGCTCAACGGCTCAAGTGGATGCACCAAGAACGGCAAGGTGCCTTGCCAATAGCGGCACCCCCAGCAGGCTGCTAAGGATCTGTCCCCAAAGTGCTCGCGGCAAGGGTGTGCGCACCGGCAAGCCTTTACCAATAACGCGTAGGGTGTGTACCATACAAAGCGGGATCAAACAAGGAATATAACATGCATTCAATCCAAAACATAGCAAGTTATATTACATTAATAGTTGCCGCAGTTCTAACTTAATAGGAATTGTTTTGGGTACGGATCCATGGTGGCAAGAAGAAGCGGAGCGCCTAGTCCCGGCGCTGGCCTTCCACCCTCTTGACTTGTTCAACCATGCTGACGATGGGCATGACAAGCTCTTCGAGCGCCCTACGGTCCGCATCCGCCGGCAAGCTGTCTTGGTTGAGGTCGATGCCGGGGTTCCTGTACGCCACCTTGGTGAGCACCTTGAGAAGGACGCCCCAGCAAAGCTTCCGGGACTCGTTGGCCAAGTGGGTCGCTCGGCCGTCATGGAGTAGCTTCAAGGCGTTGAGGACGACTGTCGGTGTCAAAACCGGCGGATCTCGGGTAGGGGGTCCCGAACTGTGCGTCTAGGCGGATGGTAACAGGAGACAAGGGACACGATGTTTTACCCAGGTTCGGGCCCTCTTGATGGAGGTAAAACCCTACGTCCTGCTTAATTAATATTGATGATGTGTGTTACAAGAGTGGATCTACCACGAGATCAAAGAGGCTAAACCCTAGAAGCTAGCCTATGGTATGATTGTTGCTCGTCCTATGGACTAAAGCCATCCGGTTTATATAGACACGGAGAGGGCTAGGGTTACACAGAGTCGGTTACAATGGTAGGAGATCTACATGTCCGTATAGCCAAGCTTGCCTTCCACGCCAAGGAAAGTCCCATCCGGACACGGGACGAAGTCTTCAATCTTGTATCTTCATAGTCTTGGAGTCCGGCCGATGATGATAGTTCGGCTATCCGGACGCCCCCTAGTCCGGAACTCCCTCAGTAGCCCCTGAACCAGGCTTCAATGACGATAGTCCGCGCGCATGATGTCTTCGACATTGCAAGCAAGGTTCTTCCTCAGAATAATTAAAATAAGATTGTTACACCAGGATAGTGACCGGATCTGCAAAGATAAATTCAACGTACCACCTGAGAGAGAATAATATTACACAAGTTTAATCTGGCGGCGATTTAGTGGCGTGACGTCATGCCATTACCAAGCCTTTACTCGTTTTATTTGTTCCACCTCCGTGCGTTTAGCAAGGCGGTTTCCTTGGCACGCCTTGTCGAGCAGAGATCGTGTTCCCCTTATTCCGGATTCCCATCAATACGGACGTGGGTAACCCAACCGCGCCATTGATTGTGACGCTTGGGAGATAAGCAAGTTTTACCAGGCCGGTGGGGACATATGTTTTCGTCCGCCCATATAAGGGGATAAAGATCCAACCCTTTTACCTGCGCCTTCTTCCTCCTTGGCATCTCCACCTCCGCGCTCAAGCTCCAGCGCCCAAGTCTGCACTTCTTACCTCAACCTTCTCCAACTATGTCCGGAGCGGGAGGCAAGTGGATGGCCTCCTCCGTCACGGAGGGGCAGATCCAGAAGCTGCGCGACGTCGGATATTTGTCCAGCAACATCGTGCATAGGCTCCCCGACGAGGGAGAGCTCGTCCCCAACCCCAGGCCCCACGAGAGGGTAGTATTTCTTCCCCATTTCCTCTGCGGACTGGGCTTCCCGCTTCATCCCTTTGTCCGGGGGCTCATGTTCTACTACGGCCTAGATTTCCATGATCTGGCCCGAATTTCATCCTCAACATCTCGGCGTTTATCGTGGGTGCGAGGCCTTCCTTCGCATCCAGCCCCACTTCGGCTTGTGGCTCAAGACCTTGATTGTCAAGTCAAGGTTGTGAAGGGCAGCCAAGCGGAGTGCGAGGCGCCATGGTGGGTAGGATGTCCCACGTTACGTGGTGGAGGGCACTTTCGTGGAAACCATCAAGGGGTGGCAATCGGGGTGGTTCTACATCATCGAGCCACGTGACCTGATTGGGCAGCGGCCCCAATTCAGATCTGGCATCCCTACACGGCTCACCTCACGGAAAGAGAGTGGCGGATTTGGGGGATTCGGAGGAGCCGACCGGACTCCAAGCACATATCCGAAGTTGGTGGACAAGAAGCTCAAGCTTGTCAACGTAGTCCAGTCATGCTCATCCGCGGATTCTCCGTGCTAGCGACGGGGCTTCAACATGTGGGAGTTTGATCCGGCGCAGCACGGACCTGGCGGGCTCTTGACACTACGCACGAAGATGTCCGGAAGGTGTTGTTCAAGGCGCTGAAGCTCCCGCATCCGCTACCGAAGATCGCGGATTCCGCTCGCAGCGTCACCGACGAGGTAAGTGATTTCACCACTTGTTTTCCATAGTTTGGCTCTATGCGGGATCTAAACTCCCTTTACCTTTGACAGAATGGCTGGCGAAGGCGAACGGACTATCTGTCGGCCCCATTGCCGAAGGACCAGCGGACACCCGCCTAACGGGGCTGCTGGCTCCGGCACCCCACGTGGTGCCGGAGAAGAAGGCCAAGAAGATGGCCACGGGGACTCGGAAGAGTTCCTGTTTTCAGGTGCTATCGGATGATGAATCCCAGGCCGACTCCTCCCACCAAGGCGAGGAGGAGAAGAATAAAGCCTCTCCCAGTGAAGAGGGAAAAAGGAAGGCCTCCCCAACAAGGGAGGCCGAAGGGTCCAAGAAGGGAAAAACTCTTCCCGGACTGCTCCACCAACGCCAAAGGATTTGACGATTTAGGACTGGCCACCAAGGGCCAAGCCCCTGGCGAGATTGTAAGTATCCGGACTCCCGAATAACTTCAAGGTTTTTTCTTTTCGCCACATAATGTCTTTCTAATGCAGCATACAACCCTGCAGTCCGCCCAAGGATGATCTTCCCGTTTCGTCGAGCGGGTCCTTGGGTGCGTCGGGATATGGATTCCTTCCGATCGCCTCCACCCCGTCTTGCGTGAGACGGCCGAGGTGGGATCCCAGGAAGGGACCCACTAGGAGGAGGAGGCCGGAGGTGTCACAGACACCCTCCGGACTTTGCACGGACTCAGCCCGGAGGCCACAGGGGGCTCCGGAGTCCGGGCGACCCCTTCGTAAGAAGGGCAAGATCATGACGCCCGGCTGCCTCCGTCCAACCGGAGGTGCCGGATAATTCTTTGGAGGCGCTCAACGGCGCCTCCATCAAAGAGGCACACCGCACTATTATGAGTGTGGTGATTCGGAAGGTTCAGCTTCGCCAAGAGCGGGCCGACTGAGGCTGCAGCAGCCTTCTAACGAGCTTTGAGGTAAGAATTTCAATATATGTAAAATGGTACCGCATAGGCGGTAGCCCACGATGCTCGGGTTCGATGTTCGGAAAGAAAAGCGGACCGAGGATCTTTAGAAAGATAAATGCAGGAGTCATAAAAAATATGTCAATATGGGATTGCAGGTTGTGCTGCTGACCTCCGCCGCACTGACTGCGGAGGTCAATATTTTGAAGGAAAACCTCGAGCGGTCCGAGAACGAGCTCGGTCATGCCAAGAAGCAGCTCGAGGAAAAAGAAGGTGAGTAATACCATATGAAAATTTTACCTTACAGAAAAGGATTTGGTTGCAAGAAAAATGACAAGGATAACGTGGGTATTGTAGGGGCCACTAACGAGGTGGCGACCCTGAAGGAGGCGGTGGCCGCGTGAACGTAATGCGGTCATGAGCGCACCGAGCGAGAGAAGCAGGAGGCGCGGTGGCGGAGGTACAGCAAGAGCTCCAGGATCTCGTGAAAAACATGAGAGCTTGAGCGTGACTCAAGACTCGAGAGTCTCGAGCTTGCAACGGCTCTTGAGAGTGCCGAAGCCGCTAAGGCCGAAGCCTACAAGGCCCTCCAGGAGGTTGAGGCGGTGAAGAAAATAGCAGCAGTAAGGCATTTTTCATGCAAAGTAAGCATGTGAGTGTTAATTACATTGCTTACCCGCATTCGGAGCTTTCCGGGAGCGTTAGCAGATCTTCCTTGCAGCGTGTCCGATGCTGCCGCATTCTACCGGGCCGAGGAGGGAGCTCGACGGAGAAGGTCTTCGTTCTCGGTATCTTTGAGGCCGGACATCCGGTGCCCCTTAGCGACCAGTGAAGCGGTGGTCGAGCTCCTACAAGGCGGCCGAACAGGCCATGAAGGGCCTCATAGTTCGGTTGTGGCCTAAGGAGGCCATGCCCGGAGCTACTTCGCCGGCTGGTCTGGCGGATGATGGATGCGTGCCCGTGGGTAGAAGTCATCAAGCATTCCGCTTGTACTGAGGGTGCCTGTCGGGCCCTTGCCCGTGCAAAGGTGCACTGGGGCAAGATGGATGCCCAGAAGCTCGTGACGGACCCGCCACCAGAGGGCAAGGAGCATCGCGCCCGAGATGTATTATAAGAGTGTGCTGAAGGGCGCTCGCACTATTGCAGGTGAGTGCTCCAAAGATGTAATATTTGAGTAGACTCGCATTTTGTTATCCTGTGCGCTGAAAACTTAGTTCATATGCGCTTAAGCAACGCTTTGTTAATTTAAAATATTACCTTATGTGCGGCTGTTTATCAAATCCGAGAGATGGCAAGTCGTCGGCTTCAGCCCCATGCCACGAAAGTGCCGGGTGTTCGGGATAAACTTGAGCGCTCTTGTTCCCATTTTTGGGTCCATCTTGGGAGGCGCTCAACACAATGTAACAAGGCAACCGGACTTATAATGCTTGAACACTCTCACTTAGCCATAGAATTCTATAATTTTAAATTTTGGCGAAGCCCCTAGTCTTCGGAAGGTCAATTTGGGGCGCTATCCACGCCTTTGGCCGGACAAGATCCGGCTCCTCGCTCTAAGCGGCATAAGTCTTTAAGGACTCGCAAAAAACCTCTCGAACAACAATCGGCTCTCGCCTCATCATGACGGCCAGTTTTAGCTTTCTCTACTAAAGGCGTTAACTCAGCTCAAGCTGGGCGGAATCATGATGGTTCTCCCAAAGGTGCTACCTTAGCCGATATAACGGAACGTAAGGTACCAAAACATGGGAGCACAGCAAACCCAACTATTGACCCAAGACATGATTCAGAGCCGATGCATATAGTGCTATAAGTTCGGGGTGCCGCACTTGTGAAAGTGTTCAGACTCATCATACCATAATGCGGGAAACATAAGCCCCTGGTGTATATAGGCCGTACCAAAGTGTACGGATGCAACATGCCGTGAATGAATATATGTATGAAAAAGAAATGCAATTATAAGCAAAAAGGTGTTGCATTGTTTTATTCAATAAGTGCTGCTACGAATGCGTAAGCGATACAAATAGTGCGATAAGCAAGGTATGGGACTGTTAAACATGTCCCCTCCGTGGGTAGGCTGCATATTGGTGTATAAAAATGCTCGTAATGGAGACCACCAGTATATTCGTTGTAGCCTTTATCCTTCCACGCTGTTGCATCGTGAGTTCGGCAGTTCTACGGACAGGGCCTCTCGACAAACCGAGTCCTGTGGGTAAAAAGTAAAAGGTAAAAAGAAAAGAAAAGGAACGACACACTTGAGAGCCCCCGTGTGGTTGAGCCGATGCGGGTTTATCGTGGTCGTGCCCTCTCCCCATGCCCATGGTATCTTGAGTGTAATAGTGTACGAAGGACCCGCTTTGACGCTTCGCAGAGCTGGGGTTAGCCGCATCGCTACGCGTGCTCTAACGCGTGTCGTGGTCTTGTTGTAAGTTACCCAGCGCGCTTAGCTGTGTCCGGCCGCTTAACGGCCGGACTCGATAATTGCCTTTAAGAGGCTGCATTGCACTTACATCGCGAGAGCCATTGTATGTTCCTCCGCGCGGAGAGAACATTCAGTGTTTCCGTTGACCGTGATGACTCCTCGAGGGCCTGGCATCTTGAGCTTGAGGTATGCGTAGTGCGGCACCGCGTTGAACTTTGCAAACGCGGTACGTCCGAGCAAGGCATGATAGCCGCTGCGGAACAGGACTATGTCGAAGATTAACTCCTCGCTTCGGAAGTTATCCGGGGATCCGAAGACCACTTCCAGTGTAATTGAGCCTGTACAATTGGCTTCTACACCTGGTATGACGCCTTTAAAGGTCAGTTTGGTAGGTTTAATCCTTGAGGGGTCTATGCCCATTTTGTGCACTGTATCCCGGTAAAGCAGGTTCAGTTGCCGCCGCCGGCCCATCGGGACTCTGGTTAGGTGAAATCCATCGACGATTGGGTCTAAGACCAGGCGGCGAATCCGCCGTGGCGGATGTCGGTGGGGTGGTCCCTTCGGTCAAAAGTGATTGGGCAGGAGGACCATGGATTGAACATCGGGGCAACTGGCTCCATCGCGTAGACATCCCTGAGTGCACGCTTCCGCTCCCTTTTGGGTATGTGCGTTGCGTATATCATGTTCACCGTCCGCACCTGTGGGGGGAAACCCATATGTCCTCTATTGTTCGGCGGTTGGGTCTCATCCTCGTCATCGCTATGCAGCCCCTTGTCATTGTTTTCGGCAAGTAACTTGCCTGCCTGCTTGAATACCCAACAGTCCCTGTTGGTGTGGTTAGCTGGCTTTTCGGGTGCCGTATCCGCACAAGCGGTCGGTATTCGGTCCAAATTGGACGGACCGGAGTAGTTCTTTTGAATGGCTTTTTCCGCTGACCGGGTTTAGAGCCTCTGAATCCGGCATTGATTGCTGTAACCTCAATATAGTCGCCGCACGCGCGTTTGTTTTGTTACGACGCTGCCTGCCATTTCGGGTCCTTGAAGTCCGGACCGCCGTAATTTTTGCTGAGGTTGTTGCTGCGTGCTAGCCAGCTGTCCTCACCCGCGCAGAAGCGGGTCATGAGTGATGTGAGGGCTGCCATGGATTTTGACTTTTCCTGTCCTAGGTGCCGGGCAAGCCACTCGTCGTGGATGTTATGCTTGAAGGCCGCGAGGGCCTCCGCATCCGGACAGTCGACGATTTGGTTTTTCTTGGTTAAGAACCGTGTCCAGATTGTCTGGCCGATTCGTCTGGCTGCTAAATTCTGTGGCTTAGGTCATCAGCGTCTGGTGGTCGCACATAAGTGCCCTGGAAGTTATCGAGGAATGCGGCTTCCATGTCCTCCCACCTCCTAATTGACTCTGCTGGCAAGCTGTTGAGCCAATGTCGGGCTGGTCCTTTAAGATTGAGGGGGAGGTATTTGATGGCATGAAGATCGTCACCGCGGGCCATGTGGATGTGAAGGAGATAGTCTTCGATCCAAACCGCGGGGTCTGTTGTGCCATCATAGGATTCAATATTGACGGGTTTAAACCCTTCGGGGATTTGATGATCCATTACTTCGATGCGTGAAGCATAGTGGGTGTGCGGCGCCTACATCGGGCGATATCACGACCGAGCTCAAAAGAGCTTTGTCTGTTTTGTTCGCCCGGCGGACTTATCGTGTCCGCGCGACGGTTGTCGCCACGCACTGTGGGCCCACGCCGATCCATAGATCGATATTGATTGTCTTGCCTTGTCCTCCAATATATCTCGCAGGTCCGGAGCGTTCCTCGTGGGCCGTGTGCTTTTGAGCGATGCCGGGTACGGTTCTAGTGAAGGGTCTAGAGGCCTTCTTCCGCGACCACGGGGTGGTCGGTCAGCCGTATTGTCTCCCTGTGATGCGGGTTCGTAAGCCTCCTCCTCTAATCGGGGGAGCAGCTTGCGTTTAGGGTAGCTTTTGGAGGGGCGTTCGAGCTCATGCTCTTCGGCCGCGAGGACTTCAGTCCATCTGTCGGCTAGCAGATCCTGATCAGCTCTAAGCTATTGCTGCTTTTTCTTGAGGCTATTCGCCGTGGCCCTAAGCCTGCGTCTAAAACGCTCTTGTTCGACGGGATCCTCAGGCACGACGAATTCATCGTCGTCGAGGCTTGCTTGCCTCCGGAGGGAGGCATATAATCCTCTACCTCTTCTTCTGCCGCTCTCTCGTGAGGGCTGGCGTCTCCATCCTCCTACGCTGGATCTTGCTGGAGTGGATTGTCTTCGGCATTGTCCGGTGTATTGTTATCTCCGGTGCCGGAATCTTCATTCTTGCTGTGGCGGGATTTAGAGCGGCGCCGCTGACGCCGGCGCTTGGGCTGTTTCTTAGAGGGGTCATCCTCCTCTGTTCCTTCGCCATTCCCATCCTTTGGGATATCCACCATGTATATGTCATATGATGAGGTGGCTTTCGAGTGCCCGGTAGGCGCTCGTTCTTGTTCGTCTCCGGCATCGTCGTCCATACCGTCGATGTCTTCGGAGTCGTAGTCTAGCATGTCGGTTAGATCGCCGACAATGGCGGCTACCAAGTGGGTGGTGGGTGGGCTTTGAATTTCTTCATCATCCGCATCCCAACCATCCCGACCGCAGTCCGCCAGTGGCTCTCCCGATAACGAGAGTTACTTTTAGCGAACTCAAGATGTCGCCAAAAGGTGAGAGTTGAAAGATGTCCGCCGCGGTGAACTCCATGACCGGGCGCCCAATCGGATTCGATCGGAGGGGCGCGGAGGTTCAAGTCCGGCAAGGAGTCCGGCACCTCGGAGTCACGAGCTTTATGAGGGACAAGATCGGTGTTCGGCTCTATCGCCAGAGGTCGCAGCCCCGAGGCGGTGTCTAGCCATCCGCCCCGACCGCGCAGCCGGCTCCCAATTGAAGATCGGAGCGGGTTCGAAAAGCGGCCTCTGTGGTACCGTCCCGCCGCAGAGCTAAATCATGCTCGCCGTGATAAAGGCGGCACGCCGGTTGTGGCTCGACTCCATCGAGGATCAAGTCCCGCGGATGTCACCGTGAAGTTCAAACTTCAAATCGCCCGACGGCCGGGGCGTAAGCTTTCTATCTGCTCCAGATGGCTGCGAATCGGCCCGCGATGCGAAGCCGCCCGAATCTGAAAGATCTGTCCGAGGGAGAAAAGTCTCACCCTGGACCGCGTCATTGATGATGGTCGAAGAAGCCATCGAGCCTATCGGTGACGAAACAGAGGAACTCTCAATGAAAGCACCAATGTCGGTGTCAAAACCGGCGGATCTCGGGTAGGGGGTCCCGAACTGTGCGTCTAGGCGGATGGTAACAGGAGACAAGGGACACGATGTTTTGCCTGTGTTCGGGCCCTCTTGATGGAGGTAAAACCCTACGTCCTGCTTATTTAATATTGCTGCTTCGTGTTACAAGAGTGGATCTACCACGAGATCAAAGAGGCTAAACCCTAGCAGCTAGCCTATGGTATGATTTTTGTTCGTCCTATGGACTAAAGCCATCCGGTTTATATAGACACCGAGAGGGCTAGGGTTACACAGTAGTCGGTTAGAATGGTAGGAGATCTACATATCCGTATCGCCAAGCTTGCCTTCCACACCAAGGAAAGTCCCATCCGGACACGGGACGAAGTCTTCAATCTTGTATCTTCATAGTCTTGGAGTCCGGCCGATGATGATAGTTCGGCTATCCGGACACCCACTAGTCCGGAACTCCCTCAACCACCTCGAAGAACATGGTCACCCTGGCGCTCTCAGTTATCTAATCATCATGAGAGAACCTGATGCCCGACATGCCCATGGTGGACAGCTGCATGGTGAGCCTCTCCGAGACGTCGACGAGGCGCGTGGTCCAGAGCCCCACGCCACCCACAAAGTCCTTGTAGTTGGCGGCAACACTCTTGAGAAGTAGCTTCTCATTCTGGAGGTCCTCGGCCAGGGTCTTCTCATGAGCCCTGCTGCCCTCAAGGGTCTGCTCCAGGGTGGTCAGCTTCAGCTTTAGATCGGCAATGGAGTCATTGGCTTTGGAGAGCAGCTTGGTCTTGTCAGATAAAGTGACCTGCAAATCTGCCAAGGTGTAAGCGGTCTTGTCCCTTTCGCTCTTGAGCGTCGTGACTTCCTTGTTGTGCTTCTCCAGCTCAGCCTCTAGCTTCTCCACCTTGCCGACCAGCTCGTTCTTGGCGGCCTCTGCGGCTTCGGCGGCATCGACGGCCTCCTTCAGCTTGCCGGCATAATCCAGGACTAGAGCGTCGAGTGTGTCCTTATGCTTCTGCTCCAGCTCCTGGGTCCGCTGCACGACAAGCTTCTCAATTTCTTCATCCCTGCCGTGGAGCTTGGCAGAAAGCGCCTCCTCACGAGCGGCAAGGTCGTCTTCTTGTGCATCGAGAAAGACGCGGCGCTCCCTTAGTTGGGTGTCGTCCTTGGCCGCCTGCACGGCAGCCTCCTCCTGAGCCTTCTCAATGTCAGACTTCTTAAGGAGGAGCTCGTTCCAATGCTCACTCAGCTGCTCCTGGCTGGTCTTCAGCTCCTGCCAGGCCTCGGCAAACTTGGTTTTGATACGTCTCCAACGTATCTATAATTTTTGATTGCTCCATGCTATATTATCTACTGTTTTGGACTATATTGGGCTTTATTTTCCACTTTTATATTATATTTGGGACTAACCTATTAACCGGAGGCCCAGCCCAGAATTGCTGTTTTTTTGCCTATTTCAGTGTTTCGAAGAAACAGAATATCAAACGGAGTCCAAACGGAATGAAACCTTCGGGAACGTGATTTTCTCATCAGATAAGACCCAGGAGACTTGGACCCTCCATCAAGAAAGCCACGAGGCGGTCACGAGGGTGGAGGGCGCGCCCCCTGCCTCGTGGGCCCCTCGAAGCTCCACCGACGCATTTCTTCCTCCTATATATACCTCACGCACTCCAAACGATCGACACTGGCGCCAAAAAACCTAATTCCACCGCCGCAACTTTCTGTATCCACGAGATCCCATCTTGGGGCCTGTTCCGGAGCTCTGCCGGAGAGGGCCATCATCACGGAGGGCTTCTACATCATCATAGCCTCTCCGATGAAGTGTGAGTAGTTTACCTCAGACCTTCGGGTCCATAGTTAGTAGCTAGATGGCTTCTTCTCTCTTTTTGGATCTCAATACAATGTTCTCCCCCTCTCTTGTGGAGATCTATTCGATGTAATCTTCTTTTTGCGGTGTGTTTGTTGAGACCGATTAATTGTGGGTTTATGATCAAGTCTATCTATGAATAATATTTGAATCTTCTTTGAATTATTTTATGTATGATTGGTTATCTTTGCAAGTCTCTTCAAATTATCAGTTTGGTTTGGCCTACTAGATTGGTTTTTCTTGCAATGGGAGAAGTGCTTAGCTTTGGGTTCAATCTTGCGGTGTCCTTTCCCAGTGACAGAAGGGGTAGCAAGGCATGTATTGTATTGTTGCCATCGAGGATAACAAGATGGGGTTTATATGATATTGCATGAATTTATCCTTCTACATCATGTCATCTTGCTTAAGGCGTTACTCTGTTTTTAACTTAATACTCTAGATGCATGCTGGATAGCGGTCGATGAGTGGAGTAATAGTAGTAGATGCAGGCAGGAGTCGGTCTACTTGTCTCGGACGTGATGCCTATATACATGATCATACCTAGATATTCTCATAACTATGCTCAATTCTGTCAATTGCTCAACAGTAATTTGTTCACCCACTGTAGAATACTTATGCTCTTGAGAGAAGCCACTAGTGAAACCTATGGCCCCCGGGTCTATTCTCATCATATCAATCTCCATCACTTTATTATTGCTTTGTTTTTTACTTTGTCTTTTACTTTACACTTTGCGTCTCTATACCAAAAATACCAAAAATATTATCTATCATCTCTATCAGATCTCACTCCCGTAAGTGACCGTGAAGGGATTGACAACCCCTAATCGCGTTGGTTGCGTTGAGCTATTGTTTTTGTGTAGGTACAAGGGACTCGCGCGTAGCCTCCTATTGGATTGATACCTTGGTTCTCAAAAACTAAGGGAAATACTTACGCTACTTTGATGCATCATCCTCTCCTCTTCGGGGAAATCCAACGCAGTGCTCAAGAGGTAGCAGGTTTGCTTCTGCCCGACGCACTCCTGGAAGTCCGCCTCTGCCACATCAACGACTGCCATCCTGGAGTCCATCTTATCCTTGCGGGCACGGTGATGCACCTGAAGCTTCTGAAAGTTGCTGCTCATGGCTTGGAGGAGCTGGTTCTCCTTGGAGCCGCTGCTGCTGGTGCTCAGCTCGTCGACGACTGTGAGCCTGGCGGCGGCAATGAACTCTTCGTCAAAAACCTCCCCCTCGGCAGGCGCTTTGGTGCTTGGCGTCCCCGGGATGTTGACAAACAAATCATCGCCGATCTTCAGGTATCTGCTCAAGGTGGGGGCTTCGGAGGTGGATGGTTGGTCGTCGGCCACCGTCTCCCCGGCAGTTGAGGACTCCGGGACCAGTGTAGTGCCAGGCGCTCCTGCGGTAGGGATGCCATCAGTATGGTCACCGATCTCCTTGCTGGCCTCCCCGGCAGACCCCTTGGCGGCCTCTTCATGTGCGTGCTTCGCGGCCTCGTCTGCAGCAACCTTGTCGGCCTCGGCGGCAGCATCCTTGGTAGTCTCCTCGATGGTGGCATCGACATCGATCTGACCCACCGAGGAGAGATCTGAAAACCAGGGAGGAGAAAAAGATGAAACCAAGATCGGAGCTCAAAGCAAAAGGAAAAAGATCACACTGAAAAACTGAAAGGGCCAGGAGACGGGCGGCCTAACTACGATGAGTTGGGGAGGAGTGGTTAACTCCCCGAGAACACTCGTTGCCGGGAAGGAGCCGCTAGCGCCTGTGTTTGCCGATTCTCCCTCCACACGCGTGGGCTTGTCGGTGGGAGCCCTTGTCCGGGATCTCTCCCTTGGCGGCGTGGGCTCACCGGTGGAAGCCCTTGCCGGGGACCCCTCGTTGGGTAGTGTGGTGGTCAATGGAGGAGGCATGTTGGGGGAGGCCCTTGGCGGCTCCTCCTGTTACCGCCCTTCCCGTGCAAACCCGACAAGGTTAACGCTGAAAATACACACCCCAACACTCGCCAGCGGAAAGTGAGTAATGGGCTCACGCTGGGGGCTGAGTCGAGGGCTGCATCGTGGGCTGGTGTCTGGGCTGATCGTGATCATCTCCGGCGTGCTTGAGGTGCTTGCCGGGGGCTCGTCGCCCGTCGAGGTCCTGGCCTTCTTCGCCATCCTCTGCGCCAATGTTTCTGTGTCCCTACAGAGACAAGCCAGGACAAGATCAAATCAGGCGAGATAACCAAAATAGAGATTCAGGAAATGGCCAAAGCGATGAGGCACTTACTCATCCTCTTGCTCTGGCCTCCTCCTGTTCGGGCTCATAGAAGAGAGGTCGTAGTCGGCCTCTGGTATGGTGTCCGTGCGGAGGGGTGGAGATGGAGACCTGGGCCGCTTGGCCGTGGCGGAGGCGGCGGCCGCTGCTTCCTTTGTTGTCGCGGTCGTGCGCCTCGTATGGCGCATGGATTGCGCCTGGGCCTCTTGCCGATGTGCGGCCTTGTCGGCCGCCCCCTTGACGGGGACCTCTTCGGGAGAGGAGGCTCGCCGCACGGCTCGCTGGAGCCAACCCGCCGGAGGATGCACTTCTTCCTCCCCTGGATTGTGGGCTCCTCCGCAGCTCCTCTTTGTCCGCATCGTCAGCCGCCTCCTCGGCAGAAGGGCCCCCGATGGCGGCGCCACTATGCTCCCCGGCGGGCTCCTCCCGCTCGGCGAGATCATCTTCTGCGTTGTCCTCATCTTCCTGGAAGCCGACGCTGCCGGCCTCCTCGGCAAGGGCTGCCTCTTCCGCCTTGTTGGCGATGTACGCCACCTCTTCATCGGTGGTGTGGTGGATGAGCTGCGGTTCTTCGCGGATGGGCCTCACCGACAAGTTATCAAAGAAGTCCTGCACCTGCACCACGTCCGGCTCAGCCCAGGTCTGGTCGAGGCCGTGGGCGTTGAACACCGGCATCATGGCGATGATGGAGGTCCGGGCAGAATTGTGGCCCAAGGGGACCACGGCCGCCGGCAACTTGAATGGCTTTTCGGCCTTCTCGGCCTTGCCGGCCTTGCTAGTCTTGTCGGCCTTAAATTGGAACAGCCTTTGGAAAGGAGCTACATGCTGCATCACCGTAAAATTGCGGTTCGGGCCAGGGCGCACCCTCATGATGTCTGCCGCATTCCGGAAATCCCAAGCTGGCCTCCCCTTGTTATGCAAGGGGACAATGCGGCGGCGGAGGAAATCGGACCCGATCATCTCCAAGGTGAGCCCGGTGACCTTGAGGCGATGGATTCTGGTGGTTGTGACACTGAGCTTCCTGTCTTGAGGGTCGAGATCGCCCCAGTTGCCGCGGCGAACCACTTGCGCTTGCCGGGGCATACAGAACGACTGCGGCTCCTTCTTCACAATCCAGCACCACCTTCCCCAACATTCGTCCCACTTCTCCTTGTGGGTCCCGTTTGGGTACGTCTCCTTGCACAAGGCCCTCGGGATCCAGGTAACGCAGCCAGACAGAGCCCCTCCTAGCTGGATGCGGGGCGAAGTAGTGGCGGAAGAGCGCCGTGTTGGGGACCACCCCGGCGAAGTTCTCGCAGAGGTGGGCGAAGATAGCCATGCACGCCACGACGTTTGGCGTCAAATCCAAAATATGGAAGCCGAAGGTATACATGATGTCGATAAAGAAATCTGAGAATGGGGGGCAGAGTCCGTAGTAGAGATAATCGACGAAGAAGGGGAATTTATCTGGACCCGGAGCAACATTAGGAGCGGGGATGACGCGAGTGGCAAGATGCCCCGTCGTCTCTACCCCCCACATGCACTGGTACCGGTCCCTGAGTGCGCGCGCGTCGAGCGTCGGAGCGAAGATGACGTGCTCCCTCTGCATCTTCACCTGCTCGCTCTCCGGCACCTCTTCCCCCTCGCTTGCCTTGGGCGCTCCCTTGCCCTTGTTCTTGGGCACCATAGCAGCTGACAGAGGGCAGGGGGGCGAAGGTGGTGAGGGCGCGGCAGCAGCGGGCGGGGGAGAAAGCGTTGGATTGGGATTAAGGAAGAAGAAGGAGACGGCGGTTTCCTAGATTGGAATGGGCAAAAGGGGTAAATGAGCAGCGCCCCTGCGGATTCCTCTTTTTATGGGGAAGGAGCGGGGCTACCTCTTCTTGTTCGATCTTGAAGAGCATTTCTTGTGGCGTGAGCGTCTTCGCGACCGTTCCATGCAGGACCCCCATGTCACACACTCAATGCGGATCATGGGGAAGCGCAGGAGATGAGAAGATTACAACAGTTATCCTCGCCACGCTGCGTTCACAAGACAGTTTGGCTACAGCCCAACGACGCTCAGACTCGTGTGTGGCCCAGTTCGGGGCTCTCGCCGGTGTACCAAAGTTTGGGCCATTTGGTACGCCTTACTTGTGCACGGGCAGTTGCAGCCGCACCCGTGGCACGACTTGACGGGGGAAGCTGGGGACAAGATACAAAACAACGAGGACGGCATCCATGCCAGTAACCACAGAACAGAAGACGAGCTGGACCCCCAGCAAGATCCTTGTCGGGACGGCTTGCGAGACGCCGGCAAGATCCTTGCCGGGATGACTTGCGGAGCACTGACAAAACCACCACCCTTGAGGTTGGGAACTCTGACACCATGGACAATGTCAAGACCAAGACAGAGGCGCCCGTGCGTAGTGGCATGCAGATCTTTGTGAAGACTGGTGGCATGCAGATCTTCGTGAGAACTAGAAGACAAAGTTCCCAGCAAGGTCCTTACCGGGATGACTATGGGGCCCTGATAAGACTCTTGCCGGGGATGGTTCCAAGGCCACAACAAGACTCGGTCGCCCAGTCACCGCTCCAGTGCGGTGGCTGACCTGCCAGCCTATCAAGCACCTGCATGGTGGCATGCAGATCTTCAGGAAGATCCTGCCACCTCTCCAGCACAGCAGCTGGCCAGCTAACTTGGCATTGCATGCCTCGTCAGCCTAGGCGTGTGTCAAGACGGGGCGGGGCGGTGATAGACGGGACCGGCTCTATTCCCGTCCCCGATAAAGTTAGGGGGGCACGTCGGCAGTGCATTTAATGCGTTTGTCCTAAGACGTCAGTGATAAATATGGACACTGTAGCTAGTTTACACCTCTTGTGTGCCACTGTGGCAACCCCTTGGAGATATAAAAGAAGGCCCACGGCGTACTGGAGGAGGATTCAGACTTTTTGGACTTTCCAGCCCAGCTTGCATGCATAGCAGGTAGCCAAAGCTCAAGAACACATAACATACACTCAAGCAGGACTAGGGTTTTATGCTTCTTAGCGGCCCGAACCTGGGTAAAGATCCATCGTGTCGATCGTTAGATCTGCTCTTTGCGCACCCCTCTTCGCTACCAAACCGTAGAAGGGATCCACGTGATCCCGTAGGTGTTGTTTCCCCGACAATTAGGATCAATGGGAACACTCTTACTAGCAATCAATTTCATAAGTTCATCCATCTTTCCACTCAAAGTATTATTTTTTTCAATCGCCATAATATTATCATTACTAGCACTTCTTTACTAGTAGAAGATCTTTCGGTATGCCATTGAGAGTAATTTTCCATAATATTATCTAGGAGTTTAGTAGCTTCTCCTAATGTGATTTCCATAAAAGTACCTCCCGCGGCGGAATCTGAAAGATTTCTAGATGCAAAATTCAATCTGGCATAAATTTTTTGTATGATCATCCATAAACTTAAACCATTAGTAGGGCAATTTCTTATCATCAATTTCATTCTTTCCCAAGATTGTGGAACATGTTTATGATCAAGTTGCTTAAAATTCATTATATCATTCCCAAGGGAGATGATCTTAGCGGGAGGAAAATACTTGGAAATAAAATGAGCTGATTTTGGGTGGAGGATAATGGTTTGGGATATAGGAGAGGATGGCAAAGTTTCATCCCATTTGGAAACACTATGAAGGTACTTCCGTCACAAACTTGTGTTCTGGTCCGAAACTTTGAAAAATTGCACAGCGAGCTAGGATGAATGGATTGAGCTCATCTTTGTAATCCATGGGTTATTTAACAATGTTAAACACCCTGCCAAGTTGCAGCTCAATTGGACTTAGGAATAAAGCACTTCCTTTGCAAAATTACAGAGAAGGCAGAAACTTGCATTGGATCATGTGCCAACTTTTGAACTGTAGAATCATCATATAAGGATGTAACTAGTGATTATATAGCAAGGAAAAGCTCCACACTTTATGTGGGAATTTTCTCTGCTATAAAAATAGTAGTTCCTTTGGAAAATGGCAGAAATGCAATATTGGCATAAAATAGGAAAAGGCAATTTTCCTTGTTTAATTATGGCCAATATACTTGCCAGAGCTTGGATTAGGCATAAGCATCAATTCCACCAATTCTCCTGAATTTAGGAGTTGGCTAGCTATGCCTTTGGATTTTATTCCTCAGAAAGGCAAGAAAAGGAATAAATCATAATTCAAAATATTGCATTGGACTTAGCAATATTTTTGCATATCCAAGGTTCAGAAAGGTAGAATGGTCTCTGGGAACAATTGGGAGGATCAACGGATCAAGGAAAATGATGGCTCCTTTGTGCACTGAAAAAGACATGAGCAAGATTTTGAAAGGTTGGAAATGACAAAATTTTCTCAGAGTCATCCAGCAAACTCAGGAGAAAATTTTGAAAATGAGTGCCAGGAAGGAATAACAACACAAAAATTGATAACCCAATTTTGGGGCTGTTACATCCGTAAGGGACCGATTGGATCCAAAAGTTTAATGCTATGGTTAGAATTTATTCTTAATACTTTTCTCGTAGTTGCAGATGCTTGCGAGAGGGTTAATAATGAGGAGGCTTGTCCAAGTAAGAACAACAGCTAAGCACTGGTCCACCCACATATCAAATTATCAAAGTAGCAAACACAAATCGAACCAACATGGTGAAAGTGACTACATGAAATTCCCGTGTACCCTCAAGAACACTTTGCTTATATAAGAGACCATTTTGGCATGTCCTTTGCCTCAAAAGGATTGGGATACCTTGCTGCACTTTTGTTACTACTATCGTTACTTGCCCGTTACAAATTATCTTGCTATCAAACTACTCTGCTACTTACAATTTCAGCACTTGCAGACATTACCTTGCTGAAAGCCACTTGTCATTTCCTTCTGCTCCTCGTTGGGTTCGACACTCTTACTTATCGAAAAGAGCTACAATTGACCCCCTATACTTGTGGGTCATCATCTGTCTCTCCCACCTTAGTTGAATCGGATTCGATAAAGGCGGTCCTTGTAGAAGGTTAAATAGCAACTTGCATATCAACCTTGTGGCTTTGCGTAGGTAAGAAGCGTTCTTACTAGTTACCCATAGCAGCCACGTAAAACATGCAACAACAAATTATAGGACGTCTAACTTGTTTTTGTAGGGTATGTTGTGATATGATATGGCCAAAGACATGATGAGATATATTTGATGTATCAGATGATCATGTTTTGTATAGTTTATCACGACTTGCATGTTGATGAATACGGCAATCGGCAGGAACCCTAGGGTTGTCTTTAATTTATTGTATGACCTATGTGTCAATCATTAAACGCTATGTAATGGTCTAATTTATCGCCAAATGGTAGCAATAGTAGTAGAAGCATGGTTGGCATGACAACCCCGATGGCGACACGATGATGGAGATCATGGTGTCATGACGGTGACGATGGAGATTATGCCGGTGCTTTGAAGATGGAGATCAAAAGAAGGAGATGATGGCAATATCATGTCATTAATGATTTGCATGTGATGTTAATCCTTTTATGCATCTTATTTTTCTTAGGACGATGGTAGCATTATAAGGTGGTTCCTCACTAAAATTTCAAGATAAAAATGTGTTCTCCCCAAGTGTGCACCGTTGCGAAAGTTCATCGTTTCAAAGCACCACGTGATGATCGGGTGTGATAGACTCTACATTTGCATACAACGGGTGCAAGCCAATTTTGCACATGCAGAACACCTGGGTTAAACTTGCCGATCCTAGCATGTATAGACATGGTCTCGGAACACAAGAGACTGAAAGGTCGAACATGAGTCATATAGTAGATATGATCAACATGCATGGAGATGTTCACCACTGAAACCACCTCATGTCACGTGATGATCAGACTTGGGTTGGTGAATTTGGAGCATGTTACACTAGGACGACCGGATGGATGCCGAGTTGAGTGGGAGTTCTTAGGTAATATGATTAATTGAACTCATTATCTTGAACAATAGTGTAAGCTATCTTTGCAAATTATGTTGTAGATCAATGGCTTGCGCAGTAGATTCCCTGAATTTCAATGCATTCCTAAAGAGAGCTAAGCTGAAATATGATGGAAGCAACTTTGTGGATTGGGCCCGTAATCTGATGATTATCCTCACGGCTGCCCAAAAGTCTTATGTCCTTGATGCACCACTTTTGGTGCGCCAGCCCCTCCAGCGACTGTGGACGTTGTGAACGTTTGGCAGTCACGTGTTGATGACTACTCAATAGTTCAGTGTGCCATGTTGTATGGCTTAGAACTGGGACTTCAAAGGCATTTTGAACATCATGGAGCATATGAGAAGTTCCAGGAGTTGAAGTTTATTTTTGGGAAAAATGCACGAATCTAGAGTATGAGACCTCCTATAAGTTCTATGCCTGCAAGATGGAGGAGAACGGCTCTGTCAGTGAACACACACTTAGAATGTCTGGGTGCTACAACCGTCTGGATGAGTTGGGAGTTGAGCTCCCGCCTGAGGCGGTCACTGAGAGAGTTCTTCAATCGCTACCACCTAGCTACAAAGAGCTTTATGTTGAACTATAACAGGCAAGGGATGAACAATTTAGTCTCCGAGTTGTATGCGATGTTGAAAGTCGTGGAGTCAGACATCCAGAAGGAGCATCAAGTGTTGATGGTCAATAAAACCACTAGTTTCAAGAAGAGCAAGGGAAAGAAGGGAAACTTCAATAAGAGTGGAAAATAAGTTGCTCCTCCCATGAAGAAACCCAAGGTTGGACCCAAGCCAGAAACTGAGTGCTTCTATTGCAAGGGAACTGGCCACTTGAAGCGGAATTTTACCAAGTATCTGGCTGACAAGAAGGGGGCTAACATCAACAAAGGTATATCTGATATACATGTTATTGATGTGTACCTTACCAACTCTCGTTGTACTGACTGGGTATTTGATACTGATTCGGTTGCTCACATTTGCAACTCAAAACAGGAACTACGGAATAAATGGAGGCTGGCGAAGGACGAAGTGACGATGCGTGTGGGAAATGGTTCCAAGTTTGATGTGATCGCCGTTGGCACGCTCGCTCTTCGATTACCATCGTGGTTAGTGATGAACCTGAATAATTGTTATTTAGTGCACGCGTTGAGCATGAACATTATATCTGGATCTTGTGTAATGCGAGACGGTTACTCATTTGAATCAGAGAATAATGGTTGTTCTATTTATATGGGTAATATTTTTTATGATCATGCACCCATTGTGAGGGGTTTATTCTTATTGAATCTCGATAGTGATGATACACATGTTCATAACATTGATGCCAAAAGATGTAGAGTTGATAATGATAGTACCACTTTCTTGTGGCACTGCCGCTTAGGTCATATTGGTGTAAAACGCATGAAGAAACTCCATGATGATGGACTTTTGGAGTCACTTGATTTTGAATCACTTGACACATGCGAACCATGCCTCATGGGCAAGATGACTAAGACCTCGTTTTCCGGAACAATGGAACGGGCAAGTGACTTGTTGGAAATCATACATACTGATGTGTGCAGTCCGATGAGCTTTGACGTGCGCAGTGGATATCGTTACTTTGTCACCTTCACCGATGATTTGAGTAGATACGGGTATATTTACTTGATGAAGCATAAGTCTGAAACATTTGAAAAGTTCAAGCAATTTCAGAGTGAAGTTGAGAAGCATCGTAACAAGAAGATCAAATTCCTATGATATGATCGAGGGGGAGAGTATTTGAGTTATGAGTTTGGCAATCACTTAAGACAATGCGGAATTGTTTCACAGTTGACGCCACCTGGAACACTACAGCATAATGGTGTGCTTGAACGTCATAATCGTACCTTATTGGATATGGTGTGTTCTATGATGTCTCTTGCCGATCAGCCACTATCGTTTTGGGGTTATGCGTTAGAGACAGTTGCATTCACTTTAAATAGGGCACCATCTAAGTCCATGGAGACGACACCGTATGAACTATGGTTTGGCAAGAAAACCTAAGTTGTCGTTTCTTAAGGTTTGGGGTTGCGATGCTTATTTCAAAAGGCTTCAGCCAGAAAAGCTCGAACCCAAAGCGGACAAATGCGTCTTCATAGGTGATACGTCTCCAGCGTATCTATACATTTTTATCGTTCCATGCTATTCTATTATCTGTTTTGGATGTTTTATATGCATTTATATGCTATTTTATATTACTTTGGGGACTCACTTATTAACCTAGAGCCCAGTGTCAGGTTCTGTTTTCCCCTTGTTTTTGACTTCTATAGAAAAGGAATATCAAACGGAGTTCAAATGGAATAAAACTTTACAGTGATTTTTCTTGGACGAGAAGAAACCCACGAGACATGGAGAGGAGGCCAGAAGACCTACGAGGCGACCACAAGTCAGAGGCGCGCCTCAGGGCTTGTGGGCCCCTCGTAGACCGTCTAACCCTAATTCCACCACTATATATTCTCAAATACTCCCCCTATACCAGAGAGCATAGCAAAAATACTTTTCCGCCGCCGCAAGCCTCTGTTCCCATGAGATCCCATCTTGGGGCCTTTTCCGGCACTCCGCCGGAGGGGGATTCAATCGCGGAGGACCTCTACACCAACCTTGCTGCCCTTCCGATGATGTGTGAGTATTTTACCACGGACCTACGGGTCCATAGCTAGTAGCTAGATGACTTCTTCTCTCTCTTTGATCTTCAATACAATGTTCTTCTCGACGTTCTTGGATATCTATTCGATGTAATCTTACTTCGTGGCGCGTTTGTTGAGATCCGATGAATTGTGGATTTATGATCAGATTATCTATGAATATTATTTCAGTCTTCTCTGAACTCTTTTATGCATGATTAAGATATCTTTGCATTTCTCTTCGAACTATCGGTTTGGTTTGGCCAACTAGATTGGTTTTTCTTGCAATGGGAGAGGTGCTTAGTTTTGGGTTCAATCTTGCGATGTCCTCACCTAGTGACAGCAGGGGTAGCAAGGCACGTATTGTATTGTTGCCATCAAGGATAAAAATGTGGGGTTCATATTGCTTGAGTTTATGCCTCTACATCATGTCACTAAAAGCGTTGCTCTGTTCTTATGAACTTAATACTCTAGATGCAGGCAGGAGTCGGTCGATGTGTGGAGTAATAGTAGTAGATGCAAAATCGTTTCGGTGTACTTGTCACAGACGTGATGCCTATATTCATGATCATTGCCTTAGATATCATCATAACTTTGTGCTTTTCTATCAATTGCTCAACGGTAATTTGTTTACCCACCGTATGTTTTCTTCAAGAGAGAAGCCTCTAGTGAAACCTATGGCTCCCGGGTCTATTTTTCATCATATATTTTCAGATCTATAAACCAAAAAACCCAAAAATACCTTGGTGCAATTTATTTATACTTACTTTAGTTTGCCATTTTATTTATCTTTTATACCTATCTCTATTAGATCTCACTCTTGTTCGTGACCGTGAAGGGATTGACAACCCCTTTTCGCGTTGTGTGCAAGTGTTTGTTAGTTTGTGCAGGTGCATATATTGGAGACTTGCTTGTGCCTCCTGCTGGATTGATACCTTGGTTCTTAACCGAGGGAAATACTTATCTCTACTTCACCGCATCACCCTTTCCTCTTCAAGGGAAAAATCAACTGAAGCTCAAGAAGTAGCAGGAAGAATTTCTGGCGCCGTTGCCGGGGAGGTTCAACATCAAGCCTACCAAGTACCCATCATAAACTCCCATCTCTTTCACTTACATTATTTGCCATTTGCCTCTCGTTTTCCTCTCCCCCACTTCTAAAATGTTTTCAGAAAATACAAAAATATTTGCCTTTTTATTCGCCTTCTTTCGTTTGCTTTTTGTTTGCTTGTGTGCTAGATTGCTTGCTTTGCCACGATGTCTCAAGAGAATACCAAGTTGTGTGACTTTTCCAACACTAATAATAATGATTTTATTAGTGCTCCGATTGCTCTTGCCACTAGTGCGGAATCTCATGAAATTAATGCCGCTTTGTTAAATCTTGTTATAAAAAGATCAATTTTCTGGTAGTTCAAATGAAGATGCCGCATCCGATCTAAACACTTTCATTGAATTGTGTGATATGCAAAAGGAAAAAGATGTGGATAATGATATTCTTAAATTGAGGCTATTTATGTTCTCACTACGAGATCGCGCTAAAACTTGGTTTTCATCTTTGCCTAAAAATAGAGCACATGAGCAATTCTTGTTTTCTGTCCAAATTTTCAGTTTGTGAAGCAAGTGCATTTTATCTTGGTCCATTAGGGTTGCTAATTTATCCAGGCCTTCTCCTATCTATATGATCCATCTCCACAAGATTGTGGATCATTTCACTTGACCAATTGCCCTGAGGATTTTTCTAAAGTTTTTGGACAGAAATGATAGCTGTGAAGGAAGTACCATTTTGGTTAGTCCATTTGGTATGAACTGTTTACAGCATCATGGTATGTTCAAATCATCAGGCTTTGCCAAGTTATAGCCCAATCCATCACTGCTAGTGAGTGCTTCATCACGATTAAGTTTCTGGGTCAGTTTTGGGGGTTGTACAGAAACTATGGTAAATAGTTGTCCATTTTACCTAAAAACTCGCAGGACCGTAGTACTTTCTACCCCAAGCCTCCCAGACAACAAGTTTACCATTTACCCTCTCTGGTTTAATCTCTAGGGTGTTGCCAAGTTTGCAACAGCAAACTTGTGGAGCTCGTTTCACTCAGCTCCGTTTGTCTCTGCCCTTATACTTACCATGGTAACACTCCACGCTGGAAGAACTACGCGGTAGACATAAACTTACTTCAGTAGAAACCCCAGAGCGCGCCATGCCAGTGGTGACCACGCGCGTAACCAGCCAAAACGGTGGTCTCGCCACTGTTGTCGTCGGCATCGCTGCCCTGACCGCCTCTGGTCTCGCCATCAATGCCCAATAGCTCCCCCTCGACGTAGGATTCCCTCTGGACTGCTGCCCACCTTCGTTTTCTTCTCCGGCAAGCCGTGCCAAGGATCAAACATTAAGCTGCTGTAGCCATCGTCGCCTTCCTCGCTGATGTCCTCTTCCTCCGTTCGTCCGCACGCCTTCCTCGTCTCCGTGACCCTCTGGCATTCGTCTTGATCCCCCTCGTCGCCTTCCCGTGCTTCCCCGTGAGCCTTGGCCGCGCCTGCGCCCTCGCCGGCGCACGGACACGTCGCGCGCCGCGTGCCACCTCCTCCCCTCCCCCTCGAGCTCTCCCGCGGCTATTTAAGCGCGCCCCCGAGCTCTCTCGCAGTTCACCATCCCTCCCCGAGCCTCTCCCCGAGCTCAGAGCCCCTCTCTGACCCCCATCGTCGCCATGGCCGCCGCCCCGGCCTTCTCTGATTCCGGCGACCAGGGCCTCCCCTCGCCGTTCCTCCTCCACCACCGCATCCCCCATACTCCGGCAAGCCTCCCCGTGGCCTCGGCCTCTTCCCTTCCCCCCCCCCGTAGCGCTGTGTCCACCGGCGGCCGAATCCACTCTCTGCCGTGGGCGGTGCAGCTCCCTCCCTGGTGTTCCTCGGCGGAAGCCAGCACCACCCCGAGGTGCCCCTCGCCGCCCAGAGCATTTCGGTAGGTCGCCCGTCCGCTGCCGTGGCCGGACGCGCCGGCGAGCGCCCTCGGGGCGGGCGTCTCCCCTCGGCCAGGCGCGCGTCGAGCGGGAGGAAGAAGACGCCAGGGCCAGGCGGGCCCCTCCTCGCGCAGGCCCACCTGTCGGCGACCGAAGGGCCTGGCCCAGTGCCACATCGGATAAGTGGCGGCGCCCCAGGTGTAAAGTTGTTTTCCCCACGCGAAAGTGTGTTCCTGGATAATGCGCATCACTGAAAGCGTATTCTTCCTCTGCTTCGGCCGTGAATACGATTTCCTCTCTGGAAAATGTATTCTCAGAAAAGACACGTTCTGTTTAAACTACCAGGGACCTGTTTGTGGAAGTATTTTTACAGACTAGTCCCTGAACTTTAAACGTCCGTATCTTTTTACCCGTAACTCCGAATGAGTTGAGTCCAAAGCCCACGTTTTCATTTCGTCGAGCCCGTTCCGTTGTATTCTCAGAAAAGACACGTTCTGTTTAAACTACCAGGGACCTGTTTGTGGAAGTATTTTTACACACTAGCCCCTGAACTTTAAACGTTCGTATCTTTTTACCCGTAACTCCGAATGAGGTGATTCCAAAGCCCACATTTTCATTTCGTCGAGCCCGTTCCGTTGATGTCATTTCCATAATATTTTCACACAGTGAAAATAACCTTTTTTCCCTTGCCATAAACAGCCCCCTCCGAGAGAGAACTGTTTTCGGCAAATCTTTTCGCAATCGTTTCCCACTTCTTCCTGGAGTATTTTTCGACCCCTAGGCAAGCCAACCTCTTATCATGAGCCCCGAAGTTGCACATTGACTTTGTTTGCACCTTGTGTGTGTGTGTAGTTGCATTTGTCATCGGCAGTTATTTCTTTATGCCTATCTTGCATGCTTCTGTTTTCATGATATCTTTTGCCATGTTAATTAAAATTCTGTTATTAATAATGCCATGTCACTACCCAACTTTATTTGCATGTCATCGTCATAAAATGTTATGAGGACTGTAATGCACCGTGGTTGTGATCGCCGTAAGGATCACGAGTTGTTCTTGAGAAAGACCACTTTGGTGGTGTGTTTGTGATCCAGAGATGATCACAGTTGGTAAGGGAGTCCGAGGGACTTATGCACAAGTTTGGTTGCATTGCCGGAATAATATATCATTATTTGCATTTAAAGAACCATGATAGAATGTAAGATGATCAGATATGGTTAACATGCTATGTCCGCATGTGATATTATTGGTAGTTTATTTTCAAAGATAGTTTCTTGATGCAATGCCATGCTTTGATTGACATGTTAAATTATGCCATGATTGTGATGATATGCTATGTTCTGCTATTACCATGTTAGAAGTATGATCTGATATGCCATGTTAGTAGATGTTATGATTTTGTTCATGCTTAGTTGAGTTTTATCATGCCATGTTTAGTAATTGCTATGAGATAGATTGTTGCATACGCTTGGTTCTCGCTTTGTCTTCTGCTTGTTTGGATGCTATGTATTTGGTTGTCTTGCAAGTACATTCAATGTACTAACCTGGCGTGTCATGCCAGTTTTGTAGGTCATACCCGAGTTGTTCGTTTGATCCGTCGTGCTAGGCCGTAACCTTGCCAGTCCTGTGAGTTGTGGAGCCCAGCCAGAGTTGATGAGCCGCCAAAGCAAGACTTCCGTCGCCATTTTTATCAGACTTCCGCTGTTATTTAATAGCCTTAGGGCTATGCCAGATAATTGTATTCATCAATAATGTACTCTCATATGCATGTATTTGATGAATATTCTTGTACCGAATCTTGTATTATGGACTGTCGCGTCGGGGTGTTATCACGGTCGACGTCTGAAGGCCCCCTGCTCCATGTGGATCGGGGTGCCATAGGGAAATGGTATCAGAGCAGCCAGGCTGGCATAGGTTATCCTAGTGTTAGATCACCGCTACAATTAACCCGTAATGTCCCTAAGGGATTTAACCCATCCCTGCATCCGGCATGGCCACTGTTAATCAACAAGTGGCGCAGTCGGGACCGACACGTCCTCACCCCGCTGTCCCCACCTAGTTATCTGTGGCGTGAACAACAAGCGTATCGTTTCGGGTCGGCCACACCGCTCACCCTTCGCCATTAAGGGAAAGGGGCCACACCATGCGGGCATGTCCCGCATAGCTGCCTATAAAAGCCCCCTTTCGCTGCCAGATCGCTCACCCCTCGGCCACCATGTCCTCGCAGAGAAGCCCACTTAGTAGCACTCGACCATGATCGCACCTTCAGAGCTCCCAAGTTTCATACCACACCGGTGCCGCCAACCACCCCGGTTTTCCACCACTTCTTCTTTGAGATGCTCACCAAAGCCTTTGGGTCGTAAGGCTAGCCCGATTACACCGGTGTTCCAATCATCACCCGTCCCTCACCTTCATCGCTTTGATGCAAGAGTGTGCATCACCAGCAGAGATGGCCATCCGTTGGTTTTTCGTGGTAGAGCCATGCCTACCTCTCGATTTAGCCATTCGTGTCGCCGTGGAGGCTATGCTTCACCTCCGAACCAGATACCCGCATATGGCAGCGAGGCGGGATTTCTGCTTCTACCCCATTGTGACCGAAGTAGGAATGCAGCCTTCTCCTGCTAGATAAGGAGATGACCCCGCATTCGCTCTCCTGGTGCAGTATGTCACCACCCAGGGGATGATGATTGCCCAGATACTTGCCAAGTTTCGTACTCTGGACAACGATGCGGTGCGAGTCGTCAAGGAAGCTTACCGTGAGGCTCGTAAGTTCGCATCTCAAGTCATTTATCCAACACCATCCGAACTAGTGATATCCTCTCAGCCTGTGTTGTGGCCTAGACCCAGCATCGTCACCCTCGACAAGGCTCTTTTACAGATCCACCAGCAGCATTTTCTTGGATTAATTTCAGCCACACCCCCAGCAGCCAAACCCCAACCCATAGTAGTGTCGGACGATGAAGATGGAGATTGGCTCAGTCTTCGTCCTCTCGGAGAAGCCCAGCGAGGCAAATATTCTGCATGACCTCAGTCATGCAGTAAGATGATCAGTCTGTCGGTTCATCCTCGAGATAAGGGTCAAACTATGTATCCCATGATGAGTTGTTTCGTTTAACGCGTAGCGCGTTCGTGCTTTGTTGTCTGTTGTTATTGTTGTCACCCGTATGATGTGTATGCTTTTGTGCTTTTGTTTTTGTATTGTTTTTGCTTGTCTCTCTGTCAAGCAAAAATGTTTGACAGGGTTGACACTGTGTTGCTAACAAGATTATAACTAGTAGATCACATACACTAAAATAACATTGACTCGTCTCGAGTCTATAATAAAATGCGCGTTGGTGTAGGTATATGTATACCAGGAGTACATATACCCAGTAGCATTAACACACTCTAGTATGATTTTATGCGGTGTGTTTTACATTTGCATGTTTATTGCTTCATCCGCTTGCTAGTTTAAATGTTATCGCATCTGCACGCATACCAGTTCACCCACGAGTACATTCGGGCAAGACTGGGAAATGCAAAGTCACATATCCCTCTCCATCTCATGCATACGCTGGTGCCGGATTTCCAACTCTAGAAGCCTCGCAGAGGTATTTCACTGAAATTCCTCGGTTCTAATTCGTTTTTTCAATTTGATTTCCGGAGAAACATTTTCAACTTTATTTCCTCAATCCAATGCATCCATCCCGATACAAGTTTCAACTCGATTCTACCTCGACACCTACATTTCGTGGAGCTATCCACGGAAATTTTCCTCGTACCTCGTGTGATTCTTGAGCTGGCGCAGCCACCTCACCTGCATATGGACCCCCACCACCGTCGTCACTGCCTTGCGTGGCGCAGGTAGATCGCCACCACCGCTCCACCGCAGCATGCGATTACTCCGCCGGAGCAAAGCGACGGAGAATCAAGCGTGGCGGAGGACCACCCAGTGCGCCATCTTCTCCCGCATCTTGGGCCACCACACCGAGCCGCGCGTTGTTCCGAGCTCGCTCATTCCTGATGAGAATCGACAGGAGGAATGACGAGCCGATCAGTGTGCCCAGCAGCGCCACGAGGGACAACCGCAATGCCACCAAGAACACCTCCTCACCGAAGGAGCTCGTCTCAATCTCGCCCAAACCGAAGAGGTAGTAGAGTGGCATTGTGCTTGTGCGTTAGAGGAGAGCCGCGCTGCCGTTTTTATAGACCAACCCCGATGTACGGTGAGCAAGGTCCAGGAGAACCGCTCGTCGCTCGATCACCGGCGTCCAGGAGATGAATCCGCGAGCAGTGCCGACATGGTGCTGGCCCACGACATGAGTGCTCGCTGCACCGGCGCCGTGCACGCCATGCACTATGGCTCTAGGGTCCTCATCGCCCTAGGAGCTAGATGTGTGCTGCATCAAGCCGCACGCGGAGCAGCAGCGTAGGAGAAGCAGTGAGCCGGAGGTAAAAGAAGGAGGCTGCCAGTGGGCCCTGGACCCACGTGTCGCCAGTGAAACCACTGCTCATTGGGTGCATCTAGCATTTTCGGGAGTTTGATCTCGAATGCCCCTAGCAGTGGATATATCCAGGTTTGCCTAATCTCTCTTCGGGTGTACCAATTATCGGTGCCTCTATCTCGTTTGAATTCAACCAAAGGGTTAAAAATTAACCCCGAGGGTTTTCCCCAGAGTGGTTATTCTTTCATTCGTGTTGTAACCCAATAAATCTCGAGGACGAGATTCTTTTTAAGGGGGGAAGAGTTGTAACAGCCCCAAAATTGGGTTATCAATTTTTGTGCTGTTATTCCTTCTTGGCACTCATTTGCAAAATTTTCTCCTGAGTTTGCTGGATGACTCTGAGAAAATTTTGTCATTTCCAACCTTTCAAAATCTTGATCATTTCTTTTTCAGTGGGCAATACCTCATTTGCATCAGCTCAAATCCTCTCAAACCCTAATTCCAAATTTTGGAATTTGAATGTGGCCCTTGTGATTACAAAGGAGCCATCATTTTCCTTGATCCGTTGATCCTCCCAATTGTTCCTAGAGACCATTCTACCTTTCTGAACCTTGGATATATGCAAAAATATTGCTAAGTCCAATGCAATATTTTTGAATTACGATCTATTCCTTTTCTTGCCTTTCTGAGTAATAAAATCCAAAGGCATAGCTATCCAACTCCTAAATTCAGAAGAATTGGTGGAATTGATGCTTATGCCTAATCCAAGCTCTGGAAAGTATATTGGCCATAATTAAACAAGGAAAATTGCCTTTTCCTATTTTATGCCAATATTGCATTTCTGCCATTTTCCAAAGGAACTACTATTTTTATAGCAGAGAAAATTCCCACATGAATTGTGGAGCTTGTCCTTGCTATATAATCACTGGTTCCATCCTTATATGATGATTCTACAGTTCAAAAGTTGGCACATGATCCAATGCAAGTTTCTGCCTTCTCTGAAATTTTGCAAAGGAAGTGCTTTATTCCTAAGTCCAATTGAGCTGCAACATGGCAGGGTGTTTAACATTGTTAAATAACCCATGGATACAAAAGATGAGCTCAATCCATTCATCCTAGCTCTCTATGCAATTTTTCAAAGTTCCGGACCATAACACAAGTTTGTGAAGGAAGTACCTTCATAGTGTTTCCAAATGGGATGAAACTTTGCCATCCTCTCCTTTATCTCAAACCATTATCCTCCACCAAAAATCAGCTAATTTCATTGAACTATGTGAGCACAGGAGCAATTATTGTTTTCTGTCCAAATTTTCAGTTTGTGAAGCAAGTGCATTTTATCTTGCTCCATTATGGCTGCTAATTTTTCCAGGCCTTATCCTATCTATATGCTCCATCTCCACAAGATTGTGGCTCATTTCACCGGACCAATTGCCCTGAGGATTTTTCTAAAGTTTTTGGACAGAAATGATAGCTGTGAAGGAAGTACCATTTTGGTTAGTCCATTTGGTATGAACTATTTACAGCATCATGGTATGTTCAAATCATCGTGCTTTGCCAAGTTATAGCCCAATCCATCACTGCTAGTGAGTGCTTCATCACGATTAAGTTTCGGGTCAGCTTTTGGGGTTGTCTTTGAAACTATGGTAAATAGTTGTCCATTTTACCTAAAAACTCGCAGGACCGTAGTACTTTCTACCCCAAGCGTCCTGCAGACAACAATTTTACCATTTACCCTCTCGGTTTAATCTCTAGGGTGTTGCCAAGTTTGCAACAGAAACTTGTGGAGCTTGTTTCACTCAGCTCCGCTTTGTCTCGCCTTCTTATACTTACCATGGTAACACTCCATTTGGAAGAACTACGCGGTAGACATAAACTTACTTCAAAGAGAAACCCCAGTAGCGCCATGCCGGTGGTGACCACGCCAGCGTAACCAGCCAAAACGGTGGTCTCGCCATCGTTGTCGTCGGCATCGCTGCCCTGACCGCCTCTGGTCTCGCCATCAATGCCCAATAGCTCCCCCTCGACGTCGGCTTCCCTCTGGACTGCTGCCCACCTTCGTTTTCTTCTCCGGCAAGCCGTGCCAAGGATCAAACAGTGAGCTGTTGTAGCCATCATCGCCTTCCTCGCCGATGTCCTCTTCCTCCGTTTGTCCGCACGCCTTCCTCGTCTCCGTGACCCTCTGGCATTCGTATTGATCCCCCTCGTCACCTTCCCGTTCTTCCCGTGTGAGCCTTGGAGCGCTGCTCCCTCACAAGACGGACACGTCGGCGCGTGCCACCTCCTCCTCCCCCTCGAGCACTCCCTGCTATTTAAGCGCGCCCAGCTCTCTCGCGATTCACCATCCCTCCCGAGCCTCTCCCCAAGCTCAGAGCCCCTCTCGACCCCCATCGTCGCCATGGCCGCTGCCGGCCTTCTCTCGATTCCAAATGACTGTGGCCTCCCGCGCCGTTCCTCCACCACCGCATCCCCCATACTCCCAAGCAAGCCTCCCAGTGGCCTCGGCCTCTTCCTGCCCTCCCCCAGAAGCGTTGTGTCCACCGGCGACCGAATCCACTCTCCGCCGTGGTGATGCAGCTCCTCCCGGTGTTCCTCGTGAGCGACACCACCACAGGGTTCCTCGCCGCCTGAGCCTTTCGGTGAGTCGCCCGTCATTGTGGTCGGACCAGCCGTGGCAGCCCGTCGGCGAGGCGTCTCCCCTCGGCGGTAGCGTCGGCGGAAGAAGACGCCAGGGCCAGGCGGGGCCCTCCTAGCGCAGGCCCACCTGTCGACGACCGAAGGGCCTGGCCCAGTGCCACATCAGATAAGTGGCAGCGCCCCAGGCGCATAGTTGTTTTCCCCACGCGGAAACGTATTCATGGGCAATGCACTTTCCGTCACTGAAAGCGTATTCTTTGTCTGCTTCGGCCGGGAATACGTTTTCCTCTCTGGAAAACGTTTTCTCGGAAAAGACATGTTCTGTTTAAACAACCAGGGACCTGTTTGTGGAAGTATTTTTACAGACTAGTCCCTGAAGTTTAAACGTCCGTATCTTTTTACCCGTAACTCCGAATGAGGTGATTCCAAAGCCCACGTTTTCGTTTCGTCGATCCCGTTCCGTTGATGTCATTTCCATAATATTTTCACACAGTGAAAATAACCTTTTTGTCCTTGCCATAAACAGCCCCCTCCGAGAGAGAACTATTTCCGGCAAATCTTTTCGCGATCGTTTCCCACTTCTTCCCGGAGTATTTGTCGACCCACAGGCAAGCCAACCTCTTATCATGAGCCCCGTTGACTTTGTTTGCACCTTGTGTGTGTGTAGTTGCAGTTGTTTCGTATCGTTTTCATCGGCAGTTATTTTTTAAGCCTATCTTGCATGCTTGTGTTTTCATGATATCTTTTGCCATGTTAATTAAAATGCTGTTATTAATAATGCCATGTCACTACCCTACTTTATTTGCATGTCATCGTTATAAAATATTATGAGGACTGTAATGCATCGATGATATGCTATTACTTGGTATTGTCATGTTATTTATGCTATAGTTGTGCACTTAAGAAGTTCAATATTTTGTTCATGCATTTGTATGTTGCATGCTCATTGTTGCACCCATGTTAAATATGTTCATGATGATGGAGAAGGAATTAAAATTACTTAATAATAACAAACCTCCTCCGTCATCGATGGGATCGAGTCGTAGTGCCGCCAAACCGAACTTTTTTAGTGCAGCCACATTTGCCTTATGGGGGGCCTTAATGCGAGCTATTGTCGTGACCTCTCGCCGGTGCCTCCCCCTAGGGAAGGTTATGGGTGTGCTTACCCTGATCAGGTAAGCGGGCATAACCTTGTGTGCTCGTTTTTTAGATTTTTGGTACCAGTCCCCGAGTGGGAGTTGACCACGACGGTGGTCTGGGGTGTCTTTGGTAGACACGGGGCCACCCAGGACCAGCCCGTTGGGGATTGGGCCGGAGTGGCCGGGAGAGCGTCATGGCAGTAGATCGGTTTCGTCGGAATGCTGTTGGTCCACCCGAATGGGATAACGAGGCCATGGGTTCCGTGGTGTGGGTACAGTGTGCTACCTCTGCAGAGTGTATAAGGCTATCGATAGCAACAATTCGTAGTAGGTCTCACTATCAGGTCTTGGTCAAAAATGGAGGATAAACCAAAATAATTAAGTTGGTAAATAAAAATGTGATAACAAAAATATGGTGACTTGAACTATGAGATAGTCGTGAGAAGTCACGAGATGTTTTGATATGATCACGAGACGAGGTCTCGGTGAGTGTTGGAGACCAAGTGTTGGTCGTGGTTGTGATCGCCGTAAGGATCACGAGTTGTTCTTGAGAAAGACCACTTTCGTGGTGTGTTTGTGATCCAGAGATGATCACATTTGGTAAGAGAGTCCGAGGGACTCGGTGCACAAGTTTGGTTGCATTGCTGGAATAATATATCATTATTTGCATTTAAAGAACCATGATAGAAATGTAAGATGATTGCATATGGTTAACATGCTATGTCTGCATGTGATATTATTGGTAGTTTATTTTCAGCATAGTTTCTTGATGCAATGCCATGCTTTGATTGACATGTTAAATTATGCCATGATTGAGATGATATGCTATGTTCTGCTATTACCATGTTAGAAGTATGATCTGATATGCCATGTTAGTAGATGTTATGATTTTGTTCATGCTTAGTTGAGTTTTATCATGCCATGTTTAGTAATTGCTACGAGATAGATTGTTGCATACGCTTGGTTCTCGCTTTGTCTTCTGCTTGTATGGATGCTATGTATTTGGTTGTCTTTCAAGTACATTCAATGTACTGACCTGGCGTGTCATGCCAGTTTTGTAGGTCATACCCGAGTTGTTTGTTTGATCCGTCGTGCTAGGCCGTAACCTTGCGAGTCCTGTGAGTTGTGGAGCCCAGCCAGAGTTGATGAGCCGCCAAACCAAGACTTCCGCCACCATTTTTATCAGACTTCCGCTATTATTTAATAGCCTTAGGGCTATGCCAGATGATTGTATTAATCAATAATGTACTCTCATATACATGTATTTGATGAATATTCTTGTACCTGGAATGTTGTATTATGGACCTGTCGTGCGTCCGGTGTTATCCTGGGCTGACGTGTGAAGGCCCCCTGCTCCATGCGGATCGGGGTGCCACAACGGAATAGCGCATAAACTGGGGTTTAAGTTTCTGTCACTCTCGCAACCCATCATGTACTTACTACTCCACAATGCATTCCCTTCCGCCCAAATATGGTGAAGTGTCATGTAGTCAACGTTCACATGACACCACTAAGGGAATCACAACATACATACTATCAAAATATCAAACACATATCAAATTCACATGATTACTTGCAACATGATTTCTCCCGTGACCTCAAGAACGAAAGTAACTACTCACAAATTATAATCATGCTCAAGATCAGAGGGGTCTTAAATAGCATATTGGATCTGAACATATAATCTTCCACCAAATAAACCATATAGTAATCAACTACAAGATGTAATCAACTATAAAATGTAATCAACACTACTAGTCACCCACAAGCACCAATCTATAGTTCCGGTAACAAGATTGAACACAAGAGATGAACTAGGGTTTGAGATGAGATGGTGATGTTGAAGATGTTGATGGAGATTGCCCTCCCCAAGATGGGAGAGTTGTTGGTGATGATGATGATGATGATTTCCCCCTCCGGGAGGGAAGTTCGCCTCGTGGAATCGCTCATGGGAGGCAAAAGTGCTCTGCCCAAGTTTCGCCTCGAGGCGGCCTCCGTCCCGAAAGTCCTCTCTTTATTTTTGACCTATATACGGAAAATGGGCACTGAGGAGGTGGGCACAGGTGAGTGAGCACAACCAGAGGCGGCGCTGGGCTCCTCGGCACGCCAGTGGGTTGTGCCCACCTGGTGGGACCCCTTTGGTACTTATTTGCTCCAATATTCATCATATATTCCATAAAAAATCTCCATGAAGTTTTAGCTTGTTTGAGTTGTGCGAATAGGTGGCTTGGCGTAGCTTTTCGAGGTCAGATTTCTAGCTGCCGAAATTCTCCCTCTTTGTGTGTACCTTGCATATTATGAGAGAAAAGGCATTAGAATTACTCCAAAAAGCATTATTATGCATAAAAACATCATAAATAACAGTAGGAATACATGATACAAAATGGACGTATCAACAGACACCCGCCAGCCATCTTTATGCAACAAGTTGCATGTCAGTAGATGGAACCGGTCTCATGTACGTGGATATGTAAAGTTGGTCTAGGCCGCTTCATCCCACAATACCGCTGAATCAAGAAAAGACTAAGGAAGGAAGCAATCTGAATATCAACACCCACGAACTCCTTTGTGTTCTACTCGTGATGTCATCTATGCATGAACAAGCAAATACAATAATAACCACTTTATTATTGCCTCTAGGGCATATTTCCAACATTGATGACCTCCCTCAAGGGTCTTCAGGGTTCGGTGACCTCCCTCAAGGGTCCCTTAATGGAGTCACGTGATACGTCCATTTTGCATCATGTTTTCCTACTGTTATTTATATTGTTTTTATGCATAATAATGCCTTTTGGAGTAATTCTAATGCATTTTCTCTCATAATATGCAAGGTACACACAAAGAGGGAGAATACCGGCAGCTGAAATTCTGTACCTGAAAAAGCTATGTCAGGCTACCTATTCTGCACAACTCCAAATGAGCTGAAACTTCACGGAGCTTTTTTATGGAATATGTAAGAAATATTGGAGCCAATAAGTACCAGAGGGGGCCCACCAGGTGGGCACAACCCACCTGGGCGCGCCAGGAGCCTGTGCACGCCCTGGTGGGTTGTGCCCTGCTTGGCCCACCTCCGGTGCCCCTCTTTTGGTATATAAGTCATTTTGACCTAGAAAAATAAAGAGAGGAATTTCAGGACCAAGCATCGCCGTCTCGAGGCGGAACTTGGGTAGGAGCACTTTGCCCTCCCGTGGAGCAATTCCATCGGGGGATCTTCCCTCCCGGAGGGGGAAATCATCATCATCACGATCACCAACAATTCTCCCACCTTGGGGAGGGCAATCTCCATCAAAATCTTTAACATCACCATCTCCTCTCAAACCCTAGTTCATCTCTTGTGTTCAATCTTTGTACCGAAACTATAGATTGGTGCTTGCGGGTGACTAGTAGTGTTGATTATATCTTGTAGCTGATTACTATATGGTTTATTCGATGGAAGATTACATGTTCAGATCCATTATGCTATTTAATACCCCCTCAGATCTTGAGCATGATTATCATTTGTGAGTAGTTACTTTTGTTCTTGAGGTCACGGGAGAAATCTTGTTGCAAGTAATCATGTGAACTTGATATGTGTTTGATATTTTGATGGTATGTATGTTGTGATTCCCTTAATGGTGTCATGTGAACGTCGGCTACATGACACTTCACCATATTTGGGACTAAGGGGATGCATTGTGGAGTAGTTATTAGATGATAGATTGTGAGAGTGACAGAAGCTTAAACCCTAGTTTATGCGCTATTCCGTAAGGGACTGATTTGGATCCAAAAGTTTAATGCAATGGTTAGAATTTATTCTTAATACTTTTCTCATAGTTGCGGATGCTTGCGAGGGGGTTAATCATAAGTAGGAGGTTTGTTCAAGTAAGAACAACACCTAAGCACCGGTTCACCCACATATCAAATTATCAAAGTAGCGAATACAAATCAAACCAACATGATGAAAGTGACTAGATGAAATTCCCGTGTACCCTCAAGAACGCTTTGCTTATCATAAGAGACCGTTTTAGCCTGTCCTTTGCCTCAAAAGGATTGGGCTACCTTGCTGCACTTTTGTTACCGTTACCGTTACTTGCTTGTTACAAATTATCTTGCTACGAAACTACTCATTACTTATAATTTCAGTGCTTGCAGAGAATACCTTGCTGAAAACCACTTGTCATTTCCGTCTGCTCCTCGTTGGGTTCGACACTCTTACTTATCGAAAGGACTACGATTGATCCCATATACCTATGGGTCATCAAGGCTCTTTTATGGCGCTGTTGCCGGGGAGTGAAGCGCTCTTGGTAAGTGGAAATTGAAAAGGAAAAATTATTACTACATGCTGAAACTTACTGTTACTTGTCATTATGGAAAACAATCCTTTGAGGGGATTGTTCAGGGTATCTTCACCACGACTGGAACCTCAATTAATTATCCCTCAACCTACTGCACCTACTAAAAGTATTGGTTATGAAATTCCTTCGGGTATGATAGAACAACTGCTAGCTAATCCTTATGCAGGAGATGGAACCGAACATCCTGATATGCACTTGATATATGTGGATGAAATTTGTGCATTATTTAAGCTTGCAGGTTTACCTAGAGATGAAGCTAAGCATAAGGTTTTCCCTTTATCTTTGAAGGGAAAAGCATTGGCATGGTAAAGGCTATGTGATGATATTGGATCTTGGAATTGGAATCGATTGAAATTGGCACAAAAAATGTTATCGTATGCATCTAGTTCATCGTGATCGGAATTACATATATAATTTTTGGACTCGTGAAGGATAAAGTATCACTCTAGCTTGGGGGAGGCTTAAGTCAATGTTATATTCATGCCCCAATCATGAGCTCTCAAGAGAAATTATCATTCAGAATTTTTATGCTCGGCTTTCTCATGATAATTGATCCATGCACTACAAAAAAAGACACATCCGTGACATTTTGGGCCGAACGAAAATCTTTTGTCATACTTATGACACTTTGATGACCCACAAGTATAGGGGATCTATCGTTGTCCTTTCAATAAGAGTGTCGAACCCAACGAGGAGCAGAAGGTAATGATAAGCGGTTTTTAGCAAGGTATTCTCTGCAAGCACTGAAATTGTAGGTAACAGATAGTTTTGTGATAAGATAATTTGTAACAAGCAACAAGTAACGAAAGTAAATAAAGTGCAGCAAGGTGGCCCAATCCTTTTTGTAGCAAAGGACAAGCCTGGACAAACTCTTATATAGAGAAAAGCGCTCCCGAGGACACATGGGAATTATTGTCAAGCTAGTTTTCATCACGTTCATATGATTCGCGTTCGGTACTTTGATAATTTGATATGTGGTGGACCGGTGCTTGGGAGTTGTCCTTACTTGGACAAGCATCCCACTTATGATTAACCCCTAATGCAAGCAGCCGCAACTACAAAAGAAGTATTAAGGTAAACCTTACCATAGCATGAAACATATGGATTCAAATCAGCCCCTTACGAAGCAACGCATAAACTAGGGTTTAAGCTTCTGTCACTCTAGCAACCCATCATCTACTTATTACTTCCCAATGCCTTCCTCTAGGCCCAAACAATGGTGAAGTGTCATGTAGTCGACGTTCACATAACACCACTAGAGGAGAGACAACATACATCTCATCAATATATCGAACGAATACCAAATTCACATGACTACTAATAGCAAGACTTCTCCCATGTCCTCAGGAACAAACATAACTAATCACAAAGCATATTCATGTTCATAATCAGAGGAGTATTAATATGCATAAAGGATCTGAACATATGATCTTCCACCAAATAAACCAACTAGCATCAACTACAAGGAGTAATCAACACTACTAGCAACCTACAGGTACCAATCCCAGACTATGAGACAAGAATTGGACACCAGAGATGAACTATGGTTTGAGAGGAGGTGGTGTTGGTGAAGATGTTGATGGAGATTGGCCCTCTCCCGATGAGAGGAGCATTGGTGATGACGATGGCGACGATTTCCCCCTCTCGGAGGGAAGTGTCCCCGGCAGAACAGCTCTGCCGGAGCCCTAGATTGATTCCGCCAAGGTTCCGCCTCGTGGCAGCGGAGTCTCGTCCCGAAAGCTTTCTTGTGATTTTTCTTCGGACAAAAGACTTCATATAGCAGAAGATGGACACCGGAGGGCCACCAAGGGGCCCACGAGGTAGGGGGCGCGCCCAGGGGGGTAGGGCGAGCCTCCCACCCTCGTGGCCAGGGTGTGGGCCCCCCTGGTATTTCTTCCGCTCAGTATTTTTTATTATTTCCAAAAATAACTTTCGTGGAGTTTCAGGACTTTTGGAGTTGTGCAGAATAGGTCTCTAATATTTGCTCCTTTTCCATCCTGAATTCCAAATTACCAAGCATTCTCCCTCTTTATGTAAACCTTGTAAAATAAGAGAGAATAGGCATAAGTATTGTGACATAATGTGTAATATCAGCCCATAATACAATAAATATCAATATAAAAGCATGATGCAAAATGGACGTATCAACTCCCCCAAGCTTAGACCTCGCTTGTCCTCAAGCGGAAGTCGATAACAATAAATATGTCCACATGTTTAGAGGTATAGGTGTCGATAAAATAAAATACGGACATGAGGCATCATGATCATTCTTATAGCAGCAACATATATGGATATTGTCATATGATTTCATATGCTCAAGTAATAATCTATTCTCAACGCAAAGTATGAATCAGAAACTTTATTGATAACCAACAAACTATAATCTCAGTCAGTGACGCAATAGCAATTTATCATAAGATCGGAAAGAGTCAATGTCAGAGCTTATCAACAAGTCCACATACTCAACTATCATTTAGTCTTTCACAATTGCTAACACTCACGCAATACTTGTGGTTACGGAGTTTTAATCGGACACAGAGAAAGATAGGGGCTTATAGTTTCGCCTCCCAACCTTTTACCTCAAGGGTAATGTCAACAATAATAGCTCATGCTGACTTACATCCAATTAGATATATCTATCATGATCTTTCCAACACACTGTGCTTGCCAAAGGATAAAATGTAAAAAGAAAAGGTGAAGATCACCATGACTCTTGCATAAGGTAGAAGATAGTAATTAAAGATAGGCCCTTCGCAGAGGGAAGCAGAGGTTGCCATGCGCTTTTATGGTTGGATGCACAAAATCTTAATGCAAAAGAACGTCACTTTATATTGCCACTTGTGATATGAACCTTTATTATGCAGTCCGTCACTTTTACTTCTTCCACATTACAAGATCGTATAAAGCTTATTTCCTCCACACTAATCAATCATACATATTTAGAGAGCAATTTTTATTGCTTGCACCGATGACAACTTACTTGAAGGATCTTACTCAATCCATAGGTAGATATGGTGGACTCTTATGGCAAAACTGGGTTTAAGGATATTTGGAAGCACAAGTAGTATTTCTACTTGGTGCAAATAATTTGGCTAGCATGAGGGGGAAATACAAGCTCAACATGTTGGAAGATCCATGACAATATACTTTATCTCAGATATAAGAAAACATAACCCATTACGTTGTCTTCCTTGTCCAACATCAACTCTTTAGCATGTCATATTTTAACGAGTGCTCCCAATCATAAAAGATGTCCAAGATAGTATATTTATATGTGAAACCTCTCTTTCTTTATTACTTCCTATTAATTGCAACGATGACCAAAACTATGTTTGTCAACTCTCAACAACTTTTAATCATCATACTCTTTCTATGTGAAGTCATTACTCTCCATAAGATCAATATGATCTCTTTGTTTCTTTTTATTCTTTTCTCTTTTCTTTTATTCACTCAAGATCATAGCAAGATAATCAAGCCCTTGACTCAACACTAATCTTTATTATATAGCTCACGGGCTCGATTACATAGAGGGATCATAAAGCAAAACTCAAAACTAGATCATGCCATAAACTTTATTCTACTAGAACAATTTACTACTAAAAGGATCGAACTAAGAAAAACGGTAAAGATAGAGATGTGATGATGATGCGATACTGGGGCACCTCCCCCAAGCTTGGCAGTTGCCAAGGGGAGTGCCCATACCCATATGATTATGTCTCCTTTTTCGGGGATGGTGATGTGATATTCTTGGCGATGATGCCCCTCAGGATACGATTCTCCTCCTCGAGCTTATTGACTTAATGCTTGAGGTCCATCATTTCCTTACGAAGCTTTCCTATAACGGCCAAAGCTCCTTGCACCCAAGGGTGTTGCATAGCTGCGGAAGAACAAGTGACACTCTTCTTCATATTTTCATAAGAAAGAAATCTAACATTGGAAGGGATAACCGAGTTTGGAATAGCCGAGCTCTGTAGTTTCCCCATCGTGAATCCAGCTCGGAAGCGAGAAGTGACTTCTTGATCCTCCATGGCATCTATCCTCTTCAAGTCAGCCTCCATCTCTTCCTCCGTTGCCGGCCCAAAGTGGTCAACGTCGCTGTTTGTCCTTGATCTCGATGCCGGATGAGACAACCAGCTCTCCCCTACTGACTCTTGAGAAGACATCTTGCTCTAATCTGCAGCAGCAACAGCTCAAAACAAGAACAGAGGATATTTGCGTGATACAGGAGTCAAAACCTTCGGGAGGGTGGGAGGGCGGGAAAACAAAGGCAACTTGGAAGGGGAACCGACGAATATCTTGAAGAGAAAAAACACCGGTTGGAATCATTGAGGAAAAAAACAAAGACTTAATTGCAGTAGGAAGGATACTCGATTACGGACTCTGGCTCTGAGAAGGAAAAAGGGTGGGCGGGTGGGAAAAGAAAACAACTGAGGATTGAACTTGGCAAAGATGAAGATGGTCGAGTCGACTTGACGAGAAATGCACCGGACAAAAGAGGATGGACAACTCACGAAACTAACCACGTGATCCTAAAGAAAAATTTGAATGGGAAGAGAAGTAATTCAAAACACCTACGTCAAGATTCCTTACCAGAGCGACGAAGGAGCTGAGGAGTAAAAAGAATTCCTACTCTCCGATATAACTAGACTCCAAAAATAGTTTTATTCTAGACTCGACAACAGCCAAACTACACGATCAATCAAGGGGGCTCCTAGGGTCGGTCGAGGCTCTGATACCAACTTGTCACGCCCAATATGTGACCCTATCCAAAAGGAACTCGACGGTCCCACCAAGGATAGACCCGCATATTGGAACGCTTTTGCAAGGTGGATATCATTACATCAACATTACATAATAGATGGGGATACATACATAAGGCACAAATGCCACAAGAATACATCACGTCATATACAAGATCAACATCCGACTACGGATGAAACATAAACAGAAGCTCAAACGACATCCACCCTGCTAGCCCAGGCTGCCGACCTGGAACCTATCCCCTGATCGAAGAGGAAGCAGAAGAAGAACTCCAAAACAAGTGAACATCGCTCTCACGCCATGATCATCGCAAACCTGTACCTGCAACTGTTGGTGTAGTAATCTGTGAGCCACGAGGACTCAGCAATCCCATTACCATGGGTATCAAGACTAGCAAAGCTTAATGGGAAAGGAAGGGGTAAAGTGGTGAGGTTGCAGCAGCGACTAAGCATATATGGTGGCTAACATACGCAAATGAGAGCGAGAAGAGAAACAAAGGAACGGTCGTCAACTAGTAATGATCAAGAAGTGATCCTGAACTCCTACTTACGTCAGACATAACCCAGAAACAATCATTCTCCTCTCGATCAACCCCGAAAAGAGACACTCACGGTTACGCACACGGTTGGTGTATTTTAGAAGAGTTTGCTTCAAGTTTACTACAACCGGATATTAACAAATTCCCATCTGCCACATAACTGCGGCACGGCTCTCGAAAGTTTATACCTGCAGGGGTGTCCCAACTTAGCCCATGATAAGCTCTCGCGATCAACGAAGGATATTCCTTCTCCCCGGGAAGACCCGATCAGTCTCGGAATCCCAGCTACAAGACATTTCGACAGTAATAAAACAAGACCAGCAAGACCGCCCGATGCGCCAACAATCCCGATAGGAGCTGCACATATCTCGTTCTTAGGGAAACACCGGATAAGCAAAGCGTACAGGTACCGACGTAACCCAAGTTGCCAAGGGATGGTCCCGCACGGTGCTCTAGTTTGGACAAACACTTAGACAAGCATTGGCCCGGGGGGGGGGGGGGCTAAATAAAGATGACCCCTGGGTTAATTACTCCCAAGGGAAAATAGGTGGTGGTGAGGCAAATGGTAAAACCAAGGTTGGGCCTTGCTGGAGGAGTCTTATTCAAAGCGAACTGTCAAGGGGGTCCCATAAATCACCCGACCGCGTTAGGGACGCAAAATCCGGGAACATAATACCGATATGACGGGAACTAGGGCGGCAAGAGTGGAACAAAACACCAGGCATAAGGCCGAGCCTTCCACCATTTACCAAGTATATAGATGCATTAATAATATAAGAGATATTATGATATCCCAACAAAATTCTGTCCACCATGGAGCAATCTTCAACTTCACCTACAACTAGCAACGCTATAAAAGGGGCTGAGCAAAACGGTGACATAGCCAAACAACGGTTTGCTAGGAAGGGTGACAAATGTTAGAGGCTGACATGGCAAATTGGGAGGCTTGAGCAGCAAGTCATAGGTAGCGCAGCATAGCGAAAGAACGAAGCAACTAGCATAGCAATGATAGTAATGAGATCCAAGGTGACAGTCATCTTGCTTGAAATCCCGCAAGGAAGAAGAACGAGTCCATGAAGAAGATGAAGCCACGAAGACGAACCAAGCGTAGACAAACGAATCCTCACGATCGCAACGAAAACGGGAACTAACAAGAAGAAGCACACGACATAGTAAACACACCACACATGAACAAGGCATGATGCACAAACAAGCATGATGCATGACAAGACTACATGAAACTACTCATGGCAAGAGATGATGCAAGCAAGAGCAGCACATCAAAGCAAGTTTAAATGAGGCCGGAAACAACATATAACAATTCCTAGAAGTCCTCATATGCAAATTTCGAAATTGGTCCAGATCTGAATAAACCTTATGTTCAAGTTGTTAAACAGCAAGTTAAAATGCACCACGATGATCTACACGGAATTCTAGTCAAGTTACATATAAGGTTCATTTAATTCAGAGCTACGGCCTAGAAGATATGAGCAAAACAAGTTAAACATGGCATTGATGCAAAATGCATCCAAACATCAAGAAAACACCTCAAAACAAGGATTCAACATGGTAATATGAAACTACATGCAAAATCAAGCAAGTTTCATATAGAGCACACTCAAAACGGAGCAACGGTTCAACACATACACCCTATACAAGTCATGACAACAATCTGTCCATAACAGCAAGTAGGCATATTGCAAGCATCAAAACACTAAGCTACAGTATCTCAACGTGAAAACAAAAGGCATGGGCATGATGTACAAGTAAAGCATGACAAAACATGAACACTGAGCTATCTCCAGAAATCAATAGAACATGCTCAAAATGACATGGCAAGATTGCAAATAATAACAGTTTCAGACTTTGCAGAAAATACCATCAGGTTGCAATGTTTAGAGCTATCAAAAAACATGTTACAGGAACTTATCATGGAAAAAAAAGGCATGGAATGAATCTACTAAATTCATAGATCAAATGTCCTTTAGTGATCATGAGCCAAAAAGGACAGGAAGATATGATGGCACCCATGTAAACATGGCAAGTTATATTACAGATTCATACATGGCAGGAACAACAATAAGTAGGCATGTTGGTGAGCTTGAACCACTCACCACAGAACAATAAATGGCATGGCAAGGAAACTCACAGTAAGAATACATGTTTATGAACCTAAGCATGGCAAGAGCAAGTTCATAGAGTGCATGGATCACTAAAAACAATCATGGAAACATTGAACTTAATGTTAACAGGCTGACAGCAACATTATTTAGCAATTTTGAAGCAGTATAACAACAAGTTACAGCAGGCTATAAATGCAACAAGGGGCATGGATGGATATATCAAGACATGTATAACAAAATATACTTAGTGAACATCTCCAGATTATGCATAGAATGACTTGTAGAAGCAGGTTAACATAGCATCATGATATAGCAGATTCAGACTAGCAAAACAGTAACAGCAAGTACCCTACTTAACAAGCTCGATGCACTCACTACATGACACACAAAAATACATGGATGGAACCACTGTGAAGATGGCATGACATAGTACAAAACACATGTATATCTCATGCTCATAAGATGCACACATCAAATGCAACAAAAATGACAAATCATCAAGTTATAACAGTTTCAGCAGTTTAACATCATATAGCACTCTTGCGACGAAGATTCAGGCATCAAGATGGACTCAAATGAACATGATGCAATGGAACGGAATGAAGTACTTGTCGAGGCGAACAATTAGACATATTACACGCACGAAACGAAGCAGTATGCAGTAAGTTATGATGCGATGAACATGGGTACATGATGCTGAAATATCTGGGACTTAGTGGAAATATCACCTCCGGGAAAAGTCAACCCGGGACGGAGGCGTTCCGAGAAGGAGGGATCCGGGATGGGGACGGAGTTTGGTTGGTGGTGGTGGTGGATCTGATCCAGATCCGGAGGTCGCCGGAGAAGCTCGCTGGAGACGGTGGGGAAGGAGGCCGAGACGGCGACGGCCGGAGACGCGGGCGGCCGGATTCGGCCCGCCGACCGGATTGCGGCGACGGGCGGCGGACGGCGGCGAGGGAAAGCGATGGGCGGCGCGGCCGAGGCGGCGAAGCGGCGCCGAGGAGCTGCGGCCGAAAGCAGTGAGGCGAGGCGACCACGGGCGGAGGCACGGCGGCGCCGGGCGGCGTGAGGCGCCGAGGGAGGCGATCATGGCGGCGCTGGCGGCGGCGAGCGGGCGGCGGGCGGCACAGAGCGGGCGAGGCGCCGCTGGGCGGCGGCGGGCGCTGACGGGCGGAGGATGGACCTGGGCGGGGTTCGGCGGGCTGCGGGCGGCGCGCGGGCGTGGGCGAGTCGGGCGGCGACACGTGGCGGCGGCGGAGCAGGTTGGACACGTCCGGCGCGACGTGGACGTGTCCGGCGGCGCGGGAAGGAGATTTTAGGGTTTTGTCTGCGAAATCATCCGCGAATTTCGGGGGAGGAGCTAGGTTTATAGGTAGAGGGAGCTAGGGGAGTCCAAATGAGGAGCGGTTTTCGGCCACGCGATCGTGATCGAACGACCGAGAGCATGGAGGGTAGTTAGATGGGTTTTGGGCCACTTTGAAAGGGGTGTTGGGCTGCACACAAAAGAGGCTTTCGCGGTTACCCGGTTAACCGTTGGAGTATCAAACGGACTCCAAATGGCACCAAACTTGACAGGCGGTCTACGGGTGCTATACCAAGGCCGCTTGGCAAACCTCGGGCCATTCCGAGAAAGTTTAACACCCGCACATGAAAAGAGGCAAAAGGGGGACGCCGGAGGGCATAGGAGTGCCGGATTGCAAAACGGACAACGGGGAAAATGCTCGGATGCATGAGACGAACACGTATGCAAAATGAGATGCACATGATGACATGATAAAATGCAACACGCAAGCAAATGACATGGCAACAACGACGAATAACTGGCAGACACCTGGCGCATCGAATCCGGGGCATTACACTATCCTCTTCAAGTCAGCCTCCATCTCTTCCTCCGTTGCTGGCCCAAAGTGGTCAACATCGCTGTTTGTCCTTGATCTCGATGCCGGATGAGACAACCAGCTCTCCCCTACTGACTCTTGAGAAGGCATCTTGCTCTAATCTGCAGCAGCAACAGCTCGAAACAAGAACAGAGGATATTTGCGTGATACAGGAGTCAAAACCTTCGGGAGATTATATAACGAATTTTTACTGACCAAAATACGTAACGTGCAAGAAAAGGGAGTCCGGAGAGTGCACGAGGTGCCCACGAGGCAGGGGCGCGCCCTCCACCCTCGTGGGGCCCTCGTGTCCTTCCCGGACTGCTTCTTATTTTTCTATTTTTCTAAATATTCCAAAACGGAGAAAAATTGACATTAGAGCTGTTTTGGAGTTGGTTTACTTACCGTACCACATACCTATTCCTTTTCGGAGTCTGAAATGTTCTGGAAAGTGTCTCTTATATATTCCTCCGGGGTTACGGTTTCAATAACATTGGTTTCAACAATTGTAGGGTTACCTGAGATATAATGTTTGATTCTTTGACCGTTCACCACCTTCGGATTTGTGCCTTCGAAGTTGTTGATTTTTATGGCACCGGAACGATAGACCTCCTCGATAACGTAAGGACCTTACCATTTAGAGAGAAGCTTTCCTGCAAAAAATCCTAAACGAGAGTTGTATAGCAATACATAATCGCCTACATTAAACTCACGCTTTTGTATTGTTTTGTCATGCCATCTTTTAACTTTTTCTTTAAACAATTTCGCATTTTCATAGGCTTGGGTTCTCCATTCATCAAGTGAGCTAATGTCAAATAACCTCTTCTCACCGGCAAGTTTGAAATCATAGGTGAGCTGATTAATGGCCCAATATGCCTTATGTTCTAGTTCGATAGGTAAGTGACTGTCGTCGTTCTGGGAACGGGGGTCCCCAGACTTGCCTGCCTGCGGCCTGCGGCGTGGCTCAAAGGAGGCCCAGGACGACCCATCCTCACCAACACAAGCTCAAGACCCTCGCGAGGGGCCAAGCCTTGCGGGGCGGACGACCAAGAGCTTCCTCAGGCACGGCCTCGTCAGGCTGGCTCACGAGGAGGCGGAGAGTTCAAGGCGGGGTGCCTCACGAGGTGCCCGTGACGTAAGCCATGACGACCAAGGGCGCCAGTCGGGCGCCAGCCCGCGTAGCGTCCTCCTTTCCTCTTTGGTGCAAAGGGGGCAAGCGCAGGCAAGGGCATCGTGCAAAGGCATCCGCTTCGTGCAACGAGACCAAGACCAGCCCCCAACGGCTGGAATGCGCCATCGTGGAGCCCAAGCAGGCGTCATCACCAGAGCCTTTCGCAGGCGAGGACCAACTTTAGTCAGGATAAGTGTACCCGCTGTTCCCCTTCAAAATGGCCAATTGTTGGCGCCCTTCCCGCTCAATATTTGAGGAAGAGGCCCAGGGCCTTCGCTTATAAATAGGGGTAGCCGCACTCAGAAGGGGAGGATCGGATCGAGCAGTCGGAATCCAGAGAGAGAGAGAAACCCGTTCCTCAAGCTAGAGCAATGGGGCACCACTTAGCAGTTCATCACACCCACCAAGAACAGACCCTCGCGAGGCTGTTCTTCCCTGTACTGTTCTTCGTCGGCCCCAGAGGCAATCCACACACCACAAACTAGAGTAGGGTATTACACCACAACGGTGGCCCGAACTAGTATAAATCTTGTGTCTCTCGTGTTGTTCTTGTTAGTAGTTTAGATCCCTGCGATTCGGCGAGGTACGAGACGGTGGAGGGTTGGATCTCCGCGCGCACCCCAGAGTTCGAACCTTAAGGGTCTGCCGGAACCCGTGATCCGACATTTGGCGCGCCAGGTAGGGGTGCGCCGGAATCTGCCTTTCGTCGCCTCGTTCTTCCCCGACCATCGCAACCATGTCTGACACCTGCTGGTTTCGCGCCGAAGCGCCGAGCCGCTTCTTGCTTCCCACGCCGCCAGACAGCTTGCCGCGGGCGCCCTCGTCGCTCTCGTCACCGCTGTCAACGCCGCTTATCGCCCGGCGGGGAACGAGCAGCAAGCGTCGCCCCAAAGACTCCGCCCATGAGGCGGGACGGCCGCACCGCCACGCTTTCGCTCACCTCGCTGGTTCTTCGTCGCTGCTTCAAGGCCATGGAGGCCCGAGCTGCACTCATCGCGCTAACGAACTCTGCGCTACCGCCCCATCGACGAGCGTCACGAAGAATGGCTCGACCGCTGCCGAGCTCGTCTCAGCGGGAGGCGACCCCGCCGTCTGTTTGCTGCACCCGCCTCTGGGCGATGAAGCTCGGGCGCCTCGGCCGCCTCCTCCTCAAGATGGCGCCGCCCCAAGGCGCGCCTGGCGGAACCCGCTCCGCCAGCGCCGACGCTGCAAGAGCAGAGCTGCCAAGAAGTTCTCGCCCACAAGAAGCTGCCCGAGCGCTCCCGCCCAAAGACGTCAAGACCTGCGCTACCCCAGCCACGGGCGCAGGGAGGCCTGCAAGACCAAGCTCTCTGCCGTCCGAGGCCCCCCGCGGCCACGGCGGGCTGCTGCGCCTTCACCACTGAGCTACGGGGCGTCGCGTGGCCCGCCAAGTTCAAGCCAGACCTGCCCCCACGCTACGACGGCACGGCAGACCCTACGGAGTTCCTCCAGCTCTACGAGCTGGGCATCGAGGCTGCCAACGGAGATGAAAAGGTCATGGCGAACTGGTTTCCCATGGCGCTCAAGGACGGAGCCCGCACCTCACTCTGAATCCGCCCTGTGCACGATCTCTTCTGGGCCGAGATGCGCACCCGCTTCATCGCCAACTTCCAAGGTACTCGCGACCGGCCACCCGCCGTGAGGGACATGCGCAGAATCAAGCAGCAGCCAAGGGAAACCCTGCAAAAGTACATCCAGCGCTTCAACAACGCGCGCCTCAAGATCCCCAGGGTGACGGAGGAGGCCACCATCTCTGCCTTCTCCGACGGCGTGTGCGACATCAAGATGAAGGAGGAGCTGGCGATGCATGAAGATCTGTGCACCTCCCTGGAGCTGTTCAACTTGGCGACTGGCGCGCCAGGCTGAGGAGGGCGCCTCTTCCTCCTCGAGCTGGCCGCGGGATCCTCAAGAGAAGAAGTCCAAGGCCAAGGACGTAAAGCACAAGGGGCTGCCGTACGCGTCAACCAGACACCAAGCGGGCAGAGATCAGCCCGAAGTCTTCCAAAGGCAGCCGGTACTGCGTGTACCACGACCTCCACACCCACAACACCAATGAATGTCAAGAGCTCCGGGCCGTGCGCGAAGGAAGGGTCGGCAGACGCCCTGAGTGCAGCGACCGGGGCTACGGCCGAGGAGGAGGAAGAAAGGCAGGACGCTGGGAAGACCGCTGCCCGCGCCAAGGGTGGCACGACCAACCTCGCGAGGACCGCTGGCAAGACCCACCTCGTGAGGGGGGCTGGAGGGATCAGCCTCGTGAGGATCGCCCGCAAGGGAACGCGGGCCTCCCTCCACTGCCGCCGCCACCAAGGAGAATCGAAGACCGTCATCAGGACGAGGGGCTGGGGCTTCAGGAAGCGCGATCGTCTGCATCTGGGCGGAGCCCAAGCCCCAGCCTCCCACTTGCATCTTCAAGCAGTTCGCCTGCGTGAAGTGAATGCAGTCCTCCCAAGCTCGAGTCCACGCGCCCTCTCGGTGGTCGGCGTGCGCCATCACGCTCAGCTCGGCGGATCAGCTCAAGTGCGCAGCCACAGCCGGAGTCCTCCCAATGCTTTGCTCCCCAATCATCAAAGAACGTCTTGGTCACCAAGACCCTCATCGACGGCGGAGCAGGGGCTCTTAACATCCTGTCTGTGGAGACCTTCAACAATCTTCAAGTGCCCTACAGCCTTTCAGCCAACCAAGCCCTTCTCCGAGTCACCGACGGCTCCACGGTCCCGATCGGGCAGGTCCGCCTTCCTGTCACCTTTGGGGCCCACGACAACTACCACACCGAGCTCATCGACTTCGACGTCGCCGCCCACATTCGCCAGCATAACGCCATCCTCGGGTACCCAGCGTTGGCCAAGTTCATGGCCGTGACCCACCATGGCTACAATATCCTCAAGATGCCAGAAGCGGCGGGGTCATCACGGTGCCTCGTGAAGAGAGAGATGCAGCAGTGCTCCTTGAGCGAAGCTTTTCAGCCGCATCGCTGGAAGACCTGCACCACGGCGGCAGGATGCCTCCCGAGGCAGCACCCAAGAAGAAGAAGACATCGGCCGCCCGGCTCATCAAGAGACAGGCACCTGTGGCTCAAGGCCGCCAGGGGGAGCCTCCTTCCATCGCATAGGAAGGCGCGCCCGACGCCCTCCTCGGGCAGGGCTTGGGGGCTCTCCCCTGGAGGGCCACCGACCTCGCCAAGGTCTCGAGGGAGGCGCTTGGGCACCACGTGGAGGCGTGAGCCAAGCACGCTTCTGCAAGGTGAGCAAGACCGGAGAACAGAACCCTCGTGGAGTTCATCGCCAAGGCCATTTAGGAGCTATAGGAGTCAAGGGTCATGAGGGGCAGCCGCCGCCTGGCTGTGGCCCCCCATCCAGCGAGGATGGTGGGCTGCGTCTGCATCGACGTACCAGGGCTCAACCGAGCCGCATCTCAAGAGTGCCTCTGGCCCTCGCAAGTGGGACGTTGCGAAGGCCCACCCCACAGCTACGTACGCATGCCTTATGGCCTGCCAAATGCGGCTGCTGCACACTATCGTCTCATGAGGACCATCCTGGAGGCTCAAGAGGTCAGGCACGCCGCAGCCCTGGCGGAGATGGAGATGGCCCGTGAGGGGCCGCCAGCGCCTCCAGAGCCTCCCGAGGCCCCTGAGCCTGGGGGCTCGTGAGGATCGGCTCCGCAGCCCACCGATTCTGCTACATCAACAGCCCTTCATCCCCAACATCACCAGTGACATCTTTAAGTTTTATTTCCGGCTGGGAGCGCCTTGAGGTCAAGCATTATTCCTGTGCCGCGTGGGTCCGCCACCGCTGCATGTACCCCTTTTATTTCATGTCCTTAGCTTACCTGTTGGGGGCGCCGGGCTGCATCATCCCCAAGCCGCCGGCCACCCCAGTGCATGTATCCTTCATGCGCTTTCCTTAGGATTATGCTCCACCATGCTTGTTATTTAGTGCCTTCTCCTAGGCGAAATCTTGCACGTTAAAGGGGGTGCCCGAGCATCGCGACTGTGGCTCCTACTGGCTCTCCGCCCTCACCCTCCGGTCTTGTCCATGGCATCGCGACCGGCTTGCGGCCGATAGTAGAGACCAGCCCGAGAGCCGGACCCGAGGACGAGAGTTTCGTCATCCAATCCACTTCTTGGCGTTAAAGGGGGGTGCCCGAGCATCGCGACTGTGGGCTCCCATCGGCTCTCCGCCCTCACCCTCTGGTCTTGTCCATGGCATCGCGACTGGCTTGCCGGCGATGGTAGAGACCAGCCCGAGAGCCGGACCCAAGACGAGAGTTGTTGCCTCCGACCTACTTGCGCGTTAAAGGGGGTGCCCGAGCATCGCGACTGTGGCTCCCACCGGCTCTCCGCCCTCACCCTCTGGTCTTGTCCATGGCATCGCGACCGGCTTGCCAGCCGACGGTAGAGACCAGCCCGAGAGCCGGACCCGAGGACGAGAGTTGTGTCGTCTAATCCGCTATGGCGTTAAAGGGGGTGCACGAGCATCGCGACTGTGGCTCCTACCGCTCTCCGCCCTCACCCTCCGGTCTTGTCCATGGCATCGCGACTGGCTTGCGGCCGACGGTAGAGACCAGCCCGAGAGCCGGGACCAAGACGAGAGCAATCGCATCTAGCCATTTTGCAGAACACACTCAAGATAAGGCTCAGAGCCAGCGCAACCCGCCTTTGAGGTAGGGCCTCGTGAGTCCCGCTACTGCTCACGGGTGCCCAGATACACCTCGTCTAGCCCTACCGTGCCATCCACGTGTCGTGGTGGTGGGTCAGATACGCCTGGGCTCCTCCCGAGGGGAGCCCCTCCCACGTTCCATGGAAGCACCATGCTCGCGGCCGTCGACGACATCGCCGAGGAGCGGCTATGCCCAGACGCACGCTGAAGCGCTTATGCTTCACCTGGTGATAAACAACCGAGGGTGGCCTCCGGTCGTGGTCAACCTCAGGGAGCCTAGAGCTCGTGTCTGCAGCCTCGTCGCCGCGCCTCCTCTCGGGAGTGCCGCGAGAGGGGCTGGACACGGGCTGCGCTCGGGTCACGCCAGATGCACGCCACCAGCCAGCCCCTCGGGCCTGGTTCGTCAGACGCCAGCCCCCGAGCGGAGCCAAGGTACGCATGCCGCTTGAGCGTCAAGGGGACTCCTGAGCACCGCGACTCAGAGCCTAATCGGTCACGTAGCCCTCACCCCTTAGTTCCGAAGGCTAACGGCGGTTGGGGTATGCGCGGGCCGGGCCTCGCAGACGAGAACGGTGGATCCGCCACGCCTCACCTCCCTACTTGATGTTCGTGCGCCAAGGTGGACTCCTAAGCATCGCGACTCAGGAGCCTAACTTGTCACGTAGCCCCTCACCCCTTGGTCCCGTCCTGGTTTCCGGTCGGGGCTAACGACGGCTGAGGTAAGGCGGGGCCGGCTCACGGCGTAGAACATAAGCAAGTAGGAAGCACAAATTTCAAGGATTTCAAAAGCAAATATTACAGTCCGCACTGTTATCGCAGTACCAAACTCAAGTTTAAACGCCTCCCCGAGGCATGATACATGTGCAGGAGTTACAAGCGAGGCAGGAGCCACAGCGGAGTCACTTGTCGGCGGTGGAGCAGCGCGGAGTGGGCGCGCCTCGTGAAGCAGCAGGCCGGCAGCGCCGCTTTGGCTTGGTGTCAAGGCTGGAACTTCCCAACAGAGCCTCCGCGCGACCCTTCACAGCCTCGGCGGCAGCTGCGTGCTCGCCGCTCACCGGCTCCAAGAAGCTGTCCATGTCGCCGCTGGGGTCGCTAAGATAGATGTGGGTGAGGATCCGCTGCTGCTGCGCAGAAGACAAGACCCACGCCTCGGCCTCAGCCGTGGGGCCAAGACCAAGGGAGACATCTTCAAGAGCGCGGATCATGAAGGGAAGCAGCTTGGCGGGGCCGTCCTCCGCGCCGGCCAGTGGGCTCTCCAAGCCGGCCATAAAGCTCCCTCGCCAGACGCGAGCCTTCACCTCCATATCCATGAAGGCCACGCGGTCTTCAGCCGTAACTCCGCGCCTTGGCTCCAGCTCGACCTTCCTCGCCTCCAGTTCCTGCCCCAACGCGTCAAGACGGTCGCGGCGCTTCTTCAGCTTGACCTCCCGGTCCTTGATGGCCGCCTCGCGAGCCTTCATGCCTTCCTCCTGCTCCTGGCGGAGGCGAGCCTCCTCGGCGAGCTGGTTCTGCAAGCCCTTTAGCTCACCCTCCAGCGTCTCGCAGCGGCCTCGGATGCTTGGTTGCCTCCCCGAGGCAGCATCGCGGGCTACGCTTCGCCTCATGAACGGCACGCTTCTCCTCGCCACAGGCCGTCGAAGCTGGACCAGCGCCGCCGAATCGAAGCGTCGGCGACGAATCAAGCGAGAGGCCAGCTCCAGCGCCTGCCACCAAGAAAGGGTCGGCGCCAGAAGATCTCCGCCGCAGCTACCTGGGGCCAAGAAGAAGCGGTCCAGGACCGCGGGAGGAGTCGGAGAGACAGCAGTAGGCGGAGTAGGAAGAGTTGGCGGTGGCGTAACCACTGCGCCCTGAGGCGGAACCAGCGGCGCCACGACGACGGTGGGGGCTGCGCCCAGCAAGGCCGCCTCGGGAGCCGCTTGGGACAAGGGGGTTGAGCTCGCCAAAGAAGGCTCGGCCAGCCTCGCGAGGACGCCCGAGCGGAGAGGCTCAAGGGCGTCGGGGTTCTTCCTTTTCGGGCAAAGGCACCACCACGGATGAGGCCTCAGGAGCCCCCTTTAGCTTCTTCACCGTAGGCTCCATCCTGACCGAAGAGCATGGACATCAGATCTCGTCAACAAAGCAATAATCAAGGCGGTGAGACGGCACTTGCGTGTCGCCTCTGGTGGACTCGAGCAGCCTCCGCCATACTTGAAGCCCGAGAGCCGCTGCAGGATTGGCTTCAAGGGGACCAGAGCGGCAGCGTCGCGGATCGCCTGGGCCGGGCGGACCGCCGAGGGACCAGCCAGTCTGGTCCTTCTTCGGGATCGGAGGCAGGCTTTGCCTCCCGCCATCTTCATCTTCGCTGCCGTCACTTTCGGGGAGGCGGAGAACGCGGGGCCTGCGCCGCAGGGAGGGAGCCCTTGACTCCGCCCCCGAATCAACCCCCTCTCCTGGCTCCCTCTCCTCCGCCTCTTCGCTGGAGTCGGAAGAGGGCACATCCATCACGTCCTCCGGAGCCTCCGCGGGCACGATCCCGTCCCCATTGAAGGCGGGCATGGACCCCACAACCTGCTCCCAATCCTCGCGAAGAAACAGCGGCGCGGGGGCGCCCTCCAGTCTCGCCACATCTCCCCCTACCAAGGACTGGAGGACCGTCACCACCAGATCCTCGCCGAGTGGCCACGGGCTCGGGTTAGGCCTCCACATCGGAAGGCATCTTGGCGGAGCGGAGCCGCTTGGTGCTCCAGAACTCCCTCGGCAACGACAAGACCGGTCAACCTCGCCGCCACCGCATCGTCTGCTTCAGATTCAAGGCCCATCCTCTCCAAAGACCAGCTTCACGCGAGGGTCCCAAGCTTCGCCGGGACGGTCGCCGGAGCTCTCGGCGGGCTCCGTGGGGAGGATCAATCGAGGTGGATCCGCCAAGCATCCACCAAGACCCACTTGCTCCTGAAGCCCTCAATCCGCTTCCAAGTGTTTGAAATGGCAATAGCTCTGCCAGAGGCGACGAAGCTCAAGACGCCTTGAGACGGGACCACGGGAACGGAGGAAGAAGTAGTGGCGCAGCAAGGCCACCGAGGGCTTCACCCCAACATGGGCCTCGCAATAGTAGGCGGAGATTTCCAGGAGAAGGACGGAGTTGGGATGGAGGTGCAAAGCGTGAATGTTGTAATGGCGAAGGACGGAGAAGAAGAATTCAGAGAAGGGAGGCGATGCATCAGCAATAATGGCGCCCATGAAGAACGGGTAGAAGGTACTCCCCGACCCTCGGGGCGGAGGAGCCGCCTTGAACACCGCCGTTCTGCTAACACCTGCGCCTCGCCCGCCAGCCATCAGACGTGGAAAGGCTCGCCACGACACGCTCGGGCGGGTACAAAGCAGAGAGTACCAGGCTCCGCCGGGTTTGGCGAGGAGCCATGATCGGCTAGGGCACGGAGGCGGAGTGGATCTGAAGGTCTTGGAAGGTGGAAGGAGAGGCGCAAGAAAGGGGATCTGCAGCAAAGAATCGGAGAAAGTAAAGGAGGCAAGAAAGATGCCGCTCTATTATCAACCCGCGCGGTTGCAGAAGCACCCACGTCCAATCAACCGCCACGTGGCGCCCAAGGCCATAGGCTGTTCGGGCCCACGACGCTTCGCACTTGCCCTTTTGCCTCTCTGCACGACCAAGTCCGGGCGCTGCTGTGGCCCTGGGCTACTGCCGGCGTTTCCGGGAACGGGGTCCCAGACTTGCTCGCTGCGGCTCGCGGGCGTGGCTCAAAGGAGGCCTGTGACGACCCATCCTCACCAACACAAGCTCAAGACCCTCGCGAGGGGCCAAGCCTTGCGGGCGGACGACCAAGAGCTTCCTCAGCACGGCCTCGCCAGCCGGCTCACGAGGAGGCGGAGAGTTCAAGGCGGGTGCCTCACGAGGTGCCCGTGGACGTAAGCCATGACGACCAAGGGCGCCAGCCTGGCGCCACCGCCAGCGTCCTCCTTTCCTCTTTGGTGCAAAGGGCAAGCGCAGTAAGGGCATCGTGCAAAGGCATCCGCTTTCGGTGCAACGAGACCAAGACCAGCCCCCAACGGCTGGAATGCGATCATCGTGGAGCCCAAGCAGGCGTCATCACTGAGCCTTCGCAGCGAGAGGACCAACTTTAGTCAGATAAGTGTACCCGCTGTTCCCCTTCAAATGGCCAATTGTTGGCGCCCTTCCCGCTCAATATTTGAGGAAGAGGCCCAGGCCTTCGCTTATAAATAGGGGTAGCCGCACTTTCGAAGGGGAGGATCGGATCGAGCAATGGAATCCGAGAGAGAGAGAAACCTGCTCCTCAAGCTAGAGCAACGGGCACCACTTAGCAGTTCATCACACCCACCAAGAACAGACCCTCGCGAGGTTGTTCTTCCCTCGCATCTGTTTCTTCGCCGGCCCCTGTGAGGCAATCCACACACCACAAACTAGAGTAGGGTATTACACCACAACGGTGGCCCGAACTAGTATAAATCTTAAGCGCCTCTCGTGTTGTTCTTGTTAGTAGTTTAGATCCCTGCGATTCGGCGAGGTACGAGACGGTGGAGGGTTGGATCTCCGCGCGCACCCCAGAGTTCGAACCTTAAGGGTCTGCCGGAACCCGTGATCCGACAGTGACATGCTTTTCCATAAACCATTTTATACGGATACATACCCATAGGATTCTTATATGCAGTTCTATAGGCCCATAATGCATCATCAAGTTTCTTGGACCAATTCTTTCTAGATCTATTAACAGTCTTTTGCAAAATTAATTTGAGTTCTCTGTTACTCAATTCTACTTGACCACTAGACTGTCGGTGATAAGGAGATGCAATTCTATGATTAACATCATACTTAGCAAGCATTTTACGGAAAGCACCATGAATAAAATGTGAACCACCATCAGTCATTAAATATCTAGGGACTCCAAACCTCGGAAAAATAACTTCTTTAAGCATCTTAATAGAGGTGTTATGATCAGCACTACTAGTTGGAATAGCTTCTACGCACTTAGTAACATAATGAACAGCAACTAAAATATGTGTATATCCATTAGAGGCAGGAAACGGTCCCATATAACCAAAGCCCCAAACATCAAATGGTTCAATAACAAGTGAACAAGTAATAGACATTTCTTGACGTCTACTAATATTACCAATTCTTTGACATACATCACAAGATAAGACAAACTTACGGGCATCCTTGAAGAGAGTAGGCCAAGAAAAACCGGATTGCAATACCTTATGTGCAGTTCTATTCTCCAGTGTGGTGCCCTCCATAAGCTTCAGAGTGACACTTGCGTAGGATCTGTTCCTGTTCATGCTCAGGTACACAACGCCTAATAACACCATCTACTCCTTCTTTATAAAGATGTGGGTCATCCCAGAAGTAATGTCTCAAATCATAGAAAAACTTTTTCTTTTGCTGGTATGTGAAACTAGGTGGTATGAATTTAGCAACAATGTAATTAGCATAATCATCATACCATGGAGTAGTACGAGAAGCATTTATGACATTTAATTGCTCATTCGGAAAGCTACCATCAATAGGTAGTGGGTCATCAAGAACATTTTATAACCTAGACAAGTTGTCTGCAACGGGGTTCTCAGCTCCCTTTCTATCAATAATATGCAAATCAACTTCTTGTACCAAAAGAACCCATCTAATAAGTCTAGGTTTAGCATCTTTATTTTCCATAAGGTATTTAATAGCAGCATGATCAGTGTGAATAGTTACTTTAGAATCAACAATATAAGGTTTGAACTTATCACAAGCAAATACAACTGCTAAGAATTCTTTTTCAGTAGTAGCATAATTTCTTTGGGCATTGTCTAGAGTTTTACTAGCATATTGAATAACATTTAATTATTTATCCACTCTTTGCCCTAGAACAGCACCTACAGCATAATCACTTGCATCACACATAATTTCAAAAGGTAAATTCCAATCAGGTGGTTGAATAATAGGTGCAGAGATCAATGCTTTCTTAAGTATTTCAAATGCTTCTACACAATCATCATCAAATACAAATGGTATATCTTTTTGTAATAGATTAGTCAGAGGCCGAGAGATTTTTAAGAAGTCCTTAATGAACCTCCTATAAAAGCCGGCATGAACAAGGAAACTTCTTATATCTTTGATGTCCTTGGGACAAGGCATCTTTTCAATAGCATCAACTTTAGCTTTATCAACTTCAATACCTCTTTCAGAAATTTTATGCCCCAAGACAATACCTTCATTAACCATAAAGTGGCACTTTTCCCCATTCAAGACTAGATTAGTTTCTTCACATCTCTGCAAAACTCGATCAAGGTTGCTCAAGCAATCATCAAAAGAGGATCCATAAATGGAGAAATCGTCCATGAAAACCTCACAAACCTTTTCACAAAAGTCAGAGAATATAGCCATCATGCATCTTTGAAAGGTAGTAGGTGCATTACATAAACCAAAAGGCGTACGTCTATAAGCAAAAGTACCGAAAGGGCAAGTAAAAGTGGTCTTAGCTTGATCATCAAATTTACACGGTATTTGAGAGAAACCAGAATAACTATCTAGAAAGCAAAAATGTGTATGTTTGGACAATCTTTCTAGCATTTGATCAATAAAAGGTAAGGGGTAATGATCTTTTTTAGTAGCTTTATTTAATTTATGGAAATCAATTACCATCCTATAACCTGTAATAATTCTTTGCGGAATCAATTCATCGTTATCGTTAGGAACGACAGTAATACCTCCCTTCTTAGGGACACAATGGACAGGACTTACCCACTCACTATCAGCAACGGGATAAATTATACCTGCCTCAAGGAGCTTTAGTATTCCTTTTCTTACCACTTCTTTCATCTTAGGATTCAGCCGTCGTTGATGATCAATAACTGGTTTGGCATCTTTCTCCAAATTTATTTTATGTTGACATAGAGTGGGACTAATGCCCTTAAGATCGTCAAGAGTATATCCAATAGCAGCATGGTGCTTCTTCAGAGTTTTCAATAATTTTTCTTCCTTCTTCTCTGAAAGTTTAGCACTAATAATAATAGGATATATCCTCTTCTCATCAAGATAAGCATATTTAAGAGTATCAGGCAATGGTTTAAGCTCAAACACGGCATCACCCTTGGGTGGAGGAGGATCCCCTAAAATTTCAACAGGCAAGTTGTTTTTCAAAATAGGTCCTTGTTTAAAGAACAATTCATCTATTTCCCTTCTTTCATTCATAAAGATCTCATTTTCATGGTCTAGCAAATATCGTTCTAAAGGATCACTAGGAGGCACGACAATAGAAGCAAGACCGATAATTTCATCTTTACTAGGCAATTCCTCTTCATGGTGTTGTCTACGAAATTTAGAGAAATTAAACTCATGAGACATATCACCTAGACCAATAGTAACAACATCCTTTTCATAGTCTATCTTAGCATTAACAGTGTTCAAGAAGGGTCTACCAAAATTAATGGGACAAAAGCTATCTTGTGGGGAACCAAGAACAAGAAAATCAGCAGGATATTTAGTTTTCCCACACAAGACTTCAACATCTCTAACGATTCCCATTGGTGATATAGTATCTCTATTGGCAAGTTTAATGGTGACATCAATATCTTGTAACTCAAAGCAGTGCAAGATCATGCATAATTTATTTGTATAAGTCAATAGGTATTGCACTAGCACTAGCACCCATATCACACAAGCCATGATAACAATGATCTCCTATTTTAACAGAAATAATGTGCATGCCTACCACAGGTCTATGTTTATCTTTAGCACAAGGTTTAGCAATTCTAGCAGTTTCATCATAGAAATAAATAACATGCCCATCAATATTATCAGCCAAGAGATCTTTAACAATAGCAATATTAGGTTCAACTTTAACTTGCTCAGGAGGTGTATAAGTTCTAATATTGCTTTTACGAACCATAGTTGAAGCTTTAGCATGATCCTTTATTCTAACAGGGAAAGGTGGTTTCTCAACATAAGCAGTAGGAACAATACGATCATTATAAGTGATAGTCTTTTCTTCAACTGTAATAGGTGCAGCTACTTTTACTTCTATGGGAGGATGATATTTAAACCACTTCTCCTTAGGGAGATCAACATGAGTAGCAAAAGATTCACAGAAAGAAGCTACTATCTCAGAGTCAAGTCCATATTTAGTGCTAAATTTATGGAAAACATCGGTATCCATAAAAGATTTAACACAGTCAAACTTAGGTGTCATACCTGACTCCTTACCTTCATCGAGGTCCCAATCTTCAGAGTTGCGTTTAATTCTTTCCAATAAATCCCATTTGAATTCAATAGTCTTCATCATAAAAGAGCCAGCACAAGAAGTATCGAGCATGGTGCGATTGCTATCAGAAAGCCGAGCATAAATTTTTTGAATAATCATTTCTCTTGAGAGCTCATGATTGGGGCATGAATATAACATTGATTTAAGCCTCCCCCAAGCTTGAGGGATGCTTTCTCCTTCACGAGGCCAAACATTATATATATAATTGCGATCACGATGAACAAGATGCATAGGCTAAAACTTCTGATGAAATTCCAATTTTAATCATTTGTAGTTCCATGATCCCATATCATCACATAGCCTATACCATGTCAATGCATCTCCCTTCAAAGATAAAGGGAAGACCTTCTTCTTAATAACATCATCGGGTATACCTGCAAGCTTAAATAATCCACAAACTTCATCCACATATATTATGTGCTCATCAGGATGTAATGTTCCATCTCCTACAAAAGGATTCGCTAGCAGTTTTTCTACCATACCCGAAGGAATTTCAAAGTAGACATTTTCATTTTCAGTAGGTTCAGTAGGTTGAGGAGCAACTCTTTGTTTCATCGGTCGGGGTGAAGATACACCTAACAAGCCCCTCAGAGGATTACTTTCCATAGTAACAAGTGATGTAAATTTCAGCACACTATATAAATTTTTCCTTACCAAATTCGACCTACCAAAGGCGCTTCACTCACGGCAACGGCGCTGTAAAAGAGTCTTGATGACCCACAAGTATAGGGGATCTATCGTAGTCCTTTCGATAAGTAAGAGTGTCGAACCCAACGAGGAGCAGAAGGAAATGATAAGCGGTTTTTAGCAAGGTATTCTTTGCAAGCACTGAAATTATAGGTAACAGATAGTTTTGTGATAAGATAATTTGTAACGAGCAACAAGTAACAAAAGTAAATAAAGTGCAGTAAGGTGGACCAATCCTTTTTGTAGCAAAGGACAAGTCTGGACAAACTCTTATATAGAGAAAAACGCTCCCGAGGACACATGGGAATTATCGTCAAGCTAGTTTTCATCACGTTCATATGATTCGCATTCGGTACTTTGATAACTTGATATGTGGGTGCACCGGTGCTTGGGTGCTGTCCTTACTAGGACAAGCATCCCACTTATAATTAACCCCTATTGCAAGCATCCGCAACTACAAAATAATTATTAAGGTAAACCTAACCATAGCATGAAACATATGGATCCAAATCAGCCCTTTAAGCAACGCATAAACTAGGGTTTAAGCTTCGTCACTCTAGCAACCCATCATCTAATTATTACTTCCCAATGCCTTCCTCTAGGCCCAAACAATGGTGAAGTGACATGTAGTCGACGTTCACATAACACCACTAGAGGAGAGACAACATACATCTCATCAAAATATCGAACGAATACTAAATTCACATGACTACTAATAGTAAGACTTCTCCCATGTCCTCAGGAACAAATGTAACTACTCACAAAGCATATTCATGTTCATAATCAGAGGAGTATTAATATGCATAAAGGATCTGAACATATGATCTTCCACCAAATAAACCAACTAGCATCAACTACAAGGAGTAATCAACAAGATTAGCAACCCATGTGTACCAATCCTGCACTATGAGACAAGAATTGGACACAAGAGATGAACTAGCGTTTGAGAGGAGGTGGTGCTGGTGAAGATGTTCATGGAGATTGGCCCTCTCCCGATGAGAGGAGCGATGGTGATGACGATGGCGACGATTTCCCCCTCCCGGAGGGAAGTGTCCCCGGCAGAACAGCTCTGCCGGAGCCCTAGATTGATTCCGCCAAGGTACCGCCACGTGGCGGTGGAGTCTCGTCCCGAAAGCTTTCTTGTGATTTTTCTTCGGACTAAAGACTTAATATAGCAGAAGATGGACACCGGAGGGACACCAGGGGGCCCACGAGGTTGGGGGCGCGCCCAGGGGGTAGGGCACGCCCGCCACCTCGTGGGCTGTGGTGTGGGCCCCTCCGTATTTCTTCCGCTCAGTATTTTTTATTTTTTCCGAAAATAACTTTCGTGGAGTTTCAGGACTTTTGGAGTTGTGCTGAATAGGTCTCTAATATTTGCTCCTTTTCCAGCCCAGAATTCCAACTGCCGGCATTCTCCCTCTTCATGTAAACCTTTTAAAATAAGATAAAATAGGCATAAGTATTGTGACATAATGTGTAATATCAGCCCATAATGCAATAAATATCAATATAAAAGCATGATGCAAAATGGGCGTATCAACTCCCCCAAGCTTAGACCTCGCTTGTCCTCAAGAGTAAGCCGATAATGATAAATATGTCCACATGTTTAGAGGTAGAGGTGTCGATAAAATAAAATACGGACATGAGGCATCATGATCATTCTTATAACAGCAACATATATGAATATTGTCATATGATTTCTTATGCTCAAGTAATAATCTATTCTCAATGCAAAGTATGAATCAGAAACTTTATTGATAACCAACAAACTATAATCTCAGTCATTGAAGCAATTGCAATTTATCATAACATCGGAAAGAGTCTATGTCGAGCTTATCAAGAAGTCCACATACTCAACTATCGCTAGTCTTTCACAATTGCTAACACTCACGCAATACTTGTGGTTACGGAGTTTTAATCGGACACAGAGAAAGATAGGGGCTTATAGTTTCGCCTCCCAACCTTTTACCTCAAGGGTAATGTCAACAATAATAGCTCATGCTAACTTACATCCAATTAGATATATCTATCATGATCTTTCCAACACACTGTGCTTGCCAAAGGATAAAATGTAAAAAGAAAAGGTGAAGATCACCATGACTCTTGCATAAGGTAGAAGATAATAATTAAAGATAGGCCCTTCGCAGAGGGAAGCAGAGGTTGCCATGCGCTTTTATGGTTGGATGCACAAAATCTTAATGCGAAAGAACGTCACTTTATATTGCCACTTGTGATATGAACCTTTATTATGCAGTCTGTCGCTTTTACTTCTTCCACATCACAAGATTGTATAAAGCTTATTTCCTCTACACTAATCAATCATACATATTTAGAGAGCAATTTTTATTGCTTGCACCGATGACAACTTACTTGAAGGATCTTACTCAATCCATAGGTAGATATGGTGGACTCTTATGGCAAAACTGGGTTTAAGGATATTTGGAAGCACAAGTAGTATCTCTACTTGGTGCAAAGAATTTGGCTAGCATGAGGGGGAAAGACAAGCTCAACATGTTGGAAGATCCATGACAATATACTTTATCTCAGATATAAGAAAACATAACCCATTTCGTTGTCTTCCTTGTCCAACATCAACTCTTTAGCATGTCATACTTTAATGAGTGCTCCCAATCATAAAAGATGTCCAAGATAGTATATTTATATGTGAAACCTCTCTTTATTTATTACTTCCTATTAATTGCAACGATGACCAAAACTATGTTTGTCAACTCTCAACAACTTTTAATCATCATACTCTTTCTATGTGAAGTCATTACTCTCCATAAGATCAATATGATCTCTTTGTTTCTTTTTATTCTTTTCTCTTTTCTTTTATTCACTCAAGATCATAGCAAGATAATCAAGCCCTTGACTCAACACTAATCTTTATTATATAGCTCACGGACTCGATTACATAGAGGGATCATAAAGCAAAACTCAAAACTAGATCATGCCATAAACTTTATTCTACTAGATCAAAATACTACTAAAATGATCGAACTATGAAAAATGGTAAAGATAGAGATGTGATGATGATGCGATACCGAGGCACCTCCCCCAAGCTTGGCAGTTGCCAAGGGGAGTGCCCATACCCATATGATTATGTCTCATTTTTTGGGGATGGTGATGTGATATTCTTGGCGGTGATGCCCCTCAGGATACGATTCTCCTCCTCGAGCTTATTGACTTGCTGCTTGAGGTCCATTATTTCCTTACGAAGCTTTCCTGTAACGGCCAAAGCTCCTTGCACCCAAGGGTGTTGCATAGCTGCGGGAGAACAAGTGACACTCTTCTTCATATTTTCATACGAAAGAAATCTAACATTGGAAGGGATAACCGAGTTTGGAATAGCCAAGCTCTGTAGTTCCCACATCATGAATCCAGCTCGGAAGCGAGAAGTGACTTCTTGATCCTCCTCCATGGCATCTATCCTCTTCAAGTCAGCCTCCATCTCTTCCTCCGTTGCTGGCCCAAAGTGGTGAGCATCGCTGTTTGTCCTTGATCTCGATGCCGGATGAGACAACCAGCTCTCCCCTACTGACTCTTGAGAAGACATCTTGCTCTAATCTGCAGCAGCAACAGCTCGAAACAAGAATAGAGTATATTTGCGTGATACAGGAGTCAAAACCTTCGGGAGATTATATAATGATTTTTTACCGACCAAAATACATAACATGCAAGAAAACAGAGTCCGGAGAGGGCACAAGGTGCCCACGAGGAGGGGGGGCGCGCCCTCCACCCTCATGGGGCCCTCGTGTCCTTCCCGGACTGCTTCTTATTTTTCTATTTTTCTAAATATTCCAAAACGGAGAAAAAATTGCCATTAGAGTTGTTTTGGAGTCGGTTTACTTACCGTACCACATACCTATTCCTTTTCGGAGTCTGAAATGTTCTGGAAAGTGTCTCTTATATATTCCTCCAGGGTTACGGTTTCAATAACATTGGTTTCAACATTCATAGGGTTACCTGAGATATAATGTTTGATTCTTTGACCGTTCACCACCTTCGGATTTGTGCCTTCGAAGTTGTTGATTTTTATGGCACCGGAACGATAGACCTCCTCGATAACGTAAGGACCTTCCCATTTAGAGAGAAGCTTTCCAGCAAAAAATCTTAAACGAGAGTTGTATAGCAATACATAATCGCCTACATTAAACTCACGCTTTTGTATTCTTTTGTCATGCCATCTTTTAACTTTTTCTTTAAACAATTTGGCATTCTCATAGGCTTGGGTTCTCCATTCATCAAGTGAGCTAATGTCAAATAACCTCTTCTCACTAGCAAGTTTGAAATCATAGTTGAGCTCTTTAATGGCCCAATATTCCTTATGTTCTAGTTCGAGAGGTAAGTGACATGCTTTTCCATAAACCATTTTATACGGAGACATACCCATAGGATTCTTATATGCAGTTCTATAGGCCCATAATGCATCATCAAGTTTCTTGGACCAATTCTTTCTAGATCTATTAATGTCTTTTGCAAAATTAATTTGAGTTCTCTGTTACTCAATTCTACTTGACCACTAGACTGTGGGTGATAAGGAGATGCAATTCTATGATTAACATCATACTTAACAAGCATTTTACGGAAAGCACCATGAATAAAATGTGAACCACCATCAGTCATTAAATATCTAGGGACTCCAGACCTCGGAAAAATAACTTCTTTAAGCATCTTAATAGAGGTGTTATGATCAGCACTACTAGTTGGAATAGCTTCTACCCACTTAGTAACATAATCAACAGCAACTAAAATATGTGTATATCCATTAGAGGCGGGAAACGGTCCCATATAATCAAAGCCCCAAACATCAAATGGTTCAATAACAAGTGAATAATTCATAGGCATTTCTTGACGTCTACTAATATTACCAATTCTTTGACATACATCACAAGATAAGACAAACTTACGGGCATCCTTGAAGAGAGTAGGCCAATAAAAACCGGATTGCAATACCTTATGTGCAGTTCTATCTCCAGCGTGGTGCCCTCCATAAGCTTCAGAGTGACACTTGCGTAGGATATGTTCCTGTTCATGCTCAGGTACACAACGCCTAATAACACCATCTACTCCTTCTTTATAAAGATGTGGGTCATCCCAAGTAATGTCTCAAATCATAGAAAAACTTTTCTTTTGGTCGGTATGTGAAACTAGGTGGTATGAATTTAGCAACAATATAATTAGCATAATCATCATACCATGGAGCAGTACGAGAAGCATTTATGACATTTAATTGCTCATCAGGAAAGCTATCATCAATAGGTAGTGGGTTATCAAGAACATTTTCTAACCTAGACAAGTTGTCTGCAACGGGGTTCTCAGCTCCCTTTCTATCAATAATATGCAAATCAACTTATTGTAGCAAAAGAACCCATCTAATAAGTCTAGGTTTAGCATCTTTATTTTCCATAAGGTATTTAATAGCAGCATGATCAGTGTGAATAGTTACTTTAGAATCAACAATACAAGGTTTGAACTTATCACAAGCAAATACAACTGCTAAGAATTCTTTTTCAGTAGTAGCATCTTTATTCTTTGGGCATTGTCTAGAGTTTTACTAGCATATTGAATAACATTTAATTTATTATCAACTCTTTTCCCTAGAAGAGCACCTACAGCATAATCACTAGCATCACACATAATTTCAAAAGGTAAATTCCAATCAGGTGGTTTAACAATAGGTGCAAAGATTAATGATTTCTTAAGTATTTCAAATGCTTCTACACAATCATCATCAAATACAAATGGTATATCTTTTTGTAATAGATTAGTCAGAGGCCGAGAGATTTTTGAGAAGTCCTTAATGAACCTCCTATAAAAGCCGGCATGACCAAGGAAACTTCTTATACCTTTGATGTCCTTGGGACAAGGCATCTTTTCAATAGCATCAACTTTAGCTTTATCAACTTCAATACCTCTTTCAAAAAATTTATGCCCCAAGACAATACCTTCATTAACCATAAAGTGGCACTTTTCCCAATTCAAGACTAGATTAGTTTCTTCACATCTCTGCAAAACTCGATCAAGGTTGCTCAAGCAATCAACAAAAGATGATCCATAAACGGAGAAATCGGCCCATGAAAACCTCACAAACCATTTCACAAAAGTCGAGAATATAGCCATCATGCATCTTTGAAAGGTAGCAGGTGCATTACATAAACCAAAAGGCGACATCTATAAGCAAAAGTACCGAAGGGCAAGTAAAAGTGGTCTTAGCTTGATCATCACCGACATGTATTTGAGAGAAACCAGAATAACCATCTAGAAAGCAAAAATGTGTATGTTTGGACAATCTTTCTAGCATTTGATCAATAAAAGGTAAGGGGTAATAATCTTTTTTAGTAGCTTTATTTAATTTGTGGAAATCAATTACCATCCTATAACCTGTAATAATTCTTTGCGGAATCAATTCATCGTTATCATTAGGAACGCCAGTAATACCTCCCTTCTTAGGGACACAATGGACAGGACTTACCCACTCACTATCAGCAACGGGATAAATTATACCTGCCTCAAGGAGCTTTAGTATTTATTTTCTTACCACTTCTTTCATCTTAGGATTCAGCCGTCGTTGATGATCAATAACTAGTTTGGCATCTTTCTCCAAATTTATTTTATGTTGACATAGAGTGGGACTAATGCCCTTAAGATCATCAAGAGTATATCCAATAGCAGCACGGTGCTTCTTCAGAGTTTTCAATAATTTTTCTTCCTCCTTCTCTGAAAGGTTAGCACTAATAATAATAGGATATATCTTCTTCTCATGAAGATAAGCATATTTAAGAGTATCAGGAAATGGTTTAATCTCAAACACGGGATCACCCTTGGGTGGAGGAGGATCCCCTAAAATTTCAACAGGCAAATTGTTTTTCAGAATAGGTCCTTGTTTAAAGAACACTTCATCTATTTCCCTTCTTTCATTCATAAACATATCATTTTCATGGTCTAGCAAATATTGTTCTAAAGGATCACTAGGAGGCACGGCAATAGAATCAAGACCGATAATTTCATCTTTACTAGGCAATTCCTCTTCACGGTGTTGTCTACGAAATTTAGAGAAATTAAACTCATGAGACATATCACCTAGACCAATAGTAACAACATCCTTTTCACAGTCTATCTTAGCATTAACAGTGTTCAAGAAGGGTCTACCAAAAATAATGGGACAAAATCTATCTTGTGGGGAACCAAGAACAATCAGCAGGATATTTAGTTTTCCCACACAAGACATCAACATCTCTAACAATTCCCATTGGTGATATAGTATCTCTATTGGCAAGTTTTATGGTGACATCAATATCTTCTAACTCAGCAGGTGCAATATCATGCATAATTTATTTGTATAAGTCAATAGGTATTGCACTAGCACTAGCACCCATATCACACAAGCCATGATAACAATGATCTCCTATTTTAACGGAAATAACAGGCATGCCTACCACAGGTCTATGTTTATCTTTAGCACAAGGTTTAGCAATTCTAGCAGTTTCATCATAGAAATAAATAACATGCCCATCAATATTATCAACCAAGAGATCTTTAACAATAGCAATATTAGGTTCAACTTTAACTTGCTCAGGAGGTGTATAAGTTCTAATATTGCTTTTATGAACCACAGTTGAAGCTTTAGCACGATCCTTTATTCTAACAAGGAAAGGTGGTTTCTCAACATAAGCAGTAGGAACAATAGGATCATTATAAGTGATAGTCTTTGTTTCAACTATAATAGGTGCAGCTACTTTTACTTCTATGGGAGGATGATATTTAAACCACTTCTCCTTAGGGAGATCAACATGAGTAGCAAAAGATTCACAGAAAGAAGCTACTATCTCAGAGTCAAGTCCATATCTAGTGCCAAATTTACAGAAAACATCGGTATCCATAAAAGATTTAACACAATCAAACTTAGGTGTCATACCTGACTCCTTACCTTCATCGAGGTCCCAATCTTCAGAGTTGCGTTTAATTCTTTCCAATAAATCCCATTTAAATTCAATAGTCTTCATCATAAAAGAGCCAGCACAAGAAGTATCGAGCATGGTGCGATTGTTATCAGAAAGCCGAGCATAAAATTGTTGAATAATCATTTCTCTTGAGAGCTCATGATTGGTGCATGAATATAACATTGATTTAAGCCTCCCCCAAGCTTGAGCAATGCTTTCTCCTTCGCGAGGCCAAAAATTATATATATAATTGCGATCACGATGAACAAGATGCATAGGATAAAACTTCTGATGAAATTCCAATTTCAATCGCTTGTAGTTCCATGATCCCATATCATCACATAGCCTATACCATGTCAATGCATATCCCTTCAAAGATAAAGGGAAGACCTTCTTCTTAATAACATCATCGGGTATACCTGCAAGCTTAAATAATCCACAAACTTCATCCACATATATTAGGTGCTCATCAGGATGTTATGTTCCATCTCCTACAAAAGGATTAGGTAGCAGTTTTTCTACCATACCCGAGTAGACATTTTCATTTTCAGCAGGTTCAGTAGGTTTGGAGCAACTATTTGCTCTACTGGTCTGGGTGAAGATACCCCGAACAAGCTCCTCAGAGGATTACTTTCCATAGTAACAAGTGACAGTAAATTTCAGCACACTATATAAATTTTTCCTTACCAAATTCCACCTACCAAAGGCGCTTCACTCCCCGGCAACGGCGCCAGAAAAGAGTCTTCATGACCCACAAGTATAGGGGAACTATCGTAGTCCTTTCGATAACTAAGAGTGTCTAACCCAACGAGGAGCAGAAGGAAATGATAAGCGGTTTTTAGCAAGGTATTCTCTGCAAGCACTGAAATTATAGGTAACAGATAGTTTTGTGATAAGACAATTTGTAACGAGCAACAAGTAACAAAAGTAAATAAAGTGCAGCAAGGTGGCCCAATCCTTTTTGTACCAAAGGACAAGCCTGGACAAACTCTTATATAGAGAAAAGCGCACCCGAGGACACATGGGAATTATCGTCAAGCTAGTTTTCATCACGTTCATACGATTCGCGTTCGGTACTTTGATAATTTGGTATGTGGGTGGACCGGTGCTTGGGTGCTGTCCTTACTTGGACAAGCATCCCACTTATGATTAACCCCTATTGCAAGCATCCGCAACTACGAAAGAAGTATTAAGGTAAACCTAACCATAGCATGAAACATATGGATCCAAATCAGCCCCTTACGAAGCAACGCATAAACTAGGGTTTAAGCTTCTGTCACTCTAGCAACCCATCATCTTCTTATTACTTCACAATGCCTTCCTCTAGGCCCAAACAATGGCGAAGTGTCATGTTGTCGACGTTCACATAACACCACTAGAGGAGAGACAACATACATCTCATCAAACTATCGAACGAATACCAATCACATGACTACTAATAGCAAGACTTCTCTCATGTCCTCAGGAACAAACGTAACTACTCACAAAGCATATTCATGTTCATAATCAGAGGAGTATTAATATGCATAAAGGATCTGAACATATGATCTTCCACCAAATAAACCAACTAGCATCAACTACAAGGAGTAATCAACACTACTAGCAACCCATGTGCACCAATCCCAGACTATGAGACAAGAATTGGACACAAGAGATGAACTAGGGTTTGAGAGGAGGTGGTGCTGGTGAAGATGTTGATGGAGATTGGCCCTCTCCCGATGAGAGGAGCATTGGTGATGACGATGGTGACGATTTCCCCCTCCCGGAGGGAAGTGTCCCCGGCAGAACAGCTCTGCCGGAGCCCTAGATCGATTCCGCCAAGGTTCCGCCTCGTGGCGGCGGAGTCTCATCCTGAAAGCTTTCTTGTGATTTTTCTTCGTACAAAAGACTTCATATAGCAGAAGATGGACAACGGAGGGACACCAGGGGCCCACAAGGTAGGGGGCGCGCCCAGGGGGTAGGGCGCACCCCCCCCACCCTCGTGGCTAGGGTGTGGGCCCCCTCTGGTATTTCTTCCGCTCAGTATTTTTTATTATTTCCGAAAATAACTTTCATGGAGTTTCAGGACTTTTGGAGTTGTGCAGAATAGGTCTCTAATATTTGCTCCTTTTCCAGCCCAGAATTCCAGCTGTCGGCATTCTCCCTCTTCATGTAAACCTTGTAAAATAAGAGAGAATAGGCATAAGTATTGTGACATAATGTGTAATATCAGCCCATAATGCAATAAATATCAATATAAAAGCATGATGCAAAATGGACATATCACACTTCTATGACGATAATTGTGACAAAACCCGGTAACATCATAGATGTGGTGGGTTCCTACTTCTATGACAAAAAATCATGACAGAAAATGGGCTTTTCGTCCTGGGCGGGCCGGAGACGCAGCTGCATGACATTCTTTGGGCCGTCCATGACGGAAAAAAACTATGGTAGAAGTGAGGGCGCGGAAAATATCGGGGAGTCCACGGTTACGGTGGGTGGTCGAGGGCCGAGCGATGTGCGTTTCTCTCGTACGTATGCGCATGTGTGCGAGGCGTTGGGCTCTAACTGAACCCGAGTGATTGCACTGCAGGCTACGCGTTACTGAACCCGAGCGATTGATTGATGGTTGTTAACTGAACCCGACCGAGCGATTCCTTCGCTACTGCTGCTAACTGAAGCCGATCGATGCTGCCTCTGGATGAATAGTGAACGCTGCGGGGGGTTTGGATGAACAGTTCCCGGTGGGGTGGATGAACAGGACCCCGTAGTGTTGCCTCTGGATGAACAGTACCCCGATCGATCGAGCCGGTTGGGGCTGGATGAATAGGACCCCGTGGAGGGCAGGATGAACAGTAAATGGTGGAGGGCTGGATGAACAGTAGCCCGTGGAGGGGTGGTTGAACAGGAGCCCGTGGAGAGGGCTGGTTGAACAGTAGCCGGTGGAGTAGCGCGCGGTGGAGGCGTGATGAACAGGATCTCGTGGATGAACAGTCGCAGGTAATGGCTGGAGGAGGTCGACAGTGGATGAACAGTAGCCCGTGGAGGCTGGAGGGGGTCGACGGTGGAGATGAACAGTATCCCGTGGAGTCCTATTTTGCGGTATGCCACACCCCTTGTCGGGGATATACCCCGCGGCGTAAACCGGCCGGAAGTATAACCCGGCCGGACTTGGCGATTTACCTGAAGAACCCGCTGACACTTGGCGGTTCACTTTGGCGACCAGCGGTTTATGGTTCATTGGTAATCCGGCAAAGCGGTCGAGGAGCGGCAAGACCCGGTGGCTTTGTTGGCGGTTCATGAAGGCCGGTTCAACTACGGTGGGCGGTTTAAGAGGAAAGGCGTGAGGAATATTTGTCTTACAAGGAGCTAAGACATGGACTTGTATCCGACTTGTAATACAAGATAGGCTAGTCCTAGTCCTAATAGGACTCCACATGTAACCCGCCCTTTCAACATATATAAGGAGGGGCAGGGCTCCCCAAAAGAGGAGAGGCGACAAGCAAACAACAATATCTAGGGCTAGACACAACTAGAGGAGAGCCGGTTTACGGCGACTCCCTCATGATCATAATGAGACCTAGCCTCAAACAGCACGTAGGGCTATTACGGATGATGTTTCCCGGGGACCCGAAGCTGTCTAAACCCTTGTCTTGCGTGTTGATCCGCCCTGCGTCTCTCGATTCCGCTCAACCCCTCTCAAGCTACCACATAGGTGCATTGGCCTCGCGACTAAGTCCTGACACTAAGGACATCTGGCGTGTTAATTCCACGACAGTTGGCGCCCACCGTGGGGCCTGCGCACTGTGGTGATGAGTTCTTGAAGGGATCTTTCGAGGGATGGAGAAGGTCGCGTTTGGTTGGACGAAGATGAGCGGCTGGGATGACAATTCAGATACTAGTTTCAGCACAAGGCGCCTCGCCTTTGGGAGGTCTCAAAAGCGATATGTTCAACTGAATTTGGGCTACGGCCGATTCGATCGTGTTGAAGATAACAAGGCAAAGCGCCATTACAGGAAGGGACCGGCTCGGCGATTTACATTGTTTCGTCGTTAAAAAAACTCGAACACGAAGCCTTGAGCGTGACGTTTCTAAAAGGCAAGTTCATCGATTGATGCACGGTGTACAAAAGGAAATAGGACTACCCAGGCTGATTGAACCGACGGTGATCACCGCTCTGTAAGGACTACCGACGTGTTCAAATATCTGAAGATTAAAAGAAATCAGGGCTGCCTGAGCGCAAGAGCCGATCGGTGGCCGTGTCCGATTGCTACTGTGTACTCAGGCAATGATCCAATCCGCCAGGTTGTTGCTACTCAGAATAGAGAACTCCCAAGTTACGAGTCCAGAAGGGTTAATGGTTGCTCCTATTACTTTAAGCGTGGAGGCCAAATCAATGCTAAGATATTCCCAATAGTACGCAATGGAGATTAATACTACTGGACTATTGAATCAGTTTTCCAATTGACTGGTTGGTCGGCGATTTTGCTCAACGACTCGGACACGGATAGTCCACGTGCTTGGGCCTGTCTTACGACCGGTCTCGTTGACCCACGGCGCCTCCCGTCACGGGATCGCGTTTCCAAACCGCCGGCGCTGCAGCGAGCCGCCGTTCCCACGACCTTGCTTTTGTTGTGTGCCGCCGGCGTAACTCCTGCTCATCCGCCCGGCTCACTTGCGCCGCCACCGTCCCTCGAGCTGATGAACGCCTCCTGCTGCTCCAGTGTCGCGGCGCCGTCCGAGCGCCTCCGCCCTTGTTGCTGCTTTGAGCCACCCTCGCTTGGGTGCCCCTGCAGCCGGACCTCGCCGGGGAGTTTGAGTCGCCGCCCTCGTCTACCAAAGCTAGCAAGGTCTGCAAAAGTCCTCCGGTCTGCCGCGGCCGCCGGGTCAAACGGCCGTTTCAGACCGCCTGACCTCCATCTTGGCGCCGCCTTTTCCACTGCAGCGCACCTACATCGACCTCTCCTCCGGCAAGATAGTGTGCGGCCCGAACCTCCTCTCACGTCCCATGAGCCACGGCGCTGCTGCCTCCATGGTCCGTGAGACCCATGCCTTTGAGTTGCTAGCTTGAGCCGTTGCGTTAACACGCCGTGGTTTCTCCTTGCCATTATTGGGTCTCTCCTTGGCCTCGGATCAAGATGTGGAGGATTTTGAAGGAATGAAAGAAGAATTGTGTAAGCAGTCCTCCTTAATCAGTGAGGCAGAAATTGAAGTGTCAAGAGGAGATTGTACAGCTGCCTTGCAAGACAAATTTTGAGTACGTGATGGTTTGTGATCAGCGAAAGATGAGGTTGAAACGCGGAGGATATATCTGCCGACTACAAGAGAGATGCGAGTGAAAAATATGGGTTTGCCAAAGGAGACTCATTCACCTCATGTGAGGATTAAAAGAAAGGAGAAGAGAAGGGTCACCCTGTGTGAAGCATCAGACTGTATAATAGCAGTTGATGCGCGCAGACAAACAAGCATGGTGCTGCTCGTCAGTGGCACAGCCAATAAAAAACCAGGTGATATCCATCCAATTTTATTAAATATAATTGTTTTTCATCAAAAAACAATTACTCCGGTATGTGGTATTTTTTCGCAGGACCATTATTCATTACAAAGGGGTGGCAAAGGGGCAAGCGCCAGCAGTATTTTTTCACTAGCGCTCTTCTATGCCTAAATGCTCGACGGGTACATGTGCAAATCGCCCCCGCTACATCAAACATGACGTGGTTGACTCGCCCGTTCGCGCTGGTTTACAAATGTTGTGGCTGATTCACCCGTCCGCACCGGTTTACGCCGCGGCCGTCTACCGCGGCTGACCCACCGTTTATCTTTGCCTTGGTCTGCAATATTGTATGCAGGACAATTATTCATTATAAACATGGTTTATACCATGGGTACGGAGCACGCGCTGGCAACGTCCTGCCCGGTGTTTGTCCGTGTCACATTACACAGAGAATGGACGCGTGCAAGACGCCGCCCTTACGGCCCGGTTTACATCAGCTTGCGGGACCGTGCTCGCGTTTAACTTCGCCCGTCGAACCGGTTTACAACACCGTGGCGGTTCATCTGTCCAAGCCACCTCTAATATTGTGGATGTCTCTACCGTCCATTTATTGCAGCCTGGTCTACATCAACATACCAGCCGCACTTTTGTCTGCATGAGCTGTTTATTGAGTATGAGCAAGTCACGGCTTGGGTAGCCCGGTTTTCTTTCAACAAAAGGAGGCAAATTATCATATACTATCAACCGCCGTTTGCATGGACGGCTCAATGAAATGGCGCACAAGTCGCCGCCACTACTGATTCGTTAACTTCAAATCGCCATTGGAAGGAACCATTGGCCGAAGTTCTTGACACGGCTCATACGGGATCATTTATAACCCGCCGCGATCACCTCAACCTTACGTGGATTTACATTGTGCTATCAACACCAATGATATACAAGTCATGTCGGTTTATATCATGGTCAAATATGAAGAGTTTCAAGCCAACTCCTCGAGTCACCTTGAGACTCGGGGCTACGATGACATGACTCGCAAATCTTGCTAGTTTCAGCAAATTTAAGAACCCGGAGACGATGGAGGGAAAGATAACCCGATCCAGGAGGCTATTGTTACTTGAAGGCCGTCGGAAAATTTCCGGCTTAGAAAGTATATAGCAGTTACAAAATCCCGGCTCAATGAAGAAGATCCGGGTCATCGAAAGGATTCGGTTTAAAATCCGGCTCAAGGGAAGTCGATCAAGCTCTCAAATATCCGGTTTACAGTCCGGCTTAAGGGAAATCTGTTCTCCCACAAAGCTTTGAAGCGCTCAAATCCGGTTTAAAAAATGCCCGGTTCAAAAAGAAACTAAACTTCTCGCAAGTTCGAGTTTAAAGGCCGTCAGAAAATTTCCAGCTTAAAAAGAAGGATTCCGATTTAATATCCGGCTCAAGGGGAAGATGTCTCCCACAAAGCTTGGAAGCTCTCAATATCCGGTTTAAGAATTTCCGGTTCAAGAAGAATTTATCTCTTGCAAAAAGTTAAAAGTTGCCGAAGAGGACCTGTTGCCATGATGCGCGGTTCAAACATAGGTATCCTGCCTTATGGGCTCATCTTCATATGATCACTTGGGGGCTTCCTATTCAAACATAGGTGTATTCACCAAAGAGAACATGGCGTTACTACCCTCTTGCTGCGGCTATCAAGGCAATATTATCATCAGGGGCCAAAGAGAGTTTGTTGCACAGCACAACTCAAAACATAGGCACCCGGCGAGCACAGCTCAGAAATATATCACATGGGGCTTCGTGCAAAGCGGAGTCCATTAATCCGGCTATCACGCGAGAACAAAGCTTGGGAGCTTCACACCCAAGGGGCCAAAGAGAGTCTTCTTTGCTAAGCACAACTCAAACATAGGCACCCATTGAGCACTGACTCACAAAGTTACTTGGGGGCTCTTTGTGTCAAATACCAAAGAGTTTGAAAGGACCCTTGTAACCGGTATCGACCCACGGCTTGGAAGCCCGGTGTATTCACCTAAAACCCGGGTTAACCTGCCTTCATCAAGTAAGCCACTCCTATCCGTGTAATCCTGGCATGACCCGCCGAACGTTTGTGATTACTCTCCACCGAGACCCCGAACTTGTCAAAGTTAAAACGACGATTGGTTAGTTGGAGGCCCATCTTAAAAGGCTTTGTCAAATGGTTTAACTCAGCCGCCCGGCAGCCCATGAAAAGCCTCGAATTTGGGCTGGCAGCCCTTGAAAAGCCTCGACTACGCCGGTTTTATTTGCCTTTGTCAAGATTTTGTTCTCTTTTGATAAATTTTATGTTGAACCGGCGTCTCTCGACCCGGCATGACTAATGATCATCAAATTAACCCGTGTTCTTTAACCCATTTCGACTTTCAACTACAAGTTGTCAAGACATAATCACTTATAATCCGGTGTTTATTGACCCGCCCGGCTTTCGGCTATAAGTCGCCAAAGATATATTTGGATTGCGCCATTGGAATCATGCGCTTATAAATCATTGGATATATTATTCAAATAGCCAACATGGCTGGATTTTTATTTTGGTTATCAATAACGATTATTATGATTAAGGTTTTCAAAGTCGCTAAGAAGCAATGGCTATCATATTGTCAATGGATATGATTTATTCTACAATTGAAGGAATAGTCCCGAGTCATTGCGGGCTTACGACCCGGCACTTGGGGGCTACCAATTGCTCCTGTCAATTATTCAAGGTACAACGCTTTTTATCCATTATATTGAAGGGACCACCGCTCAGCTTGGTAAAGCACAAAGCTCTTAACCTTGTGGACATGGATTCAAGCCCCATGATGGGGGCTACACGTTGCTGTTCAAAGTTTACAAGATTATATTTACAAAGTCCCTGCTCATTATTGCATAATGACCCGCCCTTGGGGGCTACATTGGTTGAAGTTTTATGAGCATCAATTACAAGTCCCAGGTTGCTGCAAGCATGACAACCCGCACTTGGGGGCTACATATGTGGAATACTCAATTCGACTAGTGATTGAGATGAACAACCTGGATTTCTTCAAGAGAGTGGCGATTTATATTGAAGCAAAGTCTTAAGCCACCACTTTGTTCTCGCTCAAAGACTTGGGGCTACAGGTATTATATTATTATCGAAGAAATATTTTCAAATTCTCTGATTGAGCAAACTAGGTTGACCCAGCGTCACCAATCATCATGACCCTGTGGCTGCAACCCGGCGTCATTAATAATCATGAACCGGCGTTGGCAACAATCACGAACCGGTGTCTACGCAAATAATTATGAGCCAGCGTTGGTAACAATTATGACTCGGTGCCATCCATATCTATAAACCGGTGATCTTGGCAATGATAAACCGCAAATTTTACGCCCTTAAACCGCTGAAGATTGGATGAATATTTCAAGGACCGATATTGTTTTTAAGCATTGGGAGTTGAATCAAAGGAGTTATCCTTCACAATATTTTTCTATGAGAAACCAATGTCGCAAGTTGATTATGAAGCTGGCCTATTAAACCGGATTTTATATAAGGAGGAAATGACAAGGATTTAAGGATGATCGATGCGGTTTACAAGAATTCTTAAACCGGAGCATAATCTGTCAAGTTTTCTCTTGTGTTTATTTCACAGGATCGATTTAACATGGATAAATCCAAATTAAACTGGGGCTAATGTCGGGATATACCTCATGGCGTAAACCGGCCGGAAGTATAACCCGCCGGACTTGGCGATTTACTGAAGAACTCACGACACTTGGCGGTTCACTTTGGCGACCCGGCGGTTTATGGTTCATTGGTAATCCGCAAAGCGGGTCGAGGAGCGGCAAGACCCGTGGCCTGATTGGGCGGTTCATGAAGGCCGGTTCAACTACGGTGGGCAGTTTAAGAGGAAAGGCGTGAGGAATATTTGTCTTACAAGGAGCTAAGACATGGACTTGTATCCGACTTGTAATACAAGATAGGCTAGTCCTAGTCCTAATAGGACTCCACATGTAACCCGCCTTTCAACATATATAAGGAGGGGCAGGGCTCCCCAAAAGAGGAGAGGCGACAAGCAAACAACAATATCTAGGGCTAGACACAACTAGAGGAGAGCCGGTTTACGGCGACTCCCTCATGATCATAATGAGACCTAGCCTCAAACAGCACGTAGGGCTATTACCGGATGATGTTTCCCGGGACCCGAAGCTGTCTAAACCCTTGTATTGCGTGTTGATCCGCCCTGCGTCTCTCGATTCCGCTCAACCCCTCTCAAGCTACCACATAGGTGCATTGGCCTCGCGACTAAGTCCTGACACTAAGGACATCTGGCGTGTTAATTCCACGACACCCCTCCCGATGAACAGGACCCCCGTTTCGACCGTAGCGCTCCAACACAAGTCCGTTTCCTCCGTTTTGCGGTACGCCACACCCCTCCCGATCAACAGGACCCCGTTTGATCGTAGGAGCTCCGCTTCCTCCGCTTTTGCGGCACGCTGCACTGCCCCGATGAATAGGATCCCGTTTCAACGTGGCGGTCGAACACAAGGCCGCTTTCTCCGCTTCTGCGATACGCCAGGCCTCGCTTCCATCGGCTGTTCCGTCCAAGCCCTCCCGATGAACACGACGACGCATTCGTTCCGACCCAGCCGGTTGGCTCCCCATGAACACGACGACGATGTTGTTTCTCCGCTCGACCCAGCCATGTACACGAGCCCTGGCCAGACGTGACGCTGCAGTAGGCGTTCGAGACCCCACCCGTATGTACGACGCGGGTCAGATTTACTTTCTTGCACCACGGCCGTTGTAATGACGTGTACATGCTACGTGCGGCGCCTCTACTATGACACGCGGCGCCTCTACATCGACCAAAGATGTACGCATACGTTCGCGACCATGATGACAACGCCACGCACGCTTCGACCAGGTGGGTCCCGACCGCCGTGCACTTCCTTGCTGCGAAGATGTAGCCGGTGGGTCCCAGCAGTGGGGCGAATCGCTTTTTGGTTTTTGCGGACGCACTTCCTTGCGTGCAAACATGTAGTGGTGGGTCCCAGTGGGGAAACGTTTTTTAAATACGGTGGCCCGTCCGGTGGGTCCCCGCTGTCGGTGGAGGAATAATTATTTTGCACATAATAAGGAGGCACTTCCTTGTGCGGCCGTGGACCCACTGTCGGCCTTTCCACGCATACCCACGTCCGATGGAAGCCGCTCCTTGACCACGTTGACCACGCCGCGCCAAGAGCACTGTGGCGGTGGACGACGGTGAGGCCTAGGAAGGGGACGACGCGAGCCGGGAAGACGCAGCGATGGAAGCCCGCGCAGAGAGGAGTACGAGGGTTCGCTGGTTCGGCTGTGGTGTGAGGCTGCCGTTGCCGCAGGGCCTGGCCAGCGGTGGGAATAGTAGGGGGCGGTGAGGCCTCTGCGGCAGCATAGCCGGCCACGGGAGGTAGGAGCATGCGGCACGACCGGCGCTGCTTTGGGTGGCTGGAGCAACAAGACCAAAGGTTGAAGAAGCACTACGGCCGTTGGATGGACATCGTACGGTCACTGGAGCTAGAATCGTTCATATTGACTAAGTTGACAAAGCACTCCGTCCCCGTCAACTTAGTAGGCCCACAAGTCAGCCTCCCACCAAGGTGGGTCCCAACCAGCAGGGGGAGTATTCATTTTTTGTCCGTAATAAGGAGGCACTTCCGGTGGGCCCGAGCTGACAGCGGGGGGAACGTTTTTTTTCCGCAATATGGTGGCCCGTCCGGTGGGTCCCAGCAGTCAGGGGGGAAACATTTTTTTCACGAAATACGGTGGCCCGTCCGGTGGGTCCCTGCTGTCAGGTGGAGGAATCATTATTTTCCGCATAATAAGGAGGCACTTCCTTGCTGTTGTTGTGGACCCAACTGTTAGCCTCTCCACATACAGCCCACGTCTGATGGAAGCCGTTCCTTGATCATGTTGACCACGCCGTGCCGAGAGCACCAGGGCGGTGGACGATGGCGAGGCCTAGGAAGGGGACGACGCGGAGCCGGGGAAGACGCGGTAGTGGAAGCCCGCGCGGAGAGGAGTACGAGGGTTCACTGGTTCGGCCGCCCCGAGGCTGTCGCCGCCGTGGAATAACAGGGGTGTGGGTGAGTAGAGGGATGGCCCGCCAGCGGTGGGAGTAGTAGGGGCGGTGAGGACTCGCGGCATCATAGCCGCCATGGGAGGCAGGTGGAGCACGCAGCACGACCAAGCCTGCTTTGGGCGGCCGGAGCAAGAAGACCAGAGGTTGAAGAAGCACTACGGTCGCGTTGGATGGACATCGACGGTCAATGCAGCTAGAATCGTTTATATTGACTAAGTTGACAAAGCCCTTGGAACGCTGGCCAACTTAGTAGGCCCACTGTGTCAGCCTCCGAAATGGTGCGCCCGGATGTCGTGGGAGGAATCATTTTTGGGCGGTGAAGCAAGAATATCCGAGATTGAAGAAGAAGACGACATCCGTTGGATGGACATCCAACGCCACGATTCTTGAACCGTGTGTTGTTGACAAAGCCTTGCATACGCGTCAACTTAGTTTTTTTAGGGGACGCGTCGACTTAGAAGGCCCACAAGTGTGTGGCAGAGAACATATAGCCCATTTGCGATTTGTAAGAATGTATATCCCATTTTTTAATTCTAATGGAATTTACTACAGCCCATTTACAGTTTGTTAAAAGTACAGCCCATTTTCTAGCTAGGACAACGAATAATAATTTCAACCAACCGCTCAAAACAGAATTCAAAAAAAATCCCACATTTTTATGGGATCCCAAATATTTTTATCCGAAATTTCTAGTCAGATTAAATATAATTTCAAAATAAAGTTGTATTACGTTAAAATCCAACGAAATATTGCGCGCGCAACAAGTAATGAAATTAAAATTTTCAAGTTCCAAAAATAATATATTTTTAAACTAATTACGCGTTTACGCATCTTTTATAGTTCTTGCCAGTTATTATAATTACATCCCATTTATTATTTCTTGAAGTCCATTTTCTTGTTAAGCCTAATGCATACCTCCTAGGAAAGTTTGCAGCCCAGCGGGGCGGAGAATAACAAGTTGACCCGGATATTGTGTACAACTGTCGGCCCAGTTGCATTGCTGATGTTGAAAAAAAGGCCTGTGTAGTACAGTACAACCTAACATGGCTACTCAGCCCACATTCAGTGACGCCGGAAAGGCCCAAACAAGGCTTCTGTACAACTTTTTGAAGTCACTGAGCTCAATTAATAACTTAAGAAAAAAGTTAGATTATAGTGGAACCTAATTAAAAGTTGTCATGAGCAAAGAAATAATTCAACGGGTCCCACTTGTGCGTGTGTGTGTGTGTGTGAGAGAGAGAGAGAGAGAGAGAGAGACCCATCGGTCGATGCTCGTAAATACATCTTTCAGCCATATGCATAGCTGATGCTCAGTAAAAACTTATATAGTTGACACAATCATATAGAACATCATAGCACACTTAACTTGCATACAAAAATTTCACGCAGGCGGCACAATCAGGATGGAAGCAGTGGATCGCTACGGGTAGGGCTATGTTGAAACCAACGAACTCGTACATAACGGTTCATCTTCTTTATCAATGACATGGAAATATCTTGAATGATGTGCAAAGAAAACAGACAGGCAACACAATAAGTTCTGCTAGCACATTAAGTTGACGTACATCCCTTTCTAAAAAAAGTTCAGGTACAAAATTAGAACAGGTCACAATCAAATGTCTTTGGCACATCGATTGCTTCACACCCATAGCTCGGATTTAACTAGTATTTTCCGTCCCAAAATTATTGTCTTAGATTTATCTAGATACGGATGTATCTAACACTAAAATGTGAATAGATACATCCGTATGTAGACAAATCTAAGACAATAATTTTGGGACAGAGGGAGTATGTGACAAGATTCAGTTGTTACCTCAAATTAGAGCACATCCAGGCAGCCAGCCCTGCCTCTTCTCCCAAAGAAGCAGTAGCCTCCGCCGCGCGATGGAGTAGGCCTTGTGCAATCCATCATTCTGAGCAACACGGGGAAAGTCTGACGTTGAATCCTGTAATGGACGTCGTCGACGGACCCTGGCACCAGCGGCGGCGGTAGGACTTCGATTGATGGATTGACCACTTCTTCGACATGCACGAACACTCGATACAGGTACATCCCTAAAATGGTCCGCGGCGGCCTTGGTGGCGACGAATAGTACAACCCCGGTTCCTGCACCGGTATCTCAACACCAATCACCTTCGGTATGGTGGATGACTTCTTCATCCATGCCATAACCATCAGAGCCCAGCTGTCTGGAGGAACAAACATACTTACGAGCTCACCTCCAAGGTCGTTGATAAGCTCATTCATGGACTCGTTGTTCCAAGCACGTCGAGGCATGCCATGGAAGGTAAGCTTTGTTAAAAACTCAAGCTCAGAGGGCACCGAGCCCCATCCTGGGTGCCACCGGTCAAAGCTCACCAGCGCGCCATCGCAGAACAAACACCGGGAAGATTCGAACACACGACTGCACTCGAAAGTTGTCCGGAACCTGACGAAGAAATCAGCCGGTGGCGGACAGACTTCGACGAGCAAGTCACTTATTTGGATGTCGTGCGCAATGCCAAGAGCTTTGACAAGGTCGTCCGGCGAGACGGGAGGCCGGTCGCCGTTGATGGTTACCATCAGCACTTTGCCGACAAAGCCGTCGTCAAGCGCCGCCATGCCACCGCTGGAGCGACAAAGACGCAGCTGACCAAGGCAGGACGGGCCTCAGGATCTCCGGCTCGGAGATCCGCGTTGACCAGCAACATGATAGTGAGCTTGAGTATAGGGAGTACATGAGGGGGCTTTGGGGGAACTGGAGTAGGAATCGAGATTCTAGAGGTGGGGGAGGGGCGGGATATTGGGGATGAAAAGGTAGCTTGAAATTTAACACGCTACTAATATGCTCTCGGCTAAGAAGACGTAAAAACACCGTGGCACCCACATGTCGGCCTAAGAATCCTTATTCTTTCTTTTTGGAGAGCCCGCCTTTTTTAGGATCTTTTGGGAGCCCGGCACGATAGTCATAATTGACCTGTTTGGCTTATGCGTTACTACTCGGCCCATATTCAACGACACCTCATCGCCCAAACAAGTGTACATCATCGAAAAGACACCGAGCTCAAATTATATAACTTGAAAAAGGAGATACACTCAACACTGGAGAATGGTGATGCCCTCATTTAGCCCACCAAGTAGTTCGAGACAATAAACAGTTCAAACAATGATATATATAACATTCAAACACTGACTAGTGACTACTACTAACATAAAAAACAGGACATGATAGTTCATAAGAAGTCTTGCTACACCACCAAAACGCACCCATCTGCAGCGCTCGGACTCTCGTGATCCAGACGAGAATGACATTCTAAACAGAGCCAACTATTACATAGTAAGAGTGACATAGACGAGGATGACCAAATGACAAGGAATATGCATAACAAAAGAAAGAACTACCCATCCAGAACAAGCAGCAAAGGCAACAAAGTCATTCGAAGAGATGATCCAACACCATCATAATTTGCAGCCCTGCTTCGGCGACCAATGATCCGGAGACACCAGTACTCCACCCTTTTGACGCAACAGCCCAATTACCTATCAACCTGAAGGCTTGAACCACATCACTGCCTGTCGTAATTGAGACATCCAAGGATCAAAGTTAATCCGAATGCCTTTGTTATTCTCACCTTCTTTTGGCTGCAGGTTGTATCATTGACAATCAGGGGAGTTTGCTCCTCAACTCCTAGGGCTCGCTGTAGACACAGTTTTCCGTATCAACAGAGCCTCTCGCCATCAAGGTCCTTGCCAACGGTGATCTCCTCGTTAATCGGATAATTGAGTCCAAGAAACAGAGAGTGTGAACCAAGGCTGTTTACCCGCCTCCAACTAAAAATCCTCAAGGCCCCAACAAGTCGGGTATCCTGCTCATAGACGTAAGAACCATCGTCCGCACTCACGTATTTCACGGTGCTTGTATACGATGGGGTTTTGCAATATAACTTTTCCGGCTCATGTGTCCGAATGATCATCGATCTTTTGCCGTCAGTTCGATCGAATCGAGGAACCAGTTGTGCTTCCCTGCTTTTTGGAAAAGGTGGTGTGATTACAAAGGGCGATGGCTTTAGGGACACTGCATCATATCAAAAAGGATAGGCATTGTTAATGTAAGATCAGCATTGTTCAGAGTATGAGTAGGATAATGCAAGAAACAGCATTGATATGTCCCTGTTGGAACTGGGAGGCAAATACAGGGAAATGTATACTAGGTTCGAAAATATAGAAGTGTCGTGCATGGTTATACTCATGTTATCTCGCAATCGATTCTTCACAGGAAACTACCATGTCATGCATGTTATGGAATCATGTTCTGTCCTCAGAAAGAAATTCTTCAAGGTAACTAACAGACCATGCATTGTTATATACTCGTGTTCTGTGGGAAAAAATTTTGTGAGGATATTATTCTAGCCATTGATTGCTAAAGGGTGAATATACGTATGTACACATGGTAAGCATTACAGGATTTCACTACTTCCAAATATAGAGTTCTCCATATGCACATTTACTTCCCTAATGTATGGTTAGATGGAACCAACAGTGTGGTGCATGTTTCTACATCATGAAAATGAGGAAACTAACATGGTCATTGATACACACTCATATTTAGTAGTAGTATATAGATTACTATAAAATAAGGAGAATATCCATATATTCCTAACCGTTTGATTATTCAGGGGTACAAATTGGCTGTAATGACATGATCACAATTGCATGAATTAACTCATTCCAAATATAGCTGATTTACGGCGTCTCTAATACATTGCCATAGTTCTACTCAAATTCTGCTCAAACAGGGATATGCCAATCATCACAAAAAGTTCAAACAGTGTCATGGCGTCATCATTAACATGGGATGGAAACAACTTACACGCGCCGTCCCAGCAATACATGGTGCCATCTGCTTTGTCGATCGCATAGATGATGCCATTGTGTTCAATAGCATCACAGAAGTGTGTATCAGCTTTGACGACGATCCACTGCGAGCTGAGTTGTCTCCATCTAAAGAAGGCACCGGTGTAAAGATAGGCGAGTCCCTTGTCGAACAAGGCAGTTAGCTTGAAGTTTGCGTTATCCGCATGTCGTGTGGGCACTTGGCAGATTACAATCTTCTGCAAAACAAGGTCCATCCAACTGACGCGGTAATCTAGATGACTAGGACCGCGATGGTAATACTCTATATAATCCAACGGAGGAAGGATAATCTCATGGGAGGTCTGGAAGTTCACGAGCGCCAACTTTTTACTGTCTTCTCTGACGGCAACCATCTAGTGGGAGTTCATGCTGACCCAGTACGTACCTGCCAAGAAGTTTTGGGCGATGGTGATCGGATCGAAGTCGAGGGAAATGATGTACGGCGACCCACTACATACATGCAAAGAAGTTTCGACTAATGGAGATCGTATTGAAGTCGAGGGGCATCATGTACGCCTCCGTATCATGGTGAGCCAATCTCGCAAGACCAGATAGCAGCAAGCAGGGTGTCTTGAAAAGCTTAGGCCTCGCTTCAACGATGGCCGTGCGCATGCCCCTTGAGCATGCAGCCAGCCGCAGGGCGCTCAACATATCCATACACGTACATTAGAGGTCGAGGACGTCACTGGGGAGATAGCTCCAATCACGGCTCATATGGATCCTGCGCGGTTCGCGTTCGGCCATGGTGGAGTTTGGAAGGTGGGGTTTTGGGGGGCTTGATTTACGGGGGAGAAGGCTGTCGGTGCTGGAGCGGCTAGCGAGGGAATAGTGGTACTGGGGGAGGCGAGCGAGGCGAGGGTATGCGGGGGCACAGTGAGATAATGAAGAGTGACCTCAGGATCTCCAGCGAGACGGAGATGGAGATGGAGTGGTACTAGGGGAGAGGGAGACGAGGTGAGGCATGCTATACAACAAGCGGTGATAGTGATCCGCAAAGGCACAAGGTGAGGCTGACTTTGGTAACCCGGACACGCCGCCTGGACTGGTGTCACCTCGGGCACAGGGTCTTGTCACTTCACTGTGAGGACCGGATGAATAATAGTATTTTGACCATCAAGTGTACCACAGTTGTACTACTACTACTACTACTACTACTACTACTACTACTACTACTACTACTACTACTACTACTACTACTACTACTACTACTACTACTACTACTACTACTAGTAGTAGTAGTAGGAGTAGTAGGAACATGAGTACACTCCCGTGCTAGCATGCCTCTGGGTTCACTTCATCCTTCAGTTATCATCCATATTGCGAGCAGAACCAAATTCTCGTGCATGCGGAAGCGCGAAGAAGGACTTTTCTTTTTTTGAGGATAACCGCATATTCCTTAACCGTAGTAGGAACATGAGTAGTATTCCCTCCGGTCCTCTTTTGTCTGCATAACTTTTTTCAGTATTTCTCTAATTAGTCTCACAGATATACCCTTTTGCATGCGCCCATTTCCTCCATGCCCCGCATTCACAAAGATTAATTAGCATACGCATGAGCAGCTGCACCCCGACTCCAGCCAATAAACTGCAGCATGCAAGTGGGCCACTCTGTGCGTGTGGGAGAGAGAAAAGACAACCGAAGAGCCCTTCTAATCCATTGCATGCAGCAGTCAAACCACCGCACCTCTCCTCATGCATGTGCATAACTTCTCCCATTTACTTCTCCATCGGGAACCTATTTTCCTCGGCTTTTTCACTACTCCTTGATCTTCATTTGCATCCAAACCACACTGCATTCACATTGTTTTAACCTCTTCACATCCTCCTGGAGTAATTCCGAAGCCCCTATAAATAATCATCTTCTTTAGTTAGATTAGCCATCTAATCCTAATTCTCCAAACCATAGCCCTCCGATCCAGCGGTTCCAAATAGCGAAAGAGATCGAGATGCAGGTTTTTAGCGTCCAACATGTCCTCGTCGAAGGCTCGTTGAGCATAGTTGCCACAGTCACCGACCACTCAAGGGTTGTTCGGAAGTGGATCAACAATGTATCCAACTCCCTCTGAAAGGTGGAGATGAATGTCATCGGTCTCGACGCAGAGTACACGGAGTGTGCCACTAGGAAGATCCAACGCGCCGCTGTCCTTCAGCTGTGCCTCGAAGATGGTGTTTTGGTGTACCACATCATACACGCGCCCTCCATACCAGGTGAGCTTCATGATTTCTTGTCTCGGGAGGACATATACTTCTATGGGGCAGCCATCGCAGGGGACAAACAGAAGTTGGAGCCGTACAACCTTGATTCGAAAAGCATCGCTCACCTACAAACCAGAATAAAAATTCTTGTAGAAGATTGTGATAAACCGACACCATCCCTATTCGACATAGCAAATTTTGTGCTAGGAACAAATCTTCAGAAGGGTGACGAGACGCTGGCATTAAGGTCGTCTGGATGGGAGAATTATCCCTTGACGCATTTAGCGGATAAAATATGCTGCCCTCGATGCTCGTGTGAGTTTCGAGTTAGTTGCAATGTACAAAGAGCTTGTTGCGAAGCAGTCTCCCACATAAAATGAGAAGAAGAAGAAGAAGAAGAAGAAGAAGAAGAAGAAGAAGAAGAAGAAGAAGAAGAAGAAGAAGAAGAAGAAGAAGAAGAAGAAGAAGAAGAAGAAGAAGAAGAAGAAGAACAAGAAGAAGAAGAAGAAGAAGAAGAAGAAGAAGAAGAAGAAGAAGAAGAAGAAGAAGAAGAAGAAGAAGAAGAAGAAGAAGAAGAAGAAGTTGCACCCGCAGCAGGGCATTATGGATGGATGAACTATTTCCTCTCTTGTATTAAAAATATTCCCTCTCTATATATATTGATATAGATGGACTATTTCGATGGTGTGCATGTCTTTGGAACAAGTAGTAGCGTGGGTCCGCTTGACTATAAGGAACTATTTATCCGCCTAGCTTTCTCTACTACTCCTTCTAGTGATCGGTATGCAATACATATGTCCGTAGACATGACAGCTTGTCCATGGAAGTTCAACTATGGTGACCATCACATTTCATCCACGGCCACTCGCGATTCCCACGACACCGCTCCAACCCACGGCACCACGTCCCCCGACGTGCGCCTCACCCCTCTCGGCCAAGACGCCTCTCAGCCTTTGTGTGCATGACATGTGGGCCACCATAAATGCGGCGAGCATCAAGTTTCTACCACAGCCACACGCGATTCCCACGACACCGCACGAACCCATGACACCACACGTCCCGCACCATCGAATTTTCATCCAAATTTGTGACACATTTCGTCCCGCATCAATCCTCACCGAATACTTCAGACTACACGTAGTACCACCGGTATGGCCATCTACGCCAGAACGCCCCGACGCCCAGCTGTGGCACCCTCGCCACAGCCACGCCACCACCGACCGGTTCATCTCGAACGAGTGAGTCGCAAACCACACCACCACCATGAGAATGACATGTGGGCCAGCCGCATTTAACGCCCGCATGTCATTGACTCGGAGCATGGTTAATAATATAGCCGGCTGCTGGCTATATGATGTTGCCACGTCACATATAGCCAAGCTTGTACTAGCCAGCAAGTACAATAGTTGAATATTAATATGTACTACTTTGTTGTTACATGACCCACCTCGCTCTCTCATAAAATGCCTAAGAGCACGTGCTGCAGCTGGCTGTTAACTAGTAGCCCGCTTCTCTTCTCTTTCGTCTTCTCTCTCGTCCAACTAAGCAAAAATATAATATTTAATGTCTTACAGCCCGCCTACATCTCCTTATTGTACTTGCTCTCATAGGCCGGGCACTAAGCCACTGAAGTTCGGTCCCGTGGGCCCCGAGAGGGAAATGTAACTCCTGCGGCAAGCCTTGTGGTGCTCCCGCAGTACGAGCTCGTGCCAAACCCGGAATTTGTTTCTTACTACTACCAACTACTAGTAAGGTACACGTGCATTGCACGCATGAGATTCTAGTGGTTTGTGCATTATGCTTCTACATGTGGAGTCTTCTAGATTCTACATGTGGCAAAATCTGGTGGGATGTAGATGATATCCAACGGCCAGTACTGCTCGGATTTGCCATCTTTGTACCATCGGATTGGCTTCATCCAACGAACAACTTTCAAAGTTATGGTTTGGTTTGCGGCCTAAGGTTGCCATGCCTAAGCTTAGGCGTGCCGGCATGTGATTGGTTCATTGCTACACTTGTGGCTTGCCACACTTTTCTAGCTACATGGTCCACATGTCATAGACTCAACTTCTTGCCAAATCTTGCCACACTTGTGGTGGACATTTTGTTAGCCACATTTTTTGTGGCAGACACACTTTGCCTAAGCTTAGTTGTGGCAAAGTTAGTCATGAATGAAGTTCAACCATGGAGTCTTCTAGATTCTACATGTGGCGGAATCTGGTGGAATGTAGATGATATCCAACGACCAGTAGTGCTCGGATTTGCCATCTTTGTACCGTCGGATTGGCTTCATCCAACGACCAAATTTCAAAGTTATGGTTTGGTTTGCAGCCTAAGGTTGCCACGCCTAAGCTTAGGCGTGCCACAAGTGTGTTTGGTTGCGTTCTCGTCTCAGAATAGTTGTTCCCTCTTCATGGATGCTCAACTCAACACCCCTCTTCATGTATGCTCTCTTCATGCATGCTTCTAGTGTATTTGTGCTAATCTAGTGTGGACTCATGCACCCTCCATACACTCTACCAAACACCCAAAAATGGGTCGAGAAGGGAACTCTTGGGATCATGCACCCTTCACACACCCTACCAAACACACTGTGCATGTGTTTGGTTCATTGCTACACTTGTGGCTTGCCACACTTTTCTAGCTACATGGTCCACATGCCATAGACTCAACTTCTTGCCAAATCTTGCCACACTTGTGGTGGCCATTTTTTTAGCCACATTTTTTGTTTCAGAAACACTTTGCCTAAGCTTAGTTGTGGCAAAGTTAGTCATGAATGAAGTTCAGCCATGTAGTCTTCTAGATTCTACATGTGGCAGAATCTGGTGGAATGTAGATGATATCCAACGACCAGTAGTGCTCCGATTTGCCATCTTTGTACCGTCAAATTGGCTTCATCCAACGACCAACTTTCAAAGTTACTCACACACTATATATGGGGTATAGATATAGATGTGTCGGCCCGTTGCAATGGATCCAAAGTATATCTGTTTAGTGGAGTGCACTCTAAACACATTATCTATTTATTTTTCTCTAACCTTTCATAGCCATGCAACTAAGCCACATAAGCTTCATGGGTGCCCCCCACATCATATTATTCATACTACGTTGATGTAAAAAAGATAAATCACCCAAAACAAGATCTTGCCGCTTTTTTGTTCCTACGATGTCAGTGCCGCACGTACCTACTAGTTGTATAGTGGTAGTACTAATTGTATAGTACAAACTTGGTAATAGTAGGAGCAGAGAGTAGTACGGAATGCTCCTACTCTATCAACGAGCCCCATCTCGACACCAAATTTCTTGGCTTTCGTACTCTGACTAGATCTTCCCCTCGTTTCTGTTTTCCAACCCATCGGCGGGCGGGGTGCGGTTTGCCAATAGTCGGTTTGCTCAACGGCGGTCCCACATGAAGGTGAAAATGCTAGGCAACATGCCTTCCCTAAGCTATGTGTCGTGCCGGACGGGCCGTGGAGTACTCCCGATTCCCGGGCATGTGGGGGGGGGGGTGTGATGCGAACGCGGCAGGCCTTTTCCTTTTACTAGCAATGTGCACGTGCGTTGCGACAGATCCAAAGTAGTAGAATAGTAGTACTTGTTCACAAACTTGAAAGGAATCACTCTTGTTTTGATATACTCCTAATATATTACTACCTCCGTTCCTAAATATTTGACTTTTTAGAGATTTCAAATGGACTATCACATACGGATTATATAGACATATTTTGAAGTGTAGATTCACTCATTTTGCTTTGTATGTAGTCACTTATTGAAAAATCTCTAGAAAGACAAATATTTAGGAATGGAGGGAGTACTTTTCACTCAAAATATATTTCTCAGGCTGTTTTAATGAGGTGAGGGAGGGATGTGGTTGCTTTCAAGTTAATAAGGGTTTTTTGCAAATTGGAGAAAAGAAGTGGGCTATTGTTGCAAAAATGCCACGACTTACCTCACAAATTGCTAGATGCAGATCTAATGGTCGAAATTGACGATGGCGTATTAATACACCACCATCACCAACCGAGTCTTTTATAGGAGTATATATTTCTCAGTGCTGTTTTGATGAGGTGAGGGAGGGATGTGGTTGCTTTCAATATAATAAGGGTTTTACGCAAATTGGAGCAGAGAAGTGGGCTATTGTTGCAAAAATGCCACAACTTACCTCACAGTCGTTAGATGCAGATCTAATGGTCAGAAACGACGGATGGCAGACACACCACCATCACCAACTAAGTCTTGTATAGGAGTAGGAGTAGAGAAACATGTATAAATTGTAACATTATGGTTTTGCTCCTTGGCACGATCGATAGATAGAAATAATAATGATTGGAAACACTAGGGCGGGGCTATTTCCGCCAGATAAGCAGGGTACGTAGTAGCTAGGTTGGCGCATCATCGATTTGGTCACACGCGGTCTGACATGTTCTAGTGTTTCTAGCAAGATGCCCGCGCATTGCACGAAGTTGAAGGAAAAGGTAAGCACAACTTATAAATTGACGGATGGAGTACTAGCTACAGTGATGCATATAATTAAGCAAAGGGATCGCACATGTCGGTATTGACTGGAACGAGAATGCAACATCACAATAAGAATTAAGGCCACGATGATGGTGCGATCGCAGTGGTGGTTACAGAAGGCAAGAAGAAAGATGCATCCATCAACGTACGACCTCCTCCTCCTCAACTTAGTGCGCCGGGCCACCGACCGGCGGCTAAGGAGTGGCGGCTTTTGTGGCGAGGTCGAGGTGCTTCTCAGCAAAGGCATCCAAGGCTTCCAGTCGGTTGAGGAACGCCAACGTCGTAGCATCCTCACTGGCCTTGTAGATACCAATGTACACGAGTTGCTCGTACACGTGGATGTGTAGGTCGACGAATTCTTGCAGGGCGTGGCGCCTAGAGGCGAGCGCGACCTCCAGGTGGACATTCTTCGTGGCGTCGGCGGGCAGCCGCAGGGCCACCAGTGCTTGAAAAAGGTTCCGGCCATGGAGGCCGATTAGGGTGGCAGGCAATGAGGAGCCCGGCGCTGGCCGGAGGAGTACGGCGATGTCGCTCATGCGAAGCTTCTTGAGGACAGTGAACTTGTTGGTGGTGGCAACGATCATCTGGTCCAACTGAGAGTCGTAGTTGGCGTCGACGGCGGCCATCCACCAGCCGGTCTCCAACACCGTTTGGAGACGATCCTCGGTGCCATGCCGCAGGCGGACATCGTTGACCATCTGGCATAGCCGCTAGCCGCTCGCGCGCATCGCCGCCATGGGTCTGGAGTGAGCTCTTTTGCGCTTAGTGTAGGTGCTTGGGCAAATGCTTAGGTGCGTACGATGCGGAGATGCATTGGAATGGAGGGGCGCCTTTATATGAGGGCAAACTGTGTTGCATTCACATCGTGCAGCCTCTTTTTCCATCCTCCTCCCATTACTTCCTCATGCATTAATTGAAGGAGGATGCATTGGCCGCTCAACATTTCGGGAACCGCTACTCCCTCGCCGCTGCGCATTAAAGCCGCATCGGAATCGCGCTACCGCCAAATCGAATAGTAGTATCGCACCGCCACGCACGCCAGTTGAACACGCCTCCTCGCCTCCATCAAACCCTCCGTTAAACCCGCATGCAAACCGAGAAACCCACTCCGCCACACGTCTGCTCATGAGCGGGCCGGAATTAAACGCAACACCGCCGAAGCTCCTCCCGCCCGCCTCGCTTAAACGAGGCTGACGCCGCCAAGCTCCTACCGTCCTCCCTCTATTTACACGAGGCCGCACAGACGGGCAAGAATCGCACCCTCCGCCGCTCCCCATCTCCGCCTTTCACCAATTTCTCCACTCTTTGATGGCTTCCGAGGAGCCGTTCTCCAAAGATATTACCCGGCTGGGTGGCATGGAGCCCTCGACACGGGCGAGGCCGCTCGGTGCTTCACCAACCTCGCTTGGCCCGACGGAGCCGCTTGCCGCCCCAAGCAGGCACGTGGTTCAAAGAACTCGCCGCCCAGTTCAGCTCGATGAGGAGTGGCGAAGTTACTCACGCCAAAGACGGGCGGCAAGCACACCGTGCAAGGCGTCGTCGCTATCGCGTCGTACCGTGCCTCCCATGTCTGTGGGTGCGCCTCCCGTGCCTGCGGCAGCGCCATGCAGGCAGAGACAGAATTTGGGTGCGTGGACAGCAACGAGTCGGTGGCCAGCTTCTCCGTGTCCGCCGCCATCATCGAGGAGAAGTAGAACACGGGAGGCCGCCGCCACTCGGGTCCCATGAAGGCCACCGCCGAGGCGCCGACTGCGCATTCAGGTGGTTTCTTTGCTTCTTTGTCTCTTCCGAGGACCTTCATCGTCCCCGCAAAGTGTCTGCCGGACATGAGGAAGACAAAGGGATCCGCGGGCGGCCATTTAGATTATGTACTCCCTCTCCAGCTGGCGGGATTTTTTTTTCTAAGAATGGATAAATTGAAAGTATATATAACTAAAATAAGTCTAGATACATCCATTTCTAGGACAAGTATTTCCGGACGGAGGGAGTATTAATTATACCAAGATAGCCAGATTGGCACCGCTTAGTTCATGTAAATGTAATGAAATCCATCATGTTTATATGAAGATCCGGCTTTTTTATACGAAATCCTTCATACTTATATGAAATCAGTCCGTGTTTGCACGAATTTCATCTGGTTGGTTAGAGTTGTGAAAATGTATGCCGCTGGCGTTTGATGTCGTCCTCCGCGGAAGGAAACGGGAGGAAATTTGTCGGCTGCCGTTGGAGATGCTCTTATGCTGGAAATAATAGAGTGACATCCAATCCATTTGAGTTAATTATGTGTATGATTGTCCCTCTATAAAAGTTAATTGCATGTACAAAGGTACACGTTACTTGCGTGGTGGCTACTGACTGCATGTAAAGTTAAAAAGAAACAAGTCCATCCTTAATATTGTATTCTAAGTACTCTGTGGGTTCCACTATCAGTACAGTAGCGAAAGAAGTATATATTAAATAAGTACTATATAATATAAAAATCTAAAGTTAAAGACAGAATTCGAACTCATGTCATCGGGTTGCAAGCATCCGGCGCTAACCAGTCCAGCACATTTTTGTTGTAGACCATGCTGTTGATATATCTCCATGTCTACTCTTATACTCCATCCATTCCTAAATATTTGTCTTTTTCAGATTTCCAATGGACTACCACATACGGATGTGTATGTAGACATATTTTAGAGTGTAGATTCACTCATTTTGCTCCATATGTAGTCACTTGTTGAAATCTCTAAAAAGACAAATATTTAGGAACGGAGGGAGTAGAAAACAGAGTTGGTGATGATGATGTGCATGCCATCCTGCAATATAGGCCGTCGGATTTATATCTAACGGATAGGAAGAAAACTGTGGCAATTTTGCAAAAATTTACCCACACCCCTCTCCACGTTCGTAAATACGGCCTTACCTTGTTCATCCTTTTCTCTCACAAGATAAAATACTCATACAAATGCATCTTGATTTTCCATGCAACGCACGGGAATCTAGCTAGTTTCTTTTAAAATAGTTACTGCAATAATTGGGTTGAAGTGATATATTTTATGTCTGCCCTGAATGATTTCGGATTCACTAGTGGTAACAAAGAAAAGGTTGCCTTGTTAATTAACAGAAAACAGGGTGAAAACTATCACATGAGGCCAGTAAAAACGAGGCACACTGGGTTCAGCGTCATCGTCACTACAGCTGTGCGCACGCGAAAAGTCTACATATCGAGGGGGCTACTGAGCGAGGCACAGAGACACAATGTTCGAGGGAGAAACCAATTGACAGATTACAATCAGATTGAGTTGTCACCCTTCTGCTGTCATTGTTGGGGTGGGGGAGGGGGAGGGAGAGAAAGACGTATCGAGAGTGTGCGTGGTAGGCACAGAGGCACAACTAGAGAGTGTGTGTGTATGTGTGTTTGTGTGTTTGAAAGAGGAGTAGATAGATTCAAGATCGAGGTGTCGCCCTACTCCTTCGGTGTCGGGTAGTGTGTGTGCGTGTGTGTGTGTTTGAGAGAGAAGTCAGTCGATAGATTAGTATCAAGATCGAGGTGTCACCCTACTCCTTCGGTGTTGGGAAGTTTGTGTGTGTGGTTGTGTGGGTGTGGGTGGGTGTGTCGGGGGGGGGGGGAGTGATACTTACATATCCCTACTCTTATAAAAAACAGAGTTGGTGATGATGGTGTTCCTGCCATCCTACAATATAGGCCATCCGATTTATACCCGATGGATATGAAGGAAACTGTGGCAATTTTGCAAAAAGATACCCACACCCCTCTCCGCATTTGCAAATAAGGCATTTCCTCGTTCATCCTTTTCTCCCACAAGATAAACTACTCATACAAATGCATCTTGATGTTCGGTGCAACGCATGGGCATCTTGCTAGTAGGGAGAAGGAGTTTGTGTGACACATATCTAGCTATATTAAGGGATAGGTAGATAGCATTTGTGCGAGGCATACTTACAGCATCACGAAGATAAACAAAATTGTGTGCATGCAAGTGCCGGAAAAAATGAAGCGAGAAACAATGTGTTGGAGAGAGAGAGAGGGAGAGAGAAATCTCAAAACAAAAGGTGCTCTGTTGGAATCCCATTGTATGTATTCATATGGTTTCGGAACTTGAGTTAACCTTAGGCATATGTGTGAGAGACATTATTATACTTTGAAACATTAGTGGTTGTGGGTGGGCGGAATTAAAGGGGTGGGCGTGTTCTACAGAGAGAGCGTGTGTGTTTCTATGTGAGAGACTTGTAGGACGGGGTAGAAAGACGAATTCTAACCTTGACGGAGGGAGAGAAATACATAAAATGCGCGTGCGTGATTCTGATGACCACAGGGAAATGAGATATGTATGCGTTTGAGAGAGATTGCACAATTCATTCACGTAACACTATCTAGCGATCGTGGATGTGCATCGCTTGAACATAAATCAATATCTACTTCGTATCGTGGCCAAAGGTACAATATCGATTCAACGCTATAAAGATTGGACACTCACATATCACATTTTTCTATTTAAATAAACCTTTTTAGTTGTGCATGCCAAAGTTACGTTGATGTTTCTTCAAACAACCAATGTAGCTATCATGTACATGCACCATTGTTACTCTTGCATTCAAAATCATTAGTCTTGGATGATTAAGGTTCTATTATGAAGTAATATATGTAATATTCATATATGGATTCAACGGGTACGCAATTTATGAAATGGAGGCTATGTAATCATATGAGGTAACACTTTTAAGTAGCGGACTTCTTTTTGTGCGCCTCTACACTAACACATCAATGCATTATGTTTAAAGTAAATATCCAATTGCACTAAATTATCTATTTACATGAGAAATACATAGGTTGAGCGTTTGATCCCTTTTTTGTGAACACGCCACTACACCCGCACGATTGGTCACGCCCGTGTGAACGTCCAAGTTATCGGCGCATCATCCCGCGTTATTGTCTTTTTTCTGGGGTGGACACACCAGTTATTAACTACTGACGCGTGCCCCGTGTACACAGTCTCACATGACCTTCCCGCTAGCATGGTCCAAAATTAGTTGAAACTGGATACGAACGATCCCGCGGGCGGCAAAATCTCCCGCCTCCTTCTAAAATTTCCGCCACCTTAGTCTTTAGCATGCAAAATTCCCCTTTTGTCCTTGGTGCACGGAGACCATGATTACAATACCGCCTCATCTACATAATAGGTCGGGCTGCTTTGGTAACTTCCGTCCCCCCACTACACGGCACCCCATTTCCTCTCCTCCCGCAAAACGACTAACTCCACAAAGACCAGAGCATCTCACATCACGCCGTCTGCATTTCATCGACCTTTCTCCCTCCCTCTCAAAACCCTAGACTGCTCATGCACCGCGCATGCAGAGCCCATTCATCGCCAACGGCCCACCTCACGGATCTGCTTCGCGGGCCGCATCTACCCCTCCCACGCCCCTAGAAACAAGTAGATCGCTCATCCACCACTGCATTACAGCCCATTCAAGGCCGGCCTTCTCCACGGCGCCGGATTCGCTTGCCGGTACTCTCGTCAACCGCAACAGATCTGCAGAGGCTCATTCTTACTCCCCACCGGAGATGCTTCGCCCACTTCGGAGCCGCCCCACCGACGCCGCTGTCGACGGCCTCTGATCCTCTTCGCCGACACCTTCCTCAACCCTACCGGAGCCGCTTCACCGACAACATCGTCAACCCCACCGGAGTAGCTTCGCCTATACCATTTTCAACCCTACCGGGGCCGCTTTGCCAACTCACAAGTCCACGGCCTCAGATCCGCTTCCTCGCACCCTCATCCAACCTATCGGAGCAGCTTCTGACGCCCCGTCCACGGCCGCAGATCCGCATCATCGACACCATCCTTAACCCAACCACCGGAGCAGCTTCACCTACGCCCTCGTCCACGGCCACAGATCTACTTCGCCCGCACCGTAGTCCACCCTACAGGAGATGCTCCACAAACACCCTACTCGACGGTTCTAGATCTCCTTACCGGACCCTAACAGCCAGCGCAGCGTCATCACCCTTGACGTTTCTAACCTGATTCCCACCGTCTGGCAAGATGCCAAGAACCCGCCACGGCCTAGGTACTTGTCACCTTTAAACCCGTCTAGCATCACCTGCCCGATGTACTTCAAATATACTAACAGGTCGCTTTTGCCTGTTATGCAGCTGGCAAAAACTACAAGGACGATATTTCTTCTGGATCTAACAGCTTGGCCAACCAAGATCCTGGACCGAGGCATTGCTATGATCTTGTAAGTGTGTCTCTCTCTCTTGTATTGTTCCATGTCTGCTAGTGTGCTTTGCTAGGACTTTCGACCAGTAATCCCTTTGTGCAGACAATGATTTCTACTACTGGCTGCTAAATTAGATATGTAGATGTCATACATGATACTACCTCGTACCTCCATTCCTAAATATAAGTCTTTCTAGAGATTCCAATATAGGCTACATACGGACCAAAATGAGTGAATCTACACTCGAAAATGCATCTATATATATATATGTATGTGGTCCATACTGGAATCTCTAAATAGACATATATTTAGGAACAGAGGCAGAACATTACACAAAATCGTAGGTGGCATGTAGGAATTCCAGTACACTACATTACGCTCCCTTAGAGTGCCTGCTAGTCCAGCACACAGAGTCATGGCTAGTTTATGCTACGCACACAATCATTAATTGGTGGTTTAAATATGCAAGGGATATGCAATGTATTATCATGTAGAGATGTCTGAAATTAGCCGTGCCAACTTGCAGATTGGGTTACACAATGAAAAATACAAGATGTATGTGGCAATTTCATGGAACATCGCAAAAAAGGAACGCCAAAGAAGGAGCCTATATAAAGGTGCTATGGTACGTCACTCCTCCATTGCAATCATCGTGACATGTTATTTATATGTCAGTTCTATTGGCCAAGTTTCTTAGGGACAGTTATTACGAGTTATCCTAAGAAAATAAGCACCTGTGAATATAAGCTCCATGTAATAAGCCAACCGGTTCTTTTCATTGCGTTTTTAGCTTATCTTTGGTATGATAAGTGAAAAGTCTAGATTGCATTATATTTTTTTCATTTTGCTGCCCATATGAAAATTAATTTCACTTGCAAACATTACAAATTGAACCCAGTGTAGTAATTAATATGATAGGAAAACAGACCATCACTATTTGCTCAAAATGCAAATACAAAGATACCATCTACTTGGCACAATCTACTTCGGTCAATGTTTTCCATAGAGATCCCATTGCCTAATTTAAACGAAAAACGCATGACCCACATATAAATGAAGAATAATTATTTATTGAAATTCGATGGTTCAAGTGGCTGGTTATTATCATATAGCAGCACCACCTGAAAGCATCATATAGCAGCAGCAGTAGCTCATAGCAACTCATCATACAATAGCAGCAGTCTGCAATTCATCATATACCAGCAGCAGCTCATAACAATTCATCATATAGCAGCAGCAGGAGCAGCTCATAGCAATTCATCATATAGCAGCAGCAGGAGCAGCTCATAGCAATTTATCATATAGCATCAGCAGGAGCAGCTCATAGCAATTCAGCATAAAGCAGCAGCAGGAGCAGCTTATAGCAACTCATCATAGGGAAGCAGCAGCAGCAACAGCTCATAGCAATTCATCATACAGCAGCAGTAGCAGCTCATAGCAATTCATCATATAGCAGCAGCAGCTCATAGCAATTCATCATATAGCAGCAGCAGGAGCAGCTCATAGCAATGCATCATATAGCAGCAGCAGCAGAAGCAGCTCATAGCAATTCATTGTATAGTGGATCAGAATGAAAATTTGGCAAAAATCGAGGAGATCCTCACCTTGTTGGATGAGCTCATCCTTCAACTGCACCTCAAGGCCACGCCCCGGGAGGTGGGAGGGGAATAAGGTGCCTTACGCCATAGTGTGGCATCGGCCGTAGTTGTCTTGGCGCTTTGCCGGAGTAGTGCGTTGGACGAACCACAGTGGAGCAGTTGGAGACCATGAGAATGAGGGATGGCACCAGAGGGAGGAGCAGCCAGGGATATTTGCCCCTACCCGGCGGCCATGTAGCCTAGCTGGACAGAGCATCATCGAGGACCAGGCCAGATGGGACCAGTGGCGACGGCTTGCTGGAGGAACCCTAGTGCTGCAGGCAGGGGATCGAGGTAGAGGGAAAGGGGAGAGGAGATGCAAACGGACAGGGCAATGAACACTTGCGTGTTTGTTTTTACTTGAGGGTGAGGTGTGACGTGGGCGTCACCAGTTGCATTTTGAGTGTAATATAGGCAGACAACAGAGTCATTTCACTATTCCCCTTCCCTTCAATTTTTAGTGAGGTTCTACCCGAAACACCCCCTCCAAAGCAAAATTAGTTAAGCCCAAGCCCATAACTCAAAAATGACATCTTTACATCTTTTATGGCTTATTTTGACAATAAGCCCTGAAAAGGCGGAATAGAACTGGCCCTTAACCTGCAATTCAATTGTGTGTGCAATGATGAATCACTCTTGCCTACTATAGTGTACATTTATGCATCATCATACATGGCATAACCTAATACATGTGCATTCCATTGTAGAATCTGGAATATGCAATGTTTATGTTAGTTTGTACGTTGCACATGATGTTTAAATTCCCCTTAAATCTGGTCAGTCAAGTGATGGTCTTTAAGCCTCCTTCTTTGCTTCTTTTCTTGATATGTAAGATTTTCTCACGCATCTGTTCAATTGCTTGTTTGCATCAGCCAGCCATACTAGGACTGTTTGCTTTGACTACTTGTTGTTCTTGACCTAACACTCTAACAGAGCTTGTCAACAATTTAAACACTAAGGGCTGCTGTAGTGGGGCCTTTTCTAACTCATAGGTTACATAAAGGTTTGGTTGTACACTAAAGTAGGCTCTCCAAGAGTACCTGGAGGTCCAGTTTGAAGGTATGCCTAGTTTTTACATAGTGCACACATAGTAAATGCTCATTTCATTGTGTGCAAGTGCAAGAGAGCGGCATGTTTGATTATGTGGTAGTGTTTTGTTATAATCTCATCCTTTTGTGTTCACAGACTGGAAAGTACGCATATTTATCTTTCAAGGAGACGAGTAACTAGTTTGTGTCACCTTGCAAAGGGGGTGCAATGAAGATAAGATTGAGGATTTCCAAGTACAAGATGTTAGGAAGGATCCTTGCAAGAGAAGTAGGAGCTGTGATGAGCCTCTTCAACCTGTTAAGGTAAGTCACTATATCCAACTCAACAGTTCAATTCCTTGTTTGTTTCAGGCATAGTTAATTTTCTCTTTTCAATTGCTTTATTTGTCCTCGGTTAATGAGATGCCCAAAGAATGATGCCTGATGTTGGGTACTTGTATAACTATTAGTTGACATAATTAAAGGCCTTACTATTTAATTACTCTGCCGAAGTGTGCCTGAAGCTTTGAAGTCTATTAACCAACTATTATTGAATGAGGCTCACAATCTAGTTTATACAGGCTAATGATTGCATAGTTTTGCTTGCTGTAGTATGTTTGTATGAAATCCTCTGCTGTTCATTATGCTCCCTAAGACTTTAATTGAGCTACAGAATGGCCAACTGCTTGCTTACTTCTACGCAACGTGCTGTCTAAATTTGTAACTTGTCTGTGTTTTGGATTGGGCCCCAACATCATGCTCCTCTGGTGAGCTAAGAGAGATTTCTGTATGCAGGTTGCACAGACTACCTTCTTTATAATTTTTAAAATATCACCTGCTTATGCTTCATGACGTGTAACATTATTGTTAGTCCTGTTTTGCCATGTACAAAATAGTATGTCTTGCTCACTCCACTGTTGTAACTATATTTTTGCCCTAGTCATGTGTACTTATAGAAACATTTCAGGATGAAGTGACATCAACACAAAGATCTCATGAAAGGCGGCATGGCTGCTAACGGATGATTATGGATTGAATTGGAATGTCGATGTTCTCGAGCATCAACTAGAGGTGGCAAGACAACGTGTACATGATTCTGAACGCATAATCAACAAGTTGAGACTGGACATGCGGGTATTAGATGCAGGAGTCAAAAAATGAAACAAGACACCGAGGTAACAACGAAGCGAATTGGAGATTTTGCAGACTGAAATTTCGCTATCTAAATCCGCCAATCCTATTTTCTCAAGAGATTATAGTTCAAATGGTAAGTTATGTTGATGCGCGTCCATGATGTATGAGCTGTATTTGCCCAGTGTATGTAATTTGCTGTTTGTGTATGCTTTCTTATCACTGGTGTCGAACCATAATGCCTAGTGGGTAATCAGCTGTAATTTCTTTATTGTATAGTGTAGGATTATTCTACGTTTCTATGCCTTAGTCTCTTTATTGTATAGTGTATGTTTTTTTAGAGGTGATAGTATAGAGTAGGATAATTCTTTGAATATGCTATATCGTTCAAACGGGGGCCAACTCGCCCAAACATTGTAGTGACCATGGCTCTCCACAGGTCGTACGTTCCATGGGCCATCTACGGGACGGACGATCCCTGGCCTTCTGTGGCCGTCGGATTCATGGGCCTTCTATGGGCTATCGGATCCGTGGGCCTTCTATCGGCTGTCGGATCCATGGGCCTTCCATGGGCCAGCGGATCCATGGGCCTTCTATGGGCCGTCGGGTCAATGGGCCTTCTATGGGCCGTCGGATCAATGGGCCTTCTGTGGGCCATCAGGTCAATGGGCCTTCTATGGGCCGTCTCATCTATGGGCCTTGTACAGGTCGTATAAAGGGTCGTAAATGGGCTAGAGTGGAAATCATACGTTTTATGGGCTGACCATAACGGGACGTTAAACGGCCGTATTTGATGATGCTATGAAAATGGCCCAACAGATTAACGGGCCACAAACGGGCCGACTGTATCCATGGGCTGAATTTGGCCCACAAGCAGAAAAGGCCTGTAACGGGCCGTAAGTAAACGAATGCTAGAAATGAGCCCAAGAATAAATGGGCCTTGAGAAGGCTGAAAGATAACATGGGCTGGAAACGGCCCAACGGTATAATGGGCCGTTAATGGGTATAAAGTGATACATTGTTCATCACGGGCCAGTTTTACCACGGGCCGAGGGTTACTAAGGGCCTCAGATGGGCCAAAAGATGTCATGGGCCATACATGGGCCGGAAGTTAAAACGGGCTGGAATTATATTGGACGGCCCAGATGACGCTACTGGGCCTAATTCGAATAGGCCGTAAACGGGCCTGGGTTAGCAGGCTATAAATGGGCTATATGCGAACATGCCGTTAATAAAGCTTGTTGTGGGCCGCCCGCCACCTTTTGACCAAGTCAAACGGGCCGGCCTTTTCATAGGAATGGGCCTCTGTTGGGCCGTGCCACGGGTCGACGTATCATAGGCGCTTTGGGTCCAATGAGTGGATGACATCTGTCCCAACGGTGAGCCGCCACGTGTTTCCTCCACCAATGATGATTTTACACGGAAATTCCCCATTGGTCGGGACATTAACGGGTTATCGGATCCAAAACTGGACCCGATAGCTTAAAGGCGTTCGTTATGGTGGATGCCACGTGTCGGTCACCCTTGACGAAAAGCACTTCTATGACGCTACGATTTATCGTCATGGAAGTGGACACTTCCGTGATGATAATTTTGGTAATGTCATGGAACACTTCTATGACAAAGACAGTATGACTATCTTGATTATGTCATAAATTTGTCATGGATGTACATGCATGACAAAAAACGCAACCTACTATGACAAACACGTATCATCACGGAAGTGTATTTTTTTGTAGTAATGCTCGATACTTCTTGTACTGGTTCCTTTATGAAGAAGACTATTGAATTTAGGTGGGATATTTTAGAAAGAATTAAATGCAACTCTGAAGATTGGGAACTCGACGAAGGTAAAGAGTCAGTTATTAAGCTTAAGTATGATTGTGTTAAATCTTTTATGAATACCGATGCTTTTCAAAAGTTTAGCACTAAATATGGACTTGACTCTGATATAGTAGCCTCCTTTTGTGAATCATTTGCTACTCATGTTGAGCTCCCTAAGGAGAAGTGGTTTAAATATCACCCACCTATTAAAGAGGAAATTAAAGAACCGGTAATAGCTAAAGATGAAACTATTATTTATAATGTTGATCCAGTTGTTCCTACCGCTTATATTGAAAAACCACCTTTCCCTATTAGATAAAGGAACATGCTAAAGTTTCAACTGTGATCAATAAAAGTTATATTAGAACACCTAAACCAGCTGAACAAATCAAGGTAGAACCTAGTGTTGCTATGGTTAAAGATCTCTTGGTAGAAAATATAGATGGGCATGTTATTTACTTCTGTGATGAAGTCATTGGAATTGCCAAACCCGATGAAAAAGATAAACATAGACCCGTTGTTGGCATGCCTGTTGTCTCAGTTAAGATAGGAGATCACTGTTGTCATGGCTTATGTGACATAGGTGCTAGTGTGAGTGCTATTCCTTTTACCTTATATCAAGAAATTATGAATGATATATCACCCGCTGAAATAGAAGACATAGATGTTACTATTAAACTTGCTAATAGAGACACCATCACACCACTTGGGATTGTTAGAGATGTTGAAGTCTTGTGTGGGAAAATAAAATATCCTACTAATTTTCTTGTTCTTGGTTCCCCACAAGATGAGTTTGTCCCATTATATTTGGTTGACCTTTCTTGAACACCGTTAATGCGAAAATAGATTGTGAGAAACAAATCGTCGGTGTAAGTTTTGGTGATGAGTCTCACGAGTTTAATTTTTCTAAGTTTGGTAGAAAGCATCATAAGAAAGAATTGCCTAGTAAGGATAAGATAATTGGTCTTGCTTCTATTGTCGTGCCTCCTACTGATCCACTAGAACAATATTTGCTAGACCATGAGAATGATATGCATATGCATGAAGGAAATGAAATAGATAAGATTTTCTTTGAACAACGTCCTCTGCTTAAACACATTTGCCTATTGAAACTCTAGGAGGTCCTCCTCCACCTAAAGGTGATCCTATGTTTGAATTAAAACAATTGCCAGACACTTTGAAATATGATTATCTTGATGAGGAAAAGATATGTCATGTTATTATCAGTGCTAACCTTTCAGAACATGAAGAAGAAAGATTATTGATGGTTCTGAAGAAGCATCGAGCTGCTATTGGGTATACTCTTAATGATTTAAAGGGCATTAGTACCACTCTCTGTCAGCACAAAATTAATATGGAACCTGATGCTAAACCCGTTGTTGATCACCAACGACGTTTAAATCCTAAAATGAAATAAGTGGTAAGAACTGAAATACCGAAGCTTCTGGAAGCAGGTATAATCTATCCTATAGCTGATAGTAAATGGGTAAGTCATGTTCATTGTGTCCCTAAGAAGGGAGGTATTACTGTTGTTCCTAATGATAAGAATGAACTTATTCCGCGAAGAATTGTTACTGGCTATAGAATGGTAATTGATATTAGAAAATTAAATAAAGCTACTAGAAAAGATCATTACCCTCTGCCTTTTATTGATAAAATGCTAGAAAGATTGTCAAAGCACACACATTTTTGTTTCCTTGATGGATATTCTGGTTTTTCTCAAATACCTGTCTCATGAACTGATCAAGAGAAAACCACCTTTACTTGTCCTTTTGGAACTTATGCTTATAGATGTATGCCTTTTGGTTTATGTAATGCACCTGCTACCTTTCAAAGATGTATGACTGCTATATCCTCTGATCTTTGTGAAAAGATTGTTGAGGTTTTGATGGATGATTTCTCCGTTTACGGAACTTCTTTTGATGATTTCCTAAGCAACCTTGATCGAGTTTTGCAGAGATGCGAGCAAACTAATCTTGTTTTGAATTGGGAGAAGTTCCACTTTATGGTTAATGAAGGTATTGCCTTGGGACATAAAATTTCTGAACGAGGTATTGAGGTGGATCAAGCTAAAGTTGATGCAATTGAGAAAACACCATGTCCTAAAGATATCAAAGGTATTCGTAGTTTCCTCGGTCATGTTGGTTTCTATAGGAGGTTTATTAAAGACTTCTCAAAAATTTCTAGGCCTCTTACAAATCTTTTACAAAAGGATGTTCCATTTTGTTTTTGATGATGACTGTGTAGAAGCATTTGAAACACTTAAAGAAGCCTTGATTTCTGCACCTATTGTTCAACCACCTGATTGGAACTTACCTTTTGAAATTATGTGTGAGGCTAGTGATTATGCTGTTGGTGTTGTTCTAGGACAAAGAGTTGATAAGAAATTAAATGTTATCCATTATGCTAGTAAAACTCTAGATAGTGCTCAACGAAATTATGCTACTACTGAAAAAGAATTCTTAACAGTGGTGTTTGCTTGTGATAAATTCAGATCTTACAATGTTGATTCTAAAGTAATTGTTCACACCGACCATGCTGCTATAAAATATATTATGGAAAAGAAAGATGCTAAACCTATACTCATTAGGTGGGTTCTTTTGCTACAAGAATTTGACTTACATATCACTGATAGAAAGGGAGCTGAGAACCCCGTGGCTGATAACTTGTCTAGGCTTGAAAATATTCTTGATGACCCACAACCTATTAATGATAGTTTTCCGATGAACAATTAGCTACAATAAATGTTTCTCATAACACTCCTTGGTATGCTGACTATGCTAATTACATTGTTGCTAAATATATACCACCTAGATTCACATACCAACAAAAGAAAAAAATTCTTCTATGATTTAAGACATTACTTTTGGGATGACCCACATCTTTATAAAGAAGGGGTAGATGGTATTATTAGACGTTGTGTACCTGAGCATGAACTGGGACAAATCCTACGGAAATGTCACTCCGAAGCTTATGGAGGGCATCATGCGGCAGACAAAACTGCTCACAAGGTATTGCAATCTGGTTTTTATTGGCCAACTCTCTTCAAGGATGCCCGTAAGTTTGTTTTATCTTGTGATGAATGTCAAAGAATTGGTAATATTGGTAAGCGTCAGGAAATGCCTATGAATTATTCTCTTGTTGTTGAACCATTTGATGTATGGGGTTTTGATTATATGGGACATTTTCCTTCCTCTAATGGGTATACACATATTTTAGTTGTTGTTGATTATGTTACTAAGTGGGTAGAACCTATTCCAACTAGTAATGCTGATCACAACACCTCTATTAAAATGCTTAAGGAAGTTATTTTCCCAAGGTTTGGAGTCCCTAGATATTTAATGACTAATGGTGGTTCACACTTTATTCATGGTGCTTTCCGTAAAATGCTTGCTAAGTATGATGTTAACCATATAATTGCATCACCTTATCATCCCCAGTCTAGTGGTCAAGTTGAACTTAGCAATAGAGAAATAAAGTTAATTTTACAAAAAACTGTCAATAGGTCCCGAAAGAATTGGTCTAAGAAATTAGATGATGCACTTTGGGCTTATAGAACAACATATAAAAATCTTATGGGTATGTCTCCTTATAAAATGGTTTATGGAAAAGCTTGTCATTTGCCTTGAGTTAGAACATAAAGCATATTGGGCAATTAAAGAACTCAACTATGATCTCAGACTTGCCGGTGAAAGGAGGTTATTTGATATTAGCTCATTAGATGAATGGAGAACCCAAGCTTATGAAAATGCCAAGTTATTTAAAGAAAAAGTTAAAAGATGGCATGATAAAAGAATCCAAAAACGTGAGTTCAAAGTTGGGGAATATGTTCTTTTGTACAACTTTCGTTTCAGATTCTTTGCAGGAAAACTCCTCTCCAAATGGGAAGGACCATATGTTATCAAGGATGTTTATCGATCTGGAGCCATCAAAATAAATAATGCCGAAGGTACTAACCCGAAGGTTGTCAATGGGCAAAGAATAAACATTATATCTCAGATACGCCCATTAATGTTGAAAGCAATATTATCCAAACTATGGCACCGGAAGAACACATAAACGAAACCTTCTCAAACACTCTAGAATCATGAAAAAGGAGGAGGTACGTGATACGGTAAGTAAACGGACTCTGAAAAATCCGCAAAAATATATTTTGTCAGTTATGGAATATATCAAAAATTAGGAAAATAAGAAACTAGCAGGAAGGTCACCCTAGTGGGCACAAGACACCAGGGCAAGCCCATGCCCAGGTGGGTTGTGCCCACCTGCACCTTACGACTCCGTTTTTCTTCCGTTTGCTTGTTTCCCAAGATAAAAAATCTTTATATACCCCCCGAACCTATTAACCACCGTATCACAGAGAAATCTCTTGTTCTTCTTTCTCGTTGTTTTCCTGACAGATCTGAAAAAATGTCGTCTCAAAATTCCGGGAAGTGTCCGGTTTCTCATCAGCCTTTAGATAAAAACATCTTCAAGGACACCTATCCCTACATATGGTTCTCCGATGAGGAAAATGAAGATGAACCAGTCCCTCCTTGTTTCAAGCACGAAAGCATGGAGGCGTTATGCAAGAGGATAATAAAGCTCGAGATGGAAAATGATGAGTTGAGGATAGATAACTTTATCATCCGACGTAAGTTGGAGGAAGAGAAAGACAAACCATATACTTCATCACCACCACCTCCTTCTTCATCACCAAAGGAAACTTGAGTATCGGGTATGGGCACTCCCCTTGGCTTGTGCCAAGCTTGGGTGGGTGCCCCAATCGTATCACCTCCACTATCTTTTGCCTTTACTTATCTTAGTTCAATCCATAGTTATCTTTTGCTTTAGATGAATAAAAGTTTAGTTCGATCCTTTCTTTTCGAGAGTTTGCTTAGTGATCTATCCTTGTAATCATCTGCGAGATATATGATAAAGTTTAGTTGAGTTTTGTTTTCTTTACTTTCATGTTCAATAAAAAGAAAGTAAATAAATGAAAAAAGATCATATGCTAATCTTATGGTAAGTAATGGCATCACATAAGGAAGAGTATAAGTAGGAAATTTTATTGGAGATTTACAAACATAGCATTGGTCAATGATGCAATTCATGGAAGAATTAATAAGGGAAGAGAAGATTCACATGCAAATACACTATCTTGGACATCTTTTGTGATTATGAGCCCCCCATCAAAATTTTGTATGCCAAAATTGTTGACGTTGGACAAGGAAGACAACATAATGATTTATGTTTGTTCATATTCACATAGAAGATATATTGTCATAGATCCTTTAACATGTTGTGCTTGTCCCCTATCTTTGCTAGCCAAAAATTCCGCACTAAGTAGAGATACTACTTGTGCATCCAAAAGCCCTTAAACCCAAATCTTGTTTTTAGAGTCCACCATACCTACCTATGGATTGAGTAAGATCCTTCAAGTCAGTTGTCATCGGTGCAATAAGGCAATAAAAATTGCTTCTAAAAGTGTTAGATCATTTAGTGTGAGAAAATCCAGCATTGTACGAACTTGTGATGGCAAAGAATAAAAGCGATAGACTGCATAATAAAAGTTGCTATCATAAGGGGCAACATAACGTGACGTTCTTTTGCACTAAGAGATTGAGCATACAAACAAAAAGCACATGGCAACCTCTGCTTCCCTCTGCGAAGGGCCTATCTTTTACTTTTATGTATTTACTTTTATACAAGAGTCAAAGCTTTTCTCTCTATTCCTTTTTATTTTCTCTTTTGGCAAGCATCATGTGGTGAGCAAAGATCTAGTCACATATATCCAGTTGGATATGGGTGACATGAGTTATTATTGTTGACATCACCCTTGAGGTGAATACGTTGGGCTGCAAAACTATAAGCCCCTATCTTTCTATGTGTCCGGTTGAAATGGTTTGCTCATGTGTATGCGGTGAGTGTTAGCAATCATAGAAGACTATATGATGGTTGAGTATGTGGACTTGCCAAAAAGGCTCCGATATGTGACTCTTCCTAAAAAGATGATGAATTGTACTTGCAAAGTTGGCTGAGAACATAGTTTGTTGGTTTCCAATAGAGTTTATGCTTTATACTTCGATGTTGTGATGAATTGTTACTTATTCATGAGAAGTCTATGATGAAAGTTTTATAATAAAAGCTCTGTGATGAAGTATTATGTTAAAGTTTGTTGTTGTTATAATAATATACATGATGCTTCTACGTTCATATTTTGTTTTTATCGACACCTCTCTCTCTCTCTCTGTCTCTCTCTCTCTCTCTAAGCATGTGATAGAGACGAAGGTGTCCTGATGTTTTGATGAGATGATAACTATCGATTGGTGGAGATGACTTTGATGATCTGACTACAAACGTGCACGACGTTGTGCCTTAGCAATCGCTAAACCAATCTCCTGAGATTACTGACCACGCTGGAGCACGATCAACCTGACCATGAAGGTCTATTCCTGCAAGCAATCGAAGAACGAGCAAGAATATGATTAAGCAATCTGAATATTGCGAATATAGATGAAGTATTGATAATGATGGGGATCCGAAAGCGGTCTTGGTCTGGTCGTTGGACACAAACGGCACAACGGTTGCAATGGCTAACTTTTAACTAAACAAATCCCAAGGAAAAAGCTACTGGATGGATCTACTTATATAGGAGCAAGGGGTGGCGGCCAAGGAGGTGGAAGGACGTCCCAAGGCAGCCTAAAACTAACCCTAGGTTGTACAAGGCTCATGGGCCCAAGTGGAGGTGATGCAACACCTTTGGACTTGTTGTTTGACTCGGATTCTGCTGCAGTGTCAGATTGTTTCGTTGTTATCTCAATGCTCCGGATGAATTTGAAGGTAAATACAATTGTGTAGGAAAGAGCACGAAATCTACTTTCCAACAAAAAAAGAATCACCCAATTCGAAGTTCGTATGAAAAAGTTATTGGAGTTTTGAGTCAAGTATGTCTGTGCAGTCCGAATCTGAATCTAGAACGTGAGAGACTTGGACTCTATCTTCTCTTGGCCCAAAAGTGACGTGAGAGGACTTTTTGAACAGAACCTAAACTTCTCCTTTTCCCTTATCTTCACATATGGATTGTACAAATGTCCCATACACCTGCAATTAGACAAAACACAAAAGTGTGTGAAGTATTTTTGTTCTGGATAACATAAATAGATTATTGAATAGTTTGCATTAGAAATCATCTCACAAATATGCATGTATGCAATATTTTTTGTCGTATCCAAGGTAGTCATGTCCTCATCAGCATGTGGACATGTTTTCCGATTTCGGTTTTTCGCTTGAGGACAAGCGAGGTCTAAGCTTGGGGGAGTTGATACGTCCATTTTGCATCATGTTTTCCTACTGCTATTTATATTGTTTTTATGCATAATAATGCCTTTTGGAGTAATTCTAATGTCTTTTCTCTCATAATATGCAAGGTACACACAAAGTGGAAGAATACCGGCAGCTGGAATTCTGGACCTAAAAAAGCTACATTAGGCTACATATTCTGCACAACTCCAAATTAGCTGAAACTTTACGGAGATTTTCTATGGAATATATAAGAGATATTGGAGCCAATAAGTATCATAGAGGGCCCACCAGGTGGGCACAACCCACCTGGGCGTGCCAGGGAGCCCAGGCGCGCCCTGGTGGGTTGTGCCCTCCTCGGCTCACCTTCGGTGCCCCTCTTCTGGAATATAAGTCATTTTGACCTAGAAAAAAAATAAAGACAGGACTTTCGGGACGAAGCGCCGCCATCTCAAGGCGGAACTTGGGCAAGAGCACTTTTGCCCTCCGGGAGAGCGATTCCGTCGGGAGTACTTCCCTCCCGGAGGGGGAAATCATCGTCATCATCATCACCAACAACTCTTCCATCTTGGGGAGGGCAATCTCCATCAACATCTTCAACAACACCATCTCCTCTCAAACTCTAGTTCATCTCTTGTGTTCAGTCTTTGTACCAAAACTATATGTTGGTGCTTGTGGGTGACTAGTAGTGTTGATTACATCTTGTAGTTGACTACTATATGGTTTATTCGATGGAAGATTATATGTTCAAATCCATTATGCTATCTAATACCCCTCAGATCTTGAGCATGATTATCATTTGTGAGTAGTTACTTTTGTTCTTGAGGTCACGGGAGAAATCTTGTTGCAAGTAATCATGTGAACCTGATATGTGTTTGATATTTTGATGGTATGTATGTTGTGATTCCCTTAGTGGTGTCATGTGAACGTCGACTACATGACACTTCACCATATTTGGGCCTAAGGGAATGCATTGTGGAGTAGTTATTAGATGATAGGTTGCGAGAGTGACAGAAGCTTAAACCCTAGTTTATGCGCTATTCCGTAAGGGACTGATTTGGATCCAAAAGTTTAATGCTATGGTTAGAATTTATTCTTAATACTTTTCTCGTAGTTGCGGATGCTTGCGAGGGGGTTAATCACAAGTAGGATGTTTGTTCAAGTAAGAACTACCATGGTAGTTGAACAACATTGAGAAGGTTCCTCCAACTCAATCCACAATTAAAAGTAATTATCAACCCAACAAATTAACTTAGAGTGATGAGATTCATATGATAATCCAAATACCAGAGACTCAAGATGTCCATAACCGGGGACACGGCTAATCATGATTAGTTTGTACACTCTGCAGAGTTTTGTGCACTTTTCCCCACAAGACTCGGTCTCCTCCATTTGATTTCTCGCACTACATGGTGTTTGAGAAACGGATGACCGAGACACAGTCTTTCAGAAGCATCAACTCTTTACTCTGGGTAAACAGTTACACCTACTTTCCCCTACATCTGCTAGCCCACCACTGAAAGAGGTCATGCAACATACTCAACTACGCTAAAGCCCATAATAGCTTGTGGCTGCACACGGAAGTTTCTAGCATGAAGAATCTTATGATCCCTTTGAGCCTAGGTGGCATTCCATAGGGTGATCACACGGGTCCTCCGGGATCCCCTTGGGCAAGCACTGGGTTCTCCAGGTGCCCGGGCAAACCACTGGGTGCTCCAGGGTGCCCCTACCATTCCACCCAGATGTGTAAAGTAGCCACCTTAAGTATCCCTTAGTTAATCATAACTCTCACATCTTTCATGAGTTCTCTCAAACCAATCCACATCTACAAGCATAGCATAGTAGTAAGCATAACGTAGTAACTCCCAGGGTTTGAATGCAGGACAATAGGTTCCTACCTCATCAACTACTTCACAATACCCACATGTTATCAAGTCCTAACCATGCAGTGTTCGAGGGTTGAAACTAATGCATAAAAATTGGGTATGAAAGGGATATGATCAAAGTGTGAACTTGCCTTGTACTGTTGATGAAGATGATTCGCACTCATAACTCCTGATAGTTCTACTCGTCACACTCCGGTCAATCTAGCGTAAGCAAGCAATAGTAACCACACATAAGCAATCACTCAAAAGATCGGAAAGAACGAAGAAAACTATTCAGAAAACTTCAAAACCACACAAATAACTCTTGCAATAGAAAACAATTTCTAACAGTACCAAAATTAAGTGAATTTGGCCTTATCAGAAATTTTTGGTCAAGAGCTTCGATTTGCAAAAAGAATCAACCAAATCGGAGTTATAAAACTCGAGTTATGAACAAAAGAAGTTTGAATACAAATCTGTTTGAAATCAAATTTTAAAACTTTTAAAAATATGTTTAAGTTGTTTTACTGGATAGAGGGGATCATAACGAAGAAGTGGGCGTTGGTTTCGTTGGATTTGGATACACGGGTAAAAAGATGTGGTCGTTTGAAAAACATGGACTAATATGTAAAATTAACACTACGGATAGGTCCCTGCCAGAAATTAAAAATAAAAGGAAAAAACTAAAAAGCGAACGTTCACTACGGGAAGCTAATGAACGAAAACCGTTTGCTCCAGATCTAATCTGACGAGCGTTCACTAATTAGAGGATAATGATTCGAAAAGAAAAAAACAAACCTAGAACTAATCTGAGTCGTTGATCTTCGATCTAACGGACGAGGGGGAGAGGCGACGTTACCGCGGTGATGGGGCTCGACGTCACCGGAGAAGACGGTGTCGGCGGCGTCGGCTTCAAGCGAGCGACGGCTCTGGTGGTCCTCTGGCGTGGCCGTGGGGTCGGGAAGAAGCAGCGCGACGTGGGGACTCCGAAGCTGGTGGTGGCGTCAGGCGTAGGCGGCGGTGGAGCGCGGTGCAACGGCGACGGATCTCGTCGGAGCTCGGACTCTGGCGAGGTTTGTGCGAGGCTGCGGCGGTGGCACGCTGGGGCGAGCGGGGCGAGGAGAGAGAGGGGCCCCGAGGCAGCGCTATTTAAGGAGGAGGGGAGGCAAGTGCGGCAAGGAGAGACCGGGCGGAGCACGGCGGTGGTAGGCGTCGTACGGGGCTCGGTCTCCTGCGGGAGGTCGGTGACGACGCAGCTGGGTTGGGCCTGGCTGGCTAGCTGGGCCGGCCTAGTCGGAGGAAGGGTTTTTTGTAAGACTTTTTTTTATAGACAACCAAAAATAATAAAAACAAAAATAAAAAAATATTATATAGGCATATTATATATCAAAATTCAGAAAAAGATTTTCTACAGCATGAACATTTTTCTAGTGCCAAATAAAATCCACAAAAATTTAAATAAAGCAAAGAATGCTACTAATGCAATAAAACCCAATAAAATCATTTTAAAATACCAAAATAAATTCAAATTTATTTCTCTCCAATTTTCTATTGTAGGGAATCATTTTACCCTAATTTCCATATATTTTATTTTTGGAGAAAAATATTTTGAATAAAACTCAAATAACTCCAAATTGAAAATAATTTTTAAAAGGATTTTAAATTTGATCCTTTTAAACTTACAACTCATATTTCATATGTTTTGAAGAAGTCATTTTATCTTCACTCATGAAAATCATTGAGTTGCTTGAAGTTTCTGAATTTGAAATGTTTCCAAATGTAATTCAAATCTTTTCCAAACCCTTCTCATCTATTTAAATGGAAGAAGTCATGTCATCTTCTCTCTAGGGTTTTGTATTTGAAAAGAGTTTGAATTCACGAAGATCAGAAATGCAAAAATGAAAGTTTGGGAAAGTCCTTTTATTCCCTCTCATTTAACTTTCAAAAAGTTTCGAATTTCACTCACTTTCAGTCAATCAATCACACAACAATCAAACAAATAATCAAATCTATTTATTTAATATAACATTCAAAAAAATTAGAATTTTGGAATGTTACAAACCTACCACCCTTAAAATGAATCTCGTCCTCGAGATTCGAAGAGGCTAGAAAGAAATAGGTTAGATTTGGGGGTCTTCTCAAAATCCATTGATCGTCTCCGGGGTCTCGGGTGCTACCACCCTTAGAAGCATTCTTACGGTTCCATCAATACTCATATACTCCATCCTTATTTTTGACGGTGTCAGTCTTCTCAGATTTTTGGAAAGATTCCTTCTCTGGGCTCTTCCGGTAGTGGCATAACCTTTTTCCTCAATTCTTCTGTCCTTTCATCTTGGTAAGATTCTTCCGAGACAGTGCTTTCTTATCTGACGGGTCTGGCGCCTAATACTAAACAGCTATCGATATCTCATGGTGGTCAATCCTTTATGGTTTTTCCTGCAGAAAATGGGTCTGGGCTTCATTCTCACGGTACATCCTACGAGTGGCAACGGCTGCCTAGTACAAGGGAAAAATTGTCATACCATTCTAAGGTTTCAACAAGGTTTTAATCGTCGTCTCTCTACTATAGGTAAGTCAATCAGATTTACCATCCCATATAGCAAGGCGAATAATAATAGTAAGTCGATATGGCGATCAATCCATCCCGCACCCAAATCATTACCTTGTATATGGTTTAGCGAATCTCGCATTCTAACACTCGGTCATCCTCACAAGCATTGCAGAATTTCTCTTGTCAATGAACTAAGTTCGGATAAATCCATGGATTCTGCAAGACAAGCAAACAATCTATCGTTCCTTCACAACTCTTAGGTTTTACGTTACTCCTATAAGATCGTCTGTTGGTAATGTCGTAATCTCTTCCAGGGTTTTTCCTTCAGCAAGAGTGTGCTTGCTTCTTGGCAGGTCCTGGGGCATGTGGGTTATGGCCCATCTCATCACTTGTAAACCTTGAACTCATAATCGGGGGCAACTGCTCATTATTCCAACATCCAGCTTCCTAACATTCTTAAATCCATCCAATTATACGGTCTCCCTTCCTTCTATTGGTTCCAAACTAAGACGTGATTACTCAGACTCATCATACAATTACAATTTCTCCTTATTACCAACTTCATACCTCCTTTGTATCCAATAGTACTTCATCCCTTCCTAATCTTGGGGTATCCCACTTATCGAGACAAAACTCATACTTATTTTGTCTGAAATCCACTTCGTGGAATATCATTATCTTTTCCAGGGGTCAAGGGTCGTCTCAGTTACTACCACCCTTGAATTGCACAAACTCATCCATAGACCATATTTCTCATATCCTCGAAAATGGTCAAAATCCTTTTTTTCATAGAGTAACAACTCATAAAAAATCCAAATCAGTACCAACGGTAACAACTTTATTGATTCTCAAACTACTTCAATCTCCTGCATTTCCATTACAAGCCTCAACTCATCGCCTCAACATAAAGGAAAATGTTCTCACTACTACTACTATACTTCTCACACACACAACTAATTATCACAAGTCTCCTTCTTCTTGGGACAATCTCTGGCAAAGTGCCCCGCTTCATTACAACGAAAACATATTACTTCCGACAAGTCTCGTGGTTTCCTTATGACTACATAGCCTCCTTGGGTCCTTGGCTTCCTTTTTGGGCAACTACTGAGGTAGTGCCCAGACTCCTTGCACCTGAAACAGGTGATATGACTCAGGTCCTTCCTGGTACCCACTCTACTTCTCTTCCTGGACTTTTCTGTTCCAATCAGGGCTTCTATTTCCTGTGGGTCATACTCTACTTCCTCTGTCGGGAATTCTACTAGATCCCCATTCACACAATTTTGGGAGAGGTGTCCTTCTTCTCCACATGAATAGCATGACTTGGTGCAGGGTTTAATTGGGTCTTCTTCGGGTGTGTCCTCCACCTCTTCCTTCATCACTGTTTCTTCTAAAATTTCCATGAGGGCTCCTTTCATTGCTTCTTTCTTCTGTTGGATGGTTCGTTGTACTATGGGTTAAATATGACACTGAGCAGGGTAGTGGGTAGTCCCTTTACACAAGAAACAAGTAATCTACCTAGTTGGGCATTCTTCAACTGGGTGAATTTCCTCACAATGAGGGCATTCATCCTTGTGCTCTTTATGGTTGTGTCCTATTTCTCCACAGATCTTGCATGCACAAGGTTTCCTCATATCATTTCCATAAGGCTTCAGCTCCTAGGACACAAACCGAGTCTTTGGCAAAGTCAACTTAAATTCTTTCCAACTGGTTACTCCTTGCCATCCAATTGATGGTTTGGTACAACCTCCACCAAGTAGCAGCACCTCTTTCAAAGTACTGAAGAGCATGCTGGGCCATATCCTTTTCGGCTATAGTGTTATTCTTTATGTGATCCTCCATGTTCTGAATCCATTGGTCCGTCTACAATTGAGTCATTGGTCCAGAAACTATAAGCTCATCTCCATTCGTCCTCTATTGGGTCCATGGGTTTGGGGTGGGATGAGAGAGATAGAGAGGGATACACACAATGCAAACAAAAGTTTAGAAAAGACAGATTTTATTTGAGGCTGTCGGAAAAACATCAAACAAATGACAGCTCACAATCATCGCACCTAACGTAAGTATATAACAGGGGTTTGGTCTTCTAAAGGTCAATAAATCTTCAACGTCGCCAGACCCTTCAAGTCTTGTTCATGTCTCCGATGGCTTCTTCCGATCATGCTTGTCCTTCTCAAGTTCCTCTGGCAGATCTCTGTTGACGCGAAGTCTCTAGTGACATCCTTTAATATTTTTTGGAGTTGCGTTCCAAACTTCTGGGTTTCAACATCCTTGGCATGAGCCATGGTCCTACTGTCTTCAGTTCCTAACAAATCTCTGGTATCTCGAGGTTCTGCTCCTTCAGTTTGGCTACTTTCAGCTTCCGGGTCCTGAGTTCTTCACGAAATACTTCCTTGTCAATTACGGCTTCCTAAAGGTCCATCTAAAAATTCTTCATGTAATACTCCATATCCTGGCAATACACCAGCTAAGGTTAAAACTTCATATCTTGTTGATAGGTTCTCCATCAGCCTTCTACCATCCAATCCTTCCGAAGAAAATGCATGCTTAACTTAGTACGGTGACAATAGCATAAGCGGGCGATAACATCATGGATAGCCGTGTTTCTGCTCTTGTCATTTCCATGAGCTACCATTCCAGAGTTGATATCTCCTGCCTTAGGGTTTTCTTGACAAAACTCTAAGTTCTAATGCTCCAGGTTCCGGTCTTTCTCCGATACACCTTGATCTCGGGTATTGACAGCTTTAGCAGTCTAACAAGTTCCGTAAGGGTAACCTTCCTTGGTCATACCAACCTACAAATTCTTCAGAGCCTTCAAATTCTCCTAGTCTTCGGAGTCTTCAACCGTTGCAGTTTCCATTATTATAATGCATGGTAAAATCCTCTTCATTCCAAAGTGGTCTTAGTTGTCCGATATCTTGTACTTCTTGGAGTGGTCTCATCAGCTGAATCATCGCATGGTCAAATGGGAAAGGGGTATAGTCTAACTAAAAGGGAATATTTTGAATAAGCTCAGAAGAGAAGAGAGGTAAAAGATCCTTTTGAAAAGAAAGTTGTAGGGAAAATCTTTCCTATGGGCTTGCCAGTTTCTAGGGGTCACGTCCCCAGGTCAACATGTGCTCGATACCATCTTGTAGCGACCCGACCTCGACGGTCAAGTCTTCAGGCTTAAGTGTCATCCCTAGATCGGTATGCTGACACCCACAGTACTCGAGGATTTATAACAGAGGTAAATCACATGTATAAAGTAACATAAATACTATTACCTCAATCCAAATAGTGGAAGTAACAACAAGGTTGTGGATTCCCATCAACACCAAGGGCAAAGTTGAGTGTAGAAATCGTAACCCTAACATATCACTTACTCGTCGTAAGATTCCTGCAACCTGAGATGTTTCAGCCACAAAGGGTCAGTACATCGAATGTACTGGCAAATTCACACCATAGGATAATGGTGAATAATAGCTATCACTACATGCATATTTGGCTGGTGGAAAGCTCTAAGTTTATTTTTGCATAAAGCCAATTTTTTCCTACATCAAACGAATAAATTTTATTTAACTACCATGGTAGTTGAACAACATTGAGAAGGTTCCTCCAACTCAATCCCCAATTAAAAGTAATTATCAACCCAACAAATTAATTTTGAGTGATGAGATCCATATGATAATCCAAATACCAGAGACTCAAGATGTCCATAACCGGGGACACAGCTAATCATGATTAGTTTGTACACTCTGCAGAGGTTTGCGCACTTTTCCCCACAAGACTCAATCTCCTCCATTTGATTTCTCTCACTACATGGTGTTTGAGAAACGGATGACCGAGACACAGTCTTTCAGAAGCATCAACTCTTTACTCTGGGTGGACAATTACACCTACTTTCCCCTACATCTGCTAGCCCACCACTGAAAGAGATCATGCAACATACTCAACTATGCTAGAGCCCAAAATAGCTTGTGGCTGCACACGGAAGTTTCTAGCATGAATAATCTTATGATCCCTTTGAGCCTGGGTGGCATTCCATAGGGTGATCACACGGGTACTCCGGGATCCCCTTAGGCAAGCACTGGGTTCTCCAGGTGCCCGGGCAAACCACTGGGTGCTCCAGGGTGCCCCTACCATTCCACCCAGATGTGTATTAAAGTAGCCACCTTAAGTATCCCTTAGTTAATCATAACTCTCACATCTTTCATGAGTTCTCTCAAACCAATCCATGTCTACAAGCATAGCATAGAAGTAAGCATAACATAGTAACTCCCAGGGTTTGAATGCAGGACAATAGGTTCCTACCTCATCAACTACTTCCCAATACCCACATGTTATTAAGTCCTAACCAAGCAGTGTTCGAGGGTTGAAACTAATGCATAAAAACTGGGTATGAAAGGGATATGATCAAAGTGTGAACTTGCCTTGTACTGTTGATGAAGATGATTCGCACTCATAACTCCTGATAGTTCTACTCGATACCCTCCGGTCAATCAAGCATAAGCAAGCAATAGTAACCCCACATAAGCAATCACTCAAAAGATCGGAAAAAACGAAGAAAACTATTTAGAAAACTTCAAAACCAAACAAATAACTCTTGCAACAGAAAACAATTTCTAATAGTACCAAAATTAAGTGAATTCGGCCTTATCAGAAAGTTTTGGTCAAGAGCTTCGATTTGCAAAAAGAATCAACCAAATCGAAGTTATAAAACTCGAGTTATGAACAAAAGAAGTTTGAATACAAATATGTTTGAAATCAAATTTTAAAACTTTTAAAAATATGTTTAAGTTGTTTTACTGGATAGAGGGGATCATAAAGAATAAGTGGGCGTTGGTTTCGTTGGATTTGGATACACGAGTAAAAAGATGTGGTCATTTGAAAAACAGGGACTAATTTGTAAAATTAACACTATGGATAGGTCCCTGCCAGAAATTAAAAAGAAAAAGAAAAACCAAAAAGCGAACGTTCACTACGGGAAGCCAATGAACGAAAATCGTTCGCTCCAGATCTAGTCTGACGAGCGTTCACTAATTAGAGGATAACGATTTGAAAAGAAAAAAACTAGAACTAATCTGAGATGTTGATCTTCGATCTAACGGACGAGGGGGAGAGGCGGCGGTTACCGCGGCGCTGGGGCTCGACATCGCCGGAGAAGACGGCTTCGAGCGGGCGGCGGCTCTGGTGGTCCTCCGGCGTGGCCGTGGGGTCGGGAAGAAGCGGCGCGACGTCGGAACTCCGAAGGTGGTGGTGGCGTCGGGCGTAGGCGGTGGTGGAGCGCGGTGCAACAACGGCGGATCTCATCGGAGCTCGGCCTCCGGCGAGGTTTGTGCGAGGCTGCGGCGGTGGCACGCTCGGGTGAGCGGGGCATGGAGAGAGAGGGGCCCCGGGGCAGCGCTATTTAAGAAGGTGGGGAGGCAGGTGCGGCAAGGAGAGACCGGGCGGAGCACGGCGGTGGCCGGCGTCGTACGAGGCTCGGTCTCCTGCGAGAGGTCGGTGATGACGCGGCTGGGCTGGGTCTGGCTGGCTAGCTAGGCCGGCCCAGTCGGAGGAAGGTTTTCTTATCAGACTTTTTTTACAGACAACCAAAAATAATAAAAACAAAAATAAATAAATAAAAATTATATAGGCATATTATATATCAAAATTTTCGGAAAAAGATTTTCTACAGCATGAACATTTTTCTAGTGCCAAATAAAATCCACAAAAATTTAAATAAAGCAAAGAGTGCTACTAATGCAAGAAAACCCAATAAAAATCATTTTAAAAATATCAAAATAAACTCAAATTATTTCTCTCCAATTTTCTACTGTAGGGAATCATTTTACCCTAATTTCCATATATTTTATTTTTGGAGAAAAATAATTTGAATAAAACTCAAATAACTACAAATTGAAAATAATTTCTAAAAGGATTTTAAATTTGATCCTTTTAAACTTACAACTCATATTTCATATGTTTTGAAGAAGTCATTTTATCTTCACTCATGAAAATCATTGAGTTGCTTGAAGTTTCTGAATTTGAAATATTTCCAAATGAAATTCAAATCTTTTCCAAACCCTTCTCATTTATTTAAATGGAAGAAGTCATGTCATATTCTCTCTAGGGTTTTGTATTTGAAAAGAGTTTGAATTCACGAAGATCAGAAATGCAAAAATGAAAGTTTGGGAAAGTCCTTTTATTCCCTCTCATTTAACTTTCAAAAAGTTTTGAATTTCACTCACTTTCAGTCAATCAATCACACGACAATCAAACAAACAATCAAATCTATTTATTTAACATAACATTCCAAAAATTTAGAATTTTGGAATGTTACACCCTTGGGGCGCGCCAAGGAGGGGGAGGAGTCCTCCTCCTAGTAGGAGTAGGACTCCCCCTTTCCTAGTCCAACTAGGAAGAGGAAGGAGGAAGGAAGGAGTGGGAGAGGAGAAGGAAAGGGGGGGTGCGCCCCCCTCCCTAGTCCAATTCGGACTCCCTATAGAGAGGGGGCGTGGCTGCCCCTTGTGGGCTGCCTCCCCTCTACCCTATGGCCCATGTAGGCCCAATAGTTCCCCCGGGGGTTCCGATAACCCCCGGCACTCCGATAATTATACGGTGACCCCCGGAACTCATCTGCTGTCCTAATATAGTCATCCAATATACCAATCTTTATGTCTTGACCATTTCAAGACTCCTCGTCATGTCCGTATCACATCCGGGACACCGAACTACCTTCGGTACATCAAAACACATAAACTCATAATCTTGATAAATCCTTTGAACTTTAAGCGTGCGGACCCTACGGGTTCGAGAACTATGTAGACATGACCGAGACACGTCTTCGGTCAAAAACCAATAGTGGAACCTGGATGTTCATATTGGTTCCCACATAGTCTATGAAGATCTTTATCGGTCAAACCGCATTACAACATACGTTGTTCCCTTTGTCATCGGTATGTTACTTGCCCAAGATTCGATCGTTGGTATCTCAATACCTAGTTCAATCTCGTTACCGGCAAGTCTATTTACTCGTTCCGTAATGCGTCATCCCGCAACTAACTCATTAGTCACATTGCTTTCAAGGCTTATAGTGATGTGCATTACTGAGAGGGCCCAGAGATACCTCTCCGACAATTGGAGTGATAAATCCTAATATCGATCTATGCCAACTCAACAAGTACCATCGGAGACACCTATAGAGCACCTTTATAATCACCCAGTTATGTTGTGATGTTTGGTAGCACACAAAGTGTTCCTCTGGTATTCGGGAGTTGCATAATCTCATAGTCATAGGAACATGTATAAGTCATGAAGAAAGCAATAGCAATAAAACTCAACGATCATAATGCTAAGCCAACGAATGGGTCTTGTCCATCACATCATTCTCTAATGATGTGATTCCGTTCATCAAATGAAAACACATGTCTATGGCTAGGAAACTTAACCATCTTCAATTAACGAGCTAGTCAAGTAGAGGCATACTAGGGACACTCTGTTTTGTCTATGTATTCACACATGTATCAAGTTTCCGGTTAATACAATTCTATCATGAATAACAAACATTCATAATGAAATAAGGAAATAAATAATAACTTTATTATTGCCTCTAGGGCATATTTCCTTCAGTCTTCCACTTGCACTAGAGTCAATAATCTGGTTCACATCGCCATGTGATTTAACACCAATAGTTCATATCACCATGTGATTAACACCCATAGTTCACATCGCCATGTGACCAACACTCAAAAGGTTTACTAGAGTCAATAATCTAGTTCACATCGCTATGTGATTAACACCCAAGAGCACTAAAGTGTGATCATGTTTTGCTTGCGAGAGAAGTTTAGTCAACGGGTCTGCCAAATTCAGATTTGTATGTATTTTGCAAATTTCTATGTCTACAATGCTCTCCATGGAGCTACTTTAGCTAATTGCTCCCACTTTCAATATGTATCCGGATTGTGACTTAGAGTCATCCAGATCAGTGTCAAAGCTTGCATCGACGTAACTCTTTACGACGAATTATTTATCACCTCTATAACCGAGAAATATTTCCTTAGTACTCTAAGGATAATTTTGACCGCTGTCTAGTGATCTACTCCTAGATCAAAATTGTACTCCCTTGCCAAACTCAGGGCAGGGTATACAATAGGTCTGGTACACAACATGGCATACTTTATAGAACCTATGGTTGAGGCATAGGGAATGACTTTCATTCTCTCTCTATCTTCTGCCGTGGTCGGGCTTTGAGTCTTACTCAACTTCACACCTTGCAACACAGTGCAAGAACTCTTTATTTGACTGCTCCATTTTGAACTACTTCAAAAACTTGTCAAGGTATGTACTCATTGAAAAACTTATCAAGCCTCTTGATATATCTCTATAGATCTTGATGCTCAATATGTAAGCAGCTACACCGAGGTCTTTCTTTGAAAAACTCCTTTCAAACACTCCTTTATGCTTTCCAGAAAATTCTACATCATTTCCGATCGACAATATGTCATTCACATATACTTATCAGAAAGGTTGTCGTGCTCCCACTCACTTTCTTGTAAATACATGCTTCACCTCTAGTCTCAGATAAAACTATATGCTTTGATCAACTTATCAAAGCGTATATTCCAACTCCGAGATGCTTGCACCAGTCCATAGATGGATCGCTGGAGCTTGCATATTTTGTTAGCACCTTTAGGATTGACAAAACCTTCTAGTTCATATACAACTCTTCTTTAAGACATCCATTAAGGAATGTAGTTTTGACATCCATTTGCCAGATTTCAGAAAATGTGGCAATTGCTAACATGATTCAGACAGACTTAAGCATCGCTACGAGTGAGAAAATCTCATCGTAGTCAACACCTTGAACTTGTCGAAAACCTTTTGCGACAATTCGATCTTTGTATATAGTAACACTACTATCGTTGTTCCATCTTCCTCTTGAAGATCCATTTATTCTCAATGGCTTGCCGATCATTGGGCAAGTCCACCAAAGTCCACACTTTGTTCTCATACATGGATCCCATCTCAGATTTCATGGCCTCGAGCCATCTGTCGGAATTTGGGCCCATCATTGCTTCCTCATAGTTTGTAGGTTCATCATGGTCAAATAACATGACTTCCAGAACATGATTACCGTACCACTCTGGTGCAGATCGTACTCCGATTGACCTACGAGGTTCGGTAGTAACTTGATCTGAAGTTTCATGATCATCATCATTAACTTCCTCACTAATTAGTGTAGGCATCACTGGAATTGATTTCTGTGATGAGCTACTTTCCAATTCGAGAGAAGGTACAATTACCTCATCAAGTTCTACTTTCCTCCCACTCACTTCTTTCAAGAGAAACTCCTTCTCTAAAAAGGATCCACTCTTAGCAACAAAGATCTTGCCTTTGGATCTGTGATAGAAGGTGTACCCAACAGTTTCTTTTGGGTATCCTATGAAGACGCACTTCTCCGATTTGGGTTCGGGCTTATCAGGTTGAAGGTTTTTCACATAAGCATTGCAGTCCCAAACTTTAAGAAACGACAGCTTAGGTTTCTTGCCAAACCATAGTTCATACGTTGTCGTCTCGACGGATTTAGACGGTGCCCTATTTAACGTGAATGTAGCTGTCTCTAATGCATAACCCCAAAACGATAGTGGTAAATCGGTAAGAGACATCATAGATTGCACTATATCCAATAAAGTACGATTATGACGTTCGGACACACCATTACGTTGTGGTGTTCCAGGTGGCATGAGTTTGTGAAACTATTCCACATTGTTTTAATTGAAGACCAAACTCGTAACTCAAATATTCACCTCCGCGATCAGATCGTAGAAACTTTATTTTCTTGTTACGGTGATTTTCCACTTCACTCTGAAATTCTTTGAACTTTTCAAATGTTTCAGACTTATGTTTCATAAAGTAGATAAACCCATATCTGCTCGAATCATCTGTGAAGCTTAGAAAATAACAATACCCGCCGTGAGCCTCAACACTCATCAGACCGCATACAACAGTATGTATTATTTCCAATAAGTCAGTTGCTCGCTCCATTGTTCTGGAGAACGGAGTCTTAGTCATCTTGCCCATGAGGCATGGTTCGCAAGCATCAAGTGATTCCAAAAGCCCATCAACATGGAGTTCCTTCATGTGCTTTACACCAATATGACCTAAACGGTAGTGCCACATATAAGTTGCACTATCGTTATTAACTTTGCATCTTTTCGCTTCAATATTATGAATATGTATATCACTACGATCGCGATTCAATAAACCATTTATATTGAGTGTATGACCATAGAAGGTTTTATTCATGTAAATAGAACAACAATTATTCTTAGACTTCAAATGAATAACTTTATTGCAATAGACATGATCAAATCATATTCATGCTCAACGCAAACACCAAATAACACTTATTTGGGTTCAACACGAATCCCGAAAGTATAGGGAGTGTGCGCTGATGATCATATCAATCTTAGAACCACTTCCAACACACATCGTCACCTCACCCTTAACTAGTCTCTGTTTATTTTGCAACTCCCGTTTCGAGTTACTACTCTTAGCAACTGAACTAGTATTAAATACTGAGGGGTTGCTATAAACACTAGTAAAGTACACATCAATAACATGTATATTAAATATACCTTTGTTCACTTTGCCATCCTTCTTATCCGCCAAGTTTCTAGGGCAGTTCCACTTCCAGTGACCATTTCCTTTGCAGTAGAAGCACTTAGTTTCAGGCTTGGGTCTATCTTTGGGCTTCTTCATGGGAGTGGCAACTTGCTTTCCATTCTTCTTGAAATTCCCTTTCTTTCCATTGCCCTTTTACTTGAAACTAGTGGTTTTGTCAACCATCAACATTTGATGCTTTTCTTGATTTCTACCTTCGTTAATTTCAGCATCATGAAGAGCTCGGGAATCGTTTTCGTCATCCCTTGCATATTATAGTTCATCGCGAAGTTCCAGTAACTTGGTGATAGTGACTAGAGAACTTTGTCAATCACTATTTTATCTAGAAGATTAACTCCCACTTGATTCAAGCGATTGCAGTACTCAGACAATCTGAGCACATGCTCACTGGTTGAGCTATTATCCTCCATCTTGTAGGAAAAGTACTTGTCAGAGGTCTCATACCTCTCGACTCGGGCATGAGTCTGAAATACCAATTTCAGCTCTTGGAACATCTTATATGCTCTGTGGCGTTTCAAAACATTTTTGAAGTCCCGGTTCTAAGCCGTAAAGCAAGGTACACTAAACTATCAAGTAATTATCATACCGAGCTTGCCAAACGCTCATAACGTCTGCATCTGCTCCTGCAATAGGTCCGTCACCTAGCGGTGCATCAAGGACATAATTCTTCTGTGCAGCAATGAGGACAATCCTCAGATCACAGACCTAGTCCGCATCATTGCTACTATCATCTTTCAACATAGTTTTTCTCTAGGAACATATCAAAAATAAATGGGGAGCTACATCGCGAGCTATTGATCTACAACATAGTTATGCAAATACTATCAGGACTAAGTTCATGATAAATTAAGTTTAATTAATCATATTACTTAGGAACTCCCACTTAGATAGACATCCCTCTAGTCATCTAAATGATCACGTGATCCATCAACTAAACCATGTCCGGTCATCACGTGAGATGGAGTAGTTTTCAATGGTGAACATCACTATGTTGATCATATCTACTATATGATTCACGCTCGACCTTTCGGTCTCAGTGTTCCGAGGCCATATCTGCATATGCTAGGCTCGTCAAGTTTAACCCGAGTATTCTGCGTGTGCAAAACTAGCTTGCACCCGTTGTATGTGAACGTAGAGCTTATCACACCCGATCATCACGTGGTGTCTCAACACGAAGAACTTTTGCAACGGTGCATACTCAGGGAGAACACTTATACCTTGAAATTTTAGTAAGGGATCATCTTATAAAGCTACCACCGAACTAAGCAAAATAAGATGTATAAAAGGTAAACATCACATGCAATCAAAATATGTGACATGATATGGCCATCATCATCTTGTGATCTCCATCTCCAAAGTACTGTCATGATCTCCATCGTCACCGGCATGACACCATGATCTCCATCATCTTGATCTCTATCAACGTGTCGTCACATGGTCGTCTCGCCAACCATTGCTTTTGCAACTATTGCTATCGCATAGCGATAAAGTAAAGAAATTATATGGTGCTTGCATCTTATGCAATAAAGAGACAACCATAAGGCTACTGTCAGTTGCCGATAACTTTAACAAAACATGATCATCTCATACAACAATTTATATCTCATCACGTCTTGACCATATCACATCACAACATGCCTTGTAAAAACAAGTTAGACATCCTCTACTTTGTTGTTGCAAGTTTTACCTGGCTGCTACGGGCTTAGCAATAACCGTTCTTACCTACGCATCAAAACCACAACAATTTTTCGTCAAGTGTGCTGTTTTAACCTTCAGCAAGGACCGGGCGTAGCCACACTCGATTCAACTAAAGTTGGAGAAACTGACACCCGCCAGCCACCTGTGTGCGAAGCACGTTGGTAGAACCAGTCTCGCGTAAGCGTACGCATAATGTCAGTCCGGGCCGCTTCATCCAACAATACCGCCGAATCAAAGTATGACATGCTGGTAAGCAGTATGACTATCATCACCCACAACTCATTTGTGTTCTACTCGTGCATATGACATCTACGCATAAACCTGGCTCTGATGCCACTGTTGGGGAACGTAGTAATTTCAAAAAAAATCGACGCACAAGCAAGATCATGGTGATCCATAGCAACGAGAGGGGAGAGTGTTGTCTACGTACCCTCGTAGACCGTAAGCGGAAGTGTTATAACAACGCAGTTGATGTAGTCATACGTCTTCACAATCGACCGATCCTAGTACTGAAAGTACAACACCTCCGCGATCTGCACACGTTCGGCTCGGTGACGTCCCACGAACTCACGATCCAACAGAGTGTCGAGGGAGAGCTTCCTCAGCACGACGGCGTGATGACGGTGATGATGAAGCCACCGGCGCAGGGCTTCGCCTAAGCACTACGACGATATGACTGAGGTGGATTATGGTGGAGAGTGGCACCGCACACGGCTAAGGGATCAATGATCAACTTGTGTGTCCTAGGGTGCTCCCCTGCCCCTGTATATAAGGGAGCAAGGGGGGAGGCCGGCCGACCCTTGGGGCGCGCCAAGGAGGGGGAGGAGTCCTCCTCCTAGTAGGAGTAGGACTCCCCTTTCCTAGTCCAACTAGGAGGAGGAAGGAGGAAGGAAGGAGAGGGAGAGGAGAAGGAAAGGGGGGCGCGCCCCCCTCCCTAGTCCAATTCGGACTCCCTATATGGAAGGGGCACAACTGCCCCTTGTGGGCTGCCTCCCCTCTTCCCTATGGCCCATGTAGGCCCAATAGTTCCCCCGGGGGTTCTGATAACCCCCGACACTCCGATAATTATCCGGTGACCCCCGAAACTCATCCGGTGTCCGAATATAGTCATCCGATATATCAATTTTTATGTCTTGACCATTTCGAGACTCCTCGTCATGTCCGTGATCACATCCGAGACTCCGAACTACCTTTGGTACATCAAAACACATAAACTCGTAATACCGATCGTCACTGAACTTTAAGCGTGCGGACCCTACGGGTTCGAGAACTATGTAGACATGACTGAGACATGTCTCCGGTAAATAACCAATAGCGGAACCTGGATGTTCATATTGGTTCCCACATATTCTACGAAGATCTTTATCGGTCAAACCGCATAACAACATACGTTGTTCCCTTTGTCATCGGTATGTTACTTGCCCGAGATACGATCGTCGGTATCTCAATACCTAGTTATCTCGTTACTGGCAAGTCTCTTTACTAATTCCGTAATGCATCGTCCCTCAACTAACTCATTAGTCACATTGCTTGCAAGGCTTATAGTGACGTGCATTACCGAGAGGGCCCAGAGATACCTCTCCGACAATCGGAGTGACAAATCCTAATCTCGATCTATACCAACTCAACAAGTACCATCGGAGACACCTATAGAGCACCTTTATAATCTCCCAGTTACGTTGTGATGTTTGGTAGCACACAAAATGTTCCTCCGGTATTCGGGAGTTGCATAATCTCATAGTCATAGGAACATGTATAAGTCATGAAGAAAGCAATAGCAATAAAACTCAATGATCATAATGCTAAGCTAACGAATGGGTCTTGTCCATCACATCATTCTCTAATGATGTGTTCCTGTTCATCAAATAAAAACACATGTCTATGGCTAGGAAACTGAACCATCTTTGATTAACGAGCTAGTCAAGTAGAGCCATACTAGGGACACTCTGTTTTGTCTATGTATTCACACATGTATCAAGTTTCCGGTTAATACAATTATAGCATGAATAATAAACATTTATCATGAAATAAGGAAATAAATAATAACTTTATTATTGCCTCTAGGGCATATTTCCTTCAAGAACAACACCTAAGCACCGTTCCACCCACATATAAAATTATCAAAGTAGCGAACACAAATCAAAGCAACATGATGAAAAGGACTAGATGAAATTCCCGTGTACCTCAATAACATTGTGCTTATCATAAGAGACCGTTTTGGCCTGTCCTTTGCCTCAAAAGGATTGGGCTACCTTGCTGCACTTTTTTTTACCATTATCGTTACTTGCTTGTTACAAATTATCTTGCTAACAAACTACTCGTTACTTATAATTTCAGTGCTTGCAGAAAATACCTTGCTGAAAACCACTTGTCATTTCCTTCTGCTCCTCGTTGGGTTCGACACTCTTACTTATCGAAAGGACTACGATTAATCCCATATACTTGTGGGTCATCATCACGACACCTTGCATTGTGCGAGAACATGAGGACAATACGGTGAGTCATTTGTTGGGGAACGTAGTAATTTCAAAAAAATTCCTATGCACACGCAAGATCATGGTGATGCATAACAACGAGAGGGGAGAGTATTGTCCATGTACCCTCGTAGACCGAAAGCGGAAGCGTTAGCACAACGCGGTTGATGTAGTCGTACGTCTTCACGATCCGGCCGATCAAGTACCGAACGCACGACACCTCCGAGTTCAGCACACGTTCAGCCCGATGACGTCCCTCGAACTCCGATCCAGCCGAGTGTTGAGGGAGAGTTTTGTCAGCATGACGGCGCGCTGACGATGATGATGTTCTACCGATGCAGGGCTTCGCCTAAGCACAGCTACGATATTATCGAGGTGGACTATGGTGGAGAGGGGCACCGCACATGGCTAAAAGATTAAACAATCAATTGTTGTGTCCCTAGGGTGCCCCCTGCCCCTGTATATAAAGGAGCAAGGGGGGAGGTGCGGCCGGCCAGGAGGGGGTGCGCCAGGAGGAGTCCTACTCCCACCGGGAGTAGGACTCCCTCCCTTTTCCTTGTTGGATTAGAAGTGGAGGGGGAAAGAGGAGGGGGAGAGGAAGGAAAGGGGGGGTGGCGCCCCCTCTCCTTGTCCTATTCGGACTAGGGGGGCCCGACCCTGTCCTGGCCGCCTCTCCTCTTCTCCACTAAGGCCCACTATGGTCCATTAAGCCCCCGGGGGTTTCCGGTAACCCCTCGGTACTCCGGTAAAATCCCGATTTCACCCGGAACACTTCCGATATCCAAATATAGGCTTCCAATATATCAATATTTATGTCTCAACCATTTCGAGACTCCTCGTCATGTACGTGATCACATCCGGGACTCCGAACTACCTTCGTTAAATCAAAACATATAAACTCATAATATAACTGTCGTCGAAACTTTAAGCGTGTGGACCCTACGAGTTCGAGAACTATGTAGACATGACCGAGACACATCTCCGGTCAATAACCAATAGCGGAACCTGGATGCTCATGTTGGCTCCCACATATTCTATGAAGATCTTTATCGGTCAGACTGCATAACAACATACATTGTTCCCTTTGTCATCGGTATGTTACTTGCCCGAGATTCGATCGTCGGTATCTCAATACCTAGTTCAATCTCGTTACCGGCAAGTCTCTTTACTCGTTTCGTAATACATCATCCCGCAACTAACTCATTAGTTGCAATGCTTGCAAGGCTTATAGTGATGTGCATTACCGAGTGGGCCCAGAGATACCTCTCCGACAATCGGAGTGACAAATCTTAATCTCGAAATACGCCAACCCAACAAGTACCTTTGGAGACACCTGTAGAGCACCTTTATAATCACCCGATTACGTTGTGACGTTTGGTAGCACACAAAGTGTTCCTCCCAGAAACAGGAGTTGCATAATCTCATAGTCATAGGAACATGTATAAGTCATGAAGAAAGCAATAGCAACATACTAAACGATCGAGTGCTAAGCTAACAGAATGGGTGAAATCAATCACATCATTCTCCTAATGATGTGATCTCATTAATCAAATGACAACTCTTTGTCTATGGTTAGGAAACATAACCATCTTCGATCAACGAGCTAGTCAAGTAGAGGCATACTAGTGACACTCTGTTTATCTATGTGTTCACACATGTATCATGTTTCCGGTTAATACAATTCTAGCATGAATAATAAACATTTATCATGATATAAGGAAATAAATAATAACTTTATTCTTGCCTCTAGGGCATATTTCATTCAGTCTCCCACTTGCACTAGAGTCAATAATCTAGTTCACATCGCCATGTGATTTAACATCAATAGTTCACATCTTTATGTGGTTAACACCCATAGATCACATCGACATGTGACCAACACCCAAAGGGTTTACTAGAGTCAATAATCTAGTTCACATCGCTATGTGATTAACACCCAAAGAGTACTAAGGTGTGATCATGTTTTGCTTGTGAGAGAAGTTTAGTCAACGGGTCTGCCACATTCAGATATGTATGTATTTTGCAAATTTCTATGTCTTCAATGCTCTGCACGGAGCTACTCTAGCTAATAGCTCCCACTTTCAATATGTATCTAGATCGAGACTTAGAGTCATCCAGATCGGTGTCAAAGCTTGTATCGACGTAACCTTTTACGATGAACCTTTTGTCACCTCCATAACCGAGAAATATTTCCTTAGTCCTCTAAGGATAATTTTGACCAATGTCCAGTGATCTACTCCTAGATCACTATTGTACTCCCTTGCCAAACTCAGGGCAGGGTATACAATAGTTCTGGTACATAGCATGGCATACTTTATAGAACCTATGGTTGAGGCATAGGGAATGACTTTCATTCTCTTTCTATCTTCTGTCGTGGTCGGGTTTTGAGTCTTACTCAATCTCACACCTTGTAACACAGGCAAGAACTCTTTCTTTGACCGTTCCATTTTGAACTACTTCAAAATCTTGTCAAGGTATGTATTCATTGAAAAAACTTATCAAGCGTCTTGATCTATCTCTATAGATCTTGATGCTCAATATGTAAGCAGCTTCACCGAGGTCTTTCTTTGAAAAACTCCTTTCAAGCACTCCTTTATGCTTTGCAGAATAATTATACATTATTTCCGATCAACAATATGTCATTCACATATACTTATCAGAAATGTTGTAGTGCTCCCACTCACTTTCTTGCAAATACAAGCTTCATCGTAAGTCTGTATAAAACTATATGCTTTGATCAACTCATCAAAGCGTATATTCCAACTCCGAGATGCTTGCACCAGTCCATAGATGGATCATTGGAGCTTGCATATTTTGTTAGCACCTTTAGGATTGACAAAACCTTCTGGTTGCATCATATACAACTCTTTTTTAATAAATCCATTAAGGAATGCAGTTTTGTTTATCTATTTGCAAGATTTCATAAAATTCGGCAATGCTAACATGATTTGGACAGACTTTAAGCATAGATACGAGTGAGAAACTCTCACCGTAGTCAACACCTTGAACTTTTCAAAAACCTTCTGCGACAATTCTAGCTTTGTAGATAGTAACACTACTATCAGCGTCCGTCTTCCCCCTGAAGATCCATTTAATAACAATGGCTCACCAATCATCAGGCAAGTCAATCAAAGTCCATACTTTGTTCTTATACATGGATCCCATCTCAGATTTCATGGCCTTAAACCATTTTGCCGAATCTGGGCTCATCATCGCTTCCTCATAGTTCGTAGGTTCGTCATGGTCAAGTAACATGACATCCAGAAAAGGATTACCGTACCACTCTAGTGCGGATCTTACTCTGGTTTACCTACGAGGTTCGGTAGTAACTTGATCTGAAGTTACATAATCATCATCATTAGCTTCCTCACTAATTGGTGTAGGAGTCACAGGAACAGATTTCTGTGACAAACTACTTTCCAATAAGGGATAAGGTACAGTTACCTCATCAAGTTCTACTTTCCTCCCACTCACTTCTTTCGAGAGAAACTCCTTCTCTTGAAAGGATCCATTCTCAGCAACGAATATCTTGCCTTCGGATCTGTGATAGAAGGTGTACCCAACATTTTCTTTTGGGTATCCTATGGAGACACACTTCTCCAATTTGGGTTTGAGCTTATCAGGTTGAAACTTTTTCACATAAGCATTGCAACCTCAAACTTTAAGAAATGACAACTTTGGTTTCTTGCCAAACCACAGTTCATAAGGTGTCATCTCAACGGATTTAGATAGTGCCCTTCTTAACGTGAATGCAGCTGTCTCTAATGCATACCCCCAAAATGATAGTGGTAGATCGGTAAGAGACATCATAGATCGCACCATATCTAATAAAGTACGGTTATGACGTCCGGACACACCATTACAATGTGGTGTTCGAGGTGGCGTGAGTTGCGAAACTATTCCGCATTGTTTCAAATGAAGACCAAACTCGTAACTCAAATATTCTCCTCCATGACCAGATCGTAGAAACTTTATTTTTCTTGTTACGATGATTTTCCACTTCACTCTGAAATTATTTGAACTTTTCAAATATTTCAGATTTATGTTTCATCAAGTAGATATACCCATATCTGCTCAAATCACTACAACATGACCTCACTTATAGCAACGCTTTTTTCCGTATCTAAAAGTCTATATATCCGTTGCTAGTGTCTTTACCAACGGTTTGGGATGTGTTGCCTTATCCAGTGTTGCTAGCGAAAATGCAACGCATATACTACCGTTGGTAAAAGGGATCGTTGCAAGAGTACAACACATAAAACAGACTTATACAACACTTCTATCCGTTGGTGCTCAATATACCGGAATCCAAATCTCATTGTTTGGCAATAGATAATTTGCCACGCTTTAGGTGTTTGTACATATATAGTGTGAATAATAATAATATTATTATTATATATGTATATAACATCAATTGAATTAATGCTCCACATAGTGGTGATAGTTATGTATATGAAGCTAGGAAAAGACAAGAAAATATACTCACAAGAGGAAGAAATCATATATTGAATAAAATTGTTGGATTACAGTAGTGGATATTACAGGAGGAAGAGCATCCAAATGTGATGCAAATCTAAATATTTTCTCAACAGAGAAACTTAAACTAAAATCATCCATCAACATCCCTGATACTTAACTAAAACATAACCGAGGAACATCATCGAATAGGAACAACATCCCTACAACTTAATAAAACTGAAAGCATCCATCATCATCATCATGAACTGGAACATCATCATCATCATCATCACATTGCAGTGTACTTGCCATGCACCCATATAATCATCCATGTATCTTTTGAATCTATAAAGAAAATAACAAAATGAACCGTTAACACACAGTGCATTAAGAAGTAAGAACCACTTTGCGCACACTTACTGCTCATCAACACATTTTTTTGGTCTAGACAGCAGTCTAATAGCAAATAAGAAGAAACAAATAAACAAGATAGCACTACAATTTGAACACAAATTCGTATGTGATTATGAGAAGATACCAGCATGAGTGTTAGTTGTCCTTGATGACTAATACAGACGCCACAATATACGACACCACCTGCAGAAAACATGGCTAAATAAAATTATATGGACATTAGCCTAAGTGTTGATGTGCATAGGGCAATGTGATTGACAGTACCACTTCTCTTTTCTTCCCCAGTTAGTTAGCAAACTGGACCAAAACGGTTTGTTATCTGAAACTGAACCAAAACATCTATTTCTAGTTGGTTTCAGTCATCCAACAGGAAATAGGGAAACCTATAAGTGGTCACGACGCTTTGAAACAAACCTACAGCCCTCAGTCCCAAATCCACTGAAATGAATTTACATGGTCATCACCAGCCTAGAGATCCATTGCTAATTCTTTACATCTACAGTAAAACTGTTTTCTGTGAACCAGCAGATCTATTTATTTCTAATTAAATCCACTGAAACCTACAGCCCCAAATCTTATAAATGTGCGTCGACAGCAGCACATAACCTAGCACAACTCAATGGCCATGGACACAACGAGCGGTAGCATGGTAAGGAGAGGGAGAGAGTTTACCTTCCATGGCATCGTCCATGACTTGCTCCACGAACTCAACTTGCTCCATGGCATCCCCATGCATCGAGTTTGAATACCTAGTTGATTTTAATTATACTAAGATTCTTTCATGTGAAACTAAATAGTGGAATTAATACATGCGGCACACAATATAGGCCCGCAGTTTCTGGAACCCAACCAAAAAAAGTAGGTTGTCTACCAGGCCATGCCTTGTACCTTCAGTTTGGTTTCAACTCTGGCATGATGTCCCGTGAGAGGAACAAAAATACAACGTAGTCAAATATTGTCATCGGTAGGACCTTACCTGCCAATTCAAAAAAGATAATGCTAACTTATCATGGGATCATCATCAAGAACATTCACACTGTTGTTCAAATTCTTACTATGGCAGTCATTACGTTATTGTTCAACGATGAGTAAATATTTTTTGGGACAATGAAAAAAAAGAGATGGTTCAAACTCTAGACCCAGAAATGGATGGTTGCAAATCGATAGGGTGTATACTGTTCGAGCTACATAATATTGGGCAAAACACACTAATTTGTATTGAAATTGCTGAGAGAGTAACTAATTTGTAGTGGAATGGCCAAAAGAGTCCCTTATATAGGGACAACTTGTAGGTGATTATTTCCTTGTAGCGTATTTCATGAGTACAGGACGATAGTATTAAAAAATAATAGTCCATCAAGGTTATCCTTGTATCTATAGTTTGTTCTTTCCCTTTCTGTATAGAATTTGCAGAACTAAACCATTAGTTCTTTCCAGATTTTATACATGTAATAGGCAGAATAGAAGTCGTTCCTGACTTTTAGTGGAGAATAGTATCCAAAAAAATACATCTATAGAAGCATTGTGTCCTGAACTCATGTTAACCACAATAACAATATCCTTTTTAGTTGAAAAGGCAAACTTCTAATATTTAAAATTCATGATTTTTAAAGGATACATCGAGATACCATGTTGACAAAAAGGTAGTCAAAAAGATAATACAACTGTGATTATGTTGATTAGAAGTGCATATGAATACATAACAGAATTTATATTGGACACTGTACTGAGATAACCCTACATCAGCTCCGAGCTGTAACAAAAGTACCTATATTATTTTCGGAAAGCAAGGGAAAGCATCTAGCTTACCGCCAAATAGTGGTTCAAATATTCATCACTTGGTAATAATTAAAAACACCTTGCTGATGCTATAGTCGTACATAATAATCATATGTGTAACTAAGAAAACTTGAAGATCAACTTTTATTTCGGAAGGAAAACAGGAGCAGAATCTTCAAAATATAAATCAATAACTAACCATTAAACAGCAAAAGAAATAATTCTGCTCAGTTTCAAAGCCAACGTGGCAATACATAAGGAACCATATACATATCGTGGCTGTAGCATGTGCACAGCAAGCGATCGTATACTAAGTTAAGATGTACAACAAAAATAGTATATTTATGATTCATCTGTTCAAATTACACGGGAGAACATTATAAGATGAAGAAATTCCACAAAGCAGCACTATTTTTCAGTAAAGAAAATAAAAAATCTAACGGTTAAATTGATAAAAGGATTTTACACATACGTTTATTTTTCTTCAATGGGGACATGAGCATCTTACCTGATCTAACGGGGCCAAACCTGAAGACAGGAACTGAGTCGCGTCCATGACTGGACAATGGAGGACTTGGTTACTTCCATCGTGTCACCCATGTCGTAGGCAGCACCTATGGTTAGGATTGGTTTTCCCTGTAGAGAGAAGGAATATACAGCCAGTTGATTGCACGTCTACAGGAGAAGAAAAGAGCAGAGGTTAGAGAAAGAGGGAGATAAATGATGAAACCAGGGGAGGGGCGCACTCACCGGACGAGAGGAGGACGACATGGCCGCCGGTGCCGGAGCCGACGCCCGAACCCTAGCTATGGGGGAGGGTCGCGGGTAGGCTTTGGTGGCCGCGAGGGCCGGATCTAGCCGGATGGGAGGGCGCCGCAATGCGAGGGGACCTGGGGCTGTGCCATGGTGGCGAGATTCGCGGGACGTCGCTTGAATCAGCCACCGCAGGTTGAGCAACGAGGAGCCGCGTGAAGAGAGAGATGGATCGCGAGAGTGATGGGTGGGTAGGGATGATGTGGATCCGGCAGCCTCCGGAGCTGCGAGGTAGGAGGAGGGGAGGGGGAGGGCCGGCGGCGAGGTGGATCGGAGGAGGAAGACAAAGTGGTGGAGGCGGCGGTTTGGGAGAGATAAGGGCAGGGGCTCTGTTTCTCCCGCGTCTCTTTCTCTCTCTCTCCTATCCTTAGTTTTTTTTCTCAATTGTACAGGGTAATGAGCTGAAACTCTACATCGCATATGCTGCATCGCTTATATGCGTATCTATGAATTTTTTTGCAACGTATAGTCAAAACGTTGTAGAATTTGTGTTGCTTTACAGAGGGTATCCTTGTAGTGAATCATCTGTGAAGGTGAGAAAATAACGATACCCGCCGCGAGCCTCAACACTCATCGGATCGCATACATAAGTATGTATTATTTTCAATAAGTCAGTTGCTCGCTCCATTGTTCCGGAGAACTGAGTCTTAGTCATCTTGCCCATAAGGCATGGTTCGCAAGCATCAAGTGATTCATAATCAAGTGATTCCAAAATCCCATCAGCATGGAGTTTCTTCATGCACTTTACACCAATATGACCTAAACGGCAGTGCCACAAATAAGTTGCACTATCATTATTAACTTTGCATCTTTTGGCTTCAATATTTTGAATATGTGTATCACTACGATCGAGATCCAACAAACCATTTTATTGGGTGTGTGACCATAGAAGGTTTTATTCATGTAAACAGAACAACAATTATTCTCTAATTTAAATGAATAACCGTATTGCAACAAACATGATCAAATCATATTCATGCTCAACGCAAACACCAAATAACACTTATTTAGTTTCAACACTAATTCCGAAAGTATAGGGAGTGTGCGATGATGATCATATCAATCTTGAAACTACTTCCAACACACATCGTCACCTTGCCCTTTACTAGTTTCTGTTTATTCTGCAACTCCCGTTTCGAGTTACTACTCTTAGCAACTGAACCAGTATCAAATGACGAGGGGTTGCTATAAACACAAGTAAAGTACACATCAATTACATGTATATCCAATATACCTTTGTTCACTTTGCCATCCTTCTTATCCGCCAAATACTTGGGGCAGTTCCGCCCAAAGGACTAGTCCCTTTGCAAAGTAGAAGCACTTAGTCTCATGCTTAGGTCCTGACTTGGGCTTCTTCACTTGAGCAGCAACTTGCTTGACGTTCTTCTTGAAGTTCCCCTTCTTCCCTTTGCCCTTTTCTTGAAACTAGTGGTCTTGTTAACCATCAACACTTGATGTTTTTCTTGATTTCTACCTTCGTCGATTTCAGCATCACGAAGAGCTTGGGAATCATTTCCGTTATCCCTTGCATATTATAGTTCATCACGAAGTTCTACTAACTTGGTGATGGTGACTAGAGAATTTTGTCAATCACTATCTTATCTGGAAGATTAACTCCCACTAGATTCAAGCGATTGTAGTACCCAGACAATTTGAGCACATGCTCACTGTTTGAGCTATTCTCCTCCATCTTTTAGCTATAGAACTTGTTGGAGACTTCATATCTCTCAACTCGGGTATTTGCTTGAAATATTAACTTCAACTATTGGAACATCTCATATGGCCCATGACGTTCAAAAACGTCTTTGAAGTCCCGATTCTAAGCCGTTAAGCATGGTGCACTAAACTATCAAGTAGTCAGTCATACCGAGCTTTGCCAAACGTTCATAACGTCTGCATATGCTCCTGCAATAGGTTCGTCACCTAGCGGTGCATCAAGGACATAATTATTCTGTGCAGCAATGAGGATAAACCTTAGATCACGGACCCAGTCCGCATCATTGCTACTATCATCTTTCAACATAGTTTTTCTCTAGGAACATATATAAAACATAGCGAGCAACAACGCGAGCTATTGATCTACAACATAGATATGCTAATACTACCAGGACTAAGTTAATGATAAATTTAAGTTCAATTAATCGTATTACTTAAGAACTCTCACTTAGATAGACATCCCTCTAATCCTCTAAGTGATCAATTGGTCCAAATCCACTAAACCATGTCCGATCATCGCGTGAGATGGAGTAGTTTCAATGGTGAACATCACTATGTTGATCATATCTACTATATGATTCATGCTCGACTTTCGATTTCAGTGTTCCGAGGCCATATCTGTTATATGCTAGGCTCATCAAGTTTAACCTGAGTATTCCGCGTGTGCAACTGTTTTGCACCCGTTGTATTTGAACGTAGAGCCTATCACACCCGATCATCACGTGGTGTCTCAGCACGAAGAACTTTTGCAACGGTGCATACTCAGGGAGAACACATATACTTTGATAATTTAGTGAGAGATCATCTTATAATGCTACCGTCAATCAAAGCAAGATAAGATGTATAAAAGATAAACATCACATGCAATCAAAATATGTGACATGATATGGCCATCATCATCTTGTGCCTTTGATCTCCATCTCCAAAGCATCGTCATGATCTCCATCGTCACCGGCATGACACCATGATCTTCATCATCTTGATCTATATCAATGTGTCGTCACATGGTCGTCTCGCCAACAATTGCTCTTGCAACTATTGCTATCGCATAGCGATAAAGTAAAGCAATTATTTGGTGCTTGCATCGTATGCAATAGAGATACAACCATAAGGCTTTTGCCAGTTGCCGATAACTTCAACAAAACATGACCATCTCATACAACAACTTATATCTCATCACGTATTGACCATATCACATCACAACATGCCCTGCAAAAACAAGTTAGACGTCCTCTACTTTGTTGTTTTTTACGTGGCTGCTACAGGCTGAGCAAGAATCGTTCTTACCTACGCATCAAAACCACAACGATAGTTTGTCAAGTTGGTGCTGTTTTAACCTTCGCAAGGATCGGGCGTAGCCACACTCGGTTCAACTAAAGTTGGAGAACCGACACCGCCAGCCACCGTGTGCAAAGCACGTCGGTAGAACCAATCTCGCAGACAGACGTCTGGCGTAATGTCGGTCCGGGCCGCTTCATCCAACAATACCGCCGAACCAAAGTATGACATGCTGGTAAGCATTATGACTTGTATCGCCCACAACTCACTTGTATTCTACTCGTGCATATAACATCTACGCATAAAACCTGGCCCGGATGCCACTGTTGGGGAACGTAGTAATTTCAAAAAAAAATCCGACGCACACGCAAGATCATGGTGATGCATAACAACGAGAGGGGAGAGTGTTGTCCACGTACCCTCGTAGACTGAAAGCAGAAGCGTTAGCACAACGCGGTTGATGTAGTCGTACGTCTTCACGATCCGACCGATCAAGTACCGAACGCACGGCACCTCCGAGTTCATCACACGTTCAGCCCGATGACGTCCCTCGAACTCCGATACAACCGAGTGTTGAGGGAGAGTTTCGTCAGCACGACGGCGTGGTGACGATGATGATGTTCTACCGATGCAGGGCTTCGCCTAAGCACCGCTACGATATAATCGAGGTGGACTATGGTGGAGAGGGGCACCGCACACGACTAAAAGATCAAATGATCAATTGTTGTGTCCCTAGCGTGCCCCCTGCCTCCGTATATAAAGGAGCAAGGGGGGAGGTGCGGCCGACCAGGAGGGTTGCGCCAGGAGGAGTCCTACTCCCACCGGGAGTAGGACTCCCTCCCTTTTCCTTGTTGGATTAGGAGTGGAGGGGGAAAGAGGAGGGAGAGAGGAAGGAAAGGGGGGGGGTGGCGGCGCCCCCCTCTCCTTGTCCTATTCGGACTAGGGGGAGGGGCACGCGACCCTGCCCTGGCCGCCTCTCCTCTTCTCCACTAAGGCCCACTATGGCCCATTAAGCCCCGGGGGGGGGGGGGTCCGGTAACCCCGCGGTACTCCGGTAAAATCCCGATTTCACGGAACATTTCCGATATCCAAATATAGGCTTCCAATATATCAATCTTTATGTCTCGACCATTTCGAGACTCCTCGTCATGTCCGTGATCACATCCGGGACTCCGAACTACCTTCGGTACATCAAAACATATAAAATTATAATATAACTGTCATCGAAACTTTAAGCGTGCGGACCCTACGGGTTCGAGAACTATGTAGACATGACCGAGACACGTCTCCGGTCAATAACCAATAGCGGAACCTGGATGCTCAAATTGGATCCCACATATTCTACAAAGATCTTTATCGGTCAGACCGCATAACAACATACGTTGTTCCCTTTGTCATCGGTATGTTACTTGCCCGAGATTCGATCGTCGGTATCTCAATACCTAGTTCAATCTCGTTACCGGCAAGTCTCTTTAATCGCTCGTAATACATCATCCCAAGAACTAACTCATTAGTTGCAATGCTTGCAAGGCTTATAGTGATGTGCATTATCGAGTGGGCCCAGAGATACCTCACCGACAATCGGAGTGACAAATCCTAATCTCAAATACGCCAACCCAACAAGTACCTTCGGAGACACACAGAGAGCACCTTTATAATCACCGTTACGCTAGGACGTTTGGTAGCACACAAAGTGTTCCTCCGTAAACGGGAGTTGCATAATCTCATAGTCATAGGAACATGTATAAGTCATGAAGAAAGCAATAGCAACATACTAAACGATCGAGTGCTAAGCTAACGGAATGGGTCAAGTCAATCACATCATTCTCCTAATGATGTGATCTCATTAATCAAATGACAACTCTTTGTCTATGGTTAGGAAACATAACCATCTTCGATCAACGAGCTAGTCAAGTAGAGGCATACTAGTGACGCTCTGTTTGTCTATGTATTCACACATGCATCATGTTTCCGGTTAATACAATTTTAGCATGAATAATAAACATTTATCATGATATAAGGAAATAAATAATAACTTTATTATTGCCCCTAGGGCATATTTCCTTCATCATTGTGGCGATTGGGGAGCATTGTGCCTTCACACCGCTCTAACGGAGATTAGCATCCGCAAGAGTGTGAGCTTTAGGATACATCATCATCTCAGTGTGTCTCAATTATCCCTTATCCGAGCCTGTTACTTGTGCACTTTTCTTCAAGAATCCTGAAGGGGGATTAGCCTCCCTGCACAACCACGATGAATCTATTTAGAAAAAGATTTCCGAGCCGAGCTAGGAAGTGTTGGTTGCATTTACTTTTCTTGAAGGAGAATTCTGAAGGCACCTTTTTTGTGTGTTAAAGACACTTTGGTCAATCCACAACTTATATTTTAGGGTCCAATCCGCAACTTTCTACTCCCAAAGTGCCACCCCCATACAACAACTTGCCTAAAAAATAAAATTAAAAAAATAAAACAAAAGAGTGACACCCATCTACCCAATCTGTTAGTGGCCGCTCCGTATGTATACCGCATGACTGAACCATGAATCGCTTCACTCTGCCTTTTGGCGATAGAGCAGCGGCAGTTCATACCTTCTTTGGACGCAAGCGATGCAGTTATCTCCACCCTCTCTGTCCGCCGCTCCAGCGGCTGGAGGAGGGGGTGGCTCCTGCTTCTCTTCCAGTTAATCCATAGATTTAGGGTCTCGTCTTCGTCTAGTAGCCGAGTTTGGTGAGGTTGGTGCTTCGTCGAATAAGATGGCTTCGGTCTCTTCTCACCATGGGACGATCTCTCAGGCGACGCCGTTGAGCTGATGGCCTCATTTGCTCGCCGTTCATTTGGAGCGGTGAGCTTTATTTATGTTTCCTGTGTCTGGCGATTGTTACCATACAAGGCAGCGTCAGCAAGTGGGATATGTTGGTGCTGGTTCAAGGTTGGTGGCCCAATGGCGGCGGATCTGGCGTTCTTGCGTGGCAACGACGGCGGGATTCGTCAAATCTGGATTCAGGTCAGCGTGGGGAACATCCTCAGCCGACATGCCACATCCCCAAATGCCTGTTCTGTAGGTCTGGTCTTCGGCTCTCTACGCCTTCAAGGCTATGGCGCAGGCCTGAATTTTGGTTTATTGGTGTTCCATCTCTTTCTTTGTTGCTGTGTCTCGGCGACGCTGGTGGTCGAAGGCGGTTCCAGATCTGATTGTTTGCAGGGACCCCAAGGGAACTTATTCATAACATTTTTGTATTTGGATTCTCGAAATAATCCTGCCTATCATGTCCTGGTCTTTCTGCTAGTTTCTACATGTATGTACAATTATACTCTGTTTATTGATTAATATATAATGTGTGCGGTTAAAAAACACCTGCTAGTGGCCCGGTCGCTCCGACGCAGCCGATCGGAGACCGCGGAGTGACCGCGGTGGTAAATCCCATCCCCACCCCGCCACCACCTACATAATCGCCTCCCTTCGCACACACCGCATTGCTGTGACAGTGCACACTAAATACGAAGGGGAGAAAAGGGGGAAGGAAAGCCCAACCGAGAAAGAGGAACCAGGGCAGCAAAAGGAGGGGGCTTCTCCGGCAGGCGAAGCGATCAGGTGAGCCCCAGACCGATCCCCAGCGCCGCCCTCGGTTCGTCCCCGCGCTCTCGATCGATCGCGCGCGCGCTTCGCGGGGGCTCGTTGCGATGGCGTGCCTTTCCCCCCTTCTATTTTCTGGCATTTTTCTCGATTTTTCAAGTGGGTTTTTGGTGCGAGATCCTCGGTCGCTCTAGGGTTTCGGCCGTCCCGGTGCCTCCGCGGGATGGCGGGCGAATGTAGGTTGCTAGGGCCCGATGGATTGCTAGGGTTTGTCGATTTCGGTTTAGACGATGCTTTATTGCGGGGTTTAGCGTCGCTGATCACCAGGGGTTAGTTAGGGTTTTAGACGGCGGGGAACTTTGGATTCCGCACGGTGTGTTTGTACCGCTAGCGGTTATTGCTTGCCTTATCCGGCGATTTCCCGCTTGTCCGCGCTAGTCCGGTGGATTTCGTTTCATTGCGTAGGCGCGAAATGTTTGGCTTCCTGTTTCTATTTTCCCCTTGTCGACCTTTTCCTGTTGTTTCTATGCTTATTTTGCGGATTAGAAAATTTTGGAACTGGTGCTTGTGCGTACCAGGTATGGTCCTGGAAGGTAACTTGTGTGGTCAATTGCTCTGTGACGAGATGACGGTTGTTTTTGCTTCATCCGTGCATGATGATTATTACCTGTCTAGTTGTGTATGGCTCGTTATTTCAATTCCGTATATTAGTGATGTGTGGTTGCTTCTGATGTGGCTTCAGTGCGTAGTTCCACATGCTTTATGCGCGAATGGCGCTCTACAATGTATGCATTGGGTCATGTTGTTAGATTCCTGAAGCTTGGATGCTAATTTTGGGTCTGGTTATGGGACGGAATTCAGTCTTTGATCTGGTTCTTGTCGCTCAAGCTCAGGGGGCTTATTCAATGTCATACTGCGCAGTGTTATCATCTTAGCTGAAGGTTTCTGTTGGGGTGTTTGCGATTTTGATTTAAGCTTCGAGGAGTTTAAACAGTTTGACTGCTGTCATAGCCATCACACTGACTTGACTTGGGATTCTGGTTTCAGTTCGAATTTTGGTTGTCACCCTGCATAAAAAATGAATGATTTTTGTAATTGTCGAATGTTCCGTGCCAAGTACTGAACTAATACGGGGTTTATTTGGATACAGCCTGGCATAATAATGCTGATTTATGCCCTGCCTAGAGATACTGCAGTTTGAAAAGTATATTGCCGATTATTGTCTCTTTTGGTTTTATTTCTCCCTTGAATATCAGTTCATACCCCTCTACTAACTATATGATTTGCATACTTCAAAAAAAATGTGAACCACAGGGTGTTTGAAGAAAGACAGACCCACGATCGTGCAATGCAGGTAGTACAGACCCGTAATCTCCGGGAAACCCAGCTAGGAGGAGTGATCTTTGGTTGCAAGCATGAGACAATTGAAGAGTGCTTCAATAAACAGCTATTTGGTTTGTGAATTCCACCTTTCACCTCTTGCTTTACACCTTTATTATGATATTATCTGTAACAACATCATTTTGTATTTGGCAATATCGACTATATAGGCTGATGCGCTATATAGTTCATTGATGCGTTAAGTTACAAAATATTGTAGCCTGTTTATTCCTTCCTCAGGCCTTGCTAGTCTTTAGTCAGGCTTTAAGGCCTGCCTAAACACCCTTGTAAACTTATTATTATCATTTTTGGCCAAAACCCCTACAAATGGACCATTGCCATTCTTTTCGTTCTAATTCTGATGCTGCAGATTGGATGCTCGAGCATTTACATTCTTTTTATGAAACTATGTACTCCACACTTCATTTTCTTGATCTAGTATGTGGATAGAGCGAAATGTGTGAACTTGTCCCGTTGCCATCTTGATGTGTTATAGGGTTTATGAAATATAGACTTGTTTAACCTTATTTTGTTGTTGAATTTCTCACCCTAATTAGTTTGCACCACTTGCTCTATAGGTCTGCCAGCGTTGCATTATTCATATGTGAGGAATGTCAAAGCTGGCCTACCTTTATTTCTGTTCAACTACACTGACAGAAAGCTGCATGGTGTTTTTGAGGCTGCCAGTCCTGGTCAGAACTCCATTGACCCATATGCTTGGAGTAATGATGGCACTTTAAGGACACCTTTTCCTGCACAGGTATCAATAAATATGAATCTCCAAACAGTGTTCATGATTTGTTTGGTGTATCTATAGCTAAGTTTGTTCCAGTTTATGCATGCTAACATAAAGCAACTGCTTCTGTTTTTAAGGTTCGCATTTGCACAAGGACTCGCTATCAGCCACTCTTTGAGGTCCAATACAAAAAAGTGATTCAAGATAACTATTATACACATCACTACTTCTATTTTGAGCTAGACCATGCACAAACTAGAGCCTTAATTGCTTTGTTCAAGTCAGTTGGTCCTCTCAATTTCAAGCAAGTCCCAGCTGTTTCAAGCAAAAGGAGTCTGGCTGTACCTTTACCATCAACTAACAGGATGTCATCAGGTATTCCTATCCAAAAGAAAGGCACGGCCAATTCGAAGGACATCAATCCATCTAGTGTTCTATCAACTTCTTTACCATCAACTAAAAGGGTGGCATCAGTTGCCCCTCACCAAAAGAAAGGCAGAGCCAATTCAAAGGACATCAACCCGCTCAGTGTTCTGTCAAGTTCAAGTGGAATTGTTCCAGATGACTGGGTTGATTCTGATGTGGATAGTGGCAGTGTTACTGGAACATCAGACAGCAAAACTGATGGGAAGACATCTGGAGAGCTAGTTTCTGACTGGGAGGATTTGGATGACAATGATTTTCAGAACCAGTTTGGTCCAGATGAGGCCAGTCAACATTCCTCATACAAAAGTGTTGCTGACGGAATGGAGCTTATGCAGTGCAATCAATCGGTTGCCAATCCTGTGAATGGAGGACGTCATTCTTCTAATGGAGACATGCTTGTGAACTCACACAATGGAATAGGCAATGGGGTTCAAAATGAATCAGATGGTGTTGGGGTACAGCTTGAAAGATCGTCTATCCTGAAAAACTGAAGGAGTTGGTTGACTTAAGACAGCAGGCAGCACTATCATCCCATGATTTTGTTTATTCTAGTCCAGATGTGCATGTACCTGAAGAAACACAGGTTAATGCGAACCTTTCTGGTCAGGATGAGTATGTACCTGAAGAAACACAGGTTAATGCGAACCTTTCTGGTCAGGATGAGTATGTGCCTGAAGAAACACGGGTCAACACAAGCCTTCCTAGTCAAGATGAATATGTTGCTGAAGAAATACAGGTTAATGCAAACCTTCCTAGTCAAGATGAATATGTACCTGAAGAAACACAGGTCAATGGAAGCTTTCCTTGCCAAGATCAAAAGGTTGCTGAAGAAACACATGTGAATGTAGACCTTCCTATTCAAGATCAATATGTACGTGAAGAAGCACAGGCCAATGCAAGTCTTTCTACTCCCAGCCATCATGTACCTGAAGAAACACAGGCCAATTCAAGCCTTTCCAACAAGCCACTATGTTCTACCGCGGAAGATAATTTATCTTTTGAGCAACATCATGCAAAGGCTGAGGTGCCCATGCTATCCTTTTCTATGGGCATTATTTTGCTTTTCATCATTCGCCTACAATTCATAACCTTGTGCCTGATAACATGTGTATCACTCACATTATTCTTTTCATTCTCCTGTGCAGCTTCTACGAATCATCACTGACTTAGCCAAGAAGGCTGATGCACTGGAGAAGAATCAGGTTCCTCGTTTCTTCTTGAACATGTGGAATTTAACTATTGATTGGCGCTTTTATTACTTGTTGGATTGAAACGAATACAAGATTTTGCGTTACACATCACCTGCGGTTTTATGCACTTGGGTCGTATGTTGTTATAGGGATTTTTCTCGAGGAAAAGACAGTAGTAGGGAAATTTTACTACCACAGTAGGAGGGAATGGTACTACCACATATATTGAAAATAAAAGTTAATTTGTTATAAGTAATTAAGGATTCCCCACATGGTTACATTGCTCAATTTTCGTACCACTGTGATTATTGATTTGATTAGTTCAGCATATAAAATTATAAATTCGATAAGGTTTGGACATTTATGCTCACTTGTATGGACCATTCATTTCATCTTTATACAGTACTTATTTCTGTCAATCTGCAGACTGAATTGGTTAGCTGGTATGCTAAATCTGGCTACCTTACTTTTCGTGCCATGTATATCTATTATCCAAAATGTGTTGGCCGCTATTTTGTACCTTTTATGCAAACACCTCCTGCATATATATAGTCTGATTATGGTCCTGTTATTTTCCAGATTAAATCAGATCAAGAAATAATTTCGTTGAAGGAAGTAGTTAAAGACTCTGGAAGAAAAGTTCAGCAACTGGAATATCGCATAGATGAGTTACAATTCAAATTTGACTCCTCCTTGTCTCTTCAAGGAAGCATGTGCGATAATCTGGACATGCCAGCAATATACCTGATCGGTGGTTATAATGGTGTGACCTGGTTATCATCTCTTGATTCCTTTTCTCCAAAAAAAGACATCCTTGTGTCTCTCACATCGATGGGCTCTCTTGGCGTTCATATGCATCTGTTGCCGCAATGGAAGGCTGTATATTTGTTTTTGGTGGTGGGGATGGAAGTTCATGGTATAACACAGGTAGGTATACTGATATTTAAATGTGCTTCTGTCTTTCTTTCTCTGTACTTCAAACTGCATTTATGTTCTTTCTTTTCTTACAGCGGAATGCTATAATACAAGGAGTAATGAGTGGATGATATGCCCCTGTTTGAACCATGAGAAAGGATCTCTTGCTGGAGTAAGTCTTAATGGCAAAATATATGCGATGGGTGGAGGAGATGGAACACAAACTTTTTCAGAAGTTGAGATGTTTGATCCTTTTCTTGGGAAGTGGATATGTAGTCCGTCTATGCTGCAACCAGTATGTTCTTGGCCTCCCTGTTGCTTCTAGTCATTACTTTATGTCCTTTGATATGTTTGCAGCCTATTTCATAGCAACACTGAACTTATTCTCCTAGTCTTGTCATGATTGCACTGTGATGAACTCAGTGACCTTAATATGGACAATAAGAGACATCTGTTTACTTCAAATTTTCAACTTGATCATCTTCTGCATAGCTTTTACCAGTTGAGTTCTGCGTTGCATCCTCGTGTACACACAATATCTTGAATTTTGTTGCTACGTAATGTAGGATAACAGAAAAATGTCATTGAATTAATTAGAATAGTCATGATTGCACTGTAATAAACTCAGTGACCTTAATATGATCAAATAGGAGACATCGGCTTAATTTAGATTTTCAACGATATCATCTTCTGCATAGCTTCGTACCAATTAAATTCTGCATTGCATCCTCATCTTACAGATTATCTAGAATCTTGTTGCCGTGTAATGGTATAACTGAAAAGCATAGTTGAATTGATTATTCTAATATTGGCGGTAATCGGGAGAGTAGTTCAGCTAGTTGACTAATTTTGACACTGATCTCTTAAGTATGCTGCAACACGTTTCAGAGATTTGCTCTAGCAGCAGCAGAATCGAGTGGTGTCATCTATGTATCTGGTGGATTTGATGGTAGCAAGTACTTACAGTAAGTTCCCTTGCTATTTTCCTCCATTATGGTACTTCTGTTCCACACTTTTAAGTGCTTTAGGGCATTGGCACCCATGCGACTTTTTGCTCATCAGTTTCTATAAAAATATGCTGCACCAATATATTATACATTATAAAAGTACATTTCATAATGGTAATATCAATGTAATGGTGTAAATGCTAGTAAATCTTGAGTAAAATCTATAAATGATTCTGACACATTCTTTTTCTTGGATGCTAATATGACCACTTGAATGATAAAATGACATGTAAGCAATGAGAGGATGGTGTAAATCTTTAGTCAAATCTATAAATGTTTCTGACACATTCTTTTTCTTGGATGCTAATATAACCACTTGAATGATAAAATGACATGGTGGAAGCACATGATTTAAGACATCATCAACTAACAACCACATCATGTACAGGTCAGCGGAAAGGTATGATCCAAGGGAGGGTTTCTGGGTTAAGCTTCCAAGCATGAAAGCAAGGAGAGGATGCCATGCTGTAGCTGTCCTGGGAGAAGTCCTGTGAGTATACTCTTCATGTTATTTTAGATCTCGCTGTACACAAAGCCGATGGCATCTTGGGCTTTAATCTTGGCAAGAAACTGAGTTAGGAGGTTTGTTATTTCAGATATGCTATTGGAGGGTATGATGGGGACAGCATGGTTTCCAGTGTTGAGATCTTTGATCCTCGCCTCAACGCCTGGAGGATGGGTGATCCCATGAGCAACCCAAGAGGATACGCCTCTGCGGTTACTTTTGATGATAGCTTGTTTGTCCTCGGCGGTCTGCGGTCCAACGAACAGATACTGGACACTGTAAGTAAACATTGTACCGACGTTTAACTGTTGCCTTCACAAATATGTGCTCTCTTTCAAGGACAATTTCTTCTTTTCTGTTGCAGGTGGAAGTCTACAATGTGAACTCCGGCTGGTCAGTGCCAGGTTTCAATTCAATAGGGAAGAGATCTTTTGCATCTGCCATTGTCATGTGATCGGATTCGGGAGTACAGTGCTCATCTCACCAGTCTCTCTAACATTTTGCCGGCATGCAAGGAACAGTAACCCCATGTTTTCCGAAAAGCAGTTTTAGAGCTCATTGTCTCACCCTTCCCTTTGAGCTCCAGTTATGTACAGCGAAAACCAGAAACTCGACATGCACCACAGTTTAGCAACCCTCATTCAGCCGTGTACCTTTAACCATGCATCTCATGGAATGCGAGGCATGTAGAATGTTCTGAATTCTCGTTAAACCTGGAACTATCCATCTCATGGAATGCAATAGCGTTAGGATGTTCTGAATGCTAATATGCTGCTGCCGTATCTTATTGAATGTGTTATTTCTTTGGTTAAAAAGTACTTGCACTCTTTCTGAAACCTTGTTTCAGATATAGGTAGAGGCAAGCTTCTGAAAATTCGCTTAAAAATATTTATATTAGACACTTGAAATGTTATGTGTGATTTTGCTGTGATACATAGTTTTTGTAAAGCTACACTGCCTTTCTGAGTTTGCAAAACAATATCCAGCTTGCTAATGTTCTTGCGTTGCATACAGCTTTGCGTGAGCAAGTGAATGTTTTTTCTTCCGAATTGTAGTAAATAATCACTAATTAAAGGGAAACAAAATAATTAAAGGACCCCTGGCTCCTCATTGGAATAGCTTGCGCCGCTTCTTGCGGTGACACACTCAGGATGTATCAGAGTTTTTACTTTTTTGGGGATGGAGGCTGTTTTATGTTTTTATTTTATTTAAATTCAAGATGGATACCACAGCATTTTTACCATTTGGTTTTTTGTGTCTGTATTTCTGAAACTATATCTTATGTAGATAGATTTTGAAACTTTTTATGTGATATGTACTTCTCATGTGGTGTACGTGACACGTTAGTAGTATGCATGTACTTCTCACATTAGTGTGTGTATACTTCATGTTAGAATGTTAGTGTGTTTATTTTTGTAGCACGTGTACTTCTCATATGCTTGTGTTTTTCTCACGTTTGTGGGCGTGCCTAGTTATTCCTAAGTTGTGTGTACGTACTAATTTGTGTTTACTTTCCAAGGTACTGTCAAGGTAGTTTGTGTATTTTCCAAGTCAGTGTGTGTATTTCCCATTTGCTTGCATTTGTACATTCCAAGTTTGTGTGTGGTGTGTTCGTGTTCATTGATATGTACTACTGAGTGCATCATCAAAGAGAAAACAAGAAACCAAGACATCCAAAAGAGAAAATGGATAATCCAAAATAGCCTCAAATGATAACTGACCTCCATGTGGGTTCCTTGAAAAAAAATCCGGTCGGTAGGTAAAAGAACAGGTGCCTTGTTGGGGATCGCCTCTTGCATTCCACACTTCATGAGTGTTGTCGGCATGCCCCCCTCCCCCCCCACCCCCCAGGGAGCATCGCCGAATAGTTAATCCCAAATCATTTTAAAATTAGCCTTGTGCATACCCATAGAAATCTCGTGATATCAGAATGTCCCGATTATGATTATAAGGATTTTTCTCCAAGATGGCAGAATAATAATGCTAATTGAGGGAGAGAGGGAGAGGGGGAGGGGGAGGGGGAGAGGGAGCATACTTGTGTTTGCGTGTATTGCCTATGTGCGGTCCCAGCCGGGGTGAATCAATAGCTACCATAGAAAGCAATCTACCTGGAAACATCGATAAAAAATAATATTTTTATTTATATAGTACTAGGTAGTAATTGCTCGTGCATACTTGTGTTTGCGTGTATTGCCTATGTGCGGACCCAGCCGGGGTGAATCAATAGCTACCATAGAAAGGAATCTACCCGGGAAGAAACATTGATAAAAAATAATATTTTTATTTATATAGTACTAGGTACTCGTGCATTATAACAGGGGGAAGAAATGATGACTGGTTGTGATTGATTTCTTTCAGTGAATTTATTGTGTTACCGACTAATTACCGATTGTGATTGATTTCTTCCCATGAATTTAAATTTACTATGTTATGAAATAATTACCGATCATGATTGATTCCTTGGTGTGAATTTATTGCATTACCATATATTAATATGATTTGACTGATCAGATTAAAAACTGTTACCAAAAAATATTGGGAGGGATGAAAAAACAGATATAAGGAGAAGGTAACGTATGTGGGAGGTTGGATGAAGGGACGGTGAAGAAAAAATGTGAAAGATGGAATCTTAGGTTATTTTTAAGTGAAAATTTTTAGTGATATAAATGGCAACCAAAGATTGAAATGTGGAATATAACATGGAATTAATAGAAATTGGACTAGTAAAAGCATATACACGTATAAGAATTGTACAAGGTATGCATGACAAAAGGTAAGCAAAGCATTTGTGGAGGGAATGTAAGTATGGTAGTCAATAGAAAAAACATGCATGCGCAAAAAAAAAAAAACAACAACCTGGTACCAAAAAAAATTATGGTGGGCGTGGGTAAGAGAGTACCCATTTACTTATGTATGAAGTTGAACTGATTAAGATATAACTTTCAAAATGGGAAATGTAGTTAGGGGTTGGATTTACATAGGTTAATCAATTTCAAGTTGAAATATTTATAAAACTAGTCAATGTGTACGTGCAATGCACGTTAATTTGGAAGTATATTAAGTGCATGCGGATATTAAGTAGGATATTATTTGTATGTTATTATGTGATTAGCACTATATTTGGCACGAAATTAACTGCACGCTAAACGTGTTGAGTACTCGACATTGAAGCAGTCTAGGTCGTTGGATTGACATGATTTGATGGCCGAGATTAATTGGATTTGCCCCTTTGGGTCTTTTTATATTGGTATAGATATAGATATATATTATTTGGTTTTCATTAGACAACATGCATTATGCAATGACTTATGTAACATGCCAACCCAACATTCCTTGGATGTACGAGCATCCATGGATTGCGTTTGATGAGTGGAAAATGTAGAACCCGTAGTAGATTTGTCAACATGAATGGATTTGCTATTTCAAGAAAATAGTTTGACAAGACTAGAATGAAAATGAGTATAAGCATTCATGACTTGGCTTTTACCGATGATGTTGTCTGGAAGCTTCGAAGAGAAGAAGATTCAGAAGAATCACACAGTGTAGGAATGCATCTTAACAAAGCATTAATTCGCGTGGTAAGAGGGACATACATGTTCATTTGGTATGTGTGCAAGTGAGTTTATTTTATGAAGGACGAAAACAATGTGTGTTGTGATGGTAGATTTAAGGGTTAAGTGCCAAAAATTGTGTCAACTATGTAATAAGATGTTTAAGTATTGATGAACAATATATAAGTTGATGCCCATGAAAACAAATGTCGATGCAAACATTATAGGCACAATTTTTTTTTGCGGGGTAAACATTATAGGCACAATGATAGAAAAAGAAGACAAGCTAAGCCTAAGAGTGAGTGAGTGAGTGAGTGAAGATGGGAGCCCCACATGCATACATGGAAGCATCTCGCTTCATGACATTGCGCTAGTTGAACAACATACCGCAATCGCCAATGTGTTGAGGTGGGTGAAGGAAGATAACATAAGAAGTCTTACATATATGATATATATATATATATATATATATATATATAAAATATGTAAGGGCATATTTATCCCGTAAGTGATTTGGTGATTGATGACGATACTTTTGCGGACTAATCGTATGCCTTGAGTTTCTCAGATGTTTCATCACTAGGCACGAGACAATTCGGTGCCCTTCGGAGACTATTGAAGACGGCGTCGTTCTACGTTTCTTTTTGGTGGATTTGAGTCGTAGGAGAGCCGTACTATTGAGAGGGGGTCCGCGTCGGAAAGGTTTGGGTGGAATCATCACGTACACTTGTCCTTCCTTTCCTTGCACTTTGGAGCATCTTCCCGTTGTCATAGTTGTGCTTAAAACCGGCGGCTACTACTGTTCTTGCGGTAGTACTGCTCTAGGGAGCGGTAGTACTGCAAGCACCAGCGGTAGTACCGCTGGGGGTCACGGTAGTACCGCTCCCCTGGAGCCGTAGTACCGCAACTCCCAGACCTTGTGCTGCTCGATGCGGTGGTAGTAGGCGGATGTAATTTTACATCCGCGCCCACACGGTAGTACCGCACATCTTCTTGGTAGTACCGCGAGTGGTAGTACCGCTCTCTTGGAGCCGTAGTACCGTGGCCCTCATGCCCGCATCTGCTGGCGCGCGGTTGTAGGAGCGGATGTAATTCTACATCCGCGCCTCCACGGTAGTACTGGCGCCTCGGCGCGGTAGTACCGCTGGGTTTTCGTGACCGGTTCTTTTTCGGAAGTAGGCACGGATGTAATTTATTTCATCCGCGCTCTTCATAGGCTGGGGCTTGCCTGCCTTGCGGTAGTACCGCAAGGGTGCGCGGTAGTACCGCTGCGTCGGTAGTAATCTTCGCGTCGGCCAGTCCCCAGTTTCTCGCTATGTAGTACTGCGTGGCCTTCCACGGTAGTACCGCGTGGCCGCGCGGTAGTACCACGTTTTCGGAGCGGTAGTACCGCGTGTCGCGGGCTGAACTAGAGGATAACGGTTGGATCCTTTCTCCGAGTATAAAAGGCGTGTCTCCTACCTCTAGTTGACCACCTCTTCTATCTCTAAGCTCCATTGTTGCTCCAAGCTCCATTTTGGCCCGATGTCTCTCCCTAGGCAATCAAACTTGTTGATTCGCTCGGGATTGGGTGACAAGGGCCCGATCTACACTTCCACCAAGAGACTTTTGATTCCCCCCATTTATCCCTTGCGGATCTTGTTACTCTTGGGTGTTTGAGCACCCTAGACGGTTGAGGTCACCGTGGAGCCATATTCCATTGTGGTGAAGCTTCGTGGTGTTGTTGGGAGCCTCCAAGTGTTGTGGAGATTGCCCCAACCTTGTTTGTAAAGGTTCGGTCGCCGCCTTCAAGGGCACCAATAGTGGAATCACGGCTCTTGCATTGTGCGAGGGCGTGAGGAGATTACGGTGGCCCTAGTGGCTTCTTGGGGAGCATTGTGCCTCCACACCGCTCTAACGGAGACGCATTTCCCCTCAAAAGGAAGGAACTTCGGTAACACATCCTCGTCTCCACCGGCTTCACTCTTGGTTATCTTATCCCTTTACTTGTGCAAGCTTATTTGTGTTTCTATCCTTGCTTGCTCTTGTGCTTGTGTTGATTGCATCATATAGGTTGTCCACCTAGTTGCACATCTAGACAACCTTTATTATTGCAAAGTTTAAATTGGTAAAGAAAAGCTTAAAAATTGTTAGTTGCCTATTCACCCCCTCTAGTCAACTATATCGATCCTTTCAATTGGTATCGAGCCTCGTCTCTTTTTAAGGACTTTACCGTCCAAGAGTATGGTTGACGTCGAGATGATGTGGGGAGTACTCCGATGCGAATCCGATATCATCTACGGGAGATGGGGTACCTCGATCTCGTGAGGAATTCAATGTGGCGTCGGACACATTGAAAACCTCCATGACGCACCGAGGTCAAGGACATGTTTAAGGAATTCCTAGAAGGGCTTAAACTTTCCACCGCACCCGTGAAAGTGGGTGATCCCGCCAACACGGGAGCGGATGCTAACTCCGATAAGGGGAAGCTTCTAGTGAGAAAGCCCCATCGTCTAGTGGTAAGAATGGCACCGGCATCTTCGCCCATGTGCAACCTCCTCCTGTTTATGGTGGACCGATTCCTTCCACTCATTTGAATCATGTCGGTCCACCACCTAAGATTGATAAAAAGGAGGATTTTGATTCTTGGGTTTATCGTTTTAAGCGTCATTTAAATCATGTGAACACTTGTTGGGGAACGTTGCAGAAAATTAAATTTTTTCCTACGGTTTCACCAAGATCCATCTATGAGTTCATCTAGCAACGAGTCATGGAAGAGTGATTGCATCTACATACCACTTGTAGATCGCGTGCGGAAGCATTCAATGGAACGGGGATGATGGAGTCGTACTTGCCGTGATTCAGATCACCGATGACCTAGTGCCGAACGGACAGCACCTCCGCGTTCAACACACGTACGGAGCGGATGGCGTCTCCTCCTTCTTGATCCAGCAAGGGGGAAGGAGAGGTTGATGAAGATCCAGCAGCACGACGGCGTGGTGGTGGATACAGCAGAACTCCGGCAGGGCTTCGCTAAGCAACTACGGGAGGAGGAGGAGGTGTAGCGGAGAGGGAAGGTGCCAAGGGCTTCAGGGTGCGACCACCCCTCCCTCCCCTCCCTTTATATAGGTGCAAAAGAGGGGGGGAGGGCGCAGCCTTGCCCCTTCCTCCAAGGAAGGGGTGCGGCCAAGAGGGGGGAGTCCATCCTCCCAAGGCACCCCTGAGGTGCCTTCCCCTTTAGGACTCTTCCTCCCAAGTCTCCTTGGCGCATGGGCCCTTTTGGGGCTGGTGCCCTTGGCCCATATAGGCCAAGGCGCACCCTACAGCCCATGTGGCCCCCCGGGCAGGTGGACCCCCGGTGGACCCGGACCCCTTTCGCACTCTTGCATACACCGATAATGCCCAAACTTTTCGGCGACCAAAATAAGACTTCCTATATATAAATCTTTACCTCCGGACCATTCCGGAACTCCTCGTGACGTCCGGGATCTCATCCGGGACTCGAACAACATTCGGTTTGCTGCATACTCATATTCATACAACCCTAAGCGCCACCGAACCTTAAGTGTGTAGACCCTACGGGTTCGGGAGACATGCAGAACATGACCGAGACGGCTCTCGGGCAATAACCAACAGCGGGATCTGGATACCCATGTTGGCTCCCACATGCTCCTCGATGATATCATCGGATGAACCACGATGTCGAGGATTCAATCAACCCGTATACAATTCCCTTTGCCAATCGGTATTTTACTTGCCCGAGATTCGATCGTTGGTATCCCAATACCTCGTTCAATCTCGTTGCGGGCAAGTCACTTTACTCGTACAGCAATGCATGATCCCGTGACCAAACACTTGGTCACTTTGAGCTCATTATGATGATGCACTACCGAGTGGGCCCAGTGATACCTCTCCGTCATGCGGAGTGACAAATCGATCTCGATCCGTGTCAACCTAATGACACTTTCGGAGATACCTGTAATGCACCTTTATAGTCACCCGATTCGTTGCCAGGACGTTTGGTACACCCAAAGCACTCCCTACGGTATTCGGGAGTTACACGATCTCATGGTCTAAGGAAGAGATACTTGACATTGGAAAAGCTCTAGCAAAACGAACTACACGATCTTGTGCTATGCTTAGGATTGGGTCTTGTCCATCACATCATTCTCCTAATGATGTGATCACGTTATCAACGACATCCAAAGTCCATAGTCAGGAAACCATGACTATCTGTTGATCAACGAGCTAGTCAACTAGAGGCTCACTAGGGACATATTGTGGTCTATGTATTCAACGTGTATTACGATTTCCGGATAATACAATTATAGCATGAATAAAAGACAATTATCATGAACAAGGAAATATAATAATACTTTTATTATTGCCTCTAGGGCATATTTCCAACAACACTAACCTTTGGAGAATCATTGAAGAAGGTTCCTATCCGCATGATTCGAGCAACTTCTCTCCTAGAGAAGTCGTGGACCATCAATTCAATGAGAATGCTCTCTTCATCATCCAAGAAGCAATCCTTCCCGAAGACCTCCCTCATCTCCGGCCCTACTCCCTTGCCAAAGATGCTTGGCTCAAGGTGGTTTCCCTTTATCGAGGAAGCGCAAGCATTTAACGTTCCAATTATGAAGTGGTCCAAGATGAAGCCGATGAGTTTGCAATGAAAGAAGAAGAAGAACCTCGTGAGCTCTATCAGAGAGTAACCAAGCTTGCAGTCTCCCTCCGGGATCATGGAAGTAAGGACACGGATGACAACTGGATCAAGCTCAAATTCCTCAAGGCAATGATGCCCTACCACAAAGCCATGTCCTCCGTCATCTGTCAACGGCCGGACTTCCACACCCTGTCCTCAAGTGATGTGTTGGATGAGTTTGTGGCTATGAGCATATTGGACAAGACCGCCGACAATGCGGTGCTTCGCTCCCAAAGAGCAAAGAAGCCCAACCTCGCTTTGAAGGCCAAGATTTGTGTCGAAGAAGATGGAGAGGAGGAAGAAGAAGAGAGCAACCTCGAAGATACTGATATGACTATCATGAACACATGGCCCTTGCTTCAAGGCAATTTTGGAGCAAGAAGAACTCAAGGCCCAACTTCAACAAGAGCAACTCAAGTGGGCGCAAGGGGCAAGCAACAGTGAGGACTTGCTTCAATTGTGGCAATGTGAGTCACTTTGTTGCGGAGTGCCCATATGAGAAGAGGGAAGACAATGGTGGCAAGCTCATCCGTAAGGACAAGGCTAAGTCTTTCCCCAACAAGAGCAACTTCACCAAGAAGGCTCCTCACAAAGCATTGGTGGTTCAAGAAGAGTACAATGAGGATGATGATGATGATGAAGATGGTGAGTCGGTTGCCATGGCCTCCGTTGCCATTGCAATGACTCCTCGGGTGTCTCTCTTCGATTCACCCAATGAAAGCATCACCGCCAAGTGCCTCATGGCTAAAGCCACCAACAAGGTAACCCCCAACATCAAAACTACCATCATCAATCATTCTTCTTTGACGGATTGCATTGATGAACATGAGGGGACTAATGTGGAGGAGAATGAGTTTGAGATCTTTATGGGTAAACTCAAGGGCAAATCCAAGAAGCACTCTATTGCTCTCTTGGAACAACTTGGTGAAGCTAATGTCATGATCTAGGCTCATGAAGAAACCATCTCTAAGATGGAAGGGCATAGTCGTGACTATGCCGATGAGATTTCAGATCTTTCTAATGCTCTTGAGGAAGAGCGTGGTCTTCGTTTGGCTCTTGAGGAGTCATACAATGATGATCATGCTAAATTAAAGAAAGACCTTGATCATGCTCTTGTTGTGTCTCGTGTGCTTAGCTCCGAGAAGGCAAAGCTTGGAGTTGATCTTGCTAGACTCAACGAGGAGTTTGACATTCTCGACAAGGCTCACAAAGTCTTGAAGGGTGCTCATGCTAGTCTCAAAGAGTCTCATGATCAACTCCAAGTGAAGCTAACCAAGGAGAAAGCCACCTTTCCTCATATGATATTGATTGATAATGCAAATGCTACTAACCCTTGTTGTGAGCATGTGCATCTTGTTGAGGAGAATGCTAAGTTGAAGGAGCAACTTTAAAAGGGCCTTGTCACATGCATACAAGGTGAGAAGAACCTTAACGACCTTTTGAGTAATCAAAAGGAAGTTGTGGCCAAGGAGGGGATTGGGTTCGTGCCCAAGCCCAAGAGCAAGAAGAAGAATGACAAGACCAAGCAACCTCCTCCTCTCAAGAAAACTTTTGTGAGGGAGGGAGAGGGTGCTTCCAAGAAGAAGAAGAACCATGCAAAGGGTGGCAATGCCAAGAAGGACAATGTCATCCCTTGAACATAGCCGTGACTTTAACCCCTCATATGTGTTGTGCCGTGCTAGTGATGGGCATGTTTATGCTAAATTTATTGGTTCTTCTTATGAGTACATTGAATGGTCTATTTGGGTTCCTAAGACCCTCGTTACTAACATCAAAGGACCCATTACTAAATGGGTACCTAAAGCCAAGCATTGATTTCATGTAGGTGTTTGCTTCCGGTGGGGGATCATGGTTGCTCGATAGTGGAGCAACGAATCATATGACCGGGAGCAAGGACTTGGTGGTGGACATGCAAAAGGTCCCATCTATGCCCACCAATGTCGAGTGGGGTGATGCCTCACATTCTAAGGTATTGGGTCTTGGCAAGGTTGTCGTTTCTCATGATCTAACGATCAAGAAAGTCATGCTTGTTGAGTCCCTTGCATACAATTTGCTTTCCGTTCGTCAACTTGCACTCATGGGCTTTGCCACCTTCTTTAACATTGATACCGTGGCCCTCTTGTGGAGCAAGACTCTTAAAGTAGCCTTTGTTGGGCATGTCGAGAATGGTCTTTATGTGATAAACTTTTCAGAGCGACCCACTAAGACTGCGACATGCCTAATGGCTAAAGTTGACGTGGGATGGCTTTGGCATCGCCGTTTAGCCCACGTCAATATGAGATCTTTGCAAAGTCTTCTCAAGGGGGACCATGTCCGTGGACTAACAAATGTTAGTTTTGCCAAAGATCGTGCTTGCGGTGCTTGTATCGAAGGAAAGCTTCATGAACGGCTCATCCTCCCACGACTATCATCTACTCGAAGAGACCCTTGGAGCTCCTGCACATGGACCTCTTTGGACCTCCATCCTTTGATAGTCTTGGGGGTAGAAAGTATTGCTTGGTGATTGTGGATGATTATTCAAGATACACTTGGGTATACTTCTTCAAGAGGAAGAGTGAGACTCAACAAACTGTTATCGACTTTGCAAATGAAGCTCAACGTCAACATAATGCAAAGATCTTGACAATAAGAATTGACAACGGCACCAAGTTCAAGAACTACACCTTGGATGAGTTTCTTAGTGAAGAGGGGATCAAGCATCAATATTCGGCACCATATACCCCTCAACAAAATGGTGTTGCAGAGAGGAAGAACCGGACGTTGATGGATGCGGCAAGGACCATGATGGCGGAGTTCAAGTCTCCATACAACGTTTGGGCCGAAGCCATCAATACCGCATGTCATGCATCCAATCGTCTCTATCTCCGCAAAGGCTTGAACAAGACTCCTTATGAGATACTCACCAGCAACAAGCCCAATCTCAAGTATTTCCGGGTGTTCGGGTGTAAGTGTTTCATTCTCAAGAAAGGTGTTCGTTTGTCTAGATTTGAAGCTAGAGATTATGAGGGCATATTTGTTGGTTATGCTACAAACTCTCATGCTTACCGTGTCCTCAATAAATCCACGGGACTTATTGAGGAGACATGTAACATGGAGTTTGATGAGAATAACGGCTCCCAAGTGAAGCAAAGTGGCACTTGTGATGTAGGTGATGAAATTCCTCCTCAAGCCATAAGAAGAATGGGTGTTGGTTTTATCCTACCCGTTGAGGAACCCCTTGTGGCCGAAGGAGAAGGACAATGCTCCACTCAAGTGGAGCCATCACCAACTCAAGGCCCACACACTTCCGAAGAACAAAGTGAAGGCCCTCAACCTCATGAACATGACCAAGGGAAAGATCGTGCTCAAGACGATGGTGATACACCAAATGATGCCCAAGGTCGAGTTATCTTCCCCGAGCATGCTCAAGATCAAGAACATGTTCAAGACGGCGCTCAAGATGATCAATTGTCTCCTCCTCATCTCACCTCCGATGAAGAATTAGAGCGTCGTGCCGCCAAGATTGCATCCAAACTTACTACCAAAGGCCATCTCATGGATAATGTGGTTGGAAGCCTAATGAAAGGGGTAAGCACTCGTAGACAATTGGCAAACTATTGTGAACATCACGCGTTTGTCTCTTGTGTTGAACCCCAAAAGGTCTATGAGGCGCTCGAAGATTCGGATTGGCTCAATGCCATGCATGAAGAACTCAACAATTTCGAGTACAACAAGGTGTGGAGATTGGTGCCAAGGCCATCGGGGAACCACAACGTCATTGGAACCAAGTGGATCTTCAAGAACAAGCAAGATGCTCATGGGAACATCATTCGCAACAAGGCAAGATTGGTAGCACAAGGCTACTCCCAAGTCGAGGGTATTAACTACGGTGAAACCTTTGCTCCCGTTGCCCGTCTTGAATCCATTCGTTTGTTGATTGCTTATGCTGCCCATCACAACTTTAAGTTGCAACAAATGGATGTGAAAAGTGCTTTTCTTAATGGTCCTATTATTGAGTTGGTCTATGTCAAGCAACCCCCCGGGTTCGAGGACCCCTACTTCCCGGATCATGTGTATCAACTCGATAAGGCACTCTATGGCCTTAAACAAGCCCCACGTGCGTGGTATGACCACCTTACCGAGTTGTTACAAGATCGTGGTTTTGAAGTAGGGCAAATCGACCCCACTCTTTTTACTAAGAAGGTCAATGGGGATTTGTTTGTATGCCAACTATATGTTGATGGTATTATCTTTGGTTCCCCTAACAAAGCTTTCAATGAGGAATTTGCCGCTCTCATGACCTCCAAGTTCAAGATGTCTTCTATGGGAGAGTTGAAGTTCTTCCTTGGTTTCGATATCAAACAAACAAGAGAAGGAACCTTCATCAACCAAGCCAAATACACTCAAGACATGCTCAAAAGATTCAAGCTAAGTGATGTCAAGCCGGCTACTACACCAATGCCTACCAAGTGCCAACTTGACATTGATCCCAATGGTAAAGCGGTGGATCAAAAGGTATATCGCTCCATGATTGGCTCCTTGCTTTACCTTTGTGCATCTAGACCGGATAGCATGTTGAGTGTGGGAATGTGTGCACGGTTTCAAGCCGCACTGAAGGAAAGCCACTATGTGGCGGTCAAGCGAATCTTTCGATATTTGGCTCATACCCCAAACTTTGGCTTATGTGTAGCGACCCGACCCGAAAACGGTCAAGTCTCTGTGTAGCTGTGTGAAGCTTTCCGCAAGATGTCATGGCGCTTCTCCATGCATCCCGGCCATCCGCTGGGTTCTCCAGGGTGCCCGTCAACCGTCCTCCACCCAGTAGTGAATTTTGAAGTCCATCTTGAGCTTGAAGTCATGGGGTTGTCATCATCTTGACTCTCACATCTCCCTTATGAACCACTCAACCAACCCCATCTACGAGCATAGCAAAATAAACTACATCGTCCCGGCCAATGGTAACAAGGGGAATTGGGTTCATCCTACCTCATGATACTACTCAAGAACATAACTTAAAATTATCCTACTGCATGCATGGTGGGGAGGTATAATTCTAATGCAATAAAATCATAGGTATTGTAAAAACATGATCAAATGACTTGCCTGGCTGACGGTCTTCGAAAGCTAGGGACTCGTAATAACAGGCTTCGCACTCCGGAAATTCTATCAAAGCAAACAATAATCATATAAGCATACAAACATACAATCACTTAACATAACAGCATGCTAACATAAAACACACAAAACAATCGAACCAAAAACCAAAGAAAACTCGAAGAAATCCAAGCCAACAACTAACAAGAAAATAAAATAAACTTTTTATTTTCTGTAAATAAAAGTTCACGTTCTAAAACTACAGAAACTAATCTAAAATAAACTATAACATAGTAAAAATAAAATAATTTACTAACTAGAACAATAGGAAAACAGTAGCTAGTTCAATAAACAAGAAACACATGATTTCGACTAAAACTATTTTTTTATTAAATCTAAAATACCCTAACAAGTTCCTACTGCTAGGCATGAACTAAACTAAGCTGTAGCAAAAAGAATCACTAAAAAATCCTAACTCAATTTATGGCAGGAAAAATAATCTGTCTAAAACTAAAATAAAACTATTTCTAATAATTTAAACATGGCTAAAAATATTTTCTACAGAAACTACAACAAAATTTCAAACTAACAAAAAAAGAATCAACTAAAAATAATAAACCAGCTAAAAGAAATAGCAAAAACAAAAACAGAACTATCTGCAAAAAAAACAGAAACTAAAAATATAACTAAAAAGAAAAACTAGCGCTAACGGGCCTATCTAACGCTCAGGTGATATATAACTAATGCATGCCCGAGGCTAACAGAAATAAACCGACCGGTTCGATCTAATGTAAATAAACCGCAACTGAACCGGAGTAAAACCGAACTAATCTAAAATAAACCTAACCTTTCGCTAGATCTAATCTGTGCCCTAGGTTTCAGATCGGACGGTGGTGGCGGCTCGGCGACATACCATGATGGCGACGACGCGGCGACGGACGGGCGGCTCGGGCGTGGACGGCGCGGTGGTCGGGGAAGACGGCGGAGACGTCGGGCGGCTGCGGCGGAGCGAGGCGGAGACGGTGGTGGTCTCAGCGGCGGTCGAGGGTGACGGTGGCGAGTGGTACGAGCTTGACAGAGCTCCTGGTGAGCTCCAACTCCGGCGACGGGCGGTGATGCTCAAGGCGGCGGCTCCGGCGATCCCTGGGCGAAGAGAGGATGTCAGGGAGGTGCGGGCTGAAGGGGCGGTTGGTGGAGTAGCTTGGAGGTCGAGGTGGCTCACCGGTGGCGTAAACGGGCGGCGAACCGAGGCGGCGGCGGCGAGATGCGGCGAGGGTGCGAGCTGCGGTGGGTTTTGGGCTAGGGTATTAGGGGGATCGGGGGAGGAAGGGCGTAGGTATTTATAGGGCATCAACTTGGGGCAGGGGGCGACTCGGGATCGTGATCCCGTGGAATTCGGACGCGGCGGCAAGGCTGAACGCGCTCTGGCGACATAAGCGTGGGCGCGGGGAAAGAGACGGGGGGGGGCCGGCGCGTCGGTGAGAGCGGGAGGAGAGGGTTCGGTCGGGCGACCGAGGGGGAGAGGAGTCGGGCGCGGGGCGCTGGGGCAGGCCGGCTCAAGGCCGGTGGGTTGCGCCTGCCCACTGGTGGGCTCATGCCAAGGGCCGGGCGCTGGGGTTTTTTTTTGAAATAGAGAGAAGAGAGAATATAGAAAAATATATATTATTTTTATATAGGACATATATATATATCAAAGTTCTCAGGGGAATTTATCCTACAACGCGGACATTTTTCCAGGGGCAAAACTCAAACTTAAGAAAAACATTTTCTAGAAATCCCAAATAAAATCAAATTTGAATTCAAACTTTTTGGCAAAACTTTTCTTCTGACATTTTTGGAGTGTCATGTTTACTCCTCTCATACTTTTTCTCAAGTATTTGTCAGGCATTGTTTTGAAGTAAATTCAACTACCAATTTGAATTCAAATTCCAACAAACTCAAAAGCCTCTGAAATAATTCAAATGTCACTCAATTCAAACAATAATGCATAGATGCTTAGCTATAATTGTAAAACATTCCAAATGGGAAATTTGGGATGTTACATTATGGTATCCAAGAGGAGCAAACTTCAAGCTTGAAGGATTTACGGATTCCGATTGGGCGGGAGACAAAGTGGATAGGAAGTCCACTTCCGGAGGGTGCCAATTTCTTGGTTGCTCTTTGGTAAGTTGGTCTTCCAAGAAGCAAAGTTGTGTGTCTCTCTTGTCCACCGAAGCGGAATATGTGGCGGCCGGTAGTTGTTGTGCTCAACTCCTATGGATGAGGCAAACTTTAAAGGAGTATGGTGTCATTTGTGACAAAGTGCCTCTTTGGTGTGATAATGAAAGTGCCATCAGGATTTCTCTCAACCCGGTGCAACACTTCAAGACGAAGCACATTGAGATTCGGTATCACTTCATCCGGGATCACATTAGGCGAGGGAGATCGAGCTCAAGTATGTCAACACTCATGATAACCTTGCAGATATTTTCACGAAGCCCTTGGATGAAGCAAGATTTCATGAGTTAAGGCATGAGCTAAATATCATTGATTTGAGCAATGTGACTTGAACCTGCACCCCCACCACACTCAACTTGTTGTCTAGTTTAGGTGTAGGCATGGACAAAGGGGAGTATTGTTCTCTCAATGAACTCTCCTCCCCCTTCATGCATAAATAGATCAAGTCTTTCACATTAGCCATTTTTATGGTACTTGTGCTTCAAAGACGAGTTTTGGTCATGGGCCCAAGGATAATTCTTCATGTGCCATACCATCTAACTCAAACATAGGTGGCTTCGCCACCGCCCTCTCCTTTTGAGAGGTTGTGTGGCTTGGTGTTCTCTTGTTGTCTTTCTGTCTTTGGGTTGTGCGTGTGCTTGTGGCTTCCTTTGTGTGAAAAGTTTCCGTGCAAAGACCTTCTCTTTTGTGTTGAAACCGGGGGTGTCTTGAGCTCATGGTATCATCACGGTTACGGTACTACCGCGGCCAGCCACGGTACTACCGCATGTGGGAGCACGGTACTTCCGCCCGAGCGGTACTACCGCGATGACCTGCGGTACTACCGCGCCGTCTTGGGCGCGTGGGGATAAGGACGGGCAGGGGGAGTTCTAACTCCCCCATACCCATTCGCAGTTCCTCCCACGTCGTCTCATCTCTCTCTCTCCCGCTCAAGATAGGAGCCGGCGTTCGTTGCCGGATCTCCTCCTCCGGCTGCCCTCCCATGATTCTGTCCGGTGGGATCCTTCCCCACCTCGTGCTCTTGCTATGGACCCAGGTTTTTCCCCAATCCTTTCTCGTTTTATTGCGTTCTTTGTCTTTAGGTTGTTGGGGAAGACTTGGATGTTCTAGAGATCCGTAGGGCCTTCTCTTTGCAAGAATAGGATGATGGAGAGTAGCCTTGCATAGGAATTATACTTGTTTTGTTGTCTTGGCGAGATCTGATCACCGTAGTAATCGCCATTGTTTTGCGGGTCTTTTCAGATTCGAATCGCTGCTCGATCTCGACGCGGCGGTACTACCGCCGTCGGGCGTAGATTACCGCTTGCACGGTACTACCGCCGGGCGCGGGTACTACCACGCATTAATCGCGGCACTAAAACCTTACTATCGCTCCAACCACGGTACTACCGTGGCTCAGCACGCATACTACCGCGACTTGGAGCAAGACAAATTTTTAGTACCGCAGACATCGGGCAGTCCTACCGTGGCTCACATCTAACACCGCCAACCTTCACGTATATTTCCTATGTGTTTCTTGTGCTTTGTTGTGGTCTTTGCATTGATCCTCTTCGCGTTCGTTGGTGTTTTGCGTGTGTGTCTCGGGTGGTGGCTCTCGCCATTCCAATCCCAGTCGTGACACTGGCTCCAAGCGTCACAAGAACCTGTGTGACGCACCGAGGGCTCCTTCGCCCCCAAGCGCAATGTCAAGACTCATCGCTAGCAATTTCAAGGAGCCCGCCAAGGGCATGGATGAGATGCCCCAACTGACCACGCCCGTCTCGTGCAGATTCACCCGCACGTGACCCCTCGTTCTTCCGTCAGGGGTTGTGAGCTGTTTTGGAACAAGCAACAAACCAACATCTATCTGGATGTCATCAAGAACAAGCGAGAATACCTATGTGGATGTGAAATGGATTGACATGCATCACTTGAGGAAGGACAAGTTCCGTGCCTACTTTGGAGAGGCTCGGACTTGGTGGAGCAGATTTGGCATTGAGCATGTGATATCCTTTCACCTTGACTATGATCCCGAGCTTATGGTTCTTTGCTTCATTTTACTTTCACTCACGATGAGGAGAGGAGGATGACTGGATGACCAATGGCCGTAAGTCGATCGCTACACGGAAGGAGTTCATGGATTTGCTCCAAGTACCTGATGACGGGCTCGACACTCCCGTGGGTGTTCGCCCCCATGCCAACTCTGATTCTGCCAACAAGGACATGCTTGCTCCGTACTATGTTGAGAAGACGCTTCCAAGTGGCAAGATAGGGTTGGTGCTCAACTCTTTTCTGGATATCATGTACCGCATCTTCCGCAACTCTTTGTTCCCTCGCATTGGTGACAAGGACAAGGTCCATGCCTATATGGTGGATATGATGCTCATCTGCGAGCAGGCTCGTTTGTCTCAAACTCAGCCACTTGATGTCTCACACATCATGTGGTGTGAGCTTCGGTTTGCGGTGTTCAACCGCAAAGTGCCTATCTACGGGCCCTATCTGCTTCACGCGATCTCGAGGACTTGGGAGAAGATGTTCCTGGTGAGGAGTTCCTTGCCTCGATCGGATTCGCCATGATCCCATCTGCTCACGTGTCAAACCCAACTGGGCCAACACTACTACTCGTGCCGAGGCGTCTGCTGCTAGGGCTGCTGTTGGTGAGGAGGATCTTTGGCGCCGAGAATGTTGCTTTGAGGGCCATCTTGCTAGGCCTTCCCAGAGCTCCTCTATGCCTTCATGGTCCAAGAAGCTGAAGGACAAGATGAAGACTCTTTTCTGCATGCAAGCCAAGGGGCAGTACAGGACTCACGTGGCATCCAAGGAGAGTCGTCGCCGGGACAGGAAGATCTTGCAACTCTATGGTGAGGATGTGTCGGCGGGTGCGAGGAGCGCATCACTCCAGAGGCCGAGTGGATGGAGAAGCAAGGCTGGGTGGACTGATTCTCGAGGAGGACGCCGAGGAGTCCATCCTGCCGCCGAGGAGTCTGACGGAGAGGGTTGGGATGAGTTCACTGCTGCTTGAGCCACCGCTTGTGTGTAGGTGTCCTCTCTGCCTTTTTGGCGTCTCGATGCCAAAGGGGGAGAGAGTGTAGGGATTTGCGAGTCTTGTGTCGTGTTCGTGTTTGGTGTGTTTATTGCGTTCTCGGTTGAACCTCGTTTGAACCTCGTTTTAGTTGCTTTTCCTTCATATGGTGTAAGACATATGCACTCTATCTATCTTAGCGAGCTTGTGTTATATTGTGCTATATGTTGCTTAGATGTTATTCTTAGGGCCTTTGTCTCTAAAATATAGGGGGAGTGGTGATCCTAGTATGTGTGCTATGCAGTCCAAAGCATTCATCCAGAGTGCACACATCTAGGGGGAGCTCGTCTATATTTTGGAGAGGAGGGGTTTGCCCTTGCTCAATATTATCGTATCTTTGTGCAAATCCCGTATTGTCATCAATCCACCAAAAAGGGGGAGATTGTAAGGGCATATTTATCTCGTAAGTGTTTTGGTGATTGATGACGGTACTTTTGCGGACTAATCGTATGCCTTGAGTTTCTCAGATGTTTCATCACTAGGCACGAGACGATTCGGTGCCCCTCGGAGACTATTGAAGACGGCGCCGTTTCACGTTTCTTTTGGTGGATTTGAGTCGAGGAGAGCCGTACTATTAAGAGGGGTCCGCGTCGGAAAGGTTTGGGTGGAATCATCACGTACACTTGTCCTTCCTTTCCTTGCACTTTGGAGCATCTTCCCGTTGTCATAGTTGTGCTTAAAACCGCGGCTACTACTATTCTTGCGGTAGTATCTTGCTCTAGGGAGCGGTAGTACCGCATAAGCACCAAATAGTATCATTGGGGTCACTAGTACCGCTCCCCTCGAGCCGTAGTACCGCAACTCCTGTGCCTTGTGCTGTTCGACACGGTAGTAGGCGCGGATGTAATTTTTTACATCCGCGCCCACACAGTAGTACCGCACGTCTTGCGCGGTAGTACCGCGAGTGGTCACGGTAGTACCGCTCTCTTGGAGCCGTAGTACCGTGGCCCTCATGCCCTGCATCTGGCGCCACGGTTGTAGGAGCGGATGTAATTCTACATCCGCGCCTCCTGGTAGTACCGGCGCCTCGGTAGCGTAGTACCGAGTCGGGTTTTCCAGACCGGTTCTTTTTCAGTGGAAGTAGGCACGGATGTAATTTATTTCATCCGCGCTCTTCGTAGGCTGGGGCTTGCCTGCCTTGCGGTAGTACCGCAAGGGTGCGTGGTAGTACCACGTCAGCGGTAATCTGCGCTCGGTCGAAACGATCCAGCTCTCTTCTTTACCCAGCGGTAGTACCGTGGCCTTCCACGGTAGTACTGCGTGGTCACAGCGGTAGTACCGCTGCGTTTTGAGCGGTAGTACCGGCGTGTCGCTGGCTGAACTAGAGGAAAACACTTGGATCTTTTCTCCGAGTATAAAAGGCGTGTCTCCTACCTCTAGTTGACCACCTCTTCTATCTCTAAGCTCCATTGTTGCTCCAAGCTCCATTTTGGCCCGATCTCTCCCTAGCCAATCAAACTTGTTGATTCGCCGGGATTGGGTGACAAGGGCCCGATCTACACTTCCACCAAGAGACTTTTGATTCCCCCCACTTCTCCCTTGCGGATCTTGTTACTCTTGGGTGTTTGAGCATCCTAGACGGTTGAGGTCACCGTGGAGCCATATTCCATTGTGGTGAAGCTTCGTGGTGTTGTTGGGAGCCTCCAATTAAGTTGTGGAGATTGCCCCAACCTTGTTTGTAAAGGTTCGGTCGCCGCCTTCAAGGGCACCAGTAGTGGAATCACGGCTCTTGCATTGTGCGAGGGCGTGAGGAACGGTGGCCCTAGTGGCTTCTTGGGGAGCATTGTGCCTCCACACCGCTTTAACGGAGACGTACTTCCCCTCAAAAGGAAGGAACTTCGGTAACACATCCTCGTCTCCACCGGCTCCACTCTTGGTTATCTTATCCCTTTACTTGTGAAAGCTTATTTGTGTTTCTATCCTTGCTTGCTCTTGTGCTTGTGTTGATTGCATCATATAGGTTGTCCACCTAGTTGCACATCTAGACAACCTTTATTATTGCAAAGTTTAAATTGGTAAAGAAAAGTTTAAAAATTGTTAGTTGCCTATTCACCCCACTCTAGTCAATTATATCGATCCTTTCAATATATATATATATATATATATCTATATATATATATATATATATATATATATATATGTTCATATTTTACTCGGCAGATTATTGATCGAGAAAAAAGATAGTACATAGAGTCACTTCATTTTTTGTTTGAGTGCCATGCCTCCTAGCGAACGTTCAATGGTTATGAGAGTTCTATAAAAAATCTAACCGCGCAAATTCGGGTGATCCACTAGTTATTACTTCTGGAAATAAAGAAAAAACTATACAAATCAACATTTTTTGTTGAAATGGAGTACTATATCTCCAAGCGCTTGAACGAAGTAAATTCAAGTTTGAAATTTGAAATCAAATGCCTAAAGAAGATGGAGTCTTTTTTTTAGGGTAGAAGATGGATAAAGTCCAACGCAATCTTCTGCTGCAGTCGAATCGCTCGCTCATGATCCGTTTCCACTTTCCATAAAACAAGCCAATCTTCCACCGGAAGGAAGCCCCCACGAACGTTAAAAGTGGCCCGCCCGTTCCTTCCTCTCCCCACTCCCCAGATCCAACCCGCCGCCACCCAGAAATTCAAGCACCCCTCCCACGCCTCCCTCCATCGGCCAACCCCGTCCAGGTTCCGGACCGCCATGTCGTCGTGGTTTCCGTCCTCCTACTACGACGACGATGACGTCAAGCCGGCGGTGACGACGCATTGGCGCCGTGACTATGGCTACGGCTACGGCTACGGCGGGGGAGTCGCCGGGGAGGACGTCAAGCCGCGTCCGGGTCCTCCGGGAGCAGGAGCAGGAGCAGGCCGAGGCGTACATGGACAGGACGATCGGGCGGCGCTCTCTTGGCCGGCGGCCGAGGAGTTCAAGTCGACGCTTCGCACGCAGGAGTCCCTCGCCGGCCTCCGCACCAGGTACGGCATCCCGGAGGGGTTCGGCCTGCACCTCGCCGGCCCCGCCCAGGCAGCGTGCGCGCCGCCCCCTCCCGCCGCGCGCGGGGCCCGAGGCGGCGCCGCGGCGGTGCCGATCTGCGTGCACACGCAGGCGTTCGCCGCGGGCATGCGCCTGCCGCTGCACCCCTTCTTCAGTGACGCGCTCGCGCACTTCGGGATCGCGCCGTCGCAGCTCGCGCCCAACGGGTGGCGCGTCCTGGCCGGCTTCGCGGTGCTCTGCCACTTCCGCGGCGCCGGCGCGCCCTCCCTGCCGGTGTTCCGCCACTTCTTCGCCCTCACGCCGCTCCGCAACGGGAAGGGCTGGTTCTCCTTCCGCTCCAGAGAGAGCGTCCCGGCGCTCTTCACCGGGCTCCCCACGTCCGTCAAAGGGTGGAAGGAGGAGTTCCTGCTCGTGTCGCCTCCGCCGGGCGCGCCCTGGCGGTGCCCCGTGCGGTGGGGCTCCCCGACGAAGGAGGCGACGAGCGACCCCATGCTCACCGGCAGCGACGCGGCCGTGGCGCGCCGGCTGTCGCAGGGGCAGGGCGTCGTCGACCTTAAGACCTACCTGTCCGAGAGCAACCTCGTCGCCGCCAAGATTAGCTGCGCCCCGGCGTGTCTCGGTACGTATGCGTGTCATTACTGTAGGCACATGTGGATAGATGGATGGGGTGGAGAATGTTCTAACGTTGGATTGTTTCTGTGCGCAGGGACGGGAGCTTCCCTAGGTGCAGCGCCGCCCACGGCCACAGGGAAGAAGAGGAAGGTGGCTGCTCCTGCTGGTGCTACTGCTGCTGGCGGCGGCGTCGGCGACGTGCTTCGCTCGGAGCTGCGCGCGAAGGAGATGGCCCTCTCCAAGGCGAAGGGCGAGATCAGCCAGCTGAAGAAGGAGCTGGGCGATGCCAAGAAGAGGGAGCTTGCCGAGGCGCAGCAGGCACTGGCCTACGCTGCGCAGGTGCTCAAGCCCGAAGGCGGCGGCAATGGCGCTGGGGCCGGCAAGCGGCGGCGTGGCGCCCAGTGATCACGTACGTCGTCACCAACGGTGGGCCGAGTGCACTCGGCTGCTGGGTCGAGGTTTTTAGCAAACGTAGTTATGTTTGAGTCGGCTGCTGAGTCGCGTTGCAACAAATTACGAACTTAGAAATTCGTGGACTTCTGCAAAAAAATTGTTGAAATCTGCCTTGAAGTTTGAGTTGGTTGATGATTCTCACATTGTTAGCAAAAGTAGTTAACATTTTAATGCGGAGGTAGGAGTAATATGTTTTTTCTGCAGTTCAACCCGAAATGTTTCACCACATTTTAGTCACCACTAGCCTAATTGAAGTTCGGAAATTCCCCTCCATTTCAAAATGCTTGTCATGTTTGAACTAAAACCAAGTCAAGTATTTTGGAACGGAGGATGTACTTAGCACAGGTGTGCACTTTTACGGAACTCTTAGATCCAGCCGATTAGTTACTCTCTCTGGCCCTCCTCGTCCCTAGGCCAATCTTGAGAATTTGGGGGCTGGGACGATATAAGAACCCACAGCCCCTTTAATATAAATATATGAAAATATGAACGTACACATGTATATATGTATGTACTCCCTTCGTCTCTTTTTAATTTACATATAAGTTTTGTCTAAAAGTCAAATATCATAAATAAATATCATTAGTTCCATATTATATATATTTGGTATTGTAGATGTTGATATTTTTTAATATAAATTTGATTAAATTTTACAAAGTTTGATTTACACAAATCTTACAGTGGTGGGAGTATACATCAATGCCCTTTAATATACCTGAATTTATTGGTTCATAAAATCTAAGTAAAAAGGGAAACACTTTCTCCTCAATACAGCCGATTAGTAATTTTATGAATTAATATGAGATCATAGTTACTACTCACATTGTTATCATCAATGTTGATGCCAACATTGTCTTCTATAGAATCCTCATCTTCTGGACTAAGTTTAGTTTTTTCATGCACAACAACTATTGGCGGCTCATCGTAGATTTGCTGAGTGTGTTCTCTTATATATACTAGCTTAGCCCGGGCAGTGACACGCCGCGCCTAGTGATACGGTGTATCTATTTAGAATAAATGTTACTGATAAGAGAACCTTGTATGTAGGAAGATAAATTAGAAAGAGACATATTATTAGCATCTTGCATGCTGCATGTTGTTACACAGGAAAATACACATTGCGACATCTCTAATAACACTCATTTATTCTCGCCATGCCGTTTAATACCTCTCTGTATTGTACCCAAGTGGGCTGCTGCACAAGTGCTTGTTCATTCACAATATTCAGATAGAAACTTAGACAATAAAACATTGCATATCAGAAGGATTTTTTCAGGGAAAACTCCTTGTCAATAAAACAAACATAATACAAAGAGATTTTGAGATCTAGAGTCAAAAAAGTAGCAAAGGAAAAAAAAAATGAAGAGAACGGAAAATTTCGCTGGATGGTACTCGTTTCCCTGCTGAAAATGAAGAAATGGGAACCTAGATCATAAGATTGTAGATCAGTGAGCACGAACCATCAGTTCATGTACAAAAAGGACACTCTCTTGCAGCAAAAACAATTGGAAAAAATCACATCAGATGTCCTCTTCTGAACTTCAATTATAGATGCAGCAAAAAGCGAGAAGGATAATCTTCATACCTATTGAGAAGGTGCTCTGATGCCAAAATTAGCAGCGGTTCATGTAAAAAAACACAGACCTCTAATCTACGCATACCATTTCATACTAGTCATATCTAAACCGATTTAATTCAGAGTACAATTTTGAAATTTACAGTGGAATTACAAAGAAAATGTGGCAACATGTGAACCCAAAACCTGCATTACGACTCATATGTATCGCTTCTGGCTTCATACAGTGTCTTATTCCATCAAAAGGTAAGTTCTAAGAACAAAAAAATTTGACTTCCCCATGCATACAAAATGAACACAAAAAAATATAGAAAGGTAGCCCAAAAGATCACTTGAACTTGCATCCCAAACAGAGAAGACATGAGTATCACACAAACCTCCAAATCCACATCGTGTATCTAAAATCTAAATCCACAATAGTATTTCTTTCACTAAGATCTAAAAGCAACCTAAAAGAAACCATGGCTTATCTAATAGAAACAATTCCTTATTTAACACTACTTTAAATTTCGTTTCCTTATTTAACACTGAAAATATTTTTCTTCCTTATATAACACTGAGTCTAAATTTTATACCCTTTATGACACTTTTGTCTATTTTAAGCCTAAATGATACTTGAAGAGACATTTTTGCCCCTCATGTAATATGTGCGTGTGCGACGCAGTAGCACACACAACATCGGTACGGGGCAGTATCGTGCACACACACACAGCAGCACATACATGCACACAACACACACGCACGCGCGCACACACAACAACACACAGTGGAGAAGCCGCGTTATACGTGTAGTGGCTTGACTACACAGGATTTTCGTACGTCGTTCCCGCATACCAGCTAGTTTTTTTAGTCTAACATACCACGCTAGTGAACGAATGAAAATTGGAATTTGACTACAAAGGCTCATGTATCATCTGCTATTCGGCTTGCAATTAGTTGGGCCACGGGACCATACAGTAAGAAGAAGGCCTAAATCACGTGATCTCCTACATGCCTCTCCAATGGCCGGGTACAACCGCTGCACCGCAGCGTATTCCCTCCTTTGGCCAGCGCTGGCGATCTCCAATCTGGCCGTGAGATGCGAGGCACGACCACCTCGGCCGTCCGGCGAGCCGCTGAGTGACCACCGCAGCCAGATGCACGCACGCAGCACACACAGCAGCACACATGTACATACGTGGCAGCACAAACCGAGCAACACACGCAACAGCACACGCGCGCGCGCACACACACAGCACCACACCCGTACGCACGCACGCGCACACACACACGCACCAGCACACACGCGCGCGCACACACACACAACAGCATGCGCGCACCCACAAACACACAACAACACACGCACACCCACAAACACACAACAACACACGCACGCACACGTGCATCATCAGTAGCACAGACGTGCGCATGCACCCACTCACGCACAAACATAATGCATGAGGGGCAAAATGGTCTTTTTAAGCGTCATTTAGGCTCAAAATGGATAGAAGTGTCATAAAAGGCATAAAATTTAGATTGCTTGTTAGATAGGGAAGAAATCATCTATCGATGTTAAATAGGGCACAAAGTTTAAGCACGGTGTTAAATAAGGAATTCTCTCTATCTAATATGAAAATAGTGAAACTGCCGCTGGGAGACTGGGAGTACGCAGTCCCTTACACCTAATAACCATCCTCTTCACTTTTTCTGCTAAAACCTTCTGTTTGTAGCTGATCATGAACGGATGGGATATTTATATAACCATCTTCTTCACTTGACTGCTAATAAAATGAACAGTTTATAGTTGGTCATTAGATGATGTTAAGATGTTTAGTTCTTGTAGACATATTAAAAAACCGATAGAGATCAAGAATACTGAATGTGTGTGTTTCTATAAAGGTTTCTCATGAGAGAGAGAGAGAGAGAGAGAGAGAGAGAGAGAGAGAGAGAGAGAGACGGGGGGGGGGAGTAGTTGCTGCTGTTGGGGAACGTAGTAATTTCAAAAAAATTCCTACGCACACGCAAGATCCATCTAGGTGATGCATAGCAACAAGAGGGGGAGTGTTGTCCACGTACCCTCGTAGACCGAAAGCGAAAGCATTATGACAACGCGGTTGATGTAGTCATACGTCTTCACAATCTGACCGATCCTAGTACCGAAAGTACGGCAGCTCCACGACCGCACATCGCTCAGCTTCGGTGACGTCCCACGAACTCTAGATCCAGCTGAGTGTCGAGGGAGAGCTTCATCAGCACGACGGCGTGATGACGGTGATGATGAAGTTACCGACGCAGCGAACTACAACGATATGACCGAGGTGGAAATCTGTGGAGGGGGGCACCGCACATGGCTAAACAATCAACTTGTGTGTCTATGGGGTGCCCCCTCCCCCGTATATAAAGGAGTGGAGGAGGGAGGGCCGCCCTCTCTATGGCGCGCCCTACTCCCACCGGGAGTAGGATCCCCCTTCCCTAATTGGAGTAGGAGAGGAAGGAAGGAAGAGAGAGGGAGGAAGGAAAGGGCGGCCGGCCCCCACCAGTTTCGGATTGGGCTTGGGGGGGGGGCGCCCCTCCTTGGCCGCCTCCTCCTCTCTCCCACTAAGGCCCAATAAGGCCCATATACTCCCCCAGGGGGGGGGGTGGTTCCAGTAACCTCCCGGTACTCCGGTAAATGCCCGAACTCACCTGGAACCATTCCGATGTCCAAACATAGCCATCCAATATATCGATCTTTATGTCCAGACTATTTCGAGACTCCTCGTCATGTCCGTGATCACATCCGGGACTCCGAACAACCTTCGGTACATCAAAACACATAAACTCATAATACCGATCGTCACCGAACGTTAAGCGTGCGGACCCTACGGGTTCGAGAACTATGTAGACATGACCGAGACTCATCTCCGGTCAATAACCAATAGCGGAACCTGGATGCTCATATTGGTTCCTACATATTCTACGAAGATCTTTATCGGTCAAACCACATAACAACATACGTTGTTCCCTTTGTCATCGGTATGATACTTGCCCGAGATTCGATCGTCGGTATCTCAATATCTAGTTCATTCTCGTTACCGGCAAGTCTCTTTACTCGTTTCATAATGCATCATCCCGCAACTAACTCATTAGTCACATTGTTTGCAAGGCTTATAGTGATGTGCATTACCGAGAGGGCCCAGAGATACCTCTCCATAACACGGAGTGACAAATCCTAATCTCGATCTATGCCAACCCAACAAACACCATCGGAGACACCTGTAGAGCATCTTTATAATCACCCAGTTACGTTGTGACGTTTGATAGCACACTAAGTGTTCCTCCGGTATTCGGAAGTTGCATAATCTCATAGTCATAGGAACATGTATAAGTCATGAAGAAAGCAATAGCAATAAACTAAACGATCAAGTGCTAAGCTAACGGAATGGGTCAAGTCAAGCACATCATTCTCTAATGATGTGATCCCATTAATCAAATGACAACTCATGTCTATGGCTAGAAAACTTAACCATCTTTGATTCAACGAGCTAGTCAAGTAGAGGCATACTAGTGACACTCTGTTTGTCTATGTATTCACACATGTACTAAGTTTCCGATTAATACAATTCTAGCATGAATAATAAACATTTATCATGATAGAGGAAATATAAATAACAACTTTATTATTCCCTCTAGGGCATATTTCCTTCAGTCTCCCACTTGCACTAGAGTCAATAATCTAGATTACACAGTAATGATTCTAACACCCACGGAGTCTTGGTGCTGATCATGTTTTGCTCGTGAGAGAGGCTTAGTCAACGGGTTTGCAACATTCAGATCCATATGTATCTTGCAAATCTCTACGTCTCCCTCCTTGACTTGATCGCGGATGGAACTGAAGCATCTCTTGATGTGCTTGGTTCTCTTGTGAAATCTGGATTCCTTTGCCAAGGCAATTGCACCAGTATTGTCACAAAAAAATTTCATTGGACCTGATGCACTAGGTATGAGACCTAGATCGGATATGAACTCCTTCATCCAGACTCCTTCATTTACTGCTTCTGAAGCAGCTATGTACTCTGCTTCACACGTAGATCCCGCCACGATGCTTTGTTTAGAACTGCACCAACTTACAGCTCCACCGTTCAATATAAATACGTATCCGGTTTGTGACTTAGAGTCATCCGGATCAGTGTCAAAGCTTGCATCGACGTAACCATTTCCGACGAGCTCTTTGTCACTTCCGTAAACGAGAAACATATCCTTAGTCCTTTTCAGGTATTTCAGGATGTTCTTGACCGCTGTCCAGTGATCCACTCCTCGATTACTTTGGTACCTCCCTACTAAACTAATAGCAAGGGACACATCAGGTCTGGTACACAGCATTGCATACATGATAGTGTTGGGGAACGTAGTAATTTCAAAAAATTCCTACGCACACGCAAGATCATGGTGATGCATAGCAACGAGAGGGGAAAGTGTTGTCCACGTACCCTCGTAGACCGTAAGTGGAAGCGTTATGACAACGCGGTTGAGGAGAGGGAGGGCCGACCCTCTATGGCGCACCCTGGAGGAGTCCTACTCCCACCGGGAGTAGGATTCCCCCCTTCCCTAGTTGGACTAGGAGAGAAGGAAGGGGGAGAGAGGGAGGAAGGAAAGGGGGCGCCGCCTCCTAGTCCAATTCGGACCCGAGAGGGGGGGCGCGGCCTTACCAGCCTCCTCTCTCTCTCTCTCCACTATGGCCCAATAAGGCCCATACACTTACCGGGGTTCCGATAACCTCCGGTACTAAGAAAATCCGATTTCAACGTAACTATTCCGATGTCCAAATATAGGCTTCCAATATATCGATCTTTATGTCTCGACCATTTCGAGACTCCTCGTCATGTCCGTGATCATATCCGGGACTCGGAACTACCTTCGGTACATCAAAACAAATAAACCCATAATACCGATCGTCACCGAACATTAAGCATGCGGGCCCTACGGGTTCGAGAACTATGTAGACATAACCGAGACACGTCTCCGGTCAATAACCAATAGCGGAACCTGGATGCTCATATTGGCTCCTACATACTACGAAGATCTTTATCGGTCAAACCGCATAACAACATACGTTGTTCCCTTTGTCATCGGTATGTTATTTTCCCGAGATTCGATCATCGGTATCTCAATACCTAGTTCAATCTCGTTACCGGCAAGTCTCTTTACTCATTCTGTAATACATCATCCCGCAACTAACTCATTAGTTGCATTGATTGCAAGGCTTATAGTGATGTGCATTACCGTGAGGGCCCAGAGAAACCTCTCCGACAATCGGAGTGACAAATCGTAATCTCGATCTATGCCAACCCAACAAGTACCTTCGGAGACACCTGTAGAGCACCTTTATAATCACCCAGTTACGTTGTGACGTTTGGTAGCACACAAAGTGTTCCTCCGGTATTCGGGAGTTCCATAATCTCATAGTCATGGGAACATGTATAAGTCACGAAGAAAGCAATAGCAATATACTAAACGATTGAATGCTAAGCTAACGGAATGGGTCAAGTCAATCACATCATTCTCTAATGATGTGATCCCGTTAATAAAATGACAACTCATGTCTATGGTTAGAAAACTTAACCATCTTCGATAAACGAGCTAGTCAAGTAGAGGCATACTAGTGACACTCTGTTTGTCTATGTATTCACACATGTATTCTGTTTCCGGTTAATACAATTATAGCATGAATAATAAACATTTATCATGAAATAAGGAAATAAATAATAACTTTATTATTGCCTCTAGCGCATATTTCCTTCAGATAGGGGCTGAAGCATAGGGAATGACTTTCATTTTCTCTCTATCTTCTGCAGTGGTCGGGCATTGAGTCTAACTCAATTTCACACCTTGTAACACAGGCAAGAACCCTTTCTTTGCTTGATCCATTTTGAACTTCTTCAAAACTTTATCAAGGTATATGCTTTGTGAAAGTCCAATTAAGCGTCTTGATCTATCTCTATAGATCTTCATGCCTAATATATAAGCAGCTTCACCGAGGTCATTCATTGAAAAACTCTTATTCAAGTATCCTTTGATGCTATTCAGAAATTCTATATCATTTCCAATCAACAATATGTCATCCACATATAATATTATAAATGCTACAGAGCTCCCACTCACTTTCTTCTAAATACAGGTGAAAGATCGTGGATGTCGCCTAGAGGGGGGGGGGGTGAATAGGCGCTTTAAAATAATTACGGTTGAGGCTTGAACAAATGCAGAATAAACCTAGCGGTTAATTTGTCAAGCACAAAACCTACAACAACTAGGCTCACCTATGTGCACCAACAACTTATGCTAAGCAAGATAAGCAACTATGTGATAGCAAGATATATGACAAGAACAATATGGCTATCACAAAGTAAAGTGCATAAGTAAAGGGCTCGGGTAAGAGATAACCGAGGCACGCGGAGACGACGATGTATCCCGAAGTTCACACCCTTGCGGATGCTAGTCTCCGCTTGGAGGCGGTGTGGAGGCACAATGCTCCCAAGAAGCCACTAGGGCCACAGTAATCTCCTCACGCCCTCGCACAATGCAAGATGCCGTGATTCCACTAAGGGACCCTTGAGGGCGGTCACCGAGCCTGCATAAATGGCAACCCTTGGGGCGGTCACCGAACCCAGACACTTTGGCAACCCTTGGGGCGGTCACGGTACCCGTCAAATTGCTCAGGCGATCTCCACAACCTAATTGGAGACCCCGACGCTTGCTCAAGCTTTGCACCACAATGATTGAGCTCGAACACCACCAACTGCCTAGGGTGCCCAAGCACCCAAAAGGAACAAGCTCAAGGGCGCCAAGCACCCAAGAGTAATAAGCTTCTCAACTTGTAACTTCCACGAATCACCGTGGAGAACTCAAACCGATGCACCAAATGCAATGGCAAGGGCACACGGAGTGCCCAAGTCCTTGTCTCCCAAATCCCACCAAAGCATCTAATGCTAGGGAGGAAAATGAGAGGAAGAACGAAAGAAGAACACGAAGAACTCCAAGATCTAGATCCAAGGGGTTCCCCTCACTTAGAGGAGAAAGTGATTGGTGGAAACGTGGATCTAGATCTCCTCTCTCTTTTCCCTCAAAAACTAGCAAGAATCCATGGAGGGATTGAGAGTTAGCAAGCTCAAAGAAGGTCAGTAATGGGGGAAGAACACGAGCTCAAAGGATAAGGTTGAATGGGGAAGAAGACCCCCTTTTATAGGAGCTCCCGAATCCAACCGTTATGTTCATAGCCCGCACAGAGCGGTACTACCGCTAGGGCGGTAGAACCCTTCAAACACAACAGCGAGGAGGCAAAAGGCCAAAGAACCTTGGAGCGGTAGTACCGCTCGTCCTCACGGTACTACCGCTCGACCTCACGGTACTACCGCAAATGGTAGCGGTACTACCGCTTGAAGCGGTACTAAAAAATATACATGCCTACTTCCGTTGAGCAAAACACGAGATTTTGGTCCGGAGCGGTACTACCGCTTAGGAGCATGGTAGTACTGTCTGGGCGGTACTACCGCCAGAGTCAGCGGTAGTACTGCCTGGAGCGGTAGTAAAAATTACATCCGCTCTAGTCGCGGTAGTACCGCTGCAGCCTTTTACCAAAACAGCCATAACTTTTGCAAACGGACTCAATTCGACGAAACCAAGTTTGTTGGAAAGCTAGAAACAAGGGCTAACATAATCTTGAGAGAAATACCAATAATAAGCAAATGAGAAAAGGCCCAAAAGAAAATGGTGAGAACCCTTCCTCGGAAAAGACCGGTAAAACCTCCAACACCGAAAACATCATAGAAGACGCATGCAAACTCCGTTTCGATGAACTCAAGCTTGTCATAAAGATGACCATAAGCTCTAAGACTCACAAAGAGAACCAAACAATAACCAAGAAACATGATGCAAGGATGCAATGGTTTGAGCTCTCGATGAACGATACGATCAAGCTACTCACTTGAGAGCCCCCTTGATAGTACGGCTATCGATCCTATAACCCGTCTCCCAACTACCACCATGAGACCGGTAAAATAGAAAACCTATCAAGGGCAAACCTTTGCCTTGCACATGATCCACTTGAGCTAGATGATGACGATCTTGTCCTCCTCAAGATGGACCACCTTTCTTGATTGCGTTGGGTCGATGGAGACTAGATGATTGCTCCCCATACTCCACTATGGGTGAGCCACTCTTCGGCACATCTTCACAAGTCCATTGACACCACAACGGATGGCAAGCTTCAAGCACTTGATCTCTTCGTGATGCTCCACTTGAACTTGCACACGGCAATCTTGATGACGATCACCACTTGATGTCATCCTTTCCATGGGTTGTATGATATCTTCCTCTTGACGCAAGCCCATGGACACGCATCTAACCCCACATAGACTCTCACATAGACCATGGGTTAGTACACAAAGTGCAATGGATAATGCTTACCATACCATGGGATCACTTGATCCCTCTCGGTACATCTTCTACGCTTTGTGAGTTGATCAACTTGATTCACTCTTGACTTAGTCTTGATCAACCTTGAATCTTTCCAACTCTCTTCGCTTTGGATGATGTCTTGAAGGTAAACATGAATGATCACACAATCTTCTTATTCAAGACATGCTTGCAATAAGCTCAACACTCACATGACCAATCTTTGGATAATTCCTTAATAGCACCTTGGTCAACACATAAACTCCTTGAAACCAACACATGGACTTCAAGAAATGCCTATGGACAAATCCTTCAAATATAACTCAATGCAACCATTAGTCCATAGAGAATGTCATCAATTACCAAAACCACACATGGGGGCACCGCATGTCCTTTCAATCTCCCCATTTTGGTAATTGATGACAATCACTTTCAAGAGAGTTTATATAAGGAATTATGCATCACCATGCAATTCAACAACCAATAGTGCATGCGTATGAGATGCAAATGCTAAGGAACAAAACCAAAGCAAGAGGAGATAACTCTCTAAACTTCTCCACAAAACTCTCTGAAACTTCTCCCCCATTGGCGTCGATTGCCAAAATGGGCGAAAAGCTAAGAAGACCAATATAAATTGTGGTCCTCCATAAATTGTGTATTTCTCAACAAGAGAGTGGAATGCAATACACATATCCAGCAGTTAATACTTGGAGGAACACAAACTATATGAGGCCCAAAGATTGCAAAAGAATGATATGCCACAAAGACATAACAAAGAGAGAGAAACAAGCGATCAAGCAATCAAAAGATACCAATTGAAGCAAGCAATCAAAGGATATCAATTGAACCAACTAGACCAAAGATCCTATGAGCCACATGAATGAAGGATATTATGATATGAGACGAGGAGTGTTCTAAAGAAACTAGAGAAGCTCCCCATGATTTGTGCACAAAAGAATGTTTTGTAATTGGATACAAAGTGCACAAAATAGGATCATGGCTCCCCAAAGTCAATGTAAACCCGACAACCGGTGCAAGAGAGCATATAGGAAACTAAGGCTAGCGCTTGCAACAAGCACATGGTTGAGCAACATTGCAAAATAGGCAACTTAAGAATAAGCTCAACCAAAATGATGTGTGTGAGTCATGGCAAAGCACATGAGAAGACTAATATACGGATGAGCATAAGCATCAACATAGTCTCGAATGAATGAGATACACGGTGCAAAGCCTTTCATTCTCACACACAACTAGCAAATGGGTTCACAAGCTTACTAATAAGAAAATAGAGAACCCATGCTTGTGACAACCCGTGGTGAAGATAGACGATTAGAGGCTCATCAAGACGAGGGGTACCAATTAAGATGGCGAAAGCCTCGTAAAGATGAGCAAGAGGAAAATAATCTTCACCACACAAGAGTGCGTCAAGATGCAACGATAGAGGACACGCACTCAAGGCAAAAGCTTTCACGGAGCCACCAAAGAATTAACATAAGAAAGACAAGGTGGACGTGAAAGAAAGGATATCAACTAGAGATGTAATTTCTCTCAAGTGTATAAGGTTCTAGGTAGACAAAATCATGATGATATATATCTACAAAGAGGGATGTACACCAAATAGTTACAACATGAAGGAACAAGATATCCACAAGGAAGTCATAAATATACCAATAAGATATTTGCTTGAAAGCATAGCACTTGGCTAGATATGGTCTTATTGTATATAAATGAATTCCTACCCATGAACATCAAAGACATCACAACTAGCAACATGAGATCATCGTTGAGATGCTTTGAGAAAGGAAACAAGTATCACAAGAAAGAGTGAAACACATGCCATGATACAACCTACACAAGGTTGATGCAGGTAATGTGTACATGTAGTAGATGATGATACTTATTACCGAGATACCAGTGGAAGGATGTAGTAGATACCAATTGAAGGTAGATAGTAGTTCATTGATCATCCTAGCTTGAATCCAATATGCACATGGTGACAACACCTTCCTTGTGAGTGAGCCGAGCATCCAATGCATCTCCAAATGTTCCTATAAGAACAACACAAACTAAACGGTACCCAAACTCATCGGGACCAAATAGTTAGAAACACCAATACATAGGACAAACTCCACATAAATATGTGCATATATATATGAAAATGAATATCATGCACATCTCATCCAAATTGAGACTAGGTGGAGTTTCTCCCATATATATTGGGTCAAAGAAAGAAAGCATGTCAAATAAAATACATGAAGTAAACATGCATGCTCAAAACTTTCAAGAACCGAAACCAAATGAAAACGAAATGCAAAGAAAAAGGATACCAAATAGATAAATTATCACTTGGAAGATATCATTAAAGATACATCAAGGAATGAGATATCCATTGATACACACGAAATGAAGGATGTCAAACTCCCAAAAGAGAGAATGGTTCCAAACAAACCAAGCCCTCTACAAAGTTTCATGATGGCACAAAGTACCAAAAGAAACGGCTTGCCTTCCACAAACACACACTTGATAAGGATCACAAGATGAGAGTTTTAGAGAAAATAGGATAGCTCCCCGACGAGTTGTGCATTGCATAGGATTTGCATTTGAATACAAAATGCACAAGGTGGGATCACCACTTTCACTATATCTAGAAAACACTAGACAAGAACAAGAAATAAACAAGATCCACAAGTGGTAGGTAAGACAAAGGGAGTTGACACAAACTTGGCAACAGGAAAGGCAAATAAAGACAAAAGTCAATGTAAAGATGATCAATAAATTCTACCACACATAAGTGACTACCAATTGTCAAAAGACAAAAAGTATATGGAAATAATTCCCGGTGGTAGATAACAAGGATATCCAACATCATCTTCACAACAAACACAAGCAAATTGCAACTTGTAGAGCTATCATGCCACCTAGGAACAAGATAATTTACAATATCAATTCTAGGTGACAATATCTCAAATGTACACATTTTCTAGGCTAGTAATACACACATAGCATATTACTCCCCCTAATGTGATACCAAATAAAGATAGACAAGAGGCAATTAAAAGGATCCAACAAGAGATAATTAATGGAAAATTTAGAATTTGAATTTCTCATGAGAGATATACCACCTAGAGACTAGATAATCTTGAAATATCAATACTAGATGGTATTACTCATGTACACACATTTATAGGATTGTGAGGTGCACAAAGCACATCACTCCCCCATAATGGGATATTCCATTAATCTCTCACAAGAGCCAACTAAGAAATAAACAAGATGCAAAAAGGCTCAACACACAACACACATGTACATGATGTGCAAACCAACATGCACATACTTGATTTCTCAAGATAAGCAATTTTGAAGCACAACATATACAAGCACATGCAAGATACAAAACCACAACATGCTAAGGGACAAGTAACTTTTAATGTAAGAAATTTAAGCACGAGTTACCGCAAGGAGGAACATTGGATATATGATAGAAAGATAATCCGAATGATTTGGCTTGACACAATATGAATGATGAGGACCCCTTAAATCTTCATAATGTAGCCAAGTCTCCAATGACCTCCAACAACACCTATTGATCAAGTTTGAGCTAGTTGGTCCCCAACCAAGTTGGGTCCTAAGAGGTTAGTCACAATAGGCTTGGCCACCCAAATGGTTCTTTTCTTGACACCACTTTGAGTACCAACAAACTTGGCAAACACATTGCCAACCTTATCCTTACCAAGAGAATAGATATCATCAATAATAATTGGGTTGGATAAGTTACCACTAGTGCATGAAGAAGCGACGTGACCTTTCTCACGACATAAGTAGCAACGTCTACTCTTCACTTTCTTCTCACTTGATTTCTCAATTTGAGAAGCATTAACTTGAGTCTTCTTGGGAAGAGGCCTTTCTTCAACTTGATGTTGAGCATGAGATTGAACTTGTGCCCTCTTCCCTTGTTGCTTGACACTAATGGCCTTCTTCTTCAATGGGCAAGATCTGACATGATGCCCTTCTACTTTGCACTTGAAGCAAACAATCTTGGCCGATTTCTTGACTTGTTCTTGGCCCTTCTTTTTGTTCATCTTGGACTTCTTCTTCTTATTGGAGTTGAATCCAAGTCCACCTTTGTCATTGGGGATTTTTGCACACTCAAGATATTGTTGAGTGTGGATTTCCTTCATGACTCTTTTTCCAAGTCTTTCTTCAAAGAAGTAACTTGGGCCTTGAGCTCTTTGATTTCCTCTACATGGTTAGTCTCAATACAAGTACTAGAGGAAGTATAAGCTTCATTGTTAGAGCAACAAGGCAAGGAAGGCAATTCATCACAAGATGTACCAACATTGTGAGTAGATGAATTACAAGGACTAGCACATATCAATATAGCATTTTGACTAGAAGTAGTGCTAGTATCCACATGAGGCTCACTAGATGTTACCTTAGCAAGCATGGCCTCATGAGCTATCTTTAGCACATTATGGAATACTAGAAGATCGTCATGAGAGCTTGAGAGCTTTTCATGGCTTTCTTCCAATTTCCCATAATTGCTAGATAGCAACTCAAGTTGAGCCCGTAGCTCAACATTCTCCTTCAATATGGATGCTTCACAAGAGATAGAGTTAGTAGCACAAGCATCATCATTAGCAACAGGAGGAGAAGACAACTTGGCAAGCTCTTTTGAATATGAAGCTTTAAGTTGAGCATGAGACTCGGTGAGTTTGATGAGCTCACTCTTAATGACCCTTGAGCCATTTTCGAGGTGCTCAAAGTCCTCAAGGAGTTTAGCATGCACAACTTCAAGCTCATCATTTTTAGTTTCAAAATCATTGGCCACCTCAAGAGCTCTATCATGAGATTCCCTCACTCTAGATAATTCTAGAGCAAAAGTATCCTCAAGAGATTCCTTGGTGGTTTGTTCAAGTTCAAGAGCTTGAGAGAGGTCCGCAATCTCATTAGCGTAATCACGCTCATGACCTTCCATTTTATCAATGGTGACCTCATGCTCCTCAAGACAAGATTCCAACTTATCAATATATTTCTTGCCCTCAATAGCAATAGACATGATTTCCATGAAGTTGGAGCGAGCAATTTTATTCTTAAGAAGAGCTTTAAAAATGATTTCCTTAGTTTTTAAGGAGGCAACATTATCATTCTCTTCATCATTATCCTCATCATCATTAGTATCAACATCATCATCAAGAGACATATTGGGGTACAAAGTAGGAGATACCTTTGACGCCTTTAGCCATAAGGCAAAAGCAATAGATGATGGTGTAGGATCCCTTGAGGCACCATTAAACACCACATCTTGTTCCATGGAGTGTTGGGTTTCCTCTACATTGTTAGCACAACAATTCGAGGAAATAGATGCATTTTTATCATGGCAACAAGACATAGCAAGCATATCATCATGAGATTTAGTCAAGCAATTTCTACATGATATGCAAGGACTATCAACACAAGCATGTGAAACATTTGGAGTGCTCAAAGTGTTAAAGCCCAAAGACGGAGCATTGCAATAATATAGTGATGAAGAATCATCCACAAAAAGCACACTATCATCATTGCAATGACCGACACTACTCACCATATCATTACCTTGTGGCAAACCACATGTAGGTGATGTAGAAGAAGTTGAGAAGACTATACGGCCGGAGGTGGAGGGAGAACAATCATCCCTACAAATCTTGGACACACCATATTTATCTTGAAGCTTCGTCCACAACTCATGAGCATCCGGAATGGCATGAGTTGAAATATAACTACATTGCTCAAAGCATCAAAAGAACATTAGAAGCTTGAGCATTGAGATAAGAGTTTTTCTCATCCTCTAAAGATAATCTTTGGGGATCCTTTGGAGGAGAAAACCCATATCTACAATTCGCTCCAAATTTGGGTCCATGACCCTAAAGAGATTAAGCATGCGAATTACCCAAACATCAAAATTTGTGCCATCGAAACTAAGAGTGTCGAGAATCCTAATCCCCTAGTCGACATCTTTACTCTCTAGGAGGTTAAGCCCAACAATGAGAGACGAGGCTCTGAGACCAATTGAAAGAGCGAGGATCTCGCTTAGTGGGGGGGGGGGGGGGAATAGGCGCTTTAAAATAATTACGGTTGAGGCTTGAACAAATGCGGAATAAACCTAGCGGTTAATTTGTCAAGCACAAAACCTACAACAACTAGGCTCACCTATGTGCACCAACAACTTATGCTAAGCAAGATAAGCAACTATGTGATAGCAAAATATATGACAAGAACAATATGGCTATCACAAAGTAAAGTGCATAAGTAAAGGGCTCGGGTAAGAGATAACCGAGGCACGCTGGAGACGACGATGTATCCCGAAGTTCACACCCTCATGGATGCTAGTCTCCGCTTGGAGCGGTGTGGAGGCACAATGCTCCCCAAGAAGCCACTAGGGCCACCGTAATCTCCTCACGCCAAGACAATGCAAGATGCCGTGATTCCACTAAGGGACCCTTGAGGGCGGTCCACCGAGCCTGCATACAAATGGCAACCCTTGGGGGCGGTCACCGAACCCGTACACTTTGGCAACCCTTGGGGGCGGTCACCGGTACCCGTCAAATTGCTCGGGGCGATCTCCACAACCTAATTGGAGACCCCGACGCTTGCCCGGAACTTTGCACCACAATGATTGAGCTCCGAACACCACCAACCGTCTAGGGCGCCCAAGCACCCAAGAGGAACAAGCTCAAGGGCGCCAAGCACCCAAGAGTAATAAGCTTCTCAACTTGTAACTTCCACGAATCACCGTGGAGAACTCAAACCGATGCACCAAATGCAATGGCAAGGGCACACGGAGTGCCCAAGTCCTTCTCTCCCAAATCCCACCAAAGCATCTAATGCTAGGGAGGAAAATGAGAGGAAGAACGAAAGAAGAACACGAAGAACTCCAAGATCTAGATCCAAGGGGTTTCCCTCACTTAGAGGAGAAAGTGATTGGTGGAAACGTGGATCTAGATCTCCTCTCTTTTCCTCAAAAACTAGCAATAATCCATGGAGGGATTGAGAGTTAGCAAGCTCGAAGAAGGTCAACAATGGGGGAAGAACACGAGCTCAAAGGATAAGGTTGAATGGGAAGAAGACCCCTTTATAGGAGCTCCCGAATCCAACCGTTATGTTCACAGCAAGACAGAGCGGTACTACCGCTCAAGGAGCGGTACTACCGCTAGGGCGGTAGAACCCCTTCAAACACAACAGCGAGGAGGCAAAAGGCCAAAAGAACCTTCGGAGCGGTAGTACCGCTCGTCCTCACGGTACTACCGCTCGACCACGGTACTACCGCAAATGGTAGCGGTACTACTGCTATGCAGCGGTACTAAAAAAATACATGCGTTTACTTCCATTGAGCAAAACACGAGATTTTGGTCCGAGCGGTACTACCGCTTAGGAGCCGCGGTAGTACTGCTCTGGGGCGGTACTACCGCTCAGAGCCGCTGTAGTACTGCTCGAGCGGTAGTAAAAAATTACATCCGCTCTAGTCGCGGTAGTACCGCTGCAGCCTTTACCAAAACAGCCATAACTTTTGCAAACGGACTCCGAATTCGACGAAACCAAGTTTGTTGGAAAGCTAGAAACAAGGGCTAACATAATCTTGAGAGAAATACCAATAATAAGAAAATGAGAAAAGGCCCAAAAGAAAATGGTGAGAACCCTTCCTCGGAAAAGACCGGTAAAACCTCCAACACCGAAAACATCATAGAAGACGCATGCAAACTCCGTTTCGATGAACTCAAGCTTGTCATAAAGATGACCATAAGCTCTAAGACTCACAAAGAGAACCAAACAATAACCAAGAAACATGATGCAAGGATGCAATGGTTTGAGCTCTCGACGAGCAGTGCACGATCAAGCTACTCACTTGAGAGCCCCCCTTGATAGTACGGCTATCGATCCTATAACCCGTCTCCCAACTACCACCATGAGACCGGTAAAATAGAAAACCTATCAAGGGCAAACCTTTGCCTTGCACATGATCCACTTGAGCTAGATGATGACGATCTTGTCCTCCTCAAGATGGACCACCTTTCTTGATTGCGTTGGGTCGATGGAGACTAGATGATTGCTCCCCATACTCCACTATGGGTGAGCCACTCTTGACACATCTTCACAAGTCCATTGACACCACAATGGATGGCAAGCTTCAAGCACTTGATCTCTTCGTGATGCTCCACTTGAACTTGCACACGGCAATCTTGATGACGATCACCACTTGATGTCATCCTTTCCATGGGTTGTATGATATCTTCCTCTTGACGCAAGCCCATGGACACGTACCTAACCCCACATAGACTCTCACATAGACCATGGGTTAGTACACAGAGTGCAATGGATAATGCTTACCATACCATGGGATCACTTGATCCCTCTCGGTACATCTTCTACGCTTTGTGAGTTGATCAACTTGATTCACTCTTGACTTAGTCTTGATCAACCTTGAATCTTTCCAACTCTCTTCGCTTTGGATGATGTCTTGAAGGTAAACATGAATGATCACACAATCTTCTTATTCAAGACATGCTTGCAATAAGCTCAACACTCACATGACCAATCTTTGGATAATTCCTTAATAGCACCTTGGTCAACACATAAACTCCTTGAAACCAACACATGGACTTCAAGAAATGCCTATGGACAAATCCTTCAAATATAACTCAATGCAACCATTAGTCCATAGAGAATGTCATCAATTACCAAAACCACACATGGGGGCACCGCATGTCCTTTCAACAGGCTTCTCCAAAAGTCTGTATAAAACCATATGCTTTGATCATACTATCAGAACGTTTATTCCAACTCCGAGATGCTTGCACCAATCCATAAATGGATTGCTGGAGCTTGCACACTTTGTTAGCATCCTTTGGATCGATAAAACCTTCAGGTTGCATCATATACAACTCTTCTTCCAGAAATCCATTCAGGAATGCAATCTTTACATCCATTTGCCAAATTTCATAATCATAAAATGCAGCAATTGCTAACATGATTCAGACGGACTTAAGCATCGCTAAGAGTGAGAAGGTCTCATCGTAGTCAACTCCTTGAACTTATCGAAAACCTTTCGCAACAAGTCGAGCTTTGTAGACAGTAACATTACCGTCCGCGTCAGTCTTCTTCTTGAAGATCCACTTATTCTCGATGGCTTGCCGATCATTGCGCAAGTCAACCAAAGTCCATACTTTGTTCTCATACATGGATCCCATCTTAGATTCATGGCCTCAAGCCATTTCGCGGAATCTGGGCTCATGATCACTTCCTCATAGTTCGTAGGTTCGTCATGGTCAAGTAACATGACCTCCAGAACCGGATTACCGTACCACTCTGGTGCGGATCTTACTCTGGTTGACCTACGAGGTTCGGTAATAACTTGATCAGAAGTTTCATGATCATCATTAATAGCTTCCTCACTTACTGGTTTAGGAATCACTGGAACTGATTTCTGTGTTGAACTACTTTCCAATAAGGGACCAGGTACAGTTACCTCATCAAGTTCTACTTTCCTCCCACTCACTTCTTTCGAGAGAAACTCCTTCTCTAGAAAGGATCCATTCTTGGCAACGAATGTCTTGCCTTCGGATTTGTGATAGAAGGTGTACCCAACAATATCCTTTGAGTATCCTATGAAGACACATTTCTCCGATTTGGGTTCGAGCTTATCAGGTTGAAGCTTTTTCACATAAGCATCACATCCCGAAACTTTAAGAAATGACTTGGGTTCCTTGCCAAACCACAGTTCATAAGGTGTCGTCTCAACAGATTTAGATGGTGCCCTATTTAACGTGAATGCAACTGTCCCTAAAGCATAACCCCAAAACGATAGCGGTAAATCAGTAAGAGACATCATAGATCGCACCATATCTAGTAAAGTACGATTACGACGTTCGGACACACCATTACGTTGTGTTGTTCCGGGTGGCGTGAGTTGCGAAACTATTCCGCATTGTTTCAAATGAAGACCAAGCTCGTAACTCAAATGTTCTCCTCCATGATCAGATCGTAGAAACTTTATTATCTTGTTACAATGATTTTCCACTTCACTCTGAAATTCTTTGAACTTCTCAAATGTTTCAGACTTATGTTTCATCAAGTAGATATACCCATATCTGCTCAAATCATCTCTGAAGGTGAGAAAATAACGATACCCGCCGTGAGCCTCAATGTTCATCAGACCACATACATCAATATGTATGATTTCCAGCAAATCAGTTGCTCGCTCCATAGTTTCGAAGAACGGTGTTTTAGTCATCTTGCCCATGAGGCATGGTTCGCAAGTACCAAGTGATTCATAATCAAGTGATTCCAAAAGTCCATCAGAATGGAGTTTCTTCATGCGCTTTACACCAATATGACCTAAACGGCAGTGCCACAAATAAGTTGCACTATCAATATCAACTCTGCATCTTTTGGCTTCAATATTATGAAAAGGTGTATCACTACTATCGAGATTCATCAAAAATAGACCACTCTTTAAGGGTGCATGACCATAAAAGATATTACTCATATAAATAGAACAACCATTATTCTCATATTTAAATGAACAACCGTCTCGCATCAAACAAGATCCAGATATAACATTCATGCTCAATGCTGGCACCAAGTAACAATTATTCAGGTCTAAAACTAATCCCGAAGGTAGATGTAGAGGTAGCGTGCCGACCGCGATCACATCGACTTTGGAACCATTTCCCACGCGCATCGTCACCTCGTCCTTAGCCAATCTTCGCTTAATCCGTAGTCCTTGTTTCGAGTTGCAAATATTAGCAACAAAACCAGTATCAAATACCTGGTGCTCATGCGAGCATTAGTAAGGTACACATCAATAACATGTGTATCACATATACCTTTGTTCACCTTGCCTTCCTTCTTATCCGCCAAATACTTGGGGCAGTTCCGCTTCCAAAGTGACCAGTTTATGCAAGAGAAACACTCAGTTTCAGGCTTAGGTCCAGACTTGGGTTTCTTCTCTAGAGCAGCAACTTTCTTGCTGTTCTTTTTGAAGTTCCCCTTCTTCTTCCCTTTGCCCTTTTTCTTGAAACTAGTGGTCTTGTTGACCATCAACACTTGATGCTCCTTCTTGATTTCTACCTCCGCAGCTTTTAGCATTGCGAAGAGCTCGGGAATTGTTTTGTTCATCCCTTGCATATTATAGTTCATCATGAAGCTCTTGTAGCTTGGTGGCAGTGATTGGAGAATTCTGTCAATGACACTATCATCCCGAAGCTATCTAAATCCTTGTCTTGTGTTGCGTCTCTCGATTCCGCTCAACCCCTCTCAAGCTACCACATAGATGCGTTGGACTCACGACTAAGTCCTCACACTAGGACATCTGCCATGACAATTCCACGACAGTCGGCGCCCACCGTGGGGCTCGCGCATGGTGGTGTTGAGTTCTTGGAGGGATCGATTTTTAGGGATCAAAAGGCTCGTGATTGGCCAGATAAGGAAAATATGGTTTGATGGTCAAAATCATGACTAACCTTGGAGTTTACAGCACAAGGGTTTGAGATTAAGAGGTTAGGCTTCCGTCGTCTGCGCCGCTGGACGTAATGAGGCGATCCGACCGAAACCGTTTCTACGTTGAGTCCGAGGTTGATAAGGGGTTGATCTGCTGCAAGGTATGCGTACAAATCGTTCCGGGTTACCGACGGATTCGCCGAGTTCTCCTGTTGCTGGCTTCAAGTACCAAAGAAAGCCACCTGATTTTCAATGAAACGGAATAGCTACTGCTCCCGAGATACTACAAGGTCCTGCCGCTGCTGCTTCCCATCAGGCCATCATCAATCGAGAAAGTCTTAGGCTGGTTATAGTGGGGAGTAACTTAGACTAGTAACACGCATATTACTAGTCTATGTTACCACCTTTATAGTGGGGAGTAACATGTATGTGGTGTCATGCAAGCCATCATTTATTAAGATGTAGACTCATTTTGCCTTGGAATGTGTTATGTTACAGTAACATATTATGTTACTCCAACCATCTCTCTCCTCATTAAATACATGCCATGTAAGCAAACTTTTCTTGGGATGTGTTTTGTTACTTGCTATGTTACTCCCACTATGACCAGTCTTACTACAGTTGCTCCTCACGTGGTGGTCAGACTGGTCCACAAGATTAAATTTTCGGTCTGCTATTACACTATACGTGATGCTAGTATTAAATTAGTACAGATCAGATTTTGGGGTCTTCAAAACACTGTCTACTATCAGAAACATCAGTGCAAGATCCCAGTGTATAAACGATTGAACGAGTCGGTCAGACCAACCACGACCCGGAGAGAAAGACAACCACGACTGGGAGTCAATGGCCACGACTCGAATTCGCCGCGATGAGCCACCATCGTGCCTGGCTTCCTACGAGCCTTGACCCTCCTTGCTCCCGCCTGAGCTCGCCCATGTGGCCTGGCGTTGGCCTCACCCTCTGTTGCAGGTTGTCGGGCCTCTCTGCTGGTATCCATCTCGGATGCAGCCCGGTGCCTCCAAATCACGTTCTTCCATGCTGAGCCGGGATTTTTGCCCTCTGTTGCAGGTTGTCGGGCCTCTCTTCTTGTATCATCTGCAAGAGCCGCCGTCCGGGTTATGACCGTCTGCTTAAACCGCTGAGCCGTCCGGGTTGTGAATCTGGCCTTCGCCCGCAGCTACACCGACCGCCTGATTAGCTCCGCGCATAAGATGCCATCCTGACGGATTGCTGAGCCGCCATAGCGCCTGATTTCCACAGCGACCTGCCCTTTCCGGCCTCTGAGTCACTGCTGTCAAGCACCCCGTGATTCGTCGAGTCACCACCTCTGACCCGCCTCTGCAACCCGGTGCCGAACCGCCACCGCGGCCTCGAGCCTCCTCCTCCGAGCTGTCTGCTTAAACCGCCGCACCACTTTGTCAAACCGGCCGTCTTCTATGGCGCTTGAACCGCCGTGGGCAGTCACCTCCGCTACTGCGACCGCGGCCGCCCGTTTCTACAACTGCCGTACCACGCTGCTAGCTCACTACCATTGCTGGGTATGCTCCGCTTCTCTACGTGGGGTCTCCTCCGCTGAGCTGTCCACGCGCCGGGTTTCCACCGCGGTTGAGCCGCCACCACCATTGCCTCGCGGGCCGCTGTCGCCTCATCAAACCGGCTGTGCCTGAGCCGCCACCCCCGAGACCCGCCGTGGCTTGTTCCGTGTCGTCATCGCTGTTTGCCCCTCCACGACCCTTCTCCTCTGCTGCCATGTTGAGCCGTCCTGACGCGAGCGATGCGGCGCCTCTACCACCGCGGGCTGCCTCCGCCTCGTCTTGTCATCGCATCCCCAACAAGCTTGCCGCGGCGCTTCTCTTCAACCGGGGGTCTCCTCGAGACCTCGACGTCCGCGGCCTCGCCCCGAGCGCTCCCTGTCTTCGCCGTTGTGACCCGCCACTGCTGTGCCGGTCGCTGTTGAAGCCTCCTCCGCCGCCGGCACCAACGCGCCAGACTGCGCCGCCGCGAGTCGCCGATCTCCACCGGCTGCACCCGTTCTTCCCTGCTCTGGCCTTCGCCGAGTCGGCCGCCGTGGTGCCGCGTCGCCCCGGATTACGGCTTCGCTTCATCCGCTCGTCTTCGAGCTCCCTCTGCCACGGTTTTCCTCCTAGCTGCCGGCTTATTTCCGCTGCTGAGTCAATGGCCGCACCCCGACCAGCCATGCTCTTCCTCGAAACCGCCACAAACCGTACTGGCCTCTGCCTTGGGCTGCCGTGGTCTGGCGCGATGCTTGCGAATCGCCACATTGAATCGCTGTCGTACACGCCTGTTTCCAGCAGGGGCATGAGCTGCCGGATGTGCTAAACCGCCGCCGAGTTGTCGCTTCATCACGTCGCGTCCGAGGACGGGCCACCCTGCCGCCACTGAGCCGCCGCGGTTCCACCTCTATTTTTCTTTGCCTGCATCCTACCGCGGTGGTTGCCGCCGGTGGCCGGTGTTATTTTGTTGGAGGAAATCAGGTGGAGAGAGCGAAATCAACTGCATGGAGTCCAGATGACATGTGTCAGCAGAGGGAGGCAGATGACGTTTTGTCATTTTCTTCCGGTTTAAAGGTGCTGTATCACATTGATCAAGTTATCCCTCCACGTACCTGACAGTCACAACATGGGAGTATCACGACTCACGAGTGGCCTTGCATGGTATTTTCAATCAAAGTGATCCACGTACAAACCTCATGTGAGACAAGAAAAAGACGAAGGAGGGCAGGTTACGTGGAGGCCTGGTGCTACAAATACTAAAGCTATACAGAGCAGTACTACATCAGAAAGATCAATTGTTCATTAAAAAAAAGAGGGTCACGTGGATGTTATGCTACATCACATCAGTAGAGCTCAATGTGCATATACTATTCAGTATTATATGGCACCAGCATATGCGTTCATCCGACAAAAATAAAATCGGGTGTTATCCCTCCTATATATTTTATCAGTACATTTTAATTCCTCTAAGCACCATTACACTGCCCTATTGGTGTTTTATATACAGGTAAAATTATTGTTATACTGCGGGTATAGAGCACGCACTGGCAACGTTCTACAACAACGTTCTCCTATGTGTCACATTACCTGATGAACGGACGGCCGGTTCACGCGTCCGCACGGGTTTACAACGCAGAGGACAACTTGTTCGTCCGCACTGGTTTACAACGTCGCGGCCAATTCATCTGTCTGCTGCCACGACCAACTCGGCCGTGATTGCTTTCAGCTTCACCGGGGTGATGGTCAACTCCGCGGTGGATAATTTCTGGCCTAACATATCAGGTGAAATCCATCCAGTATATTTTTATATTATATATTGCTTTCTTTAAAAGAGCAATCACTCCGGCTTGCAAAGTTATCTAATGCAGGACCCTAAATCGCCATATTGGTGAACATTTAAAGGCCACAAATTTTCGGCTTAAAAAGGATTCCAGTTTAAAATCTGGTTCAAGGAAAAGCTGTCTCCCACAAAAAGCTGTCTCCCACAAAGCTTTGAAACTCTCAATATCCGATTTAAGAATTTCCGGTTCAAACAAATAATCTCTTGCAAGTTCGAGTTCTCAGGCAAAAATAAAGGGACCAAAGAGAGTCTGTTGCAAAAGCACAGCTCAAACATAGGTGCCCCTTGAGCACAACTCATAATAATCACTTGGGGGCTTGTCGTATTCGAACCATAGCTACACCTCTTGATCGGCGTAAGGCCACCAGGGAAATCACTTGGGGGCTTGGTCGTATTCGAACCATAGATACACCTCTTGATCGGCGTAAGGCCACCAGGGAAATCACTTGGGGGCAAAAGAGTGTTGCAAAAGCACAACTCAAACATAAGCACCCACTGAGCATAGCTCAAAATATTGCTCGGGGGCTCTTTGCTTCTCAAAGAACAAAGTGTCTACACCCTTGTAATAGGCTATCAAGCCAGGCTTGGAAGCCAGGTGTATTCACCTAAAACCCCGGGTTATAAGCCACTCCATCCAGGTAATCCTGGTATGACCCGCCGAACGTTTGACAAGTAAACCTCATAGAACCTGAACTTGTCAAAGTTAAAACGATGATTGGTTAATGTGAGGTCCATCTTAAAAGGCTTTGTAAAATGGTTTAACTTAGTGGCCTAGCTGCCCATGAAAAGCCTCGATTTTGGGTCTGGCAGCCCATGAAAAGCCTTGCATGTTCTTTTTATGCTTTTATTTGCCAAGTTTTTTCTCCTTTAATGAGGTTTATAATATCTTATGATAAACCGACGTCTATTGACCCGGCTTGGCTTTCAACTACAAGTTGTCAGTACATGATCAGTTATAGTCCGGTGCTTATTGACCCGGCCTAGCTTTCGACTATAAGTCGCCAGTATGAGATAAGATAATATCCCGTGTTTATTAACCCGACCTGGCTTTCGACTATAAGTCGCCATTATATATTTGGATTGCGCCATTGGAATTATGCGTTTATAAATCATTGGGTATATTATTCAAATTTTTAATAGCCAACATGGCTGGATTTTTACTATGGTTATCAATAACCAGTATTATGATTGAGGTTTTCAAAGTCGCTTTAGCGCAATGGATATTATTTTATCAATGAATATGATTTATTCTACAATGGAGGGAATAGTCCCGAGTCGCTGCAGGCTTACAACCCGGTACTTGGGGGCTACATTATTCAATGTTGAGATTATATCAAATATGCAAGTCTCATGTCGCTGCAAGCATGCACCATGACACTTGGGGGCTAATGCAAAGTCATTTTTTGCTCATCTTATTGAAGACCCGACTCATCACATTATAATGAGCCGGCCCTTGGGGGCTACCAATTGCTCCTGTCAACAATTCAAGGTACACAAGTCTTAAAACCATTATATTGAAAGGTCCATTGCTCAGTTGGTAAAGCACAAAAGCTCTTAACCTTGTGAACGTGGGTTCAAAGCCCATGGTGGAGTTGCATCATATGATGTTATTTTCAATGAAGCATGATCATATTTATAAAGTCCCTGCTCATTATTGCATAATGACCCGGCCCTTGGGGGCTACACTGGTTGAATTTTTTTGAGCATCAGTAATTACAAGTCCTGTGTTGTCGCAAGCATGACAACTCGGCACTTGGGGGCTACATAATATGGAGTATTCAATTTTTACTAGTGACTGGGATGAACAACATGGATTTCTTCAAAAGGGGGAGTATTTACATTGCAGCAAGTCTTAAGCCATCACTTTGTTCTGCTCAAGACTTGGGGGCTACATGTAATATGGATATAAGGGAGAAAAATCTTCAAATTCTCAGTTCTAAGCAAACCAGACTGACCCGGTGTCTGCAACAATTATGGCCCGGCGTCGGTAACAATTATGACTCGGTGCCATCAATATTTACAAACCAGCAATTCTGGTAAATTTAAACCGGCAAGTTCTACATCTTCAAACCGGTTGAATATCAGATGAGTATTTCAAGACCAATATTTTTTAAACCGGTGCTTTGGAAACCGATTCAAGTGGATTATTACTTACAACATTTCTCTACAAGAGACAAATGTCAGCAAATTGACTCTGAAGCTGGCTTATTTACCCGGATTTCTCAAAAGAAGTATCTGGATTTTTTGCATTCACAAAGCTTGAACGTATTTACTAAAGGAGATTTGCTATGAGTTCATGGGCATATATCAAGAAGGAAATGACAAGGACTTAAAGATGATCAGGTGCCGGTTTACAAGAATTTTTAACCCGGAGTATAACTTGTCAAAGTTGTTCTTGTGTTTGTTTTATAGGATCAGTTTAACATGGATAAATCCAAATTAAACTGGGGGCTAATGTCGGGGATATACCCCGCGGTTTGACTCGGCCGGAAATATGACCCGGCTGGACTTGGCGGTTTACTTTGAGACGCGGTTGACACTTGGCGATTCATCGCGACATACGCCTGACGTATTTATTTACAAGCAACCTGCTTGAACATTATGACTCATTGGTAACCCGGCGGGCGGGACAGACGGATGACAAGGCCCAAGGCCTAGAAGGCCAGTTTATATTAATGGTGGGTCGGTTTAAGAGGAAAGGCGTGAAGAATATTTAGCTTACAAGGAGTTAAGACCCGGACTTGTATCCGGTTTGTATTAGAAGGTAGACTAGTCCTAATCCTAATAGGATTCCACATGTAACCCACCCCTTCAACTTATATAAGGAGGGGTAGGGCTCCCAAAAGAGGGACAAGCAAGAAGAGATAATCTTTAGGGCTAGACACAACTAGGAGAGCCGGCTTATGCGGCGACTCCCTCATAAGCATAATGAGACCTAGCCACAAACAACATGTAGGGTTATTACCGGATGATGTTTCCCGGGGCCCGAAGCTGTCTAAATCCTTGTCTTGTGTTGCGTCTCTCGATTCCGCTCAACCCCTCTCAAGCTACCACATAGATGTGTTGGCCTCACGACTAAGTTCTCACACTAGCACATCTGCCGTGACAATTCCACGACAAGTAGTCATTAGTTTTACTCTACCAGACGTTTTTAACATCATCAACAGCATCTGCAATAGGCCTGGCACCTAGCGGTGCTTCCAGGACGTAATTCTTCTATGCAGCAATGAGGATAATTCTCAAGTTACAGACACAGACCGTGTAGTTGCTACCATCATCTTTCAACTTAGCTTTCTCTAGGAACGCATTAAAATTCAAAGGAACAGTAGCACGGGCCATTGATCTACAACAACATAGACATGCAAAATACTATCAAGTACTAAGTTCATGATAAATTAAAGTTCAATTAATCATATTACTTAAGAACTCCCACTTAGATAGACATCCCTCTAATCATCTAAGTGATCACGTGATCCAAATCAACTAAACCATGTCTGATCATCACGTGAGATGGAGTAGTTTTCAATGGTGAACATCAGTATGTTTTTTTTGAACAGTCAAAGACAGTAGGAGAGGATCCTACTGTCATGTATTAATCAGATGTGTTTTGTTACATAGGGTTCATAAGCATTTTGTTCATGCTTTCCTAGAACTACAACCACCCACACCACACGGGTGGGGGGGTTTTGGTCCTAGCAAAGAAAAACAAAGGAGAATTACAATGTTGTCACCAAGAACAAAGAAATGAACTCAGCCAATGAGGGTTTAACCCTATGGTATAGTAAGGCTAGGTCAGTCCTAAAACGCTCTTTCCAAGATGCTAGGGTGTGCGGGACCCCCTGAAATATTAAGCAATTGCGTTCCTTCCAAATGCTCCACGTAGCCAACATAAAAATTTCCATGAACATGTGAGTTTGCCAATTCTGACGCCCTCATGGATGAGGGCAAGTCTGTTACCATCACTCGTCCAAGTAATGCCTAGAATATTCCAGCAGCTCTGACTGAAAGGACACCTGAAGAATAAATGTTCGACCATTTCTTCCTCTTGTCTGTTGCATAATGAGCAGATGACGTCACCCCCCACGTTATAGTGTCTCCTTTTCAGCATGTTTCTTGTGTTGACTCTGTCCGCTAGGAGTAGCCAGGTAAAGACTTTTATTTTCATCGTGCATTTGGATTTCCAAGTCCAAGAGAAGGCGTCATCAGCGGTGATGTTTCTAAAGAAGAATTTGTAGTATTTGTCCGATGTATAATGTGTTCCCCATGGGTAGCTCCAAACATCCCGCGCAACAGCATCTGGCACCATGTCAGTACTATATTCCTGAAGTTACAGAAGTTCTTTGCGGGCTTGTTCTGAGAGAGGAAGATGAAAGCTGGTGTGAACATCACTATGTTGATCATATCTACTATATGATTCACGCTCGACCTTTCGGTCTCAGTGTTCCGAGGCCATATCTGCATGCGCTAGGCTCATCAAGTTTAACCCGAGTATTCTGCGTGTGCAAAACTGGCTTGCACCCGTTGTATGTGAACGTAGAGCTTATCACACCCGATCATCACGTGGTGTCTCGGCACGACGAACTTTCGCAACGGTGCATACTCAGGGAGAAACACTTGTACCTTGAAATTTAGTGAGAGATCATCTTATAATGCTACCGCCGAACTAAGCAAAATAAGATGCATAAAGGATAAACATCACCTGCAATCAGTATAAGTGATATGATATGACCATCATCATCTTGTGCCTTTGATCTCCATCTCCAAAGCACCGTCATGATCACCATCGTCACCGACGCGACACCTTGATCTCCACCGTAGCATCCTTGTCGTCTCGCCAACTATTGCTTCTACGAGTATCGCTACCGCTTAGTGATAAAGTAAAGCAATTACATGGCGATTGCATTTCATACAATAAAGCGACAACCATATGGCTCTCGCCGATTGCCGATAATCGTGTTACAAAACATGATCATCTCATACAATAAAATTTAGCATCATGTCTTGACCATATCACATCACAACATGCCCTGCAAAAACAAGTTAGACGTCCTCTACTTTGTTGTTGCAAGTTTTACGTGGCTGCTAAGGGCTGAGCAAGAACCGTTCTTACCTACGCATCAAAACCACAACTATTTTTCGTCAAGTGTGTTGTTTTAACCTTCAACAAGGACCGGGCGTAGTCACACTCGATTCTAAAGTTGGAGAAATTGACACCCGCCAGACACCTGTGTGCGATGCACGTCGGTAGAACTAGTCTCGCGTAAGCGTACGCGTAATGTCGGTCCGGGCCGCTTCATCCAACAATACCGCTGAATCAAAGTATGACATGCTGGTAAGCAATATGACTATTATCGCCCACAACTCTTTGTGTTCTACTCGTGCATATAACATCTACGCATAGACCTGGCTCTGATGCTACTGTTAGGGAACACAGTAATTTAAAAAAAATCCTACGCACACGCGAGATCCATCTAGGTGATGCATAGCAACGAGAGGGGAGAGTCTTGTCCATGTACCCTCGTAGACCGAAAGCGGAAGCGTTATGACAATACGGTTGATGTAGTCATACGTTTTCGCGATCCGACCGATCCTAGTACCGAAAGTACGGCACCTCTGCGATCTGCACACGTTCAGCTCGGTGACTTTCCACGAACTCTAGATCCAGCTGAGTGTCGAGGGAGAGCTTCGTCAGCACGACGGCGTGATGACGGTGATGATGAAGTTACCGACGCAGGGCTTCGCCTAAGCACTACAACGATATGACCGAGGTGAAAATCTATGGAGGGGGGCACCGCACACGGCTAAACAATCAACTTGTGTGTCTATGGGGTGCCCCCTCCCTTGTATATAAAGGAGTGTAGGAGGGGAGGGGCCGGACCTCTCTATGGCGCGCCCTAGGGGAGTCATGCTCCCACCGGGAGTAGGATTCCACCCCTTCCCTAGTTGGAGTAGGAGAGGAAGGAAGGAGGAGAGAGGGAGGAAGGAAAGGGGGGCCGGCCCCCCACCCAATTCAGATTGGGCTGGGGGCTCCCCTCCTTGGCCGCCTCCTCCTCTCTCCCAGTAAGGCCCAATAAGGCCCATATACTCCCTGGGGGGGTTCCGGTAACCTCCCGGTATTCCGGTAAATGCCCGAACTCACCCGGAACCATTCCGATGTCCAAACATAGCCATCCAATATATTGATCTTTATGTCTCGACATTTCGAGACTCCTCGTCATGTCTGTGATCACATCCAGGACTCCAAACAACCTTCGGTACATCAGAGCACATAAACTCATAATACCGATCGTCGCTGAACGTTAAGCGTGTGGACCCTACGGGTTCGAGAACTACGTAGACATGACCGAGACTCATCTCCGGTCAATAACCAATAGCGGAACCTGGATGCTCATATTGGTTCCTACGTATTCTACGAAGATATTTATCGGTCAAACCGCATAACAACATACATTGTTCCCTTTGTCACCGGTATGTTACTTGTCCGAGATTCGGTCGTCGGTATCATCATACCTAATTCAATCTCGTTACCGGCAAGTCTCTTTAGTCGTTCCATAATGCATCATCCCGCAACTAACTCATTAGTCACATTGCTTGCAAGGCTTATAGTGATGTGCATTACCGAGAGGGCCCAGAGATACCTCTCCGGTACATGGAGTGACAAATCCTAATCTCGATCTATGCCAACCCAACAAACACCATCGGAGACACCTGTAAAGCATCTTTATAATCACCTAGTTACGTTGTGACGTTTGATAGTACAATGTGTATTCCTCCGGTATTCGGGAGTTGCATAATCTCATAGTCATAGAAACATGTATAAGTTATGAAGAAAGCAATAACAATAAACTAAACGATCAAGTGCTAAGCTAACGAAATGGGTCAAGTCAATCACATCATTCTCTAATGATGTGATACTGTTAATCAAATGACAACTCATGTCTATGGCTAGGAAACTTAACCATCTTTGGTTCAACGAGCTAGTCAAGTAGAGGCATACTACTCACACTCTGTTTGTCTATGTATTCACACATGTACTAAGTTTCCGGTTAATACAATTCTAGCATGAATAATAAACATTTGTCATGATATGAGAAAATATAAATAACAACTTTATTATTGCCTCTAGGGTATATTTCCTTCAGCTGCAGCCATGAAGAGAGTCGAGAGATGGTAGTAGAACAGCAGTGATAACTCCAGTGATAACTCCAGTTCTAGTAGAGGTAGTAACTGGGAAAGAGGGATAGTACCAGAAGCGCCGCATGCAAGAGCAATGACCGTGCATCGACGATCGTGGGCAAGAACGCGAATGACTGGGTGGCGATGCTAATTGGTAGCAGAGGAGTTCAGCGCATGGGCGGCGCTTGTTCCTGTGGTGGCGATTGGTGACCCACGGGTGTCCGTGTGCAGCAGAATGAAAAGGAGGTGAGGCGATGCATGTGGCACGTGCGGGGAGACCAGGCCACGGTAGCACACCCGAGCCGTGGACATTATAGAGCACCGAGAGGTGATTAGCCGGCCTCGCAGGTGACGTCCTCGTGCAGGATGCTAGGTGCAGCGGCCTGGTGACGATGGCGCGAAGCAGCTCCCGGGGACAGCCTTACTCGATGGAGGAGCCAGAACGGCGCAGCCGCCTCCTCTGTGGTGGTTGCCGCTCCTTTGCCGTAGATGCCCCACCGACCCTGGCACCAGCGCTACACAGACCAGAGGAATCTTTGGTAGGGTGTCGACGGCGGTGCTCATGAGCACCAGCAGTAGGCCGACAACTTCGATAGGGACGGCGATGCAGTTCCTCGCTTGGCAGAGCATCAACAACGACTCGATCCAACTCCTTCCCCCGAACTGTCACCTGGCGGCGGCTCGGTGGAACCCCCCTTCGCCGCTGCCCCAACGGTCCCTGGTCCCTTTTGCGGCTCCATTGAATGCACGCCCAATGGCTTGGCCTTGATGTCCCCGACCCGACAGCTTCCGGTCCTTGTACAGCTCCCCGGCAAACAATGGCAACTGGCGGGCCGGCTCCGTGGCATCTGTACAAAGTCCCACCACATCGTTGCCTCTACGCGCTTCAGCGCTGAAGACTCATGTGTGCGCCACCAATTCAGCCGCATGGAAGGCAAATGGGGCAGCACCGGAAGGGGGCATGGGAGCCCCGCTGATGGGATTGGGGAGGTCAGCGAGGAGGCGAGGTACGGGACCGACTGGGAAGAGATCCTCCTTATATAGCCAGACAAGAGCGGTTGGCCGACGACACGGGATTCCGCTGGAGCATTCGGGTGAGAAGGGAACAGTCGAGAAAGATGGCTTCTAGACTGCGCGGCAACAGCGGCACCGCCTGAAAATCCAACACACGTCGATCGCCAAAAAACACTGTCCCTCCCGAATCACATGGCTAACCATCGATTAAGACAACGCACCAGATGGAAGACAACATGTGCACAGAAAAGCAAAAAATCAAAAGACATGCAACAAGCAATGCGCATGCAACCGTCCGGCCGATAGATCCTTCCAAACAACATGCAAACAAAACTACCGATCTGAAGCCAACCATGATGGCATGCAACCCATGTGCGACGCAAAAAGAATGTACCCAGATAGGCTAGCTCATGTCAGCCCATACATGTAGCAAGCCACGCAAGAGGACGCATTCATTTTGGTCAACAGGGCATTGGGCTGGCCCACACGCACCAACCTAAGCATATGTAAAATAGCTACACCCACACGTAGAGGCAGTCAGCCGTTCAAAAATTTTTGAATGAAAATTTGGAGCCACCACAGCCTTGAACCAATTTACCGGGAAGTCATTTTCATCCAAGTGGGAAAACGTGGGAGCGAAATCGTTTCGAGATATAGGGGTTTGGGTATTATCAATGTATCCTTTATGGGATTCTATCCGCTCATATACATGTTCTCTCTTTTTTTTTTCTCACCATCAAATGTATACTTTTGTAGATGGCATGAGATTGCAAGAATTTAAAAGCAATAAACTATAAATAAGCACAAAGATACACATATACTAGATCAATTCACTAAAATCTTTATAAATTGTCCCCTACTGTCAAATTGGCCTCTCGCTTCTCGGCGTTGCTGCATGGAAGCCGATGGTTGGGCATGTCTGCCTCCCTGGCAGCGGAGCTGCTATTCCTGTTACGATCTGGACGGCGGCAATTGATGACCCACAAGTATAGGGGATCTATCGTAGTCCTTTCGATAAGTAAGAGTGTCGAACCCAACGAGGAGCAGAAAGAAATGATAAGCGGTTTTCAGCAAGGTATTCCCTGCAAGTTTTGAAATAAGTGGTAACAGATAGTTTTGTGATAAGATAATTTGTAACGAGCAACAAGTAATAAAAGTAAATAAAATGCAGCAAGGTGGCCCAATATTTTTTGTAGCAAAGGACAAGCCTGGACAAACTCTTATATAAGGAAAAGCGCTCCCGAGGACACATGGGAATATCGTCAAGCTAGTTTTCATCACGTTCATATGATTTGCGTTCGGTACTTTGATAATTTGATATGTGGGTGGACCGGTGCTTGGGTGCTGTTCTTACTTGAACAAGCATCCCACTTATGATTAACCTGTATTGCGAGCATCCGCAACTACAACAAAAGTATTAAGGTAAACCTAACCATAGCATGAAACATATGGATCCAAATCAGCCCATTACGAAGCAACGCATAAACTAGGGTTTAAGCTTCTGTCGCTCTAGCAACCCATCATCTACTTATTATTTCCCAATGCCTTCCTCTAGGCCCAAATAATGGTGAAGTGTTATGTAGTCGACATTCACATAACACCACTAGAGGCTAAACAACATACATCTCATCAAAACATCGAACGAATACCAAATTCACATGACTACTAATAGCAAGACTTTTCCCATGTCCTCAGGAACAAACGTAACTACTCACAAAGCATATTCATGTTCATAATCAGAGGGGTATTAATCTGCATAAAGGATCTGAACATATGATTTTCCACCAAATAAACCAACTAGCATTACAACGAGTAATCAACACTACTAGCAACCTACTAGTACCAATCCCGGACTTGGAGACAAGAATTGGATACAAGAGATGAACTAGGGTTTTGAGAGGAGATGGTGCTGGTGAAGATGTTGATGGAGATTGCCCTATCCCGATGAGAGGAGCGTTGGTGATGACGATGACGATGATTTTCCCCTCCCAGAGGGAAGTGTCCCCAATGAGCAGCTCTGCCGGAGCCCTAGATTGGTTCCGCCAAGGTTCCGCCTCGTGGCAGCGGAGTTTCGTCCCGAAAGGTTGCTTATGATTTTTTCCTCACCGAAAGACCTCATATAGCAGAAGATGGCCATTGGAGAGCCAACGGGGGGCCCACGAGGTAGGCGCGTGCGCCCTGGGGGGTAGGGCGCGCCTCCCACCCTCGTGGCCAGGTGGGTGCCCCTCTGGTGAACTTCTTCCGCTCAATATTTTTTATTATTTCCAAAAATGACTTTCGTGGAGTTTCATGACTTTTGGAGTTGTGCAGAATAGGTCTATAATATTTGCTCCTTTTCCAGCCCAGAATTCCAGCTGCCGACATTCTCCCTCCTTATGTAAACCTTGTAAAATAAGAGAGAATAAGCATAACAGCAGAGGGAAGTGTCCCCGGCAGAACAGCTCTGCCGGAGCCCTAGATTGGTTCCGCCAAGGTTCCGCCTCGGGGCAGCGGAGTTTCGTCCCGAAAGGTTGCTTATGATTTTTTCCTCATCGAAAGACCTCATATAGCAGAAGATGGCCATTGGAGAGCCAACGGGGGCCCACGAGGTAGGGGGCGCGCCCTGGGGGGTAGGGCGCGCCTCCCACCCTCGTGGCCAGGTGGGTCCCCCTATGGTGAACTTCTTCCGCTCAATATTTTTTATTATTTCCAAAATGACTTTCATGGAGTTTCAGGACTTTTGGAGTTGTGCAGAATAGGTCTATAATATTTGCTCCTTTTCCATTGAGAATTCCAAATGCGTTCTCCCTCCTTATGTAAACCTTGTAAAATAAGAGAGAATAGGCATAAGTATTGTGACATATCGTGTAATAACAACCCATAATGCAATAAATATCGATATAAAAGCATGATGCAAAATGGACGTATCAGCAATCAGGTCTCAGGCGAATTGATCGGCAACTAGGGTGACACAACAACGAGAGATCTGTGTGCCACAATTCCTCTGCTAGGTTTTCTTGAGGGACGATGCCTACTTACCAAACTCAATCCAATAGGCAATTGATCCATGCTCTGGCGGGAGCCCCTATTTCATGCATAGGTGGATGAATAGCCACCAATGGTGCACCCCCTGCACATTTTGGGCCAACCCATGTGGGGGTTGGCCGCTTCGTATTTTTTGTTTTCCTTCTTTCATTTTGTTTTCTTTGCTTTTTTTACTTCGACAACTATTCACGAATCCCTCGAAGATATGACCGGGATTTAAAAAAACTATCTTAATTTGAAAAATTGTTCATGAATATGATTTTTTTTCTAGGATTTCATTAATGGTCCATGAATTCAGAAAGTGAGAGGGGGTTTACTTATTCACCATTTAACAAAATGGCGAAATAGAACATCCAAATAATGAAATATGATGATGATGCAAATGCGGATGATATGCATATGATGCACAAGCAATATAATATGCGAATATATCTAGGTGATTATTCCGGGCTGTTACAAATGTCAATGTAAGACATGCTATAAATTGTGTAGCAAGTTCATTTGTTTGTAGTTCCTGGAACAAGTAGCAATGCTAAAAATTGAGTGCCTTATATAATAGTATTGTACTGTAAAATTACAACTACTCAAACTAAGTAGATGAACCTCATTTGGAAAGAACCAAGAAATTCCAGCCTCGTATCCTTTAAAATGAAAATTTTCATGAAGAAAAAGAAAACCCTTACGCATAAACGGAAATATGTCGAAATACTATAATAACTATATCTGAACAAAATATTACCTCTGTTTGTTGTGAACTTTGGAGATTAGTGTCCTACCCATTTTTTGATTTGTTGATGTGTTTCTGCTATAAGGTAGATCTTACACTTTAACAAGTTATGGAGAAAAAATTTGAAAACGGCATATGCATCTCCGGCACCAAGTTTCAGCCTTCTTCTCTCTTGCAAATAGTTCCTACAGTCCTCGTCACCAAACTCAAGATTTCATACCCGCCAGCTTGCAAAAAAAGAGAACCAAAATTCTTGTTCATATGAATTCCAGCTTGATCATTCAATTATAGCCTTCACTTGGGATGCAAACCCAATTTCTTGTGACATCCTAGAAATCTGGCTTTGCTTGGACTTATAGAATGATTGTGGTGAAGCGTAAAAGATGTAATACAAAATTTATCCCTCTTATAGGGGGGAGGGGGGCATTGCATCCTTGTCGATGGTTAGGTTTAAATGAGTTCTTTGATGAATACTGAGCCTTCCCTTGTCTGCTACAAGCAAGAATAAAATAAATCTAGTCGTCCTTCTAATCACACCAAAGCCCCCTTTTGACCCTAAAAGCCCCTCCTTTGGCATAGACATTGTAGAGCCGATAACATCATCCTCACTATCAGATGCCATACCCTTCTTGGGTTCCAACATCATGATCGACTCTACTTGTCGGTCATCCAAAGAATTCCTAATCTCCTGCACGATGAACGCATCTTCATCATCTATGTCAAGTACTAATATGTTCTATTCTGGTACTTCATCCAAAGTTAATCTAGTTCCATCACCTACCCAAATTTGCCAACAAAAAGATCAAAGAGGTTGTAGTGCGAGGCATTTAAATTTAGTCTACAACATGTAGATTGGATCCAATCAATGCAAAAGACAAGCCAATAACTAAACGCACCTTGTGTCGTTTGCCCTACTGATTAGTCTTGTGTGTACTTGTTGCAGATTACGTGAGCGTGAAATTGATTTGCAGATCAACAAAGGGATCCCGTTTTGAAGGGAAGGGGAGGAGTGAAGGTTTTGGAGGGAAGAGGAGAAGGTATGAAAGGGTTACAAAGAATCAAACCATCAGATTTGGGTTTGGGCTGGGCTGGACTCTATGCATGAGGTGGACGTATTGTGATGTTTCCTATTTGGCGCTTAATGTGCTCATTACAGTGTATCCCGTAGCACGAGCGCCCACACAAGAGATGTCTTCATTGTTTGACGGGCCGGCCCACGCCAGCTCCCCTTTTGCACTAGTATTGGAAGCTTCCAGAAGCTTCTGAATGTTGTTATTCTTTGCCTTTTTATTCGGCTTTCTCTGGTTTTTACTTGCACCATGTTTTTTTGGTTTTGTTGTTTTTCCTTTTTCTATTTTAAATTTTATGATTTTTTTAAACCGTGAACAATTTTAAAATCCGTGTTTTCCAAATTTTCATGAAAATTTTCAAATCCATGAACTTTTTTTTACCAAATTTGTGATTTTTTCAGTTTTTGTGAACATTTTCAAATCCGAGATATTTTTTTCAAAAAAAAAATCCGTCAAGTTGTTTCAAAATCCTTTTTTTAATCCACTAACATTTCTGAAATTCATGAACATTTTTAAATCCACAATTTTTTCAAAACCTTGATCTTTTTCTAAATCCGTGAACATTTTTCAAATCAGAAAACTCTTTTAAATTCCTGAACATTTGTTAAAAACCTAAAATTTTCTTGTTTCAAATTCGTGATTTTTTTGAATTCATAGAATTTTAAAAAATCAAGAACTTGTTTAAAATTCGTGGGAATTTGTTATTTCGTGAAAAAAAAATCGAAAAGAAAAATGAGAGACAGTTTTAATAAAACCAGTAGTTTTGGGGTTTTCTAGAGGAGAGAAAAACAAACAGGCGGGCGTTTCTCCTCGTAGGCGTCGCAATTTAATTAAGAAATTGAAAAATAATAATAATGGGTGGGTGGAGGGTAATGATAACCTGAAACCACTTATTTTTGATTACTTCCAGAGTCTTTTCTCTTCGGATGCAGGGGCTATCGATGATGGGTTGTTAGCTACTGTTAAGCAGGTGGTCACTGGAGATATGAAAAGGTTGTTGATGGCACCATACTCGAAAGAAGATTTTAGAAAAGCTCTGTTCCAAATAGGTGGCATGAAGGCCCCTGGTCTGGATGAGCTCCATGCCATCTTCTTTAAACTATTTTGGCATATTGTAGGTGATGAGCTAACAAAGGAGGTTCTTGATGCAATCATCAACAAAAAACTTCCGAAGGGGTGTAACTCCACTAATGTTGTGCTTATTCCTAAGGTGGATAGCCCAGAGGTAATTTCCCAATTTAGACCCATTAGCCCGTGTAATGTGGTTTACAAAATTATCTCCAAGATGCTGGCAAATAGACTGAAAAAGATTCTCCCCAAGGTGATTTCTCCAACTCAAAGTGCGTTTGTCCCTGGTAGATTAATGACAGATAATGTGCTAGTAGCTTATGAGTGCCCATGCAATCAAGAAGAAGACCCATCGATCCAATTGTCTTTGTGCAGTTAAATTGGATATGCTTAAGGCATATGATCGGGTTGAATGGGGTTTCTTAAGGAAAATGATGTTGAAGTTGGGATTCGATCCACTATGGGTGGATATGATTATGGAGTGTGTTTCCTCTGTCAGCTACAAGATCAGGTTCAATGACACAGAGACATGTGAGTTCATACCCATGAGGGGGTTGAGGCAGGGGGATCCCTTGTCCCCATATCTTTTCTTGTTATGTTTGGAAGGGCTCTCCAGCATGCTTGCCAACGAGGAAAATATTGGCGGAATTGAAGGTATACGGGTTTGTAGAAATGCACCATCAATCTCTTATCTTCTTTTCGCTGATGACCCCCTTATATTAATGAAAGCAAATGAGCATAATGCAAACACTCTGGAAAGAATACTTATTGTACTAGCTCAGGGCAACGTGTCAGCACAGCTAAATCAAGTATATTTTTCAGTCCCAATACCAGAGTGTTGATTAGGGAAGATGTCTGTGGCATCCTGGACATATTAACTAAAGCTCAATCAGATAAATACCTGAGCCTTCCGACGATGGTTGGGGTGGACAGGAGTGACTGCTTTCAGCACCTGATATATAGAGTTTGTCTACGCCTGAAGGATTGGAAGGAGAAAATCCTTTCAGTACAAGGGAAAGAAATTTTAGTGAAATCTGTTGCACGAGCTATTCCTTCATATGCAATGTCTGTTTTTAAACTGCCCAAGAGAGTGTGCAAATCAATTACAGATGAGATTTCTGGCTTCTGGTGGGGATATGGAGAGGAAAAGAAGAAAATGCATTGGTTTGCATGGTGGAAAATGTGTATTACAAAGAAGAAAGGTGCTATGGGATTTAGAGACCTACACAACTTTAACCTTGCTATGTTAGCAAAGTAGTGTTGGTGACTTCTCCAAAGACCCGATTCTCTATGTGCACAAGTATAGAAAGCCAAGTATTACTCCAATGGTGATATATTGAGTGCTGGACGAAAGAAGGGTTCATCGTTTACATGACACAGTATCGTCACAGGTATCCAAACTTTCAAAAGAGGGTGCATTTGGCGTGTTGGTTCGGGATCACATACTAACATTTGGGATGATCCCTGGATTCCTGCTAGCGAGTCAAGGAAAATTATTACCCTAATAGGAGGAACAATGTTGTCCAAAGTGGAGGAATTAATCGATCCGCATGCGGGTCAGTGGGATGGTGAACTCCTACGTGGCGTATTTCTACCTGTTGATGTGTACAGAATACAACAAATCCCCTTACACGTTGAAGCAGTAGAAGATTTTGCGGCATGGCAATTTACTAGGTCAGGTACTTTCTCAGTACGCTCGGCCTATCACGTGGAGTTCAATCACCAGTTCGGAAACCACTTTGCTTGTTCAGACTGTCCAGGAAGGTCTCAAATCAACCCAACTTGGAAGGACTTATGGCAATTGATAATCCCGGGGAAGATAAAGCACTTCGGATGGAAGGTACTTAAGGGTGTTTTACCTTGCTTTGGAGTTCTTGTGGGTAGACACATACCCCTGATTCCACAATGCCCGCTGTGCAAAGTTGGCCTGGAGGACATACAACATTGTATCTTCACATGCACGAGGGCTAACGAGGTATGGTTTGCGCTCAATCTTCGAGAAACTATTAGGCATGCGGTAGCTCAGGACCGGTCTGGTTCTATTAACTAGAGATACTCCTACAACTTCGAACTATGGTACATGAAATACTGGCTCCAGAGTTTATCCTTGTTGCCATGTGGTATATCTGGTGGCAGAGGAGGCAAGCGGTGAAAGGAGTTCCCGTGAAACCTCTTGATAAGACAGTTGTGTCAATTCGGGTATTGGCCACATACTTCATCTGTGCAAATACAACGAATCAGCCAATTCGAAAATCTGATCAAATATGGAAGAAACCTGAGACCGGCTGTGTGAAACTTAATGTAGATGCGTCATTTCATGTGGAGACCTTTGCAGGAGCTTGCGGAGCTGTGGCGAGAGATGATCGGGGTAATTTTATCGCAGCGGCAACATGGCCTTTGGTTCATGTAGCATCAGTGGTTTCGGCAGAGATAAAGGCTATTCGGTATGGTCTTATTCTAGATTCAAGTGCTCCAATATAATCATTGAATCAGATAGTTTAAATGCATTTGAGGCATTTTCAGACCTTGATGCTTACATGGGTCCCGATGTGCTAATCATCACCGAGACTAGTCTGTTGGCGTTGGACTTTTCAAGTGTCAGCTTTGTTCATTGCGGAAGGGAAACCAATCTTGTTGCTGATTGTTTAGCAAAGCACTGCTTTAGTCTTGGTTTATCTCAATTTCGGACTTCAATCCCCCTGACTTTATTCTTCCACATATTGTAAATGACATGGCTATTATATGATGAATGAAGTTATTTATGTTTGAAAAAGGTCAAGGGCTAAACTGACGAGCGTGAACGGCAGAAAAAAAAGACAAGTGCCATACTTTTTTTGCATGGTAATACGTGTCTCATTCATATCATAACGAACATAGTACAAGTCACGTAAGGACCGACATGACAAAACTAAAACGATAGCAAAACATCTCTGAGCTTGACACCAACGCCCGTCACCTGTCTCCGGTACCACCACAGCAGCCACCGAAGAAAAGAATGATGGATCACCTCCTCACCCGAGCTCGACGTGGCTCCATCGCTGATATGCAGCTTAGCGGACCTCCAAGGTGGCTCACTAAAAGTGAAGCCATTACTGTTGAAAGAATCAGACCGGGGCAACACCCCAGACACGCCATCGAACTCTAGATGTGGCACCCCACCATGATTAAGACGCCGAAGGAGGAAACCATACCTGTCATCCACGAACAACGAATCCAGCACATGTTCTGTCTTTCAAATGTCATCGATGCAGACCACAGTCTCCATCCGCTCCTGGACTACTAAAGGAAATATGCCCTAGAGGCAATAATAAAGTAGTTATTTATATTTCCTTATATCATGATAAATGTTTATTATTCATGCTAAAATTGTATTAACCGGAAACTTAGTACATGTGTGAATACATAGACAAAACAGAGTGTCCCTAGTATGCCTCTACACTAGCTCGTTAATCAAAGATGGTTATGTTTCCTGACCATAGACATGTGGTGTCATTTGATGAACGGGATCCCATGATTAGAGAATGATGTGATGGACAAGACCCATCCGTTAGCTTAACATTATGATCGTTGAGTTTTATTGCTATTGCTTTCTTCATGACTTATACATGTTCCTCTGACTATGAGATTATGCAACTCCCGAATACCGGAGGAACACCTTGTGTGCTATCAAACGTCACAACGTAACTGGGTGATTATAAAGATGCTCTACAGGTGTCTTCGAAGATGTTTCTTGGGTTGGCATAGATCGAGATTAGGATTTGTCACTCCGAGTATCAGAGAGGTATATAAGCCTTGCAAGCAATGTGACTAATGAGTTAGTTGCAGGATGATGCATTACAGAACGAGTAAATAGACTCGCCGGTAACGAGATTGAACTAGGTATGATGATACCAACGATCGAATCTCGGGCAAGTTACATACTGATGACAAAGGGAACAACGTATGTTGTTATGCGGTTTGACCGATAAAGATCTTTGTAGAATATGTAGGAGCCAATATGAGCATCCAGGTTCCGCTATTGGTTATTGACCGGAGATGTGTCTCGGTCATGTCTACATAGTTCTCGAACCCGTAGGGTCCGCACGCTTAACGTTCGATGACGATTTGTATTATGAGTTATGTGATTTGATGTACCCGTAGGGTGTCGTCCTCCTTCCCGGTAACCGGAAGCATCTCTTTGACACCACCACCCAACGGATGGAGATCCACGTGAGAAAGCTCCATACCATCTTGAGGCGGCATCACAGAATTCCTCCGCAAGCCCTTCAATCATGCAGGCGGAGAATCCTGTGGGACATCTGTTTGGTGCCACCACCCAACATGCGGAGATTCAAGTAAGAAAGCAGACCACAATAACCTCTGTTGCTGCCGACGTCACCAAGAAGCACATCAGGAGCAGGTGAAGGGCCAAGAGAGCAAAGGATCCATACGCGTCCATATACGTCATCGTTCACTGGAAGATGTTGGGCCAATGGCCGTCAATGTACGTTGGAAAGCTTGACGAAGCAATGGTGGGCAAACATGTGATGGTCTTTGGCTGTGTGTCGTGGATTCGGCTGCTGAGCAAGACGACTGCCATTGTGGGGCTGCACGATATATCCAAAATGGTCCCGTGTATAATTGAAGCCAACGCCGAAGAGGGGGTCACCACCCGGATGGTGCGCTTTGCCTCCACCATGCGCCGATGGACCTTCATAGATGTCGAGGGCATTGTCTCCCTCCCCGGTAACTGGAAGCATCTCTTTGACACAACCACCCAGCTTGTGGAGATCCAGGTGAGAAAGCTGCATACCATCAGGACACGACCAGATGGCAGTCATCTTGAGGCGGCATCACAAAATTCCTCCTCAAGTCCTTAAATCACGCAGGTGGAGAATCCGGTGGGACATCTGTTTGATGCCACCACCATCAGGCGGAGATTTAGGTGAGAAAGCTCCATACCATCGGAACGCGGCAAGATGACACTTGTCTTGAGGTAGCATCACAGAGTTCTTCTATCAGCATCACCTCCTCGATGCCTTCAATCATGCTAGTGGAAAATCGAATGGGATGAGAGGGGGTCTTCTGAGCGCTGGACAAGGAGATCCATCCCATATTTTTTTCCATCTTAGCTAAGAAACTTATGTAGACTTGAGTATTTTTTGCTATAGCTTTTCCGTGTCTGAATTACTATTAATTTTAGGATATTCATGATATATTGCTGATGCCCCCTTGCTCACATTTTTCAGAGGACATCTTTGAATTATGGCTGTAATGTTCACTAAAGAAAACCTACGTGAGAACAATTCCTCTCCCCCTCCCGTGTCGCCCCCCGTGAGGCGACCGGGGGGAAACCCTAGATCGTCCCCGACCCTCGCCTCCCTCCCTTCGTCCTCCTTCCTCGCTGCCGCCTGAGGGAGCGGCCGGGCGAAGCCCAGCCGTTGCCGGCGGCGGCGGGGCCTCTTGGTCTTCCCGCTGCGCTGGCCGGGCAGCCCGGCCGGGCGTGTCGCGGTCTTTGGGCGTCCACGGCGCGGAGCAGCGACGGCGCGGTGTCATCGTCTCCGCTCTGGCTGACAGCTTAAGCGGTCGGGCGCTGGGGCTCGAGGTGGGCTGCGCCTGTGATCAGCCAGATCTGGTCTGTGGCGGCGCAGCGCATGGCGGTGCATCTGGGCGTCCACCCCATGACTTGGCCCTGGCCAGTGGTGGTGGAGGTGCAGCAGAGGCGGGCTGGTAGGCGTGCTAGCCGGACTCCAGCTGATTACGGCGGTTGGGCGGCGGCGAAGCGGCGCAGTTGACTCCTGGTGAGCATCCTTGGCGCTTTGGTACCGTGGATGGGTGTCCCTTGCTGGTGAACATGTGGTCGTCAGTGGCCTCACGCGGATCTGCACCGGCGCCGTGGTGGGGCGACACATGGGGTGTCCGGTGGGGAGGTTGGCTGGAGGGATGGGAGGTGCCGACGAGGTCGGGCTACCCGTCGCTGGCACAGGGGTGTGCCGGACCGGATGTGTCCGCTCCCCCTCCTCCCCCTTTCCTCGGCCGAGTGCGCGCGGTCGCAACTCCGGCGATTTTTGAGGCGGGGCGTCTACTGTTGTTCAGTTGGTTTTGGGCTGCCGATTGGACCAAAGCCAAGGCCTTTGGCTGGTCCCGGGGGTGTTTGGATGCAGGGTGGCGGCCCTGGAGGTGGGAGGCGCGGTGTTTGTGGGCGGAGCGAGCGTCTCAGGTGCTGGTGGTCGGCGAAGCTTGGGTGCAATGGCGGGGGGTGAGCCGGGGTGTATTACTTGCCCATTTGTACTGGCCGACGGCGGCGGCGTCCGCGGACGTCGTTCCCTTCTTGAAGGCCCCGTCGCGGTTGTTCCCTCCCCATCGCGTCGCTCCGGGTGAAAACTTGATCTTTGGGATCGGACGGTGGCGTCGCTTTGTAGTCGTTTCCCTTCTTGGAGGCATTGTCTTGGAGTCCGTGCTCCGTCGTGGGATGTCTCACCCCTCCTCGGTGGCCATGCTTGGTAGCGTTGGGGTGGTGTGGCGGTGCCCGGCACCTATGTATCTTGCCTTGGGTGCGTGTGTCGTGTGTGGTGGTGTGTGCGTTTGTATCGATTTGTCTGATGGTCAGTGCTTTATATATAAAGTGGGGCAAGAGCCTTTTCCGGTAATTATGGTTGTATCGATCTCAATTATCTTCTATATCATGCAATCTTCAGTATTCACTCCAAAGTCGAATATGTCAGTTCTTTGTGCTGCTTTACTTGCACATTATGATATAAATTATATGGTGTATGTATCAATTCCCTCTATAAAAAAATATAAGAGCGTTTAGTTTACTAGAGTAGTGATCTACTGTAAATGCTATTATATTATTACAAGTGACCAAATGTTTAAGTATAACGCTTGAGTTGTTATCTGGGGCAGTACCTACAAGCGGCAAGATAAAACTGATTAGATAGTCTGTTTAGTTGCTTGCCATTTGGATTGGAAATGCTTTTTTTTAGAAAATGGAAATGGTTTGTTAGGATCAGAGATTTGGTTTGTATTAATTTGATTTTTTTTTTTGAGAAACAGATGTTGATTGAAGCAGCCCACGTCGGCCTCCTGATGGGCTTTGGGTCAAGTGGTAACAGCCCCATACATATATCCCTGTGGGTATACCTGCCGTTGTCTAAAAAAACCCTATAAAAGAAGCCGCTTTCTCTTTATTTTATTTTCTTAATTTGAAAAAAAAGGATACATCAGGATACGGGTAGCCCCGGCGTATTTGCGTGCGTATCCCCGTTCTGGACGCGTATCCTGCACCGATTCGGCACAGAGGTGCCGTATCCCTGCATCATAGCGTACCTTTTCCCTACCAAAGTCGAGCAGTCCCCGCCGCCGCCGCGCAGCAGTCCGCTAGAGGTAGGAAATCCTTCTACTGGTCGGAGTCCGGTTCCGATTCCTACAGCCTCTTCTGTGCTTTCAACGGTGACAGATCCCAATTCTGATTCCGCGAAAATCTTCTATATAATCCTAGCCCTCGGCATCAATTGCAATTGTATATACCAAACCTAAATACGCACAGCGGTACAGAGCGGTCCTTCAGATGTCGACGGAGCTGCAGCAGACCACAATCGCCACCGGCGTCACCAAGAAGCACGTCAGGAGCAGGGGAAGGGCCAAGAGGGCACATGATCCGTACGCGTCCGCATACGGCATCGTTTCCTCGGGGATGTTGGGCCAGCGGCCGTCGACGTACGTTGGAAAGCTTGATGAAGCAATGGTGGGCAAGCACGTGGTGATCTTCGGCTGTGTGTCATGGATCCGGCCGCTGAGCAAGACGACTGCCATCATGGGGCTTCATGATATATCCAAAAGGGTGCCGTGTATAATTGAAGCCAGCGACAAAGAGGGGGTCACCACCCGAATGGTGCGCTTCGCCTCCACCCTGCGCCGAGGGACCTTCATAGATGTCGAGGGTGTCATCTCCCTCCCCGGTAACCAGAAGCATCTCTTTCACACCACCACCCAACAGGTGAAGATCCATGTGAGAAAGCTCCATACCATCGGAACACGACCAGATGACAGTCATCTTGAGGCGGCATCACAGAATTCCTCCTCAAGCCCTTCAATCATGCAGGTGGAGAATCCGGTGGGGCATCTGTTTGGTGCCACCACTCAACAGGCGGATATTCACGTAAGAAAGCAAACCACAATAACCTCTGTTGCCGCCGGCGTCACCAAGAAGCACGTCAGGAGCAGGGGAAGGGCCAAGAGAGCACATGATCCGTACGCGTCCGCGTACGGCATTGTTTCCTGGGGGATGTTGGGCCAGCGGCCGTCGACGTACGTTGGTAAGGTTGATGAAGCAATGGTGCGCAAGCACGTGGTGATCTTCGGCTGTGTGTCGTGGATCCGTCCGCTGAGCTAGACGACTGCCATCGTGGGGCTGCACGATATATCCAAAACGGTGCCATGTATAATTGAAGCCACCGCCGAAGAGGGGGTCACCACCCGGATGGTGCGCTTTGCCTCCACCATGCGCCGAGGGACCTTCATAGATGTCGAGGGCTGTATTGGTCTCAATTATCTTCTGTATCATGAAATTTTCAGTATCCACGCTGAAGTCGAATACGATAGTTCTTTGTGCTGCTTTACTTGCACATTATAATATAAGCTATATAAGAGCGTTTAGATCACTAAAATAGTGATCTAAATGCTCTTGTATTTCTTTACAGAGGGGGTATTACTTAGTTATTATCACAAGTGACCACATGTTTAAGTATAACGCTTGAGTTGTTATCTGGAGTAGTACTTACAACCGCAGGATAAAACTGATTAGGTAGTCTCTTTAGTTACTTGCCATTTGGATTGGTATTGGTTTGTTAGGATCAGAGATTTGGTTTGGTTTATAGTAATTTGGTTGCATCCAACCATCTCATCTCAATAAAGAGAGGCAACAACAAGGAATAAAGGCCTGCAAAGTTGACATCTTATCCCCCCCCCCCACTCGCCTCTATTCTGCCAGTCATATCTTCGGTCAAGTTGGGGATGCAAGGCTCGTCCTCCCATCAAGCACAACTACAAGCGGAAATCCACACCATTGTTTTTTTGGATACTACTAGGACAATGCTAGTGCGTTGCCGTTGAAAAACATAATTTTACAATATAACTTATTGTGCGAATGTGATCTTATTTGTCTAGAGGTTGACAGCTATGGAACAAAAAATGTAATACATATATAAATTAAGAAATCTATTTCTGGGCAAAAGGTGTGCTTGCAAGTTTTTGCCGCATCACAAAAAAACATCACCATCTATATCATGCCCTCCCTCGCTCTTCCTCTCTCTCTCGGCATCATCGTGAGCCTTTGTCCTAGTTCTCTCTCTCGGTCTTCGATGTCGAGGACGACGCTCCACTTCGGCTGCATGACTTCGGCTTTGGAGTCCTCGGCTTGACGGACTAGTTCCTTCTTTGATGATTCGGGATCTTCCTGTTTATCGTAAGCTTTCACTGGGCCCTTTAAAGGATTCTGTAAGATGTGGGGTTCCGGCAAACCCTTAAGGTTCGAACACTGGGGTGCGCGCGAAGTCTTTCCCTCCTACCGAACTACGCCCTGTCTCGCTAGGATCTCGCGGATGAACTCGATGAACTCGCAACACAGAAAGACAGGAGGTTTATACTGGTTCGGGTCACCGTTGTGGTGTAATACCCTACTCCGGTGTGGTGGTGGTGGATTGCCTCTAGGGCTGATGAGCAGTATAGGGAAGAACAGCCTCCACGAGGTTGAGGTGTTCTTGTGAGTAGGCTCTCGATCGGGTTGATTAAGCTAAGATGAGATGCCTCTACTATGGTGGCTAGCTCTACTTATATAGGCCCTGGTCCTCTTCCCAAATATCGAGCGGGAAGGGAGCCAACAACGGCGGGCAAATTTAAAGGGGGACATCTAGTACAAGCTATCCTGACAAAAGCGGTCTTCGCCTGCGAAAAGCTCTGGGGTGACATCGTCTTGGGCTCCACGATGACCTCCGTCTCGCCGTCCTCCTGGTCTTGGTCTCGTTGCACCAATATGGCAACCTTTGCCTGATGCCTCGGTACTCTTCGCCTGCTTGGCCTCCTTAGCACCAAAGAGGAAACAAGTGCGCTGCAAGGCGGGCGCTCGGGCCCGGTGCCCACTGGTGCCGTAAGGCCATGGCTCACGTCATGAGGGCCTCGTGAGGTTTGCCCGCCTTGATATCTCCCTCCTCGTGAGCCTGCTGGCTAGGCCACTCTGCAGGAGGTCTTGCGTCGTCGCCTCGCGAGGCTTGGACCCTCGCGAGGGTCTTGGATGCCTTGTTGATGAAGATGGGCAGACGGCGGCCGGGCTTAGCCACGTTGTGGGCCGCATGCAGGCAAGTCTGGGGACCCCCGATCCCAGAACGCCGACAGTAGCCCCCGGGCCCAAGGTGCGCTCGGGCTTGGCTTCACGGTGAAGCCAGGGGTCAAGTTCGGAGCACCGCGGGCCCCAAAACCTGCGGCCTCGGTTGACGCATGGCGGTTGATTGGACGTGGGCGTCTCTGCTTCCCCACGCAGCCTCGGTAACTGCTTGCCCTGACAAAAGGCCGGCGCAGGCAGCACTTGCCTTCATTGCTTCTTCCTTGCCTCGCTCCAGATCCCCTTTCTTGCTCTTCACCGCCGCTATCTCCAGATCTGCTCCATCCTTGCTCTGCATCTGCCGCCCATGGCGCCGCGCAAGGTCAAGACTTCCTCAGCACCGGATTGGTACGAGCCCGCTCTTGAAGCGCCCACCGTCATGGAGAAGAGCCTAGCCTCTGTGCGCCTGCTGACGGCGGGAGAGAGCAACGAGTGGGGGAAGACGGAGCTCCGGCTCGTGTCCGACGAGCCGGAGCCTGAGGGGAGCACCTTCTTCCCCTTCTTCTCGAAAGCAGCGTTGCCGTTGGGTTGGTTCCTCCTTCTCGATTTCTTTTTATGCAGTCCTCGACCACTACGGGCTGCAGGCGCTGCACCTCCATCCCAACTCTGTCCTCCTCCTGTCCATCTTGGCCTACTACTGTGAGGCGTACCTGGGCGTTATGCCGTCCGTGGCGCTCCTGCGCCATTTCTTCTTCCTCCGCGTCAGCGGCGAGCACACCTCCGGGTGCGCTAATTTCATCGCATGTGGCAAGGCCAACTCGATCTCGAGTACCGGGAAGAGGGCCAACAACATCCGATCCAAATGGGTCATGATGGATGCCCAGCGCGCCGATCCGCGTCTGACGTTGCCAACAGCGGGGCCCCCTCCCAACGGGGGTGGCCCAAGGCGCAGCTCGTTGATGAGCGGGCATTGTTGGTGTTGGGGCAGATGATGACCGACTTGAAGCCGGGCAACGCGAGGGCGGCGAAGGTAACAGGGGCGATGCTCCTGAGGGAGTTCTTGATGCCGCGGGTTGCCCGCTCGGGCCCAGGCGCCCCCCTCTGGGAGCTTGAAGAAGAGGAGAACAAGACCCGCCTGAGGCCAGGGGACCTGCCTAGCGATGAATTGGATGCCGTCCTGTGCCTCATAGTCGGGGACAACCAGGAGTATCCGCCTAGCGCCTTCGTTCCCCTGTTCCAACGCCGGGACCGGGAGGAATTCGTCGCCTCCAGGCCGACTTTCGATGCGCGCGGGCTGGTGCCGCCGACGCTTCCGGGAGCTTCTTCGGCGCAGAAACTGGTGGAGGTGTCTTCTGGCGAGTCCCGCGGAGAGGGGGAAGAGGAGGTGGACTCGGAAAGGACCCTGGAAGAGGCGGGGGAGACTTCCCCCCTGAGCAAGGCCGAGATTCTCCACGCCCTTCCTGATGACGCCGAGGCCGACGCCTACCAAGGGGAGAGGGAGAAACCCCTCATCCCGACGAAGGGTAGGTCGTCGCTGGTGGTCAGTGGTGCCACCTCCACCCCAACACCTCCTGGAGCTGGATCCAGTTCTGCCTACGCACCTCCTGGCGCCGCCGGAGCCCGAACGCCTGCCTCTCAGGTCCTGGAGCTGTCAGGCTTCAAGCTCCCCAAGCGGAAGTATGTTGAGGTGGATCAGTAAGTGTCTTAAGCTTCGCCTTGGCCTTGTTTGTACTCGTCATTACTTGACGCTCGCCCTTGGTAAATCAGGCCGACACCTTCGGCAAAGAAGAAGAAGGAAGACGCAGCGGCCGTGCCTCCCCCGCAGAGAAAGGAGGCAGCAGCGCCCGAGTCTCCACAGCCCGGTCGTCCTCGCGAGGCCAAGAGGAGCGTCGCCGCGGGGGGTCAGCCCCCATGGCCCCGGTGGCTCTGGAGGTGTTGGTCCTCAGCGCGGCTGATGAGGTCCCTGCTGCTCCGGAACCCGCGATCCCTCATGTCCTGGTGACGATGTCGCCTCCTCCTACTGCTGCACCTCCACTCCCTGGTTCTTCTGCCCCTGTTGCTGTCTTGGAGCATGCCCTTTCGGAGATGACCCAGCTACAGGCGGGTCTCCTGAGCGCGGACCCGCGCCTGGTGGCCGGGCGTCTTGAGTTGGCCTCTGGCTGGCTTCACTCTGACCTGGCGGTTCGCACGGTGCTGGGCCAGGCTGCTGCGGCTTCCGAGAAGGAGAAGCAAGGGGCCGCCAGCGCTGCAGCCGATCATGAGGCGGCGCTAGGAGACGCCAAGGCCGCCCATGACCGCTGCCAAGTGCTGGAGAGCGAGTTGCAGAGCCTGCGCGACAAGCACGCCGAAGAGGTACGCTGCCGCCAAGTGAAGGAGGTGGAGATGAAGGCCCGGGAGGAAGCCGTCAAGAACCTTGATGCTGAGCTGGCGGAGCTGGGGAAGAAGCAGGCTGCCGAGCGCAACCGGTTGGAAGAGTTGGAGCGGAAGATGGGGACGAGGGAGGCCGATCTTGATGCCAAGGCGCGAGTCCTGGCCGAAGACTGCGTGGCCTTCGCCAATCTCGAGAAGAGATCTCGCAAGGCACTGAAGACGCTCTACGAGCACGGCCTGGAGAAGCCGCTGGACACTGACGAGGACGCCCCCCCAGCTGCTTCCTCTCATGGTGAAGGTGCTTGAGGAGGTCGTTGATGGCCTCGGTCCCATGGAGGAGGCGGAAGCTCGCATCCTGTCTTCAGCCGCACTGACTCGCGTCTTTAGCCATCTGCACCTCCGCGACCCCAACGCTTGCCTTGACGAGCTGCTGGAGCCTGTGGCTGAAGATCACTAAGACGCTGCCGCCGCAGCTGTACAAGGTCAAGTAGAGGCCTTGCTGGGGAGGTTCCGCGGCTTTGTCTCCGACCCTCTGTCTGGCGACGCCGCAGATCCTGTGGCTGGTGGTGAAGGTGAGAACGTCGCTGCCCACGGGGGAGCACCTTCCGCAGGCGATGGCGGTGTCCAGGGGTGACCTGCGGCTATTCTTCCCGTTTCGTTCCTGCAACATGTATCAGGCCTCGTGGAGGCGTTTAGACTTTTCGTTTGGTATTGTGAGAACAATGTGCTTGTAATATTTGCTTTGAGATTTTGCAATTTTCTTCCTATTTGCTTTGTGTTCTGTGTCGGCAGAGCCCAGTCCCGCGCATACCTCAACTGCCATTGGGCCGACCGGAGACCAGGACGGACCAAGGAGTGAGGGGCTACGTGACCAGTTAGGCTCCTGAGTCGCGATGCTCAGGAGTCCCCCTTGACGCGCAAACAACATATAGGGAGGGTTCGTGAGGATAGATTAATGTTCTAAGTCGGTAGAGCCCGGCCCCGCGCATACCTCAACCGCCATTGGGCTGACCGGAGGCCAGGACGGACCAAGGAGTGAGGGGCTACGTGACCAGTTAGGCTCTTGAGTCACGATGCTCAGAAGTCCCCCTTGACGTGCAAACAATTTCCGTACCTGCCCTCGCCGAGGCCTTGGGAGGGGCGCGCGATGCCCAGGTCCGGGGGACCTGGTTGGGTGGCATGCGCTTGGGCGTGACCCGAGCGCAGTCCCCGTGCCCAGCCCCCATGCGTGGCTCTCCCTAGGGGAGGCATTGCGGTAAGGCTGGGCGCTGAGCTCTGGGCTCCCTGAGGTTGGCACGACCATGGGGTCGCCCTCAGTCGTTTATCACCAGCGAGCATGCCCTTTCGGAGATGACCCAGCTACAGGCGGATCTCCTGAGCGCGGACCCGCGCCTGGTGGCCGGGCGTCTTGAGTTGGCCTCATGGCGGCTTCACTCGACTGGCGGTTCGTGACGGTCTTTGGGCCAAGGCTGCTTTGTGGCTTCCGAGAAGGAGAAGCAAGGGGCCGCCAGCGCTGCAGCCGATCGTGAGGCGGCGCTGGAAGACGCCAAGGCCGCCCGTGACCGCTGCCAAGTGCTAGAGCGCGAGTTGCAGAGCCTTCGCGACAAGCACGCCGAAGAGGTACGCTGCCGCCAAGTGAAGGAGGTGGAGATGAAGGCCCGGGAGGAAGCCGTCAAGAACCGTGATGCTGAGCTGGCGGAGCTGGCGAAGAAGCAGGCTACCGAGCGCAACCGGTTGGAAGAGTTGGAGCGGAAGATGGGGACGAGGGAGGCCGATCTTGATGCCAAGGCACGAGTCCTGGCCGAAGACCGCGTGGCCTTCACCGATCTCGAGAAGAGATCTCGCAAGGCACTGAAGATGCTCTACGAGCACGGCCTGGAGAAGCCGCTGGACACTGACGAGGATGCCCCCCCAGCTGCTTCCTCTCATGGTGAAGGTGTTTGAGGAGGTCGTTGATGGACTCGGTCCCATGGCGGAGGCGGAAGCTCGCGTCCTGTCTTCAGCCACACTGACTCACGTCTTCAGCCATCTGAACCTCCGCGACCCCAACGCTTGCCTTGACGAGCTACTGGAGCCTGTGGCTGAAGATCACTACGACGCCGCCGCCGCAGCTGTACAAGGTCAAGTAGAGGCCTTGCTGGGGAGGTTCCGCGGCTTTGTCTCTGACCCTCTGTCTGACTACGCCGCGGATCCTGCGGCTGGTGGTGAAGGTGAGAACGTCGCTGCCCACAGGGGAGCACCTTCCGCAGGCGATGGCGGTATCCAGGGGTGACATGCGGCTATTCTTCCTGTTTCGTTCCTGCAACATGTATCAGGCCTCGTGGAGGCGTTTAGACTTTTCGTTTGGTATTGTGAGAACAATGTGCTTGTAGTATTTGCTTCGAGATTTTGCGATTTCCTTCCTATTTTCTTTGTGTTCTGCGTCGGCAGAGCCCAGTCCCGCGCATACCTCAACCGCCATTGGGCCGACCGAGACCAGGATGGACCAAGGAGTGAGGGGCTATGTGACCAGTTAGGCTCCTGATTCGCGATGCTCAGGAGTCCCCCTTGACGCGCAAACAACATATAGGGAGGGTTCGTGAGGATAGATTAATGTTCTACGTCGGTAGAGCCCGGCCCCGCGCATACCTCAACCGCCATTGGGCCGACCGGAGGCCAGGACGGACCAAGGAGTGAGGGGCTACGTGACCAGTTAGGCTCCTGAGTCACGATGCTCAGGAGTCCCCCTTGACGTGCAAACAATTTCCGTACCTGCCCTCGCCGAGGCCTCGGGAGGGGCGCGCGATGCCCAGGTCCGGGGGACCTGGTTGGGTGGCGTGCGCTTGGGCGTGACCCGAGCGCAGTCCCCGTGCCCAGCCCCCATGTGTGGCTCTCCCTAGGGGAGGCGTTGCGGTAAGGCTGAGCGCTGAGCTCTGGGCTCCCTGAGGGACTCGTGACGTGAGCCATGACGAACGGCGCCAGGCGGGTGCCAGGCGGGCGCCTGTGCGCATAACGTCCTCATTTCCTCTTTGGTGCTAAGGAGGCAAGCGCAGACGAAGAGTACCGAGGCATCAGGCAAAGGTTGCCATATTGGTGCAACAAGACCAAGACCAGGGGGACGGCAAGGCGGAGGTCATCGTGGAGCCCAAGACGGCGTCACCCCAGGGCTTTTCGTAGGCGAAGACCGCTTTTGTCAGGATAGATTGTACTAGCTGTTCCCCTTCAAATTTGCCCGCCGTTGTTGGCTCCCTTCCAGCTCAACATTTGGGAAGAGGACCAGGGCCTCTATAAATAGGACTAGCCACCACAGTAGTGGGGGCAGGGCAGTTCATCAACTCCTCACACCACAAGTTCATACGCACAAGAGCACCTCATCCTCAGGAGGCTGTTCTTCTCTTGTCTTGTTCCTCATCAGCCCAAGAGGCAATCCACCACCACCACACTTTGGAGTAGGGTATTACACCACAACGGTGGCCTAAACCAAAGATAAACCTCGTGTCTCTTTCTCATGTTGTGAGTTAAATGAGTTCGTCCGCAAGATCTTAGCGAGCTTGAGCGTAGATCGGTAGGAGGGAAAGACTTCGCGTGCACCCCAGTGTTTGAACCTTAAGGGTTTGCCGGAACCCCACATCCGACATTTGGCGCGCCAGGTAGGGGTGCACCGGAGCTTTTTCCGCCAATCTGCGCCACGCTCCGCCGTGCCTCGCTCTGATGGCAGGCGTGCCGCCATCCCCCTCTGTGACCGACACCAACAACAGGGAGTCTGGGTACCGAGCCCTGGCTCCCGCCCTGCGGCGAGTGCAGTGGCCGACCAAGTTCAAGCTAGAGATGCCGCCGCATTATGACAGCGCGGCAGATCCGGCGCAGTTCCTGCTGGCATACGAGGAGGCCATCCTTGAAGCTGGGGGCGACGACAAGATCATGGACAATTGGTTCCCCATGGCCCTCGCCGGTGAGCCACGCGTCTGGCTGCTCAACCTCTCAGGATCCACAGTGGCGTCCTGGGAAGAACTCCGCAACCTCTTCGCCGCGCGCTACGCGGCGCCGGCGCACCACGCAGTCACGGGCGCAGCTGGGTGGCTCCCAAGCGCCGCCTTTAGATCGCCACGTCAAGCCTTTCCTCCGTCAGATTGGAGCAGCCTCCAAGCGCCCGGGGGCTCCGCCGGGTTGGGCTTCGCCGGAGGCCAACCTCACCTTCGACTTGGAAGACCACCCTGGCTCCACCGCCGGCTTCGGCATACTCCCAATGCTCTATACACCTACCATCTGCAACGTGGCCGTCATCAAGACCCTCATCGATGGCGGTGCCGGCCTCAACTTGCTCTCCGTGTAAGCCTTCAGTCTCCTCCACGTGCCGCCCGAGAGGCTCAACCCCAGCAAGCCTTTTTCGAGAGTAGGCGGCGGAGCTGCCCACTCTCTGGGGCAGATCCGCCTCCCCATAACTTTCGGCACGCGCGACAACTACCGCACTGAGCTGGTGGACTTCGACATCGCCCGCATCCATCTCCCGTACAACGCCATACTCGGGTACCCGACTCTTGCTCAGTTCATGGCGGCGACTCACCCGGCCTACAACCTCATGAAGATGCCAGGGAGCAAGGGCGTCCTCACCATCAAGGGGGACACTAAGGAGGCAGTGACGTGGCGCCAGTTTCGCCTTCAAGGCACAAGGGTAGCGCAGCTGCCGGGCCGGGCGCTAATATGCCCGAGGTCAAGGAGACCGCGCCACCAAGAAGAAGCAGTTGTTCACCCAAGACAAGGCGGAGACCAAGCAGGTGCGGTTGACGAGGGCAGGTCTTCGTGGAGCCACCTTTACCATAGGAACCAGCCTTGACCCGGGACAAGAAGAAGCCTTGGTGAGGTTTTTTGGCGCGAACAAGGAGATATTCGCATGGGAGCCCAATCAGCTGGTAGGGGTCCCGAGAGAGGTGATCCGGCATCATCTAACGGTGTGCCCCAACATGCGCCTCAGAAGCAGGCAAGAGACGGCAGTCCGCCGAGAAGCAGGCCTTCATGGTACAAGAGACACGCAAGCTAGAGGCGGCTGGCACCATTCTAGAAGTTTGATACCCTGATTGGCTGGCGAACCCCGTCGCGGTGCCGAAGAAAGGTGGGAAGGAACGGATGTGCGTCGACTTCACCAACCTCAACAAAGCCTGCCCCCAAAATCCGTTCCCTCTTCCGCGCATCGATTAAATTGTCGACTCCACTACCGAGTGCGATTTGCTATGTTTCCTGGATGCGTTCTCTGGATACCATCAGATCAAGATGGCGGTGGAGGATGTGGAGAAGACGGCCTTCTTGACACCATGTGGGGTGTATTGCTACACCTGCATGCCTTTCGGCCTCCGCAACGCGGGCGCAACCTTTCAGCGGCTGATGTACATTACCTTGGGGCGGCAGCTCGGGAGGAACATAGAGGCCTACGTCGATGACATAGTAGTCAAATCTCACGAGGCAAGGACATTGATTCAAGACTTGGAGGAGACCTTTGAAAGCTTGCACCGGGTGAACCTGAGGCTTAACCCGGAGAAGTGCGTGTTCAGTGTCCCCTCCGGCAAGCTACTAGGGTTCCTAGTATCCCACGGGGGGATCGAGGCGAACCCGGAGAAGATAAAGGCCATCGAAGACATGAGCCCACCACAGACCCTCAAGGAGATCCAGAAGCTAGCAAGGCGCGTGACCGCGTTAGGGCGTTTCATCTCCAAGCTAGGAGAGCGCGCCTTTCCCTTCTTTAAACTCATGAAGAAGAAGGGCCCTTCGAGTGGACCCCGGAGGCCGACCGGGCCTTCCAAGAACTCAAGAAATACCTCACCAGCCCCCCGGTGATGGTAGCGCCAGGGCCTCTCGAGCCTCTGGTACTCTACCTTGACGCCACCCCGTATTCCGCCAGCGCGGGGCTGGTGGCGGTCCGGGAGGAGCGCCAAGACAAGGGAGTCCTGCGCCAAGCCAGAGTTGATGCAGCGCAGGGCCAAGAAGGCACACCGGAGCCATCAGCGGCGGAAGACCAAGCTCGGCAGGGCAACATCGCGAAAGCTCCTGAGGACGGCCGAGTCTCTGGAAGTCCTCCGCCCCAGGATACGCCGCAATCTCCGCAAGACCCGAGCCTCAACAGTGTGCCGGCCCTCATCGAGCACCCGGTATACTTCGTCAGCATCATACTGCGGAACGCAAGGGCATGCTACCCATGCCGCAAAAGCTCCTACTCGCACTCTTGGTGACCTCGCGCAAGCTGCGACACTACTTTCAGGGCCATCCCGTCAAAGTCGTCTCATCTTGCCCATTAGAGAGGGTACTCAGGAGCACGAACTCGGCCGGAAGGGTAGCTGAATGGAACATCGAGCTGCAAGCATTCCAGCTGGAGTTCAGCACCACCAGGGTCATCAAGGGAGCGGCGCTCGCCGATTTTGTGGCAGAATGGACCGATGCCCCGGCTCTTGAGGAAGGAGAAGACCAGTCCACCTCCACAGGGAGTGAGGCGCCAGACGGCTGGGTCATGTATTTTGATGGCGCCTTCGTGCACCAGGGTGCGGGGGCTGGAGCAGTGCTCATCTCGCCCACTCAGGACAAGCTTTACTACGCCGTGCAACTCTGCTTCTAGCACGGCGAGAAGGTCTCCAACAATATCACATAATACGAGGGCCTCATAGCTGGCCTGAAGGCCGCGGCAGCTCTGGGAGTGAGGCGCCTTACCGTCAAGGGCGACTCGAAGCTGCTCGTTAACTTCTCCAACAAAGTGTACGAGCTGAAGGATGAGCACATGGAGGCCTACCTTGCGGAGGTGCGCAAGATGGAAAAGCAGTTCTCGGGCCTGGAGCTGCAGCACGTGCCCCGGGGCACCAACAAGGAAGCCGACACATCGCCAAGAGAGCCTCCAAGCGGCAACCGCAAGAACCCGCTGCCTTCAAGAGCGGTTCTTCAAGCCGTCCGGTACGCCTCCTCTTTCAAGCACAAATCAGCCTCGGGAGGAGCTCCCCCAGCCCCCCAGCCACGGGAGCCCCAGCTTGTGGCCCAACCTTAGGAGGTCGGCTACTCCTGGCGCTCGAGCCCCAGGAGGAGTGCTGGACCAAGGAATTCAAGGAGTACCTAATGCACGGGACGTTGCCGGAGAAGGAAGAAGACACGGAGCACGTGGCCCGATAGGCCACGACATACTGCATTCAAGACGACGAGTTGTACAGGAAACGGCCGAACAACGTCACGCTGCGTTGCATCTCTAGCGAACAAGGAAGGGAGCTGTTGATTGACATACATGGCGGGGACTGCGGACATCACTCATCGCCACGGACCCTCGTCGGCAAGGTGTTCCGCGGCGGATTTTATTGGCCCACATCACTCAACTGTGCAGCTGAGCTGGTGAAGTCTTGTGAAGCCTGCCAATTCCACGCCAAGTAGATCCATCAGCCTGCGCAGGGCCTCCAAACCATTCCGCTCACGTGGCCATTCGTGGTCTAGGGGCTGGACATCATGGGCCCGTTCCCATAAGCAACAGGGGGCTACCGCTACCTCTACATCGCCATCGACAAGTTCACCAAGTGGGCGGAAGTGGAAGCCGTCTGTACCATTCTGGCCGGCTCTGCTGTCAAGTTAATCAAGGGCCTCGTGAGCCGCTTCGGGGTTCCCAACCGCATCATCACAGATAACGGCTCGCAGTTTACTAGTAACCTCTTCAAAACCTATTGTGCTAACCTTGGAACGCAGATTTGCTACGCTTCGGTGGCTCACCCCAGGAGCAATGGTCAAGCCGAACGCGCCAACGCTGAGGTCCTGAGGGGCCTCAAGACCAGGACCTTCAAGAAGAAGCTGGAGGCCTGCGGCAGGGGCTAGCACGACGAACTCCAGTCTGTGTCGTGGTCCATTCGTACCACGGCCACCAAGCCAACGGGCGAGACTCCATTCTTCCTCGTCTATGGATCTGAAGCAGTCCTCCCTCACGAGGTCAGGCATCGCTCCGCGTAGGTCCTGGCGTTCAACGAAGTGCAGCAGGACGCCACGCGGGGGATGGACCTCGTGTTGTGGGAGGAGCGCCGTCGTGAAGCCGCATTGAGGGTGGCAAGGTACCAACAAGCTCTGCGGCGGTACCATTGCCGCAATATCCGCTCCAGAACGCTCGAGGTAGGCGACCTCGTCCTGAGGCTGGTCCTCTCCAGGGAAGGGATGCACAAGCTTTCGCCCATGTGGGAGGGCCCGTTCAGGGTCGTTCATGTCTCTAGGACGGGCGCAACGCGCCTGGAGACGCAGGATGGGACACCCATCCAGAATGCCTGGAACATCCAACACCTCCGGAAGTTTTATCCACGAAGCAAGGCCTGTGAGCACGAGAAGCAAGGCCCAGAGCCTGAGAAGAAAGGCCCAGAGCCTGTGAAGAAGGCCCGGTGCCTGTGAAGAATCGCCACCCGTGACACTCTCACGTAATAATGAGTCGCGGCATCACAAAATTCCTCCTCAAGTCCTTAAATCATGCGGCGGAGAATCTGGTGGGACATTTGTTTGAAGCCACCACCCTCAGGCGGATTTTTCAAGTGAGAAAGCTCCGTACCATCGGAACTTGGCGAGATGGCACCTGTCTTGAGGCGGTATCACAGAGTTCTCCTATCAGCATCACCTCCTCGATGCCTTCAATCATGTTGGAGGAAAATCCAGTGGGATGAGAGGGGATCTTCTCAGGGCTGGACAAGGAGATCCATCCCATATTTTTTGTCATCTTCTTAGCTATAAGAAACTTAAGCAGACTTGAGTATTTTTTTTGCTTTAGCTTTTCGGTGTCTGAATTACTGTTATTTTTGTTTTAGAAAAATGTTAGGACTATTCATGATGATGCCCCCTTGCTCACATTGTTCAGAGGACATCTTTGAATTATGGCTGTATTGGTCTCAATTATCTTCTGTATCATGAAATTTTCAGTATCCACGCTGAAGTCGAATACGATAGTTCTTTGTGCTACTTTACTTGCACATTATAATATAAGCTATATAAGAGCGTTTAGATCACTAAAGTAGTGATCTAAATGCTCTTGTATTTCTTTACAGAGGGGGTATTACTTAGTTATTATCACAAGTGACCACATGTTTAAGTATAACGCTTGAGTTGTTATCTGGAGTAGTACTTACAACCGGCAGGATAAAACTGATTAGGTAGTCTCTTTAGTTGCTTGCCATTTGGATTGGTATTGGTTTGTTAGGATCAGAGATTTGGTTTGGTTTATAGTAATTTGGTTGCATCCAACCATCTCATCTCAATAAAGAGAGGCAACAACAAGGAATAAAGGCCCGCAAAGTTGACATCTTATCCCCCCCCCCCCACGCGCCTCTATTCTGCCAGTCATATCTTCGGTCAAGTTGGGGATGCAAGGCTCGTCCTCCCATCAAGCACAACTACAAGCGGAAATCCACACCATTGTTTTTTTGGATACTACTAGGACAATGCTAGTGCGTTGCCGTTGAAAAACATAATTTTACAATATAACTTATTGTGCGAATGTGATCTTATTTGTCTAGAGGTTGACAGCTATGGAACAAAAAATGTAATACATATATAAATTAAGAAATGTATTTCTGGGCAAAAGGTGTGCTTGCAAGTTTTTGCCGCATCACAAAAAAACATCACCATCTATATCATGCCCTCCCTCGCTCTTCCTCTCTCTCTCGGCATCATCGTGAGCCTTTGTCCTAGTTCTCTCTCTCGGTCTTCGATGTCGAGGACGACGCTCCCACTTCGCCGCATGACTTGGCTTTGGAGTCCTCGGCCAGCCGGACTAGTTCCTTCTTTGATGATTCGGGATCTTCCTGTTTATTGTAAGCTTTCACTTGGGCCCTTTAAAGGATTATGTAAGATGTGGGGTTCCGCAAATCCTTAAGGTTCGAACAACTTTGGGAGTGCTTGGCGAAGTCTTTCCCTCCTACCGAACTACGCCCTGTCTCGCTAGGATCTCGCGGATGAACTCGATGAACTCGCAACACAGAAAGACAGGAGGTTTATACTGGTTCGGGTCACCGTTGTGGTGTAATACCCTACTCCAGTGTGGTGGTGGTGGATTGCCTCTAGGGCTGATGAACAGTATAGGGGAAGAACAGCCTCCTGAGGTTGAGGTGTTCTTGTGAGTAGGCTCTCGATCGGGTTGATTAAGCTAAGATGAGATGCCTCTACTATGGTGGCTAGCTCTACTTATATAGGCCCTGGTCCTCTTCCCAAATATCGAGCGGGAAGGGAGCCAACAACAATGGCAAATTTAAAGGGGGACATCTAGTACAAGCTATCCTGACAAAAGCGGTCTTCGCCTGCGAAAAGCTCTGGGGTGACGTCGTCTTGGGCTCCACGATGACCTCCGTCTCGCCGTCCTCCTGGTCTTGGTCTCGTTGCACCAATATGGCAACCTTTGCCTGATGCCTCGGTACTCTTCGCCTGCGCTGGCCTCCTTAGCACCAAAGAGGAAACAAGGACGCTGCTGCCTTGTGGCGCCACTTTGGTGCCCACCTGGTGCCGTGCGTCATGGCTCACGTCATGAGGGCCTCGTGAGGTTTGCCCCGCCTTGATATCTCCCCTCCTCGTGAGCCTGCCTGGCTAGGCCACTCCAGAGGAGGTCTTGCGTCGTCCGCCTCGCGAGGCTTGGACCCTCGCGAGGGTCTTGGATGCCTTGTTGATGAAGATGGGCGTGACGGCTCTGGCTTAGCTGCGTTAGTGGCCGCATGCGAGCAAGTCAGGGGACCCCGTTCCCGAACGCCGACAGATAGCCCCGGGCCCAAGGTGCGCTCGGGCTTGGCTTCACGGTGAAGCCGGGGGTCAAGTTCGAGCACCGCTGGCCCCAAAGCTCTTGACCTCGGTTGACGCATGGCGGTTGATTGGGCGTGGGCGTCTTCGCTTCCCCACGCAGCCTCGGTAATCGCTTGCCTCGACAAAAGGCGGCGCATGAGCAGCACTTGCCTTCATTGCTTCTTCCTTGCCTCGCTCCAGATCCCCTTTCTTGCTCTTCGCCGCCGCTATCTCCAGATCTGCTCCATCCTTGCTCTGCATCTGCCGCCCAAGGCGCCGCGCAAGGTCAAGACTTCCTCAGCACCGGATTGGTACGAGCCCGCTCTTGAAGTGCCCACCATCATGGAGAAGAGCCTAGCCTCTGTGCGCCTGCTGACGGCGGGAGAGAGCAACGAGTGGGGGAAGACGGAGCTCCGGCTCGTGTCCGACGAGCCGGAGCCTGAGGGGAGCACCTTCTTCCCCTTCTTCTCGAGCAGCGTTGCCGTTGGGTTGGTTCCTCCCTTCTCTGATTTCTTTTATGAAGTCCTCGACCACTACGGGCTGCAGGCGCTGCACCTCCATCCCAACTCTGTCCTCCTCCTGTCCATCTTGGCCTACTACTGTGAGGCGTACCTGGGCGTTATGCCGTCCGTGGCGCTCCTGCGCCATTTCTTCTTCCTCCGCGTCAGCGGCGAGCACACCTCTGGGTGCACCGATTTCATCGCATGCGGCAAAGCCAACTCGATCTCGAGCACCGCGAAGAGGGCCGACAACATCCGATCCAAATGGGTCATGATGGATGCCCAGCTGGCCGACCAGCGTCGGCGTTGCCAGCAATGGGCCCCCTCCCAACGGGGGTGGCCCAAGGCGGAGCTCGTTGATGAGCGGGCATCGTTGGTGTTGGGGCAGATGATGACCGACTTGAAGCCGGGCAACGCGAGGGCGGCGAAGGTAACAGGGGCGATGCTCCTGAGGGAGTTCTTGATGCCGCGGGTTGCCCCGCTCCAGGCGCGCGCGCCCCCTCTGGGAGCTTGAAGAAGAGGAGAACAAGACCCGCCTGAGGCCAGGGGACCTGCCTAGCGATGAATTGGATGCCGTCCTGTGCCTCATAGTCGGGGACAACCAGGAGTATCCGCCTAGCGCCTTCGTTCCCCTGTTCCAACGCCGGCACCGGGAGGAATTCGTCGCCTCCAGGCCGACTTTCGATGCGCGCGGGCTGGTGCCGCCGACGCTTCCGAGAGCTTCTTCGGCGCAGAAACTGGTGGAGGTGTCTTCTGGCGAGTCCCGCGGAGAGGGGGAAGAGGAGGTGGACTCGGAAAGGACCCTGGAAGAGGCGGGGGAGACTTCCCCCCTGAGCAAGGCCGAGATTCTCCGCGCCCTTCCTGATGACGCCGAGGCCGACGCCTACTAAGGGGAGAGGGAGAAACCCCTCATCCCGACGAAGGGTAGGTCCTCGCTGGTGGTCAGTGGTGCCACCTCCACCCCAACACCTCCTGGGGCTGCATCCAGTTCTGCCTACGCACCTCCTGGCGCCGCCGGAGCCCGAACGCCTGCCTCTCAGGTCCTGGAGCTGTCAGGCTTCAAGCTCCCCAAGCGGAAGTATGTTGAGGTGGATCAGTAAGTGTCTTAAGCTTCGCCTTGGCCTTGTTTGTACTCGTCATTACTTGACGCTCGCCCTTGGTAAATCAGGCCGACACCTTCGGCAAAGAAGAAGAAGGAAGACGCAGCGGCCGTGCCTCCCCCGCAGAGAAAGGAGGCCTTGGCCCGAGTCTCGGCCAGTCGTCCTCGCGAGGCCAAGAGGAGGCGTCGCTGGGGTCAGCACCCATGGCCCCGGTGGCTCTGGAGGTGTTGGTCCTCAGCGCGGCTGATGAGTTCCCTGCTGCTCCGGAACCCGCGATCCCTCATGTCATCGTGACGATTTCGCCTCCTCCTACTCCTGCACATCCACTCCCTGGTTCTTGCCTTTATTCTTTGTCTTGGGGCATGCCCTTCGGAGATGACCCAGCTACTGAGACGGTCTCCTGGCGCTGGACCAGCGCTGGTGGCAGGCGTCTTGAGTTGGCCTCTGGCTGGCTTCACTCGACTGGCGGTTCAGCAGTCTTTGGGCCAGCTGCTGCGGCTTCCGAGAAGGAGAAGCAAGGGGCCGCCAGCGCTGCAGCCGATCGTGAGGCGGCGCTGGGAGACGCCAAGGGCGCCCGTGGCCGCTGCCAAGTGCTGGAGAGCGAGTTGCAGAGCCTGCGCGACAAGCACGCCGAAGAGGTACGCTGCCGCCAAGTGAAGGAGGTGGAGATGAAGGCCCGGGAGGAAGCCGTCAAGAACCTTGATGCTGAGCTGGCGGAGCTGGGGAAGAAGCAGGCTGCCGAGCGCAACCGGTTGGAAGAGTTGGAGCGGAAGATGGGCACGAGGGAGGCCGATCTTGATGCCAAGGCGCGAGTCCTGGCCGAAGACCGTGTGGCCTTCGCCAATCTCGAGAAGAGATCTCACAAGGCACTGAAGACGCTCTACGAGCACGGCCTGGAGAAGCCGCTGGACACCGACGAGAACGCCCCCCCAGCTGCTTCCTCTCATGGTGAAGGTTCTTGAGGAGGTCGTTGATGGCCTCGGTCCCATGGAGGAGGCGGAAGCTCGCATCCTGTCTTCAGCCGCACTGACTCGCGTCTTTAGCCATCTGCACCTCCGCGACCCCAACGCTTGCCTTGACGAGCTGCTGCAGCCTGTGGCTGAAGATCACTACGACGCTGCCGCCGTAGCTGTACAAGGTCAAGTAGAGGCCTTGCTGGGGAGGTTCCGCGGCTTTGTCTCCGACCCTCTGTCTGGCGACGCCGCAGATCCTGGGGCTGGTGGTTAAGGTGATACCGTCGCTGCCACGGGGGAGCACCTTCCGCAGGCGATGGCGGTGTCTGAGGGTGACTGCGGCTATTCTTCCCGTTCGTTCGCAACATGTATCGAGCCTCGTGGAGGCGTTTAGACTTTTCGTTTGGTATTGTGAGAACAATGTGCTTGTAATATTTGCTTTGAGATTTTGCAATTTTCTTCCTATTTGCTTTGTGTTACGTGGTCGGCAGAGCCTGGTCCAGCCAAGATACCTCAACTGCCATTGGGCCGACCGGAGACCAGGACGGACCAAGGAGTGAGGGGCTACGTGACCAGTTAGGCTCCTGAGTCGCGATGCTCAGGAGTCCCCCTTGACGCGCAAACAACATATAGGGAGGGTTCGTGAGGGTAGATTAATGTTCTAAGTCGGTAGAGCCCGGCCCCGCGCATACCTCAACCGCCATTGGGCCGACCGGAGGCCAGGACGGACCAAGGAGTGAGGGGCTACGTGACCAGTTAGGCTCTTGAGTCACGACGCTCAGGAGTCCCCCTTGACGTGCAAACAATTTCCGTACCTGCCCTCGCCGAGGCCTCGGGAGGGGCGCGCGATGCCTAGGTCCGGGGGACCTGGTTGGGTGGCGTGCGCTTGGGCGTGACCCGAGCGCAGTCCCCGTGCCCAGCCCCCATGCGTGGCTCTCCCTAGGGGAGGCATTGCGGTAAGGCTGGGCGCTGAGCTCTGGGCTCCCCGAGGTTGGCACGACCATGGGGTCGCCCTCAGTCGTTTATCACCAGCGAGCATGCCCTTTCGGAGATGACCCATCTGGCGGATCTCTGGCCAGCGGACCCGCGCTGGTGGTCAGGCGTCTTGAGTTGGCCTCTCGGCTGGCTTCACTCGACACAGCGGCGGTTCAAGACGGTCGGGCCACGCTGCTGTGGCTTCCGAGAAGGAGAAGCAAGGGGCCGCCGGCGCTGCAGCCGATCGTGAGGCGGCGCTGGAAGACGCCAAGGCCGCCCGTGACCGCTGCCAAGTGCTGGAGAGCGAGTTGCAGAGCCTTCGCGACAAGCACGCCGAAGAGGTACGTTGCCGCCAAGTGAAGGAGGTGGAGATGAAGGCCCGGGAGGAAGCCGTCAAGAACCGTGATGCTGAGCTGGCGGAGCTGGCGAAGAAGCAGGCTGCCGAGTTCAACCGGTTGGAAGAGTTGGAGTGGAAGATGGGGACGAGGGAGGCCGATCTTGATGCCAAGGCACGAGTCCTGGCCGAAGACCGCGTGGCCTTCGCCGATCTCGAGAATTGATCTCGCAAGGCACTGAAGATGCTCTACGAGCACGGCCTGGAGAAGCCGCTGGACACTGACGAGGATGCCCCCCCAACTGCTTCCTCTCATGGTGAAGGTGCTTGAGGAGGTCGTTGATGGCCTCGGTCCCATGGCGGAGGCGGAAGCTCGCGTCCTGTCTTCAGCCACACTGACTCACGTCTTCAGCCATCTGAACCTCCGCGACCCCAACGCTTGCCTTGACGAGCTACTGGAGCCTGTGGCTGAAGATCACTCTGACGCCCGCCGCCCTTGTTGTACAAGGTCAAGTAGAGTCCTTGCTGGGGAGGTTCCGCGGCTTTGTCTCTGACCCTCTGTGTGGCTACGCCGCGGATCCTGCGGCTGGTGGTGATGGTGAGAACGTCGCTGCCCACGGGGGAGCACCTTCCGCAGGCGATGGCGGTATCCAGGGGTGACATGCGGCTATTCTTCCCGTTTCGTTCCTGCAACATGTATCAGGCCTCGTGGAGGCGTTTAGACTTTTCATTTGGTATTGTGAGAACAATGTGCTTGTAGTATTTGCTTCGAGATTTTGCGATTTCCTTCCTATTTTCTTTGTGTTAAGCGTCAGAGCCTCCCGCAGATACCTCAACCGCCATTGGGCCGACCGAGACCAGGATGGACCAAGGAGTGAGGGCTATGTGACCAGTTAGGCTCTGATTCGCGATGCTCAGAGTCCCCCTTGACGCTGTAAAACAAAGATACATCTAGGGAGAGTTCGCGGGGATAGATTAATGTTCTACGTCGGCAGAGCCCGGCCCCGCGCATACCTCAACCGCCATTGGGCCGACCGGAGGCCAGGACGGACCAAGGAGTGAGGGGCTACGTGACCAGTTAGGCTCCTGAGTCGCGATGCTCAGGAGTCCCCCTTGACGTGCAAACAAATTCAGTACACACTCGCCGAGGCCTCGGGAGGGCGCGCGATGCCCAGTCCGGGGACCTGGTTGGGTGGCGTGCGCTTGGGCGTGACCCGAGCGCAGTCCCCGTGCCCAGCCCCCATGTGTGGCTCTCCCTAGGGGAGGCGTTGCGGTAAGGCTGAGCGCTGAGCTCTGGGCTCCCTGAGGGACTCGTGACGTGAGCCATGACGAACGGCGCCAGGCGGGTGCCAGGCGGCGCTGGCGCATAACGCGTCCTCATTTCCTCTTTGGTGCTAAGGAGGCAAGCGCAGCATTTAAGAGTACCGAGGCATCGTGCAAAGGTTGCCATATTGGTGCAACAAGACCAAGACCAGGGGGACGGCAAGGCGGAGGTCATCGTGGAGCCCAAGACGGCGTCACCCCAGGGCTTTTCGCAGGCGAAGACCGCTTTTGTCAGGATAGCTTGTACTAGCTGTCTCCCTTCAAATTTGCCCGCCGTTGTTGGCTCCCTTCCCGCTCAACATTTGGGAAGAGGACCAGGGCCTCTATAAATAGGACTAGCCACCACAGTAGTGGGGGCAGGGCAGTTCATCAACTCCTCACACCACAAGTTCATACGCACAAGAGCACCTCATCCTCAGGAGGCTGTTCTTCTCTTGTACTGTTCCTCATCAGCCCAAGAGGCAATCCACCACCACCACACTGGAGTAGGGTATTACACCACAACGGTGGCCTAAACCAGTATAAACCTCGTGTCTCTTTACGTATGTTGTGAGTTAAATCGAGTTCGTCCATAAGATCTTAGCGAGCTTGAGCGTATATCGGTAGGAGGGAAAGAGTTCGCGTGCACCCCAGTGTTCGAACCTTAAGGGTTTGCCGGAACCCCACATCCGACATTTGGCGCGCCAGGTAGGGGTGCACCAGAGCTTTTTCCGCCAATCTGCGCCACGCTCCGCCGTGCCTCGCTCTGATGGCAGGCGTGCCGCCATCCCCCTCTGTGACCGACACCAACAACAGGGAGTCTGGGTACCGAGCCCTGGCTCCCGCCCTGCGGCGAGTGCAGTGGCCGACCAAGTTCAAGCTAGAGATGCCGCCGCATTACGACAGCGCGGCAGATCCGGCGCCGTTCCTGCTGGCATACGAGGAGGCCATCCTTGAAGCTGGGGGCGACGACAAGATCATGGACAATTGGTTCCCCATGGCCCTCGCCGGTGAGCCACGCGTCTGGCTGCTCAACCTCTCAGGATCCACAGTGGCGTCCTGGGAAGAACTCCGCAACCTCTTCGCCGCGCGCTCTGGCGCAGCGGCCTGCAGTCATGGCGCTCTTTGGGTGGCTCCCAAGAGCCGCCTTCAGATTGCCACATCAAGCCTTTCCTCCGTCAGATTGGAGCAGTCTCCAAGCGCCCGGGGGCTCCGCCGGGTTGGGCTTCGCCGGAGGCCAACCTCACCTTCGACTTGGAAGACCACCCTGGCTCCACCGCCGGCTTCGGCATACTCCCAATGCTCTGTACACCTACCATCTGCAACGTGGCCGTCATCAAGACCCTCATCGATGGCGTTGCCGGCCTCAACTTGCTCTCCGTGTAAGCCTTCAGTCTCCTCCACGTGCCGCCCGAGAGGCTCAACCCCAGCAAGCCTTTTTCGAGAGTAGGCGGCGGAGCTGCCCACTCTCTGGGGCAGATCCGCCTCCCCATAACTTTCGACACGCACGACAACTACCGCACTGAGCTGGTGGACTTCGACATCGCCCGCATCCATCTCCCGTACAACGCCATACCCGGGTACCCGAATCTTGCTCAGTTCATGGCGGCGACTCACTCGGCCTACAACCTCATGAAGATGCCAGGGAGCAAGGGCGTCCTCACCATCAAGGGGGACACTAAGGAGGCAGTGACGGCGCTCAGGCTCGCCTTCAAGGCCGCGGCAGCGGCGCAGCCGGCCGGCGCCAATATGCCCGAGGTCAAGGAGACCGCGCCAGCCAAGAAGAAGCAGTTGTTCACCCAAGACAAGGCGGAGACCAAGCAGGTGCCGGTTGACGAGGACGGGTCTTCAGGAGCCACCTTTACCATAGGAACCAGCCTTGACCCGGGACAAGAAGAAGCCTTGGTGAGGAGTTTTTGCTTGGCGAACAAGGAGATATTCGCATGGGAGCCCAATCAGCTGGTAGGGGTCCCGAGAGAGGTGATCCAGCATCATCTAACGGTGTGCCCCAACATGCGCCCCGTAAAGCAGCGGGCGAGACGGCAGTCCGCCGAGAAGCAGGCCTTCATGGTACAAGAGACACGCAAGCTAGAGGCGGCTGGCACCATTCTAGAAGTTTGATACCCTGATTGGCTGGCGAACCCCGTCGCGGTGCCGAAGAAAGGTGGGAAGGAACGGATGTGCGTCGACTTCACCAACCTCAACAAAGCCTGCCCCCAAAATCCGTTCCCTCTTTCGCGCATCGATTAAATTGTCGACTCCACTACCGAGTGCGATTTGCTATGTTTCCTGGATGCGTTCTCTGGATACCATCAGATCAAGATGGCGGTGGAGGATGTGGAGAATACGGCCTTCTTGACACCATGTGGGGTGTATTGCTACACCTGCATGCCTTTCGGCCTCCGCAATGCGGGCGTAACCTTTCAGCGGCTGATGCACATCGCCTTGGGGCGGCAGCTCGGGAGGAACATAGAGGCCTACGTCGATGACATAGTAGTCAAATCTCACGAGGCAAGGACATTGATTCAAGACTTGGAGGAGACCTTTGAAAGCTTGCACCGGGTGAACCTGAGGCTTAACCCGGAGAAGTGCGTGTTCAGTGTCCCCTCCCAAGCTACTAGGGTTCCTAGTATCCCACAGGGGGATCGAGGCGAACCCGGAGAAGATAAAGGCCATCGAAGACATGAGCCCACCACAGACCCTCAAGGAGATCCAGAAGCTAGCAAGGCGCGTGACCGCGTTAGGGCGTTTCATCTCCAAGCTAGGAGAGCGCGCCTTTCCCTTCTTTAAACTCATGAAGAAGAAGGGCCCCTTCGAGTGGACCCCGGAGGCCGACCGGGCCTTCCAAGAACTCAAGAAATACCTCACCAGCCCCCCGGTGATGGTAGCGCCAGGGCCTCTCGAGCCTCTGGTACTCTACCTTGACGCCACCCCGTACTCCGCCAGCACGGCGCTGGTGGCGGTCCGGGAGGAGCGCCATGACAAGGGAGTCCTCGCCAAGCCAAAGTTGATGCAGCGCATGGCCAAGAAGGCACACCAGAGCCATCATCGGCGGAAGACCAAGCTCGGCAGGGCAACATCGCGAAAGCTCCTGAGGACGTCCGAGTCTCAGGAAGTCCTCCGCCCCAGGATACGCCACAATCTCCGGAAGACCCGAGCCTCAGCAGTGTGCGGCCCTCATCGAAAGCACCGGTATACTTCGTCGACATCATCTTTACTTGAACGCAAGGGCATGCTACCCATGCCGCAAAAGCTCCTGCTCGCACTCTTGGTGACCTCGCGCAAGCTGCGACACTACTTTCAGGGCCGTCCCGTCAAAGTCGTCTCATCTTGCCCATTGGAGAGGGTACTCAGGAGCACGAACTCGGCCGAAAGGGTCGCTGAATGGAACATCGAGCTGCAAGCATTCCAGCTGGAGTTCAGCACCACCAGGGTCATCAAGGGAGCCGCGCTCGCCGATTTTGTGGCAGAATGGACCGATGCCCCGGCTCTTGAGGAAGGAGAAGACCGGTCCACCTCCACAGGGAGTGAGGCGCCAGACGGCTGGGTCATGTATTTCGATGGCGCCTTCGTGCACCAGGGTGCGGGGGCTGGAGCAGTGCTCATCTCGCCCACTCAGGACAAGCTTTACTACGCCGTGCAACTCTGCTTCTAGCATGGCGAGAAGGTCTCCAACAATATCACAGAATAAGAGGGCCTCATAGCTGGCCTGAAGGCCACGGCAGCTCTAGGAGTGAGGCGCCTTACCGTCAAGGGCGACTCGAAGCTGCTCGTTAACTTCTCCAACAAAGTGTACGAGCTGAAGGATGAGCACATGGAGGCCTACCTTGCGGAGGTGCGCAAGATGGAAAAGCAGTTCTCGGGCCTGGAGCTGCAGCACGTGCCCCGGGGCACCAACAAGGAAGCTGACACATCGCCAAGAGAGCCTCCAAGCGGCAACCGCAAGAACCCGGCGTCTTCGAAGAGCGGTTCTTCAAGCCGTCCGCTACGCCTCCTCTTCCAAGCACAAATCAGCCTCGGGAGGAGCTCCCCCAGCCCCCCAGCCATGGGAGCCCCAGCTTGTGGCCCAACCTCAGGAGCTCGGCTACTCCTGGCGCTCGAGCCCCAGGAGGAGTGCTGGACCAAGGAATTCAAGGAGTACCTAATGCACGGGACGTTGCCGGAGAAGGAAGAAGACACGGAGCACGTGGCCCGATAGGCCACGACATACTGCATTCAAGACGACGAGTTGTACAGGAAACAGCCGAACAACGTCACGCTGCGTTGCATCTCTAGCGAACAAGGAAGGGAGCTGCTGATTGACATACATGGCGGGGACTGCGGACATCACTCATCATCACGGACCCTCGTCAGCAAGGTGTTCCGCGGCGGATTTTATTGGCCCACATCACTCAACGGTGCAGCTGAGCTGGTGAAGTCTTGTGAAGCCTGCCAATTCCACGCCAAGTAGATCCATCAGCCTGCGCAGGGCCTCCAAACCATTCCGCTCACGTGGCCATTCGCGGTCTAGGGGCTGGACATCGTGGGCCCGTTCCCATAAGCACCAGGGGGCTACCGCTACCTCTACATCGCCATCGACAAGTTCACCAAGTGGGCGGAAGTGGAAGCCGTCCGTAACATTCTGGCCGGCTCTGCTGTCAAGTTAATCAAGGGCCTCGTGAGCCGCTTCGGGGTTCCCAACCGCATCATCACAGATAACGGCTCGCAGTTTACTAGTAACCTCTTCAAAACCTATTGTGCTACCTTGAATGCAGTTTTGCTACGCTTCGGTGGCTCACCCCAGGAGCAATGGTCAAGCCGAACGCGCCATCGCTGATGTCCTGAGGGGCCTCAAGACCAGGACCTTCAAGAAGAAGCTGGAGGCCTGCGGCAGGGGCTAGCACGATGAACTCCAGTCTGTGCCGTGGTCCATTCGTACCACGGCCACCAAGCCAATGGGCGAGACTCCATTCTTCCTCGTCTATGGATCTGAAGCAGTCCTCCCTCACGAGGTCAGGCATCGCTCCGCGTAGGTCCTGGCGTTCGACGAAGTGCAGCAGGACGCCATGCGGGGGATGGACCTCGTGCTGTGGGAGGAGCGCCATCGTGAAGCCGCATTGAGGGCGGCAAGGTTCCAACAAGCTCTGCGGCGGTACCATTGCCGCAATATCCGCTCCAGAACGCTCGAGGTAGGCGACCTCGTCCTGAGGCTGGTCCTCTCCAGGGAAGGGATGCACAAGCTTTCGCCCATGTGGGAGGACCCGTTCAGGGTCGTTCATGTCTCCAGGATGGGCGCAGCACGCCTGGAGACGCAGGATGGGACACCCATCCAGAATGCCTGGAACATCCAACACCTCCGGAAGTTTTATCCATGAAGCAAGGCCCAGAGCCTGAGAAGCAAGGCCCAGAGCCTGAGAAGAAAGGCCCAGAGCCTGTGAAGAAGGCCCGGTGCCTGTGAAGAATCGCCACCGTGACACTCTCACGTAATAATGAGTTGGGGCTGTACACGCCCCGGAGTCTCAGGAGCGCCGGCCTCAGGCCCTGGGGCTCCCTCCCACACCTAGTGGACAGCACTTAGCTCCGCGCTGGTGAGAAGACTTGAAGACTAGATTAGGTGCCGGACGCGGATTTTCATTTGCTTTCCGAAGTTGGCTCATTTTCCCTTAATCAGAGTTGCTCTTGGTGTCCGTTGCTGATTTGGTTCCCCAGCCTTTTACGCTTCTTTTGTTCCAGCTTTGGTTTGTTCTTATCCTCTCTCTCACATGTCTCGCGAGGGGGCTAGGCAAGTGCCCTCGCGAGCGTTTCTCTTCTCGTTGCCTTTTGACGAGCCACCCTCGTTCGAGCCTGGAAGCTGGCACACCTCTCCTAAATCCGTGCCCCTCGGGTACCGCGATACAAAGCGCCCAGTTAAGGCTTGGGTGGACGGCAGGTCTTTGGTACATCCCCTAACGAATTTTTTGCAGTTTCCGAGCAATGCAGACACCACGCGAGGGAAAGGGTTTCCTAAACGCGCCAGGTTAAGTTATCTCAGCACAATATAGTAGTACGGCGTGGGAAACGACTTGCACAATGCATTAATCAAAGAACCACAGTTTGATACACGCCCCTCTGGGCCCATACTGGATGGATTTCGTTTTCTGATGCAGGAAAGAAAGAAAAAGCTAAGCAAAGTAATGTTGCAGTAGTCCACGGAGGCAGGCCCTTGGCGACGCCCCAAGCCTAGCCGGACACCACCTCGCGCTTCACGGAGGCACGATGGTGAGATGATCTGCTGCCTCCTTCGAAGCGGGCGCGGTGACGTGGCGGCTGATCGTAGCCACCGCTGCTGGAGCTGTCACCGGAGAAAGAGCCGCCGTAGCTGGAGGAGACGCGGACGCCGCCGAAGGCAGGCTCGCCCTCGTCCTCATCGCGACCGTCACCAAGTCCAAGCACCTCATCTCCGTCGTTTGCCTCGGGGCAGCACCCGGCGCGGCGACCATCCTCCCCGAACACCCTCACATAGAGGGTCGATTCACCATCGGACCTGAAATGGAGGGTGCATCGCCTGCCCAGGCCACGCGCGCGAGCGAACGTCTGCCAGCCACGGGCCAGGGCTATGTTGCCCGCGGCGGAGGTCTCGACCATGACCCAAAGAGGCCCTGCTGCAGCAGCCGTCCGCCTGCAGCCAGAGCCCGCCCAGACCAGAGGCCGGTAGTTCACCGACGAAGAAACGCGCAAGTTGGAGCCAGTTGCCGGCCGGGCTCTCTGACCAGACAACGAACTCCGGCGACACCTTAGTGGAATGGAAGTGCGAGCGGGGAGGCCGCGCCACCATCGCGCGCCTCCCCTCATCAGCTGGACCACCATGGATGGGACGATCCCCGCCGCGTGCCACGGCGCCACCTTGACGGTGGGCCACGGCGGTCGCGGGCGTGCTGCGTGGGCTGACCCGCGGCAGCTTGGCGCCGGGAGCTGTGGCCCTCGCGAGGGGCCTTCCCTTTCTCGGCGGCAGAGAACTTCTTTCGCGGCGCCGTCGATAGCACTGTCAGCAGTGGAGCGAGGAGGACGAAGTAAGAAAGTAAGGAGAAGATGTGCAATGGGGCCTCCGCCCCCTCCCCATTTATAGCAGGAGAAGGCCAACCGGCGTCTCCCACGATTGCAGGTAATGATGGTTTTCCTTGCATGTCGCAGGGACTTGTCAAATCGTGCAGTTGCCAAGGCAGCGTGGGGAAGCGGAGACGCCCACGTCCAATCAACTGCCACGCGTCGACCGAGGCCGCATGCTTTTGGGGTCCGCGGCGCTCCGAACTTGACCCTTGGCTTCGCCACGAAGCCAAGCCCTGGCGCACCTTGGGCCCGGGGCCATCACGGTGTGTTCGGGAGCAGAGTCCCAGACTTGCTCGTCAAGGCCTACAGCGTGGCTAGGCAGCAGGCCATACGGCCCATCTTCATCAACAATACATCCAAGACCTTCGCGAGGGTCCAAGCCTCGCGAGGCGGACGATGCAAGACTTCCTGTGGAGTGACCTAGCCAGGCAGCCTCATGAGGAGCGGAGATATCAAGAGGGGGCAAACCTCACGAGGGACTCGTGACATGAGCCATGACGAACGGCGCCAGGCGGGTGCCAGGCGGGCGCCTGTGCGCACAACATCCTCATTTCCTCTTTGGTGCTAAGGAGGCAAGCGCAGCCGAGGATTACCGAGGCATCAGGCAAAGGTTGCCATATTGGTGCAACAAGACCAAGACCAGGGGGACGGCAAGGCGTGAAGGAAATATGCCCTAGAGGCAATAATAAAGTTATTATTTATTTCCTTATATCATGATGAATGTTTATTATTCATGCTAGAATTGTATTAACCGGAAACATAATACATGTGTGAATATATAGACAAACAAGTATGTCACTAGTATGCCTCTACTTGACTAGCTTGTTAATCAAAGATGGTTATGTTTCCTAACCATAAACAAGGAGTTGTTATTTGATTAACAAGGTCACATCATTAGTAGAATGATCTGATTGACATGACCCATTCCGTTAGCTTAACACTTGATCGCTTAGTATGTTAATGCTTTCTTCATGACCTATACATGTTCCTATAACTATGAGATTATGCAACTCCGTTTACGGAGGAACACTTTGGTACTACCAAACGCGTCACAACGTGAATCGGGTGATTATAAAGGAGTACTACAGGTGTCTCCAAAGGTACTTGTTGGGTTGGCGATTTCGAGATTAGGTTTTGTCACTCCGATTGTCGGAGAGGTATCTCCGTGCCTTCTCGGTAATGCACATCACTTAAGCCTTGCAAGCATTACAACTAATAAGTTAGTTGTGAGATGATGTATTACGGAACGAGTAAAGAGACTTACTGCAGCGAGATTGAACTAGGTATTGGATACCGACGATCGAATCTCGGGTAAGTAACATACCGATGACAAAGGGAACAACGTATGTCGTTATGCGGTTTGACCGATAAAGATCTTCGTAGAATATGTAGGAACCAATATGGGCATCCAGGTTCCGCTATTGGTTATTGACCGAGAATGGTTCTAGGTCATGTCTACATAGTTCTCGAACCCGTAGGGTCCGCACGCTTAACGCTTCGATGACAGTTCATAATGAGTTTATAAGTATTGATGCAAGAAGTTTGTTCGAGTCCCGGATGTGATCACGGACATGACGAGGAGTCTCGAAATGGTCGAGACATAAAGATTGATATATTGGAAGCCTATGTTTGGACTTCGGAAGGGTTCCGAGTGAAATCGAGAATTCTTGGAGTACCGGGAGGTTACCGGAACCCCCCGGGAACTATATGGGCCATAGTGGGCCTTGGTGGAAAGGAGAGAGGGCCAGCCCTAGGTGGCCGCGCGCCCCCCCCTTCCCCTAGTCCTATTAGGACTAGGAAAGGGGGGCCGGCCCCCTCTCTCTCTTTCCCCCTCCGGTGAATCCTATTCCAACTAGGATTGGAGGGGGAATCCTACTCCCGGAGGGAGTAGGACTCCTTGGTGCGCCTCCCCCCTTGAGCCGGCCACCTCCCCCTTGGCTCCTTTATATACGGGGGCAAGGGGGCACCCCAGAAGACACAAGTTGATCTACGGATCGTTCCTTAGCCGTGTGCGGTGCCCCCCTCCACCATATTCCACTTCGGTCATATCGTCGTAGAGCTTAGGCGAAGCCTGCGCCGGAGAAGTCATATCGTCATGGAGCTTAGGCGAAGCCCTGCGTCGGTGGAGCATCAACATCGCTACCACGCCGTCGTCTTGTGGAACTCATCCTCCGACACTTTGCTGGATCGGAGTCCGGGATCGTCATCGAGCTGAGCGTGTGCGTAACTTCGGAGGTGCCGTGACGTTCGGTGCTTGGATCGGTCGGATCGTGAAGACGACGACTACATCAACAGCGTTGTTATAACGCTTCCGCTTTCGGTCTCACGAGTGCGTGGGCGGACACTCTCCCTCTCGTTGCTATGCCATCACCATGGTCTTGGCGTGATCGTGAGGAAAATTTTTGAAATTACTGCGTTCCCCAACAGTGGCATCCGAGCCTGGTTTTATGCGTTGATGTCATATGCACGAGTAGAACACAAGTGAGTTGTGGACGATACAAGTCATACCGCCTACCAGCATGTCATACTTTGGTTCAGCGGTATTATTGGACGAGACGATCCGGACCAACCTTACGCCAGACGCTTACGCCGAGACCGGTTCCTCGGCGTGCTTTGCACATAGATGGCTTGGCGGAAGACCTGTCTCTCCAACTTTAGTTGAACTGAAAAGTGGCTACGCCCGTCCTTGAGAAGGTTAAACGGAGTCTATTTGACAAACTATCGTTGTGGTTTTGATGCGTAGGTAAGAACGGTTCTTGCTCAGCCCGTAGCAGCCACGTAAAACTTGCAACAACAAAGTAGAGGACGTCTAACTTGTTTTTGCAGGGCATGTTGTGATGTGATATGGTCAAGACGTGATGCTATATTTTATTGTATGAGATGATCATGTTTTGTAACCGAAGTTATCGGCAATGGCAGGAGCCATATGGTTGTCGCTTATTGTATGCAATGCAATCGCGATGTAATGCTTTACTTTATTACTAAGCGGTAGTGATAGTCGTGGAAGCATAAGATTGGCGAGACGACAACGATGCTACGATGGAGATCAAGGTGTCGCGCCCGGTGGCGATGGTGATCATGGCGGTGCTTGGCGATGGAGATCACAAGCACAAGATGATGATGGCCATATCATATCACTTATATTGATTGCATGTGATGTTTATCCTTTATGCATCTTATCTTGCTTTGATCGACGGTAGCATTATAAGATGATCTCTCACTAAAATTATCAAGAAGTGTTCTCCCCGAGTATGCACCGCTATGAAAGTTCTTCGTCGAGACACCACGTGATGATCGGGTGTGATAGGCTCTACGTTCAAATACAACGGGTGCAAAACAGTTGCACACGCAGAATACTCAAAGTTAAACTTGACGAGCCTAGCATATAACAGATATGGCCTCGGAACACAGAGACCGAAAGGTCGGCGTGAATCATATAGTAGATATGATCAACATAGTGATGTTCACCATTGAAACTACTCCATCTCACGTGATGATCGGACATGGTTTAGTTGATTTGGATCACGTGATCACTTAGATGACTAGAGAGATGTCTGCCTAAGTGGGAGGTTTTTAATATGATTAATCAAACTTAAATTTATCATGAACTTAGTACCGATAGTATTTTGCTTGTCTATGTTTGATGTAGATAGATGGCTCGTACGTTGTTCCGTTGAATTTTAATGCGTTCCTTGAGAAAGCAAAGTTGAAAGATGATGGTAGCAATTACACGGATCGGGTCCGTAATTCGAGGATTATCCTCATTGCTGCGGAAAAATTACGTCTGGAAGCACCGGGTAGCGAACTGCTTCGCAGATCTTGAGCCAAGTTATGAACGTCCGGCAAAGCAGCTGATGACTACTCTATAGTTCAGTGTGCCATGCTTTACGGCTTAGAACCGGGTCTTCAACGACGTTTTGAACGTCATGGAGCATATGAGATGTTCCAGGAGTTGAAGTTAATATTTCAAGCAAATGCCCGGATTGAGAGATATGAAGTCTCCAATAAGTTCTATAGCTGCAAGATGGAAGAGAATAGTTACAAGGAGCACATACTCAAAATGTCCGGGTATAACAATCACTTAATTCAATTTGGGAGTTAATCTTCCGGATGATAGTGTCATTGATGTAATTCTCCAATCATCGCCACCAAGCTACAAGAGCTTCGTGATGAACTATAATATGCAAGGGATGACTAAGACAATTCTCGAGCTCTTCGCGATCTTTGAAAGCTGCGGAGGTAGAAATCAAGAAAGAGCATCAAGTGTTGATGGTCAGCAAGACCACTAGTTTCAAGAAAAGGGCAAAGGGAAGTAGAAGGAAACTTCAAAAGAACAGCAAGAAAGTTGCCGATCAAGAGAAGAAACCCAAGTCCGGACCTAAGCCCGAAATCGAGTGTTTTTACCGCAAGCACCGGACAATCGGAAGCGGAACTGCCCCAAGTATTTGGCGGATAAAAGGATGGCAAGGTGAACAAAGGTATATGTGATATACATGTTATTGATGTGTACCTTACTAATACTCATGATAGTACTGGTATTTGATACTGGTTACATTGCTAATATTTGCAACTCAAACAGGAACTACGGATTAAGCGAAGATTGGCTAAGGACGAGGTGACGGCGCGCTGTTGGAAATGGTTCCAAAGTCGATGTGATCGCAATCGGCACACTACCTCTACATCTACCTTCTGGATTAGTTTTAGACCTAAATAATTGTTATTTGGTGCCGCGTTGAGCATGAACATTATATCTGGATCTTGTTTATTGCGTAGACGGTTATTCATTTAAATCCGAGAATAATGGTTGTTCTATTTATATGAGTAATATCTTTTATGGTCATGCACCCTTGAAGAATGGTCTATTCTTGTTGAATCTCGACAGTAGTGATACACATATTCATAATGTTGAAGCCAAAAGATGCAGAGTTGATAATGATAGTGCAACTTATTTGTGGCCTTGCCGTTTAGGTCATATCGGTGTAAAACGCATGAAGAAACTCCATCTTGATGGGCTTCGGAATCACTTGATTATGAATCACTTGGTACTTGCGTAACCGTGCCTCATGGGCAAGATGACAAAACGCCGTTCTCCGGAACTATGGAGCGTGCAACTGATTTGTTGGAAATCATACATACCGATGTTTGTGGTCCAATGAATGTTGAGGCACTTGGCGGGTATCGTTATTTTCTCACCTTCACAGATGATTTGAGCAGATATGGGTATATCTACTTAATGAAACACAAATCTGAAACATTTGAAAAGTTCAAAGAATTTCAGAGTGAAGTGGAAAATCATCGTAACAAGAAAATAAAGTTTCTACGATCTGATCGTGGAGGAGAATATTTGAGTTACGAGTTTGGTTTACATTTGAAACAATGTGGAATAGTTTCACAACTCACGCCACCAGGAACACCACTGAGAAATGGTGTGTCCGAACGTCAGAATCGTGCTTTACTAGATATGGTGCGATCTATGATGTCGATTTCCGATTTACCGCTATCATTTGGGGTTATGCTTTAGAGACGGCCGCATTCACGTTAAATAGGACACCGTCAAAATCCGTTGAGACGACGCCTTATGAACTGTGGTTTGGCAAGAAACCAAAGTTGTCGTTTCTTAAAGTTTGGGGCTGCGATGCTTATGTAAAGAAACTTCAACCAGATAAGCTCGAACCCAAATCGGAAAAATGTGTCTTCATAGGATACCCAAAGGAGACTGTTGGGTACACCTTCTATCACAGATCTGAAGGCAAGATTTTTGTTGCTAAATTCGGATCCTTTCTAGAGAAGGAGTTTCTCTCGAAAGAAGTGAGTGGGAGAAAAGTGGAACTTGATGAGATAACTATATCTACTCCCTTGTTGGGAAGTAGTTCATCACAAGAAATGGTTCCTGTGACAACTACACCAATTAGTGAGGAAACTAATGATGATGATCATGAAGTTTGAGATCAAGTTACTCTTGAACCTCGTGAGGTCAACCAGAGTAAAATACGCGCAGTGAATGCGGTAATCCTATTCGGAAGTCATGTTACTTGACCATGGCGAACCTACAAACTATGAAGAAGCGATGGTGAGCCCAGATTCCGCAAAATGGCTGGAAGCCATGAAATCTGAGATGGGATCCATGTATGAGAACAAAGTATGGACTTTGGTTGACTTGCCCGATGATCGGCAAGCCATTGAAAATAAATGGATCTTTAAGAAGAAGACTGACGCCGATGGTAATATAACCGTCTATAAAGCTCGACTTGTTGCGAAAGGTTTTCGACAAGTTCAAGGGGTTGACTACGATGAGACTTTCTCACCCGTAGCGATGCTTAAGTCTGTCCGAATCATGTTAGCAATTGCCGCATTTTATGATTATGAAATTTGGCAAATGGATGTAAAAACTGCATTCTTGAATGGATTTCTAGAAGAAGAGTTGTATATGATGCAACCAGAAGGTTTTGTCAATCCAAAAGGTGCTAACAAAGTGTGCAAGCTCCAACGATCAATTTATGGTCCGGTGCAAGCCTCTCGGAGTTGGAATAAACGCTTTGATAGTGTGATCAAAGCATATGGGTTTTACAGCACTTTTGGAGAAGCCTTGTATTTACAAGAAAGTGAGTGGGACCTCTCGTAGCATTTACGATATTATATGTGGACGACATATTATTAATTGGAAATGATATAGAATTTCTGGATGGCATAAAAGGATACTTGAATAAAAGTTTTTCAATGAAAGACCTCGGTGAAGCTGCTTACATATTGGGCATCAAGATCTATAGAGATAGATCAAGACGCTTAATTGGACTTTCACAAAGCACATACCTTGATAAAATTTTGAAAAAGTTCAAAATGGATCAAGCAAAGAAAGGTTTTTGCACTGTGTTGCAAGGTGTAAGATTGAGTAAGACTCAATGCCCGACCACAGCAGTAAGATAGAGAGAAAATGAAAGATGTTCCCTATGCTTCAGCCATAGGCTCTATCATGTATGCAATCTTGTGTACCAGACTGACGTATGCTTAGCTATAAGCTTGGCGGGGAAGGTACCAAAGTAATCCAGGAATGGATCATCGGACCGGTCAAGAACATCCTGAAATACACGAAAAGGACTAAGGATATGTTTCTCGTATATGGAGGTGACAAAGAGCTAGTCGTAAATGGTTACGTCGACGAAGCTTTGACAATCGATCCGGACGATTCTAAATCGCAAACCGGATACGTGTTTTTATTAAACGGTGGAGCTGTCGGTTGGTGCAGTTCTAAACAAAGCGCCGTGGCGGGATCTACATGTGAAGCGGAGTACATAGCTGCTTGAGCGGCGAATGAAGGAGTCTGGATGAAAGAGTTCATTTCGATCTAGGTGTCATACCTAGTGCATCGGGACCGATGAAGATCTTCTGTGACAATACTGGTGCAATTGCCTTGGCAAAGGAATCCAGATTTCACAAGAGGACCAAGCACATCAAGAGACGCTTCAATTCCATTCGGGACCAAGTCCAAGTGGGAGACATAGAGATTTGCAAAATACATACGGATCTGAATGTTGCGGAGACCCGTTGACTAAGCCTTTTCCACGAGCAAAACATGATCAGCACCAAGACTCCATGGGTGTTAGAATCATTACTCTGTAATCTAGATTATTGACTCTAGTGCAAGTGGGAGATGAAGGAAATATGCCCTAGAGGCAATAATAAAGTTATTATTTATTTCCTTATATCATGATGAATGTTTATTATTCATGCTAGAATTGTATTAACCGGAAACATAATACATGTGTGAATATATAGACAAACGGTATGTCACTAGTATGCCTCTACTTGACTAGCTTGTTAATCAAAGATGGTTATGTTTCCTAACCATAAACAAGGAGTTGTTATTTGATTAACAAGGTCACATCATTAGTAGAATGATCTCGATTGACATGACCCATTCCGTTAGCTTAACACTTGATCGCTTAGTATGTTAATGCTTTCTTCATGACCTATACATGTTCCTATAACTATGAGATTATGCAACTCCGTTTACCGGAGGAACACTTTGGTACTACCAAACGCCACAACGTGAATCGGGTGATTATAAAGGAGTACTACAGGTGTCTCCAAAGGTACTTGTTGGGTTGGCGATTTCGAGATTAGGTTTTGTCACTCCGATTGTCGGAGAGGTATCTCCAGGCCTTCTCGGTAATGCACATCACTTAAGCCTTGCAAGCATTACAACTAATAAGTTAGTTGTGAGATGATGTATTACGGAACGAGTAAAGAGACTTACCGGTAACTAGATTGAACTAGGTATTGGATACCGACGATCGAATCTCGGGTAAGTAACATACCGATGACAAAGGGAACAACGTATGTCGTTATGCGGTTTGACCGATAAAGATCTTCGTAGAATATGTAGGAACCAATATGGGCATCCAGGTTCCGCTATTGGTTATTGACCGAGAATGGTTCTAGGTCATGTCTACATAGTTCTCGAACCCGTAGGGTCCGCACGCTTAACGCTTCGATGACAGTTCATAATGAGTTTATAAGTATTGATGCACCGAAGTTTGTTCGAGTCCCAGATGTGATCACGGACATGACGAGGAGTCTCGAAATGGTCGAGACATAAAGATTGATATATTGGAAGCCTATGTTTGGACTTGGAAGGGTTCCGAGTGAAATCGGAATTTACCGAGTACCGGAGGTTACCGAACCCCCGGAACTACATGGGCCATAGTGGGCCTTGGTGGAAAGGAGAGAGGGCCAGCCCTAGGTGGTCGCCCCCCTTCCCCTAGTCCTATTAGGACTAGGAAAGGTGGGCCGCCCCCTCTCTCTCTTTCCCCTCCGGAATCCTAATCCAACTAGGATTGGAGGGAGTCCTACTCCCGGAGGGAGTAGGACTCCTTGCGCCTCCCCTTGAGCCGCCACCTCCCCTTGGCTCCTTTATATACGGGGCAAGGGGCACCCCGAAGACACAAGTTGATCTACGGATCGTTCCTTAGCCGTGTGCGGTGCCCCTCCACCATATTCCACTTCGGTCATATCGTCGTAGAGCTTAGGCGAAGCCTGCCACGGAGAAGTCATATCGTCATGAGCTTAGGCGAAGCCCCGCGTCGGTGGAGCATCAACATCGCCACCACGTCGTCGTCTTGTGGAACTCATCCCGACACTTTGCTGGATCGGAGTCCGGGGATCGCCATCGAGCTGAGCGTGTGCGTAACTCGGAGGTGCCGTGACGCTCGGTGCTTGGATCGGTCGGATCGTGAAGACGCACGACTACATCAACCGCGTTGTTATAACGCTTCCGCTTTCGGTCTCACGAGTGCGTGGACGGACACTCTCCCCTCTCGTTGCTATGCCATCACCATGGTCTTGCGTGATCGTAGGAAAATTTTTGAAATTACTGCGTTCCCCAACAGGGCGGAGGTCATCGTGGAGCCCAAGACGGCGTCACCCCAGGGCTTTTCGCAGGCGAAGACCGCTTTTGTCAGGATAGCTTGTACTAGCTGTCTCCCTTCAAATTTGCCCGCCGTTGTTGGCTCCCTTCCGCTCAACATTTGGGAAGAGGACCAGGCCTCTATAAATAGGACTAGCCACCACAAAGAGTGGGGGCAGGCAGTTCATCAACTCCTCACACCACAAGTTCATACGCACAAGAACACCTCATCCTCGGGAGGCTGTTCTTCTCTTGTACTTATTCCTCATCAGCCCAAGAGGCAATCCATCCACCACCACACTGGAGTAGGGTATTACACCACAACGGTGGCCCGAACCAGTATAAACCTCGTGTCTCTTTCTATGTTGTGAGTTCGTCGAGTTCGTCCGCAAGATCTTAGCGAGCTTGAGCGTAGATCGGTAGGAGGGAAAGACTTCGCGCGCACCCCAGTGTTCGAACCTTAAGGGTTTGCCAGAACCCCACATCGGACAGTCGTCGACGGGGCGGTAGCGCAGGAGCTCGTTCGCCGCGATGAGCGCGGCTCGTGCATCCATGGGAGTGTGGTGCACGTGAGACGAAGAACCGGTAGGGGTCAGTGATGGAGTAGCAGTGCAGCCATCCTGCCGCACCGAAGGATGCAGCATGGACGTCTGCTACTCGTTCCCCGTCGGGCCGGTGGCAGCGTTGGCGGCGGGAGACGGAGAACAACGAGGTGGCCCGCCAACGGGAGCCGTCTGAGCGATGCGGTCGGCGAGGGCAGCCCGACGCTCAGCTCGAGCACAATGAGCGTCCGCCATGGAGACAACGGAGCGATGGAGCGACGAACAGACGGAAGGGAAGCTACAACGCACCCCTACCTGGCGCGCCAAATGTCGGATGTGGGGTTCCGCAAACCGTTAAGGTTCGAACACTGGGGTGGGCTACCTCTTGAGCACTGCGTTGGATTTCCCCGAAGAGGAGAGGATGATGCAGCAAAGTAGCGTAAGTATTTCCCTCAGTTTTTGAGAACCAAGGTATCAATCCAGTAGGAGGCCATGCGCGAGTCCCTCGTACCTACACAAAATGATAGCTCAACGCAACCAACGCGATTAGGGGTTGTCAATACCTTCACGGTCACTTCCGAGAGTGAGATCTGATAGAGATGATAGATAATATTTTTGGTATTTTGATATAAAGCTGCAAGGTAAAATAGAAAGGCAAAGTAAAAAGCAAAGCAATAATAAAGTGATTGGAAATTGATATGATGAGAATAGACCCGGGGGCCATAGGTTTCACTAGTGGATTCTCTCAAGAGCATAAGTATTTCTACGGTGGGTGAACAAATTACTGTCGAGCAATTGACAGAATTGAGCATAGTTATGAGAATATCTAGGCATGATCATGTATATAGGCATCACGTCTGAGACAAGTAGACCGACTCACCTGCATCTACTACTATTACTCCACTCATCGACCGCTATCCAAAGATGCATCTAGAGTATTAAGTTAATGAAAATAGAGTAACACCTTAAGCAAGATGACATGATGTAGAGGGATAAATTCATGCAATATGATATAAACCCCATCTTGTTATCCTTGATGGCAACAATACGATACGTGCCTTGCTGCCCCTTCTGTCACTGGGTAAGGACATCGCAAGATTGAACCCAAAGCTAAGCACTTCTCCCGTTGCAAGAAAAACCAATCTAGTAGGCCAAACCAAACTGGTAATTCGAAGAGACTTGCAAAGATAACCAATCATACATAAAAGAATTCAGAGAAGATTCGAATATTGTTCATAGACAATCTTGATCATAAACCCACAATTCATCGGTCTCAACAAACACACCGCAAAAGGAAGATTACATCGAATAGATCTCCACGAGAGAGGGGGAGAACATTGTATTGAGATCCAAAAAGAGAGAAGAAGCCATCTAGCTACTAACTATGGACCCGAAGGTCTGAGGTAAACTACTCACACTTCATCGGAGGGGCAATGGTGATGATGTAGAAGCCCTCCGTGGTGGATTCCCCTTCCGGTGGAGCTCTGGAACAGGCCCCAAGATGGGATCTCGTGGATACAGAAAGTTGCGGCAGTGGAATTAGGTTTTTGCCTCCGTATCTGATCTTTTGGGGGTACGTAGGTATATATAGGAGGAAGAAGTACGTCGGTGGAGCTTGAGGGGCCCACGAGGCGGGGCGCCCTAGGCGCCCTCCACCTCGTGACCGCCTCGTGGCTTTCTTGACGGAGGTCCAAGTCTCCTGGTCTTATCTGATGAGCAAATCACGTTCCCGAAGGTTTCATTCCGTTTGGACTCTGTTTGATATTCAGTTTCTTCGAAACACTGAAATAGGCAAAAAAACAGCAATTCTGGACTGGGCCTCTGGTTAATAGGTTAGTCCCAAAAGTAATATAAAGGTGGAAAATAAAGCCCAATATAGTCCAAAAAGTAGATAATATAGCATGGAGCAATCAAAAATTATAGATACGTTGGAGATGTATCAGGCATCCCCAAGCTTAATTCCTGCTCGTCCTCGAGTAGGTAAATGATAAAAAGAGAATTTTTGATGCGGGGTGCTACTTGGCATAATTTCAATGTAAATATTCTTAATTGTGGTATGAATATTCAGATCTGTAAGATTCAAGACAAAAGTTCAAATTGACATAAAAATAATAATACTTCAAGCATACTAACAAAGCAATTATGTCTTCTCAAAATAACATGGCCAAAGAAAGTTATCCCTACAAAATCATATAGTCTGGCTATGCTCTATCTTCACCACACAAAGTATTTAAATCATGCACAACCCCGATGGCAAGCCAAGCAATTGTTTCATACTTTAACATTTTCAAAACTTTTTCAATCTTCACACAATACATGAGCGTGAGCCATGGATATAGCACTATATGTGGAATAGGATGGTGGTTGTGGAGAAGACAAAAAGAGGGGAAGATAGTCTCACATCAACTAGGCGTATCAACGGGCTATGGAGATGCCCATCAATAGATATCAATGTGAGTGACTAGGGATTGCCATGCAACGGATGCACTAGAGCTATAAGTATATGAAAGCTCAACAAAAGAAACTAAGTGGGTGTGCATCCAACTCGCTTTCTCACGAAGACCTAGGGCAATTTGAGAAAGCCCATCATTGGAATATACAAGCCAAGTTCTATAATGTAAAATTCCCACTAGTATATGAAAGTGACAAAATGAGAGACTCTCTATCATGAAGATTATGGTGCTACTTTGAAGCACAAGTGTGGTAAAAGGATAGTAACATTGTCCCTTTTCTATTTTTCTCTCATTTTTTATTTGGGCCTTTTCACTTTTTTATGGCCTCTTTTTTTCTTTTATATTTTTTTATTATTTTTCGTCCGGAGTCTCATCCCGACTTATGGGGGAATCATAGTCTCCATCATCCTTTCCTCACTTGGGATAATGCTCTAAAAATGATGATCATCACACTTTTATTTTTCTTACAACTCAACAATTACAACTCAATTCTTAGAACAAAATATGACTCTATATGAATGCCTCCGTGTGTGCGGGATATGCAATGAATCAAGAGTGACGTGTATGAAAGAATTATGAACGGTGGCTTTGCCACAAATACGATGTCAACTACATGATCATGCTAGCAATATGACAATGATGGAGCATGTCATAATAAACGGAACGGTGGAAAGTTGCATGGCAATATATCTCGGAATGGCTATGGAAATGCCATGATAGGTAGGTATGGTGGCTGTTTTGAGGAAATAATATGGTGGGTGTATGATACCGGTGAAAAGTGCGCGGTATTAGAGAGGCTAGCAATGGTGGAAGGAAGGAAAAAATGCGTATAATCCATGGACTCAACATTAGTCATAAAGAACTCATATACTTATTGCAAAAATTTAGAAGTTATCTTACGCGCATGCTCCTAGGGGGATAGATTGGTAGGAAAAGACCATCGCTCATCCCCGACCGCCACTCATAAGGAAGACAATCAATAAATAAATCATGCTCCGACTTCATCACATAACGGTTCACCATACGTGCATGCTACGTGAATCACAAACTTTAACACAAGTATTTCTCAAATTCACAACTACTCAACTAGCATGACTCTAATATCACCATCTTCATATCTCAAAACAATTATCAAGCATCAAACTTTTGTTAGTATTCAACGCAATCAAAAGAAAGTTTTACAAATCTTGAATACCAAGCATATTATTATTATTAAGCAAATTACCATGCTAAGACTCTCAAAATAATCTAAGTGAAGCATGAGAGATCAATAGTTTCTATAAAACAAATCCACCACCGTGCTCTAAAAGATCTAAGTGAAGCACTAGAGCAAAACTATAAAGCTCAAAAGGTATAAGTGAAGCACATAGAGCAAAACTATAAAGCTCAAAAGATATAAGTGAAGCATATAGAGTATTCTAACAAATTCCAATTCATGTATGGCTCTCTCAAAAGGTGTGTACAGCAAGGATGATTGTGGTAAACTAAAAGGCAAAGACTCAAATCATACAAGACACTCCAAGTAAAACACATGTCATGTGGTGAATAAAAATATAGCTCCAAGTAAAATTACCGTTGGAAGTAGACGAAAGAGGGGATGCCTTCCGGGGCATCCCCAAGCTTTGAATTTTTGGTGTCCTTGGATTATCTTGGGGGTGCCTTGGGCATCCCCAAGCTTAGGCTCTTGCCACTCCTTTTTCCATAATCCATCAAAAGATTTCACCCAAAACTTGAAAACTTCACAACACAAAACTCAACAGAAATCTGGTAAGCTCCGTTAGCGAAAGAAAATAAAAGACCACTTCAAGGTACTGTAATGAACTCATTCTTTATTTATATTGGTGTTAAACCTACTGTATTCCAACTCTCTATGGATTATTAACTATTCTACTAGCCATAGATTCATCAAAATAAGCAAACAACACACGAAAAACAGAATCTGTCAAAAACAGAACAGTCTGTAGTAATCTGTAACTAACACAAACTTCTGGAACTCCAAAAAATCATAAAAAATAGGACGACCTAGGAAATTTGTTTATTGATTAGCAGCAATTGGAATCAGTATTTTATCACGTTCTGGTGAATTTTAAGATTTGTTTTCGTGAACAGAAAGTTTCTGGAAATTACAGCAAGATCAAATAACTATCATCCAAGAAGATCCTATAGGTTTAACTTGGCACAAACACTAATTAAAAGACAAAACCACATTTAAACAGAAGGTAGATGGATCATTTATTCCTAAACAGAAACAAAAACAAAAAACTAAAATAAAATTGGGTTGCCTCCCAACAAGCGCTATCGTTTAACGCCCCTAGCTAGGCATAAAAGCAAGGATAGATCTAGGTATTGCCATCTTTGGTAGGCAATGCATAAGTGGCTCTCATGATAGATTCATATGGTAATTTTATTTTCTTTCTAGGGAAGTGTTCCATGCCTTTCTTTAATGGAAATTGGAATCTAATATTCCCTTCCTTCATATCAATAATTGCACCAATCATTCTAAGGAAAGGTCTACCAAGAATAATAGGACAAGAAGTGTTGCAGTCTATATCAAGAACGATAAAATCTACGGGCACATAATTCCTATTTACAACAATAAGAACATCATCAATTCTTCCCATAGGTTTCTTAATAGCGGAATCCGCAAGATGCAAGTTTAGAGAGCAATCATCAAAATCACGGAAATCTAGCAAATTACACAAAGTTTTGGGAATAGTGGAAACACTAGCACCCGAATCACATAAAGCATAAAATTCATAATCCTTAATCTTAATTTTAATAGTTGGTTCCCACTCATCATAGAGTTTTCTAGGGATAGAAACTTCCAACTCAAGTTTTTCTCCATAAGATTGCATCAAGGCATCAACGATATATTTAGTAAATGCTTTATTTTGACTATAAGCATGAGGAGAATTTAGCACGGATTGTAACAAGGAAATACAATCAATTAAAGAGCAACTTTCATAATTAAATTCCTTGAAATCCAAAATATTGGGTTTAGCAACATCTAGGGTTTTATTCTTTTCATTCCCACTTTTATCAATTTCATCATCAAGATCTAAATACTCCGAATTTTTGGAACGCCGTCTAGGTAAGGGTAGATCATATTCAGTTTCATCAAGATTCATATTGCAAAACAAAGATTTGATAGGGGACACATCAATAACTTTTAGATCTTCATCTTGATTTTCATAGGAATTGGAAGAACACGCTTTAATAAAGGCATCTTTAAGAGTACGAATCCTAGCGGTTCTTTCCTTGCACTCATCAATGGAAATTCTCATAGATTTGAGATACTCATTGATATCATGCTTAGGAGGAATAGATCTAAGCTTTAAAGAATCAACATCAAGAGAAATTCTATCAACTTTCCTAGCCAATTCATCAACTTTAAGTAATTTCTCTTCAAGCAAAGCATTAAAATTCTTTTGAGAATTCATAAAATCTTTAACACTAGTCTCAAATTCAGAGGGCATCTTATTAAAATTCCCATAAGAGTTGTTGTTGGAATTTCCATAATTATTAGAAGGATTACTAGGATAAGGCCTAGGATTAAAATTCCCTCTATACGCATTGTTACCAAAATTATTCCTACCAACAAAATTCACATCCATAGATTCATTATTATTCTCAATCAAAGTAGACAAAGGCATATCATTAGGATCAGAAGAAACACTCTTAGTAGCAAACAATTTCATAAGTTTATCCATCTTTCCACTCAAAACATTAATCTCTTCTATCGCACACACTTTCTTATTAGTAGATCTTTCAGTGTGCCATTGAGAATAATTAACCATAATATTATCTAGGAGTTTAGTAGCATCTCCTAAAGTGATTTCCATAAAAGTGCCTCCCGCGACCGAATCTAAAAGATTTCTAGAAGCAAAATTCAATCCGGCATAATTTTTTTGTATAATCATCCACAAATTCAAACCATGAGTAGGGCAATTACATTATCATTAATTTCATTCTCTCCCAAGCTTGTGCAACATGTTCATGATCAAGTTGCTTAAAATTCATAATATCGTTTCTAAGAGAGATGATCTTAGCGGGAGGAAAATACTTAGAGATAAAAGCATCTTTGCACTTGTTCCATGAATCAATACTATTTTTAGGCAAAGACGAAAACCAAGCTTTAGCACGATCTCTAAGCGAAAAAGGAAATAGCTTCAATTTAACAATATAATTATCAACATCCTTCTTCTTTTGCATATCACATAAATCAACGAAGCTATTTAGATGAGTAGCGGCATCTTCACTAGGAAGGCCGGCGAATTGATCTTTCATAACAAGATTCAACAAAGCAGTATTGATTTCATAAGATTCGGTATTGGCAAGAGGAGCAATCGGAGTGCTAAGGAAATCATTATTGTTGGTAATGGTATAGTCATACAATTTGGTATTGTCTTGAGCCATCGCGACAAACAAGCAATCCAACACACGAGCAAACAAAAAGCAAGCGAGAAAAAGGCAAACGGAAAAGAGAGGGCGAATAAAACGGCAAGGGTGAAGTGGGGGAGAGGAAAATGAGAGGCAAATGGCAAATAATGTAGTGCGGGAGATAGGGATTGTGATGGGTACTTGGTATGTTGACTTTTGCGTAGACTCCCCGGCAACGGCGCCAGAAATTCTTCTTGCTACCTCTTGAGCACTGCGTTGGATTTCCCCGAAGAGGAGAGGATGATGCAGCAAAGTAGCGTAAGTATTTCCCTCAGTTTTTGAGAACCAAGGTATCAATCCAGTAGGAGGCCACACGCGAGTCCCTCGTACCTACACAAAATGATAGCTCAACGCAACCAACGCGATTAGGGTTGTCAATCTCTTCATGGTCACTTACGAGAGTGAGATCTGATAGAGATGATAGATAATATTTTTTGGTATTTTTGATATAAAGATGCAAGGTAAAATAGAAAGGCAAAGTAAAAAAGCAAAGCAATAATAAAGTGATTGGAAATTGATATGATGAGAATAGACGCGGGGGCCATAGGTTTCACTAGTGGCTTGTCTCAAGAGCATAAGTATTTCTACGGTGGGTGAACAAATTACTGTTGAGCAATTGATGAAATTGAGCATAGTTATGAGAATATCTAGGCATGATCATGTATATAGGCATCACGTCCGAGACAAGTAGACCGACTCACCTGCATCTACTACTATTACTCCACTCATCGACCGCTATCCAGCATGCATCTAGAGTATTAAGTTAGTGAAAACAGAGTAATGCCTTAAGCAAGATGACATGATGTAGATGGATAAATTCATGCAATATGATATAAACCCCATCTTGTTATCCTCGATGGCAACAATACAATAAGTGCCTTGCTGCCCCTTCTATCACTGGGTAAGGACACCGCAAGATTGAACCCAAAGCTAAGCATTTCTCCCATTGCAAGAAAAACCAATCTAGTAGGCCAACCAAACTGATAATTCGAAGAGACTTGCAAAGATAACCAATCATACATAAAAGAATTCAGATAAGATTCAAATATTGTTCATAGATAATCTTGATCATAAACCCACAATTCATCAGTCTCAACAAACTCACCGCAAAAAGAAGATTACATAGATCTCCACGAGAGAGGGGGAGAACATTGTATTGAGATCCAAAAAGAGAGAAGAAGCCATCTAGCTACTAACTATGGACCCGAAGGTCTGAGGTAAACTACTCACACTTCATTGGAGGGGCTATGGTGATGATGTAGAAGCCCTCCATGGTGGATTCCCCTTCCGGCGGAGCTCCGGAACAGGCCTCAAGATGGGATCTCGTGGATACAAAAAGTTGCTGCGGTGGAATTAGGTTTTTGGCTCCGTATCTGATCGTTCGGGGGTACGTAGGTATATATAGGAGGAAGGAGTATGTCGGTGGAGCTTCGAGGGGCCCACAAGGTAGGGGGGCGCCCCCTAGGGGGGGCACCCTCCACCCTCGTGACTGCCTCGTAGCTTTCTTGACGGAGGGTCCAAGTCTCCTGGGTCTTATCTGATGAGCAAATCACGTTCCCGAAGGTTTCATTCCGTTTGGACTCCGTTTGATATTCCGTTTCTTCAAAACACTGAAATAGGCAAAAACAGCAATTCTGGGCTGGGCCTCCGGTTAATAGGTTAGTCCCAAAAGTAATATAAAAGTGGAATATAAAGCCCAATATAGTCCAAAACAGTAGATAATATAGCATGGAGCAATCAAAAATTATAGATACGTTGGAGACGTATCAGGGTGCGCGCGAAGTCTTTCCCTCCTACCGATCTACGCCCTGGCTCGCTAGGATCTCGTGGACGAACTCGACAAACTCGCAACACAGAAAGACACGAGGTTTATACTGGTTCGGGCCACCATTGTGGTGCAATACCCTACTCCAGTGTGGTGGTGGTGGATTGCCTCTAGGGCTGATGAAAAGTACAGCGGAAGAACAGCCTCCTGAGGTTGAGGTGTTCTTGTGAGTAGCTCTCGATCGGGTTGGATTAAGCTAAGATGAGATGCCTCTACTATGGTGGCTAGCTCTACTTATATAGGCCCTGGTCCTCTTCCCAAATATCGAGCGGGAAGGGAGCCAACAACGGCGGGCAAATTTAAAGGGGGACAACTAGTACAAGCTATCCTGACAAAAGCGGTCTTCGCCTATGAAAAGCTCTGGGTGACGCCGTCTTGGGCTCCACGATGACCTCCGTCTTGCCGTCCTCCTGGTCTTGGTCTCGTTGCACCAATATGGCAACCTTTGCCTGATGCCTCGGTACTCTTCGCCTGGGCTGGCCTCCTTAGCACCAAAGAGGAAACAAGGACGCTGCGCGCGCTGGCGCCTTCCTGGTGCCCACTTGGTGCCGTGCGTCATGGCTCACGTCACGAGGGCCTCATGAGGTTTGCCCCGCCTTGATATCTCCCCTCCTTGTGAGCCTGCCTGGCTAGGCCACTCCAGAGGAGGTCTTGCGTCGTCCGCCTCGCGAGGCTTGGACCCTCGCGAGGGTCTTGGATGCCTTGTTGATGAAGATGGGCCGTACGGCCTGCTGGCTTAGCCACAATGTGGGACACAGGCAGGCAAGTCTGGGGACCCCCTTTCCTAGAACGCCGACAGATTCCGCCCCCGAACAAGGTTCATCCAAACTTGCTAGCATCCGAAGACATGAGGTCACTTAGCCTCGAAGGCCATCCGTATTGGTGTGAGTAGTACTTATGACTAATGTGAGTTTGTGTACTATAAGCACTTCAACCTATCCATATTTTGCTAGCCTCTTCAGTACAGTGCATTGCCTGTCCTCACCTCGGGACTTGGTGCAAACTTCATCGGTGCATATCATATCATATTTTATTGCATTTAGACTTGCGATCCTCGAAATTCTAAGCAACTCAAGGACCCACAAAGAGAGTTGGGGATTTCACCGTTTTCATATTTGAATTTTTATCAAATATCGAAACGAGGATCATTTGTTTTAATTATTTTTCTCTCCAAAATATTTGATATTAAAATATGTGAGAGGAGATAATATGACTTCTCCAAAATAAATGAAATATTGGAGGAAAAATATTAAAATCAAATATTTGATTTTATTCAGATTTTATTGCTATTTTATTTGCATAGGAAAAATATGCTTTTCAAAATTGCATTATAGGCCCAAATAAATGTTCACCTTGTCCGTCTTATTTTTAGAGGGCGGGGAAAATTTATTTCGGTATTTTTGGAGTCCGTTTAGTACTCTTTTTCTTTCCTTTTTTGCACGTCGAAATTATTAAAAAAAAACCGACTTCGGGCCGCATTACCCGCCAGAGACCTTGGTAAGCACTTTATAAGCCGCCAACCTACTGACCCACCCAGCCGCCCTTGTCAGCCCTAGCCGTCGCCGCCGCTGCTGCCTTGCCGCCGTCGCCGCCGCCGCCTGCCGTCGCCGCCGCCTGCCGTCGCCGCCGCGCTGGATCTCGCCGTTGACCGCCGTTGACCAGTCGCTTTTCTACGGATAACCCCGTTTTTTATTTTTCTTCAGTTTTTTTCGATAGATCGGTTTTTCCGACGGTTTATTTATTTTGCGGACATTCGACCGTTCTTTCTTTTAAACGAACGCCGTTCACTCGTTAGTCACAGACAGCGAACGCTCGTCCGTTAGCCTGTTCGTCAGTTTTCTTTTTCTCGGATTTTTCGCGATTATTTCCGATCGCGATTTCTGATCCGATTTTCGTTTTTGCGTATCTTTTTGCTCGTTTATCGGAATCAGGCGATTCAAGCGCCTAGATCTTAGTCTCGAAGCCCTCTTTCTGTTTAACCAACTTGAACAAGATTTTGGTATTGTAAAATTTGACTTTAGTCCAGATTAGTAAACGGATCTTGTTTCTTTCGCACTTTGTGTTTCAGTGCTTTGTTTGATTTGATTCTTTTGGCAAACCGGAGTTCTTAAGTTGAACCTTCTGGTTAGATCTTGTTATTTGAGTTTTAACCATGCATCTTTGCTTGATTGCTTATGTATGTTATTGCTTGTTTGGGATAGAATTCCCAGAGTGCGAAGCGTGCTACTACGAGTCACTAGGTTTTGCGGATCGTCAGCAAGGCAAGTAACACATTGACCATACTCCTTTCATACCTAGTTTTTATGCATTAGTTCCAATCCTCAAACACTGTATGATTAGGATGTGATTAACTTGTGGGTATTGGGAAGTAGTTGATGAGGTAGAACCTATTACCTGTTTTATTATCAAACCCTTGGGAGTTACTTCTACGTATGCTCATATTGCTCTGCTATGCTCGTAGACGTGATTTGGGTGAGTGAGTCCATGAAAGATGTGAGATTGTTAATTAATGGTTCAACTTAAGGTGGCAACTTTAATACACATCTGGGTGGATTGCTTGTTGGGGCACCTGGGGAATCCAGTGTTGTCCTAGGAGATCCCGGGGTATCCATGTGATCATCCTACAGTCCGCCACCCAGACTCAAAGGGATCGTGAGATATTTCATGCTAGAAACTTCCGTGTGTAGCCACAAGCTATTATGGGCTCTAGCATAGTTGAGTATGTTGCATGACCTCTTCCAGTGGTAGGCTAGCAGATTTAGAGGGATGTAGGTTGGTACTGTCTACCCGGGGTTAGAGTTAATGCTTCTGAAAGACTGTGTCTCGGTCATCCATTTCTCAAACACCATTTAGTGCAAGAAATTCAACGGAGGAGATCGAGTCTTGTGGGGAAAAGTGCGCAAACCTCTGCAGAGTGTACAATCTAATCATGGTTAGCCGTGTCCCTGGTTATGTACAATCTTGAGTATCTAGTACTTGGATTATCAAATGTATCTCATCACTCTATTTTAATATGTTGGGTTGATAATTACTTTTAATTGGGATTGAGGTGGAGGTACCTTCTCAATGATGTTTCAACTACCATGATAGTTAAATAAAATTCATTCCTTTGTTGTAGGAAAAAATTGGCTTTTCGCAAAAACATATAACCATAGAGCCTCCACCGGCCATATATGTATGTAGTGATAGCTTTTATCTGTTCATTGCTCTACTATGTTACATTGCCAGCATATTCCATGTGCTGACCCATTTTCGGGCTGCAACGTATTATGTTGCAGACTTTTCAGACGACGAGTAAAGGTGCGATAGGTCGTTGTCAGGCACTCAGCTATGTCGTTGGAGTTGATGGACTCACTTTATCTTCCAAGCCTTCCGCTGTTATCGTATTAGATGGCCTTAAGCCATATTTATTGTAATAAGTTCTCTTCTGAGACATTTGATGTAATATGTATGTGATTGCTACTCTGGTATAAATCCTTCGAGTACTGTGTGTGTCAGCATTACCGATCCAGGGATGACACTGAAACATAGAGACTTGACCATCTGAGGTCGGGTCGCTACAAGATGGTATCGGAGCACACGCTGAATGTAGGACACGACCACTAAGAAAAGCCATATGTCACTCTTCTCTACTCATTTCTGACTCCTCTCCATTTTCTACTCTTTAGGATGGCGGACTCAAGGAACAAGTTTGTTCAACCGGATGAAGATACCCCTTTTGGATGACACTTGAAGAAGTCACTAGATACCTGAACATCGGAATACCAAGCTTCACCGGGACCTTCAACGCCACCTTACCAGAAGAGGAGCACTGGATGATTCAAGTTCAAGTTCCAGGAAGGACGTTCACGCCAGTCACAGAGCCCATAGAGTTTTCCTTTGATGCACCAACCTGGAGTCTAGGAAAGAGCATGGCAGCTCACATCACCATGGGACGCATCGGCGAAGTTTACCACAAGGATCTCAAGGACACCATCTACCAGATATGTGGGCACCGAGATGAGCAATGGGAGATAGTCAGCACCCGGAAGGACAGGTCCATTGCAGCTTTCATCCAGGAGTTAAACCAGCACATTCGACACCAGGAAAACCAGATGTGCGCAAACATGATAGATTTGAAGAAGGCGAAGATAAGGATCACCGAGCTTGAAGAGGAACTCAAGTCTACACGCAATGGATATGAAGAAGAAATCGCAACACTATTGGAGAAGAACGATGAGAAGATCGGATTATTCATGAGAGACCCCACGCCAAAAGGAGATGACGACGATTCCACATGCCCGAAGAACTACATCATCATCGACGACACCGAATCCGACCCCGACGACAGTGATGATGACTTTCAAGACGAAGCTAGAGCAGACATCATGGAGTCTTCCACCGATCAAAATATCTAGTAGACCACCATATGATTAGTAGTATTCTCCCATGTATATAGTAGTAGTTTGAGCACTTTTAACGATAGTTCTAGACCGTTTGTATGCCGTTGCTTGATTGATTTGGTATGATATGATTGTGTTTGTCTCATGTGTATACGGGTAGTGCTTTCTCACTAGACCTCATTTCTATTCTAATCTCTCCCCTCTAAACCCATCAGATGCCTCCGAGACATGACACCGGTTTTGTCTTCCCATCGGAGATCACCCAGTTGATCCAGCAGCAGAATGCCTTGATGCAGATATTAGTCCAGAACCAAGGCAACAACAACAACAACAACCCGCCTCCGGTTGACAACTTAGCCCGCTTTTTGAGGTTACACCCGCCAGTGTTTTCCAGTAGCACCGAGCCAATAGTTGCGAATGACTGGCTACACAGGATTGGGAGGGAGTTGACCACCGCAGGTTGCACAGATGCGGAGAAGGTGCCTTTCGCCGCACATCAGTTGGATGGACCAGTAGCCTCATGGTGGGAGAATTACACAGCCACTTTTCCCATAGCCAACGTTAGATGGGACCAGTTTCAGCAAGCATTCCGCACAACCCATGTCTCAACTGGAGCTATGAGCATGAAGAAACATGAGTTTCGCAACTTACGCCAGGGGAACCATGCTGTAGCTCAGTACGTGGATGAGTTTAGTAAGCTATCTCGTTATGCCCCTGATGATGTGGCCACAGATGCCGTGAAGCAGGAGAAGTTTATGGAAGGGCTGAATGATGAGATGAGCATGCAGTTGATGGTGGCAACATTCAACAACTACCAGGAGTTGGTAGACAAGGCTCTTATGATCGAAGGGAAGCAACAACAGATTGAGAGCTGCAAGAGGAAGTATGGACAAGCAAAGTACAATTTTGGATCCCAACAGAAGCCTCGTTTCACCCCGAATTTGGGAGGACTTGTCCACAATCATGGAGGACACAACCAGAATGGAGGAAGTTCTCACAACCATAATGGCCCCAAGAATGGAAACGGGAATGGCGCAGGCAGCAATCAGAACCGTTCTAACCCATCCACACCCGCCAAGAAGGATCAAAGTCACATTACTTGTTTCAAGTGCGGGAAGACTGGGCACTACGCCAACGATTGTCCGGAATTAAAGAACGGCAATGGCAATGGAAACCCTGGGAAGAAGCCCAACCCTTTCAACAGGGGACGAGTGAACCACGTGAACGTGGAGGAGGTTGAGGAGCAGCCTGATGCAGTTATCGGTAAGTTTTTGGTTAGATCTTTTACCGCTCTTGTTCTTTTCGATACTGGTGCATCACATTCATACATATCAAGGGGATTTGTGGACAAGTTTAAGTTGCCAACCCTAGCCCTTAGGACACCCCTGTTAGTAAGTTCACCTGGAGCAGAGTATATGGTCAGCCGATGGTGCGACCGGATACCCTTAACCATTGGTAGCCATGTTTTTCCATCAGACCTAATAATTTTGGAGTCACAAGGATTGGATGTGATATTAGGCATGGAATGGATGTCGAAGTATGGAGGAAGCATTGATTGTGCTAGTAAGTCAATTCTGCTCACTACCCCGGAGGGAAAAATGATCAAGTATGTATCCAGGTATGCGTCAAGGAGGACCCAAGTAAATTCTCTCACGGGAGTTGTTCAGGAGGAAGTGCCTGTAGTGAAGGATTACCCGGATGTATTTCTGGAGGAGTTGCCAGGCATGGCACCAGATCGAGATATTGAATTTTTGATAGAGCTGTTGCCAGGCACCGGACCAATATCGAAGAGACCATACCGGATGCCCGCAAATGATCTAGAAGAGATCATGAAGCAGATTAAGGAGTTATTGCAGAAAGGTTACATTCGAAGAAGTTCATCACCATGGGGAGCACCAGTGCTCTTGGTTGAGAAGAAGGATGGATCCTTAAGGATGGTTGTTGATTACCGTGCGTTGAATGAAGTGACGATCAAGAACAAATGCCCATTGCCGATGATCAATGATTTGTTTGACCAACTGCAAGGAGCTAAAGTGTTTTCGAAGATCGATCTGCGATCATGATATCAGCGATCATGATATCACCAGCTCAAGATTCGAGAGAAGGATATACCAAAAACAACATTCACCACAAGGTACAGGTTATATGAGTATACAGTCATGTCATTTGGACTAACTAACGCCCCTGCCTATTTCATGAGTATGATGAATAAAGTGTTCATGGAATTTTTGGATAATTTTGTTGTGGTGTTCATTGATGATATAATGGTATACTCGAAGAATGAAGAGGAGCACAAGGAGCATTTGCGTTTAGTTCTCGAGAAACTCAGGGAACATCAGTTGTATGCCAAGTTCAGCAAATGTGAGTTCTGGTTGAAGGAAGTTGGATTCCTTGGACTTGTTATATCAGGAGAAGGCATAGCAGTAGACCCCACCAAAGTTCAGTCAGTCACTGAGTGGTTGGCACCCACCTCAGTTAGCGAGATCCGCAGTTTCCTTGGACTCGTGAAATACTACCGAAGACTCATTGAGAATTTTTCCAAGATTGTGAAACCCATGACGGAGTTATTGAAGAAAGATACCAAATTCAAATGGACGGAAGAATGTGACGCAAGTTTTCAGGAGTTGAAGAAACGTTTGACTACATCCCCAGTGTTGATTCTGTCGGATATACGCAAGGACTTCCAAGTGTGCTGCGATGCTTCACGCTCAGGACTTGGAGGTGTACTTATGCAGGATGGAAGAGCTGTTTCATATGCATCCCGACAGCTTCGACCGCATGAGCTGAACTATGCTACTCATGATTTAGAGTTAGCAGCCGTAGTGCATGCACTCAAGACTTGGAGACATTACCTTATTGGAAACTGTTGTGATGTGTACATGGATCATAAGAGTTTGAAGTACATTTTCACACAGAAGGAACTGAACCTCAGGCAGAGGAGATGGTTGGAGCTTATAAAGGATTATGACATGAAGCTGCATTATCATCCAGGAAAGGCCAATGTCGTAGCAGACGCTTTGAGCCGAAAGAGTTATGTAAACACCCTCGTAAGCGGAGGGATGCCAAAGGAGTTAGCCGAGGATCTCAGGGAACTACGTTTTGGGATAGTCCCTAGAGGTTTTGTTGCATCAATGGAAGTTCAGTCTACAATGTTGGGAAAGATTCGAGAAGCGCAGAAGGATGATAAGGAGATCGTGGAGATAAAGGAGAGAATGAGCAACGAAAAGGCCAAAGGTTTTCGTGAGGATGAGCACGACACCCTATGGTTTGAGGACCGCATTTATGTGCCCAATAATGCGGAGATCAGTAAGTTGATACTTCAAGAGGCTCACGACTCGCCATACTCGATACACCCCAGGAACACCAAGATGTATTTGGATTTGAAGGAGCGTTTCTGGTGGACCGGAATGAAGAAGGATATTGCCGAGTATGTAGCCGTATGTGATGTATGTCGAGAGTAAAGGCGAGAACATCGAAGCGGCAGGATTACTGCAACCTATGCTGATACCCGAATGGAAGTGGGATAAACTTGACATGGATTTTATCACCGGATTGCCCAGGACCCGATCAGGATATGATTCTATCTGGGTAGTAGTGGATCGCTTGACCAAAGTAGCCCACTTTATCCCAGTGAAAACCACTTATACAAGTGCGAAGTTGGCCAAGATATACATGACCAAGATCGTATGTCTGCACGGAGTTCCGAGGACCATCGTATCGGATAGAGGAACACAGTTTACTTCAAAGTTTTGGCATAAGTGACACCAGACTTTGGGAACCTGGCTAGAGTTCAGTGCAACTCTTCACCCGCAGACAGATGGACAGACCGAGAGAGTCAATCAGATTTTGGAGGACATGTTGAGAGCTTGTGCGTTGGATTATGGATCTAGTTGGGATGACAATTTACCCTACGCAGAGTTCTCATAGAATAATAGCTACAAGGCCAGTTTGAAGATGGCACCGTTCGAAGCCCTGTATGGAAGGAGATGCCGAACACCGTTGATGTGGGATGAAGTTGGAGACCACCAGTTGTTTGGACCGGATTTGATTAAGGAATCTGAAGAGAAGGTTAAGCTAATTCGAGATAGACTGTAGGTGGCCCAGTCCTGACAGAAGAGTTATGCAGATTCAAAACGCAAGGAGGTAGTCTATGAAATCGGAGACAGAGCGTATCTGTGAGTATCACCGTTGCGAGAAGTTAAATGTTTTGGAGTTAATTGAAAGTTAGCCCCGAGATTTGTAGGACCATACCAAGTTTTGGAACGTATGGGAGAAGTTGCCTATAAGTTGGAGTTGCCTGAAGGACTGTCTGGAGTACATGATGTGTTTCACGTTTCCCAGTTGAAGAAGTGCCATGCAGAGATGGCCGATATACCTCTAAGAGATACAATGCCCCTGGAAGCGATTCAGTTGGACAATGATTTAACATATGAGGAGAAACCTGTCAAGATTCTTGAGTTTGCCAGCCGAGTTACTCGCAGCAAGGTTCTCAAGTTTTGTAAAGTTCAGTGGAGCCACCATACCGAGGATGAAGCCACCTGGGAACAAGAAGATGATCTTCGCAAGGATCACCCTCACCTATTTTCTAGCCAACCCGAATCTCGAGGGCGAGATTCATCTTAAGGGGGGGGGGGGGTAGGTTTGTGACATCCCACATTTCCAATTGGAATGTTATACATAGATCATTCATGCATATCATATTTTATTGCATTTTGATTTGCGATCCTCAAAATTCTAAGCAACTCAAGGACCCACAGAGAGAGTTGGGGATTTCACCGTTTCATATTTGAATTTTTATCAAATATCGAAACGAGGATCATTTGTTTTAATTATTTTTCTCTCTGAAAAAGTATTTCATATTAACATATGTGAGAGGAGATAATATGACTTCTCCAAAATAAATGAAATATTGGAGGAAAAATATTAAAATCAAATATTTGATTTTATTCGGATTTTATTGCTATTTTATTTGCATATGAAAAATATGCGTTTTTTTCAAAATTGCATTATAGCCCCAAATAAATGTTCGCCTTGTCCGGCTTATTTTTAGAGGACGGGGAAAATTTATTTTGGAATTTTTGGAGTCCGTTTAGTACTCCTTTTCTTTATTTTTCTGCACACCGGAATTATTAAAAAAAAAAGAAACCGACTTCGGCCGCACGCCAGAGACCTCTGGCCGCCCTTTATAAGCCGCTCACCCAAGACCGGCCCGCCCGCCCGTCAGCCGCCGCCGCTCGCTTGCCGCCGCCCGCCGCATTGCCAGCTGCCGCCGCTGCACCGGATCTCGCCGTTGACCGCCGTTGACCGGTCGGTTTTCTAAGGATAACCCCAGTTTTTTTATTTTTCTTTGGTTTATTTTCGATAGATCTGTTTTTCTGACGGTTTATTTATTTTGCGAACGTCCGTCCGTCCGTTCGTTTAAACGAACGTCGTTCACTCGTTAGTCACAGACAGCGAACGCTCGTTCGTTAGCCTGTTCGTCAATTTTCTTTTTCTCGGATTTTTCACGATTATTTCCGATCGCGATTTCTGATCCGATTTTCGTTTTAGTATATCTTTTCGCTCGTTTATCGGAATCAGGCGATTCAAGCGCCTAGATCTTTGTCTCGAAGCCCTCTTTCTGTTTAACCAACTTGAACAAGATTTTGGTAATGTAAAGTTTGACTTTAGTCCAGATTAGTAAACGGATCTTGTTTCTTTCGTAGTTTGTGTTTCGTTGCTTCGTTTGATTTGATTCTTTTTGCAAACCGGAGTTCTTAAGTTGAACCTTCTGGTTAGATCTTGTTATTTGATTTTTAACCATGCATCTTTGCTTGATTGCTTATGTATGTTATTGCTTGTTTGCGATTGAATTCCTGGAGTGCGAAGCGTGCTACTACGAGTCAGTAGGTTTTGCGGATCGTCAGCAAGGCAAGTAGCACATTGACCATACTCCTTTCATACCCAGTTTTTATGCATTAGTTCCAATCCTCAAACACTGCATGATTAGGATGTGATTAACTTGTGGGTATTGGGAAGTAGTTGATGAGGTATAACCTATTACCTGTTTTATTATCAAACCCTTGGGAGTTACTTCTACACATGCTCATATTGCTCTGCTATGCTCGTAGACGTGGTTCGGGTGAGTGAATCAATGACATATGTGAGATTGTTAATTAATGGTTCAACTTAAGGTGGCAACTTTAATACACATCTGGGTGGATTGCTTGTTTGGGCACCTGGGGAATCCAGTGTTGTCCTAGGAGATCTCGGGTTATCCATGTGATCATCCTACGGTCCGCCACCCACACTCAAAGGGATCGTGAGATATTTCATGCTAGAAACTTCCGTGTGCAGCCACAAGCTATTATGGGCTCTAGCGTAGTTGAGTATGTTGCATGACCTCTTCCAGTGGTAGGCTAGTAGATGTAGAGGGATGTAGGTTGGTACTGTCTACCCGGGGTTAGAGTTAATGCTTCTCAAAGACTGTGTGTTAGTCATCCGTTTCTCAAACACCATGTAGTGTGAGAAATCCAACGGAGGAGATCGAGTCTTGTGGGGAAAAGTGCACAGACCTCTGCAGAGTGTACAATCTAATCATGGTTAGCCGTGTCCCCGGTTATGGATAATCTTGAGTATCTAGTACTTGGATTATCAAATGTATCTCATCACTCTATTTTAATATGTTGGGTTGATAATTAATTTTAATTGGGATTGAGTTGGAGGTACCTTCTCAATGATGTTTCAACTACCATGGTAGTTAAATAAAATCTATTCCTTTGTTGTAGGAAAAAAATGGCTTTTCGCAAAAACATATAACCATAGAACCTCCACCAGCCATATATGCATGTAGTGATAGCTTTTATATGTTCATTGCTCTACTGTGTTATATTGCCAGCATATTCCATGTGCTGACCTATTTTCGGGCTGCAACGTATTATGTCGCAGACTTTTCAAACGACGAGTAAAGGTGCGATAGGTCGTTGTCACGCACTCAGCTATGCCGTTGGAGTTGATGGACTCACTTTATCTTCCAAGCCTTCCGCTGTTATCGTATTAGATGACCTTAAGCCATATTTATTGTAATAAGTTATCTTGTGAGACATTCGATGTAATAAGTGTGTGATTGCTACTCTGCTATAAATCCTTCAAGTACTGTGTGTGTCAGCATTACCGATCCAGGGATGACACTGAAACACAGAGACTTGACCATCTGAGGTCGGGTCGCTACATAAATCTTATTATATACTTCCTTAAAATAGCCACCATACCTAGCCATCATGGCATTTCCATAGCCATTCCCAGATATATTGTCATGCTGCTTCCACCGTTACTATTCACATGACTTGAGAATTCATTGTCATTTTGCTTTGCATCATCATATAGAGCTGACATGACATTTGTGGTGCAGTCACCGTTCATCATTGTTATACACGTTACGCTAGATTAAGCACATTCTAGTACACTGCCAGAGGCATTCATATGTAGTCATATCATTCAGTTTGTCGAGTTGTAAGTAGATATAAGTGTGATGATCATCATTATTAGAGCATTGTCCCAGTGAGGAAAAGAATGATGGAGACTGGTGAGTCCTCGAAAAGGTGGGGATGCAGTTCATGATATTGGTCTAAAGAAATGAGAGGGAAGAAGATAAAGGTCAATGTTAATATCCTTTACCACACTTGTGTTTCAAAGTAGCACCATGTTCTTCATATGGAAAGTCTCCATGATTTGTCGCTTTCATATACTAGTGGAATTTTTACTTTATAGACTTGACTTCATATTTCGATGATGAGCCTCCTCAAATGCTTGAGGTTTTCATGAGCAAGCAAGTTGGATGCACACCCACCTAGTTTCCTATAGAGAGTTTTCATATACTTATAGCTCTAGTGCATTCGTTGCATGGCAATCCCTACTCCTTACATTGATATCGATTGAAAGGCCTCACCATTTCCTAACAATCCATTGAGTTAATGCGGGACTTTCTCAATTTTTGTCTTTCCTTATAAACCCCTACCATCATTCTCTATACCATCCAAAGTGCTAAGTCCATGGCTCACACTCAGGTATTGAATGGAGTTAAAAATGTTGAAGCGAGAAAAAGTATAATACATTTGCTTGTTTTGGCACCGGGGTGTTCATGAGTTATACTTTGTGCTAGGAAGACCAAGTTATGTAATGCTTACATGATTAAATGAGTAGGAATAATGTTATTTAGCATTGTTATTTTGAAAAGGGGTGATTATTTTCTATCATTCTTTTATAATATCATTTCGATATCTATTAAGTCATCGCTTCCCAACATTCATACCAAATAGAGTTACATGATTAAGACATCTTAGGTAGCATTTCACATCAAAAATTATGTTTTTATCATTTACCTAATTGAGGATGAGCAGGAATTAAGCTTGACGATGTTGAAACGTCTCCAATGTATCTATAATTTGTGATTACTTCATACTATTATATTATCAATCTTGTACGCTTTATAGGCCATTTTATATCATTTTTTGGAACTAACCTATTAGCTTAGTGCCTAGTGCAAGTTTCTATTTTTTTGCATGTTTTTTGTTTTCTAGAAAATCCATACCAAATGAAGTCCAAACACGATGAAACTTTTTGATGATTTTTTCTGGACTAGACACCTTGTAAGCTTCGGGAGGAGGCCAAAAGACGTATGAGGGAGCGACAAGCCAGGGAGCACGCCCTGGTGCCTTGTGGCTCGCCTGTTGTTCCATTTGACCTAACTCTAGCGCTACAAATTCCTACGTATCCAGAAACCCCCAGGAAGGTCCCAAAACAACCTTCCACCCCCGCAAGCCTCTATTCTTCCACGATCCCATCTGGAGGCCTTTTCTCGTACTCCACCGGAGGGGAATCCATCACAAAGGCCATCTTCAGCATCCTTGTTGTCTCCATGATGATGTGTGAGTGGTTCCCACAGGACCTACGGGTCCATAGCAATAGCTATCTCTCTCTCTCTCTCTCTCTCTCTCTCTCTCTCTCTCTCTTTCTCTCTCTTCAATACAATGATCTCATCTGAGATCAATCCGATGTAAACTTTTGCGGTGTGTTTGTTGGGATCAATTTATGACCAGATTATTCATTGAAAATATCTGAGACTTTTCTGAGATTTATTTATGTGTGATTTTATAGCCTTGTATTTTCCTCCGGTCTATCTATCTCTTTGGCCAATTAGATCAATTTATCTTCATGGGAGAGGTGCTTGGTAGTAGGTTCAATCCTGCAGTGTCCTTGCTCTGTGACAAGAGCAGTTGCAATGCACATATTTGTATTGTTGCTACTAAGGGTAAAACAACGGGGTTCAAAAATATTATTTGGTCTCACTTTGTCTACATTATCTCATCATGCATTAAGCATTACTATTGACACCAGGATACTCCCGTATGTGCCGAGAGATGTTTCGAATGAACGTGCGAAGCTCCGGCAAGCGATAACATTCCGAGACATGGATATGACAGCCAAGTACTTCGAGAGGAGGAATGCCTAGAATCTAGAGTTTTTCTTTGCGAAGCAAAAAGGTCCTACCACTAACTCTGTGACTGCATTATTTTGGGTTGATGGGAGAACAAGGGCATTGTACCCAAAATATAAAGACAATGTATCCTTCGATACAACCTTCTGCACCAATAAATACAACATGCCTTTTGCACCTATAGTTGGATGAGACAATTGGAACATTTAAGTGAGTGTTTGAGCAGTGGATCGTTGCAATGGATAATGAGCATCCAATCAACATAATGACCGACTAGGACCAAGCAATGGCAATAGCTATTGAGCAGGTATTCCCAAACATCTGCCATAGGTGTTCCAAGTTCCATGTGTTTAGCACTACACATTCTAAGTTGGGTAGGCTGCTTAGCAGAGATGAGGTATTTGCATATGTGTATTACACTTGTATCAATGAATCAGAAACTGTCGAGGAATTTGAGGAAACATTGTTGGTGAACGTAGCATGCAATTTCAAAAAATTTCCTACGATCACACAAGATCTATCTAGGAGATGCATAGCAACGAGAGGGGGACAGTGTGTCCACGTACCCTCGTAGACCGAAAGCGGAAGCGTTTGCTTAACGAGGTTGATGTAGTCGAACGTCTTCGCGATCCAACCGATCAAGCACCGAATGTACGACACCACCGATTTCTGTACACGTTCAGCTCGATGACGTCTCTCGAACTCTTGATCAAGAAAAGTGTCGAGGGAGAGTTTCGTCAGCATGACAGCATGGTGACGGTGAAGGTGATGTGATCCCCGCAGGGCTTCGCCTAAGCACTACGGCAATATGACTGGAGGAGTAAACTGTGGAGGGGGGCACCGCACACGGCTAACAAAACAACTATTATGCTTTGGGGTGCCCCTGCCCCCGTATATAAAGGAGGAGGGGAGGAGGCCACCGGCCCTAGGGAGCGCACCATGGGGGGAAACCGAATAGGACTCCAAGTCCTATTCGTCCCCCCTTCCTTTCTTACGGAGGGAGAAAGGGGAAGGGAGAGGGAGGAGGAGAAGGAAAGAGGGCGCCCCCTCCCCTAGTCCTATTCGGACTCCCTATGGGGGGGGGGGGTGGCCACCCCTTGTGGGCTACCTCCTCTCTCCCCTATGGCCCATGTAGGCCCAATACTTTCCCAGGGGGTTCCGGTAACCCCTCGGTACTCCGAAAAATACCCGAACCACTCCGAAACAATTCCGGTGTCCAAATACCATCTTCCAATACATCAATCTTTACCTCTCGACCATTTTGAGACTCCTTGTCATGTCCGTGATCTCATCCGAGACTCAGAACAATCTTCCGTCACCAAAACACATAACTCATAATACAAATCGTCATCGAACGTTAAGCGTGCGGACCCTACGGGTTCGAGAACTACGTAGACATGACTGAGACATATCTCCGATCAATAACCAACAACGAAAACTAGATGCACAAATTGGTTCCTACATATTCTACGAAGATCTTTATCGGTCAAACCACAATGACAACATACGTCATTCCCTTTGTCATCGGTATGTTACTTGTCCGAGATTCGATCGTCGGTATCCTCATACCTAGTTCAATCTCGTTACTAGCAAGTCTCTTTACTCGTTTCGTAATGCATCATCCCGTAACTTACTGATTAGTCACATTGCTTGCAAGGCTTATCGTGACGTGCATTACCGAGAGGGCCCAAAGATACCTCTCCGACACTCGGAGTGACAAATCCTAATCTCGATCTATGCCAACCCAACAAACACCTTTGGAGACACCTTTAGAGCATCTTTATGATCACCCAATTATGTTGTGACGTTTGATAGCACACGGTGTTCCTCCGGTATTCGGGAGTTGCATAATCTCATAGTCAAAGGAATATGTATAAGTCATGAAGAAAGCAATAACAATAAAACTTAACGATCATTATGCTAAGCTAACGGGCAGGTCTTGTCCATCACATCATTCTACTAATGATGTGATCAAGTTCATCAAATGACAACACATGTCTATGGTCAGGAAACTTAACCATCTTTGATTAACGAGCTAGTCAAGTAGAGGCATACTAGGACACTGTGTTTTGTCTATGTATTCACACATGTATCAAGTTTCTGGTTAATACAATTCTAGCATGAATAATAAACATTTATCATGATATAAGAAAATATAAATAATAACTTTATTTGCCTCTAGGGCATATTCCTTCAGTCTCCCACTTGCACTAGAGTCAATAATCTAGATTACATTGTAATGATTCTAACACCCATGGAGTCTTGGTGCTGATCATGTTTTGCTCATTGAAGAGGCTTAGTCAATGGGTCTGCAATATTCAAATCCGTATGTATTTTGCAAATCTCTATGTCTCCCTCCTTGACTTGATCGCGGATGGAGTTGAAGCGTCTCTTGATGTGTTTGGTTCTCTTGTGAAATCTGGATTCCTTCGCTAAGGCAATTGCTCCAGTATTGTCACAAAAGATTTTCATTGGACCCGATGCACTAGGTATTACACCTAGATCGGATATGAACTCCTTCATCCAGACTCCTTTATTTGCTGCTTCCAAAGCAGCTATGTACTCCGCTTCACACGTAGGTCCCGCCATGATGCTCTACTTGGAACTGCACCAACTGACAGCTCCACCATTAAATATAAATACGTATCCGGTTTGTGACTTAGAGTCATCTGGATCAGTATCAAAGCTAGCGTCAATGTAACCATTTATGACAAGCTCTTTGTCACCTCCATAAATGAGAAACATATCCTTAGTTCCTTTCAGGTATTTCAGGATGTTCTTGACCGCTGCCCAGTGATCCACTCCTGGATTAATTTTGGTACCTCCCTGCTAAACTTATAGCAAGGCACACATCAGGTCTAGTACACAGCATTGCATACATGATAGAACCTATGGCTGAGGCATAGGGAATGATTTTCATTTTCTCTCTATCTTCTGCAGTGGTCGGGCATTGATTCTGACTCAACTTCACACCTTGTAACACAGGCAAGAACCCTTTCTTTGACTAATCCATTTCGAACTTCTTCAAAAATTTATCAAGGTATGTGCTTTGTGAAAGTCCAGTTAAGCGTCTTGATCTATCTCTATAGCTCTTGATGCGACATATATAAGCAGCTTCACCGAGGTCTTTCATTGAAAATTTCTTATTCAAGTATCCTTTTATGCTATCCAGAAATTCTGTATTATTTCCAATCAATCATATGTCATCCACATATAATATTAGAAATGCTACAGAGCACCCACTCACCTTCTTTTAAATACAGGTTTATCCAAAAGTTTGTATAAAACCATATGCTTTGATCACACTATCAAAGCGTATATTCCAACTCCGAGAGGCTTGCACCAGTCCATAAATGGATCGCTGGAGCTTGCACACTTTGTTAGCACCTTTAGGATCGACAAAACCTTCTGGTTGCATCATATAGAACTCTTCTTTAAGAAATCCATTAAGGAATGTAGTTTTGACATCCATTTGCCAAATTTCATAATCATAAAATGCGGCAATTGCTAACATGATTCAGACAGACTCAAGCATCGCTATGGGTGAGAAGGTCTCATCATAGTCAACTCCTTGAACTTGTCGAAAAACTTTCGCAACAAGTCGAGCTTTGTAGATGTAACATTACCATCAGCGTCACTCTTCTTCTTGAAGATCCATTTATTCTCTATGGCTTGCCGATCATAGGGCAAGTCAACCAAAGTCCATACTTTGTTCTCATACATGGATCCCATCTCAGATTTCATGGCCTCATGCCATTTCATGGAATCTTGGCTCATCATCGCTTCCTCATTGTTCGTAGGTTCATCATGGTCTAGTAACATGACTTCCATAGTAGGATTACCATACCACTCTGGTGCGGAACGTACTCTGGTTGACCTACGAGGTTGGTAGTAACTTGATCTGAAGTTTCATGATCATCATCATTAGCTTCCTCACTAATTGGTGTAGGCATCACTGGAACTGATTTCTGTTATGAACTACTTTCCAATTCGAGAGAAGGTACAACTACCTCATGAAAGTGCTAATTATCGACTAGGGGGGGGGTGAATAGGCGATTTTTATGAAAGTCTTCAAAACATGAAAGTTTCGAAGACAGACATGAAAACTGGACCTATAAACATGCAGCGGAAGATGAAATACACTAGACAGGCCATAGTCAGACAAATATGAAACTAAAGCGTGATGACAGATAGCAGCTAGGTAGTAGGATCAGGATGGAAGATAGTACAAAGACAATCAGAACAAGTAGTCACACAGTGAAGTCAAACATGCATAGCAATCAGGCAATGACTTCACAAGGATGAACTGTAAGTAAGGGAGAGTAAGAGATAGAACCAGTGTGTTGTGAAGACAAGGATTTGTTCGACCAATTCCAGCTTCTTGTGACAAGCTATGACGTCTGTTAGGGAGGCTGAGATTGAACTTCAAGACCGTGTCTTCACCTTATTCCCCTTGAGCTAAGGACACACAGTCCTCGCCCAATCACTCGTAAGTCTTCAAGGTAGACTTCCAAACCTTCACAGACTTCGTTCACCGGCAATCCACAATTACTCTTGGATGCTCGTAACGCGACGCCTAACCGGCCGGAGGATTCACAGTCCTCAAGTGTAACAAGTCTTCAGATCACGCGACGTAAAGACTTCAGTGATGCCAAGCACTCTTTGGGCTCTGGGTGTTTTGGGATTTGTCCTCACAAGGATTTCTCTCTCAAACTCTTCGGAGGTGGGTTGCTCTCAACGACAAAAGCCGTGCACTAACTCTGAGCAGCCACCAATTTATGGTGTAGGGGGTGGGCTATTTATAGCCACTGGGCAACCCGACCTGATTTGTCCGAAATGACCCTGGGTCACTAAGGAACTGACACGTGTCACAACAAATGATTTCAAACACATGAACTTGACTTGGGCTACAAGTAAAGCTGACTTATCCGACTCTGGATATGATTTGCTCTCATTGTCTTCGCTCGAAGACATAGGATTTTGGTCGAGCATCACTTCAGTCACTCTGACTTTGTTCACTTGGACCCCACTTAACAGTGCGGTGGTTCCTATGACTCAACAAAGAAGAAAAGAAACAACGAAACTACTAAGTCTTCGCGCTCCATAGTCTTCACTCAATGTCTTCTTCTGTCATAGTCTTCAATGTGAATATCTTCACGTACCACCATTGTCTTCAATGTCTTCATACATTTTTAGGGGTCATCTCCGGTAGGTAAACCGAATCAAGGAGGGACTACTACCGTGTTATCCTGCAATTCTCACAAACACATTAGTCGCTCAACCATGTTTGTCGTCAATACTCCAAAACCAAACTAGGGGTGGCACTAGATGCACTTACAATCTCCCCCTTTTTGGTGATTGATGACAAACTGGTTGAAGTTTTCAACGGGAATAAAATTATGTGAAATTGTAAAGGATGAGGTATTGTCTTCGTAAGTAGCAAAAGGCTCCCCTGAAGATGTGCATATAAATAATTTGCTTTTGGAATGCAAATGCACATGGCAGGTTCTACTTGTGGAGATCCTCTTCAACTTATGAAGACAATTCATCATGCATGATCTGAAGTAACGAAGATAATGACATGCATAATGAAAAATGGACGTCTGCAGAATGATTTAAGTGCGGAAGTTATCGTCGCACATGCGGAATTTATCATCGCATCATAAAATGGCAAATAAGTAGCACACGACCATCGAGTTTAAGTGTTACAACTCAGAGAACTAAATGTATCAAAAGCAAGAGTTGTAAATACTAGGCAAAATATAGTGCACCCGCCCATACGAACCCGCTTGAAGACTATCAACTCATAGCTTTTCCCCCTTTTGTCAGTAAGGACCAAAAAGGGTTGAAGACATTGAGATTCTACTGGTTCACAGAAGGAGTAGGAGAAGACGCAGGGTTGGTGTCGAGGTTTGGCGGTGTAGACGAACTTGGGGCAGTGTCGATGCGCGTTGGAGGAGGCGAAGTAGCATCATCATGATCATCGATCACACGAGCATTCACAGTTGCAGCAGAAGAGGAGTATTCTGAATCTTCAAGAGATGGAGTGCGCTGCAGAACAACATTTCTGGGCGGAGTGGAATCAAACTTGAATCTTTCTAAGAAGCCATCGTCCTGAAGATCTTCCTCAGCACACATAAGCGTTAGCCCTTTCCATGTGCGTCGACATGTTTCATGCGCGACAAAGGCATTCTTGGTTGCAAGGTTGCGAATGCGATTGACGTCAGTCATGATGCTCTGCATCTGGCGCTTGAGCCAATCATGATGCCTATCCTGTTTTTGATGCAGGCCAATGAGAAGCTCTCGATCATTGAGAACACGAGATCGCCTTCGAGGCCGTTGAGCAATTGTGTTGTTAGTGGCTTTGGTTGGGGCACGGTGAGGTGCATGTGTAGTACCAGCCAACGGATAGACACGAGTGGCAGCCAGCACACCTTCAATGGGCTGAGTGAAGCTCTCACGACCAACATTGTGAAGATAAATTGGCTCCTTGTCAGGCTCTGGATAGATGGATTCAACAGACATATTGACATCTGGCAAGAAGACAATGTGATTGCGTGCAGATGGCTGATAGTTGAAAGCAGTGTGAAGCTTGATCAGTCGCATGATTCATGGAGCATAGAACTTCAGGCCAAAAATGTCAGATCCTGATGCAGCAAGTTGGCGGATGAAGAAATTCTGTGCATTGAAGCTTTTGCCATGAAGAATATGGAAGACCAATGTCTTCATTGCACCTTCTAGCTTAGCCTGTGGAGAATTTCCTTTGATAGGTGTCGGATTTTGGGTTCCGGCAGACCCTTAAGGTTCGAACTCCGGGTGCGCGGAGATCCAACCCTCCACCGTCTCGTACTTCGCCGAATCGCAGGGACCTAAACTACTAGCAAGAACAGCACAAGAGACACGAGATTTATACTAGTTCGGGCCACCGTTGTGGTGTAATACCCTACTCTAGTTTGTGTTGTGGTGGATTGCCTTTGGGGCTATTGAGGAACAGTACAGGGAAGAACAGCCTCGCGAGGGTCTATTCTTGGTGGGTGTGATGAACTGCTAACTGGTGTCCCGTCGCTCTAGCTTGAGGATCGGGTCTCTATCTTTCTCTCTCTGGATTCCAATTGCCGGATCCCTCTCTCTCTTCTCTTCTTTACTATGGTGGCTAGCTCTACTTATATAGACGAAGGCCCTGGGCCTCTTCCCAAATATTGAGCGGGAAGGGCGCCAACAGTTGGCCATTTTGAAGGGGAACAACGGGTACACTTATCCTGACTAAAGTTGGTCCTCGCCTGCCAAAGGCTCTGGTGATGACGCCTGCTTGGGCTCCACGATGACTCCCTTCCAGCCGTTGGGGCTGGTGTTGGTCTTGTTGCACCGAAATGGATGCCTTTGCTTGATGCTCTTGCCTGCGCTTGCTCCCTTTGCACCAAAGAGGAAAGGAGGACGCTGCACGGCTGGTGCCCGACTGGCGCCCTTGGTCGTCATGGCTTGCGTCACGGGCACCTCGCGAGGTACCCTGCCTTGAACTCTCCGCCTCCTCATGAGCCAGCCTGTCGAGGCCGTGCCTGAGGAAGCTCCAGGTCGTCCGCCCCGCGAGGCTTGGCCCCTCGTGAGGGTCTTGAGCTTGCGTTGATGAAGATGGGCTGTCCTGGGCCTCCGTTGAGCCACGCCGCAGGCCGCAGGTAGGCAAGTCTGGGGACCCCCGTTCCCAGAACGCCGACAGTAGCCCCCGGGGCCACGGCGCGCCCGAACTTGGTCGTGCAGAGAGGCGAAAGGGCAAGTGCGAAGCGTCGCGGGCCCTAACAGCCTGTGTCCTTGGGCGCCGCGTGGCGGTTGATTGGACGTGGGGGCCTGCTCCCCCACGACGCCTTGGTAACCGCCCGGATTCGACAGGTCCCTGCATGCAGAGTTGTGCATGATGATCAGCGATCGTGGAGGCCGACGGTTGGCCTTCGCCGGCTATAAGTACGGAACAGCGCGCGCCCTTCCAGTCTATCCTTCTGCTTCTTCTCTTCCTCGTCTCGTCTGGTTCCCATGGCTCCGATCCGCTGGTTCTCCAGGGAAGAGAAGGGAAAGGCTCCTCAAGAGGATCCTGACCCGCTCCCCCCAAAGAAGCGGCTTGCTCTCTTGTGTCAGGGAGGGAGCGCTCGCCAGGAGGCACCCACGCCCTGGTGTGCGCGGCCGCCTCTAGGGTTTCCTCTTCCCATGTACGCGCAAATTGGCGGCCCTGAAGGAGGTAACGCCGGGCGCCACGAGCGGCGCCGCCGACGACGCCGGCGGGTCACGAAGGTGTGCGTCTTCCCCCCTGGAGTTCACGCCGAGGGCTCCTGCCGGGAGTTCGTGCTTCGCGTCGCCGCGCCTCCTAAGTCTTGGATTCGCCTTCCTTCTTTCTTCGCCTCCGTTGTCCGTGAAGGAGCCACTGGGCTCGGGCTGCACACCGGCTGCGGCACCCTCGCGATCAGGGCAGAGGTCGCAGATAGTTGCCCAGGCGAGGTCTTCATGACTCGAGGTCGGGACGAGGTCGCCAGTGTCCGCAGGACGAGGGGCGCCTCAAGATCCACACTGAGTACGACGGTGCTTCGGTGATATCCTTCAAGCTCTTCGACGCGGAGGGTCGCCGGCTGGAGTGCTGCCCCGGGAGGGGCGGTCGGGGCCCTGCTGTGGTGAGACAGAGGCCGACCGACCACTCCCTTGGCAGCTTCTCAGGCGACGAAGGCGCCGGAGGATCCAGCGACTCCGCCGAGCTCCTCGCGACGCCGGAGACGAGCGACGACAGCTACGAGCCCCCGAGCCTGCGCCGCTCCCGGAGCAGGGCGAGCTCGTCAGGTCGTCACCGCCCCTGATCTGGACGGGGTTGGCTCTGGACCGGGTGGCCCATTGTTGATGATGGCGTCTGCCGCGGTGTTCCCTGTAGTTAGGATTCCTTTGGATTCGCGTCTTTTGTTCCTACGAAGAGCCAAGAATGTACCCCGCGGGGGCTTGTAAGATGTTTATAGCTTCGTTTGTCAATATGATCCTTATTGTGAGGCAATGCGGGATGCTCATTCCGTTTTAGCGCAGTTTCTCCCTTTCGGACCTCGTGAGGGCTTGGTGCTCACGCCGGCAGTGTCCTGGGCCTCAAGGTGGCTTCAGCCGTCACTGCATGCCAGTCGCGATGCCGTGGTCAAGGCCAGGAGGTGAGCGGCCCGAGGTCCGTAAGAGCCTCTGAGTCGCGATGCTCAGGGGGTCCCCCTTGGCGCTCAAGCAGCCATCATTCGGTGAGAAAGGAGAGCGATGTTGCTAACACGGAGTTGCATTGAGTGTGGGGATGGTGTTGTGATGAATAGTGTGTCCGGAGGGTGACTTATCTCGAGGGTCAGGACAATGCTTCCCGGTGCGGCGCCAGGTCCGTGCCTTGGCTGGCGAGAGATTATGTGGCGAGGTCGTTTTGTGCTCCTTGGAGGGACCCTGCAGGTTCACCATAAAGGAACAAGAGCTCGCCATGGCGATCGTTAGTCCTGCCGTTAGTTGCTTTGGAGAGGCACGAGAGGCCTCGCGAGGTGTGTCGGGGCTCACGAGGCCCTACCTCAAGGCGGGACTCACGAGGCCCTACCTCAAGGCGGGTTGCGCCTGGCTCTGGGCCTTGTCTTCGAGTGTGTTCCTGCAAATTTGGCCAGATGCCGGTGCTCTACGTCTTCGGGTCCCGGCTCTCAGGCTGGTCTCAGCCGTCGCTGGCAAGCCAGGTCGCGATGCCATGGACAAGACAAGAGGGTGAGGGCCGGAGAGCCGGTAGGAGCCCTGAGTTGCGATGCTCAGGCACCCCCCTTTAACGCGCAAGCTGGATTAGATGACGCAACTTCACGCCCTCGGTCCCGGCTCGGGCTGGTCTCACCGTCACCGGCAAGCCGTGTCGCGATGCCATGGACAAGACCAGAGGGTGAGGGTCGAGAGCCGGTAGGAGCCCCGAGTCGCGATGCTCGTGCACCCCTTTAACGCATAAGCTGGATTAGATGACGCAACTCCCACGCCCTCGGTCCCGGCTCGGGTTGGTCTCACCGTCCGGGCAAGGCAGGTCGCGATGCCATGGACAAGACCAGAGGGTGAGGCCGGAGAGCCGGTAGGAGCCCTGAGTCGCGATGCTCGTGCACCCCCTTTAACGCGCATAAGTCGGGTCGACGCAGCAACTCCCACGCCCTCGGGTCCCGGCTCTCGGGCTGGTCTCAGCCGTCGCTGGCAAGCCAGGTCGCGATGCCATGGACAAGACCAGAGGGTGAGGGCCGGAGAGCCGGTAGGGGCCCTGAGTCGCGATGCTCAGGCACTCCCCCTTTAACGCGCAAGCTGGGTTAGATGACAAAACTCTACGTCCTCGGGTCCCGGCTCGGGCTGGTCTCGGCCCGTCGGGCAAGCCGTGTCGCGATGCCATGGACAAGACCAGAGGGTGAGGGCCGGAGAGCCGGTAGAGGAGCCCCGAGTCGCGATGCTCGTGCACCCCCTTTAACGCATAAGTCGGATTAGATGACGCAACCCCACGCCCTCGGTCCCGGCTCGGGTTGGTCTCACCGTCCGGCAAGGCAGGTCGCGATGCCATGGACAAGACCAGAGGGTGAGGCCGGAGAGCCGGTAGGAGCCCTGAGTCGCGATGCTCGTGCACCCCTTTAACGCTGCAAGCCGGGTCGACGCAGCAACTCTACGCCCTCGGGTCCCGGCTCTCGGGCTGGTCTCACCGTCGCCGGCAAGCTGGTCGCGATGCCATGGACAAGACCAGAGGGTGAGGGCCGGAGAGCCGGTAGGGGCCCTGAGTCGCGATGCTCAGGCACTCCCCCTTTAACGCGCAAGCTGGGTTAGATGACAAAACTCTACGTCCTCGGGTCCCGGCTCTCGGGCTGGTCTCACTGCCGCTGGCAAGCTGGTCGCGATGCCATGGACAAGACCAGAGGGTGAGGGCCGGAGAGCCGGTAGGAGCCTCGAGTCGCGATGCTCGTGCACCCCCTTTAACGTGCAAGATTCCGCCACCCAGGAAAAGGCACCAAATAACAAGCATGGTGGAGCGAGAGCATAATCCTAAGGAAAAAGCATGAAGGATACATGCCGCTGGGACTGGCCCGAGCGGCTTGGGGATGATGCAGCCCGAGGGGCGCCCCCAACAGGATAGGCTAACGACATGAAATAAAAGGGATACATGCCGCAGGGACGGACCCACGCGGCCTGGGAATAATGTGGCCTCAAGGCGCCCCACCGTAAATAAAACTTAAAGATGTCACCCGGTGATGTTGGGGATGAAGGGTTGCTGATGTAGCAGACTCGGTGGGCTGCGGGAGCCGATCCTCACGAGCCCCCAGGCCCGGGGCCTCGGGAGGCTCCGGAGGCGCTGGCGGCTCCTCATGGGCCATCTCCATCTCCGCCAGGGCTGCGGCGTGCCTGACCTCTTGAGCCTCCAGGATGGTCCTCATGAGACGCTGGTGCGTAGCAACCGCGTTTGGCAGGCCATAAGGCATGCGTACGTAGCTGTGGGGCGGGCCCTCGCAACGTCCTACTCGCGAGGGCCAATGGCGCTCTTGAGATGCGGCTCGGTTGAGCCCTGGTATGCCGATGCAGACGCGCAGCCCACCATCCTCGCTTGGATGGGGGGCCACAGCGGGTAGGCGACGGCTGCCCCTCATGACCCTTGACTCCTGTAGCTCCTGAATGGCCTTTGGCCGATGAACTCTTGAGGGTTCTGTCCTCCCGGTCTTGCTCTCGCTATGGAAGCGTGCTTCAAAACACGCCCATCGTGGTGCCCAAGCGCCTCCCTCGAGACCTTGGCGAGGTCGGTGGCCCTCCGGTGGAGAGCCCCGAGCCCCGCCGAGGAGGGCGCCAGCGCGCTTCCTATGGCGCGATGGAAGGAGGCTCCCCCTGGCCCGGTGCGGACCCTCAGGGGCCTGTCTCTTGAAGAGCCGGGCCGGTCGATGTCTTCTTCTTCTTGGTTGCGGCCTCGGGAGGCCTCTTGCTGCTGTGGTCTGGGTCTTCCAGCGATGCAGCCTGAAAAGCTCGCTCCAGGGAGCACACTGCATCTCTCTCTTCACAGGGCATCGTGATGACTCCGCCGCTTCTTGACATCTTGAGGATGTTGTAGCCATGGTGGGTTACGGCCATGAATTTTGCCAACGCTGGGTACCCGAGGATGGCGTTGTACGGCAAAGTAATGTGGGCGACGCCGAAGTCGATGAGCTCGGTGTAGAAGTTGTCGCGGTCCCGAAGGTGACAGAAGGCGGACCTGCCCGATCGGGACCGTGGAGCCGTCGGTGACCTGTGAGAAGGGCTTGGTTGGCTGAAGTCGATCGTAAGGCACTTGAAGATTGTTGAATGTCTCCACGGACAGACGTTGATCCGGCTCCGCCGCCGATGAGGGTCTTGGTGACCAGCACGTTGTCGATGATTGGGGAGCAAAGCATCGGGAGGACTCCGCCAGGCTGCGCACTTGAGCTGATCCGCTGAGCTGAACGTGATGGCGCACGCCGACCACCTGAGAGGGCGCGTGGACTCGAGCTTGGGGAGGACTGCATTCATTTCGCGGGCGAACTGCTTGAAGATGCGCTGAGAGGCTGGGGCTTGTGCTCCGCCCAGGATGCAGGAGATTGCACGCGCTTTCTGGAAGCCCCCAGCCCCTTCGTCTTGATGACGGTCTTCGATTCTCCTTGGCGGCGGCGGCAGCGGAGGGAGGCCTGCGTTCCCCTGCGGGCGATCCTCGCGAGGCTGATCCCTCCAGCCCCCCTCGTGAGGTGGGTCTTGCCAGCGGTCCTCGCGAGGTTGGTCGCGCCACCCTTGGCGCGGGCCGCGGTCTTCCCAAATGGCCCTTCATTCCTTCCTCCTCCTCGTCAGAGTTCTTGCCGCTGCGCTGTAGGCGTCTCACGACCCTTCCTTCACGCACAGCTCGGAGCTCTTGACATTCATTGGTGTTGTGGGTGTGGAGGTCGTGGTACACGCAGCATCGGGCTGCCCTTAGAGGACTCGGGCTGATCTCTCGCCTCGCTTGGTGTCTGGTTCCGCGAGCACGACAGCCCTTTGCGCTTCACGCCCTTCGCTTTGGACTTCTTCTCTTCGGATCCGCGGCAGGCAGCTCGAGGAGGGAGAGGCGCCTCCTCAGCCTGGCGCACTTGGTCGCCAAGTTGAACAGCTCGAGGAGGTGCACAGATCTTCATGCATCGCCAGCTCCTCCTTCATCTTTACGCCGCGACGCCGTCGGAGAAGGCAGAGATGATGGCCTCCTCCGTCACCACAGGGATCTTGAGGCGCGCGTTGTTGAAGTCTTTGGATGTACTTTTGCGGGTTTCCGGCTGCCGCTTGATCCGGCGCATGCCGCTCATGGCGGTGGCTGGTCGCGAGTACCACGGAAGTTGGCGACGGCGGCACGCATCTCGCCCAGGAAGAGATCGTGCTCGGGGCCAGATTCAGGAGCCAGGTGCGGGCCCCGTCCTTGAGCGCCATGGGAAACCAGTTCGCCATGACCTTTTCGTCCCCGTTGGCAGCCTCGATGCCTAGCTCGTAGAGCTGGAGGAACTCCGTAGGGTCAGCCGTGTCGTCGTAGCGAGGAGGCAGGTCCGGCTTGAACTTGGCGGGCCACGCGACGCTGCGTAGCTCGGTGGTGAAGGCGCGGCAGCCCGCCGTGGCCGCGGGGGGTCTCGGACGGCAGAGAGCTTGGTCTTGCAGGCCTCCGCGCGCTGGCCGGGGTAGCGCAGGTCTTGACGCGGCCGGAGCGGGAGCGCCGGGCAGCTTCTGCGGGCGAGGGACTTCTTGGCAGCTCGCTCTTGCCACGTTGGCGCTCGGGCGGAACGGGTTCCGCCAGGACCGCGCGCTTGGGGCTGTGGGCGCCGTCTTGAGGAGGAGGCGGCCGAGGCGCCCGAGCTTTTATCGCCAGCTGGGCGGGTGCGGTGCAGGCAGACGGACGGCGGGTCGCCTCCTGCAGCGCTGACGAAGTTCGGCGACTCGGTAGAGCCATTCTTCATAGACGTCGTCGACGGGGCGGTAGCGCAGGAGCTCGTTGGCCACGATGAGTGCAGCTCGGGCCTCCATGGCCGCGCGGGGCGCGTGACGAAGAACCAGCGGGGGTGAGCGAAGGCGTGGCGGTGCGGCCGTCCCGCCTCATGGACGGGTGCTGGGACGACGCTTGCTGCTCGTTCCCCGCCGGGCCGGTGGCGGCGATGACGGCAGGCGACTGGGAACGACAGGACGCCCGCCGACGCGAGCCGTCTGGGCGACATATGGGAAGCAAGGCGGCTCGGCGCCGCGGGCCCGACGAAGCGCCGATATGGTTGCGGTGGTCGAGGAAGAACGAGGCGACGAAGGCAAATTCGGCGCACTTTACCGGGCGCGCCAAATGTCGGATTTCGGGTTCCGCAGACTTTAAGGTTCGAACTCTGGGGTGTGCGCGGAGATCCAACCCTCCACCGTCTCGTACTTCGCCGAATCGCAGGGACCTAAACTACTAGCAAGAACATCACAAGAGACACGAGATTTATACTAGTTCGGGCCACCGTTGTGGTGTAATACCATACTCTAGTTTGTGTTGTGGTGGATTGCCTCTGGGGCTATTGAGGAACAGTACAGGGAAGAACAGCCTCGCGAGGGTCTGTTCTTGGTGGGTGTGATGAACTGCTAAGTGGTGTCCCGTCGCTCTAGCTTGAGGATCGGGTCTCTATCTTTCTCTCTCTGGATTCCAATTGCCGGATCCCTCTCTCTCTTCTCTTCTTTAATATGGTGGCTAGCTCTACTTATATAGACGAAGGCCCTGGGCCTCTTCCCAAATATTGAGCGGGAAGGGCCGCCAACAGTTGGCCATTTTGAAGGGGAACATCGGGTACACTTATCCTGACTAAAGTTGGTCCTCGCCTACCAAAGGCTCTGGTGATGACGCCTGCTTGGGCTCCACGATGACTCCTTCCAGCCCATTGGGGCTGGTCTTGGTCTTGTTGCACCAAACGGATGCCTTTGCTTGATGCTCTCGCCGCGCTTGCTCCTTTGCACCAAAGAGGAAAGGAGTACGCCGGCGCTGGCTGGCGCCTCGAATCGGGCGCCTCTTGGTCGTCATGGCTTATGCCACGGGCACCTCGCGAGGTACCCTGCCTTGAACTCTCCGCCTCCTCATGAGCCAGCCTATCGAGGCCGTGGCTCGAGGAAGCTCTCGGTCGTCCGCCTCATGAGGCTTGGCCCCTCGCGAGGGTCTTGAGCTTGCGTTGATGAAGATGGGCTGTCCTGGCCTCCGCTGAGCCACGCCACAGCCGCAGTGTGCAAGTCTGGGGACCCCCGTTCCCAGAACGCCGACAATAGGCCAGAAAGTTCGCCTTATGATGTGGTAGATCGTGCGTGGCAGATACTCAAGGTCTTCAACAAAGAACTCCTTAGGATATTCTGCATCTGGAGGCAATGGCTTCATCATGCTCAGCATCTGGCTCATGTCGGGTTCTGGCTTGTGAAAGATGCTTTCCACAGCTTGCATGTGAAGTCGACAAACTGTGCTCATAGAGATCACAGGAGTGGGCAGGCCAAGAAGCTCAATGACATCAAATGCTTTGGCTTCATGATGGACATTTCCTATCATCCACTCAAGGACCCAAGTCTTCAGATCCCTGTTGTAGCGTCTGATATGCAGAGTGGCGTAGAATTGGAGCATCAACTCTTCATTCCAGTGCTCCTTGTCAGTGACAAATTGCAATAAGCCAGCCTCTCTGAAGCAATCAAGAGCTTCTTCTAAGCAGGGCAGACCAGCAATGGCTTCAGTATCAAGGAACATATGAGGAAATATGCGGCCTTGGTTGTGCAGAATGCATGAATAGTAACTGTGCTGCTGATAGCTCCAGAACCGATCAGATGAAATCTTGGGCTTGGTGTAGGGTTCTTGTCGCTATCGAAGAAGGTGTTGTGTGCAATGAAGCCGTTGACATTGAAAGATCCTGGAGAAGTGGCAGTACCTGGAAATCTGGGCAGTCTTGGCTTTGGCTTCTGAAGCTGAGGCCCGTGCTCGACATGGTAATCAAATTGAGGACCGGCAGCAGGCGGAGGAATCAGAATAGGCCATCTGACAGTTACAAGCTGACCATAGTTGTATGCTTGCTCGATAGTGTGTGGCCTTGGAGGCGGAATAGGAGCAGTGGCATTAACTTCAGGCAGCAGATTGACGACAGGTGCGGCATTGACTTCATCTGCTTGATGGGCTTCATTGGCTTCATTGGTCACTGGTGCATTGACCACAGAAGGCTCCACATTAGCTTCAGCCATGACAACGTCATTGGCTTCAGGAATGTCATTTGTGGCAGCCTCATGATTCTCACCCTCCACTTGAGTAGCTAGAGGTTCTGGCATAGATTGGTTCTCTTCATGAACTTCTTCTTGAGTTGCAGGGGGAGTAGCGACACGCTCTTCTTCTTGTGTTGCTCCGGCTGATGTAGCCGGAGGGTCTTCAGCAGTAATGGCTTCAGACACAGGCACCGTCATAGAAGGATTGTCTTGAGGAAACACTTGACGTGCCACTGAACTTGACAAATTTGAGCCCTCTTCTGTGATGGTGGTCATGGAGACGGATGACCTCAGGCCTTTGTGAAGCCGTTGGAATACGGGCGACGCCTTTGGTGATGGTGATGTCTCCATGTAGTTGTCATCATTTGACATGGGGCTGATGACGGGCACACTTGACAGCTGGGGTGTACTTGGTGAGTCTTGTGGGGTTGCTTGTCAGCGATCAGCCCATGATGCATCTTGTGATATTGGCGCCGAGGACGACCAATGTCGATAAGCTCACTGCTCGCTCGAACAGCGATGATACCGATGGGCGCTTGATCCGAGGAAGCATCGCATCATCTTGAGCAATATCTTCAGTCGCGATGGGGTCGACGACTGGAACTTCTTGAGCTTCAGGAGGCTCTGTGGAAGCAGGCTCATGAACAATCATGCGACACTCTTGGTTTGCAGACGGAGGGGGAACAAATGCAAGGGTTTCAACAACAAGGGGCTCTGTGGGAGCAGCCCGATCTCTTCTCTTGGTATTCCTCTTCTTAGGGGGTGGTTCTTCGTCAGTGGTGCGCTTGGTTTTCCGCTTCCTGGCTTCGGCTTCAGCTGCCTTGGTTTTCTGCTGTTCAGAAGCCACTGAAGGAGCCTTGGGCTTTGAGCCGCGCATGCTGGTAGGGAAGACAATGTGTGGTTCTTCCTGCCGTGGTGCATCAGTGTTGGCTTCACATGACTTCTTTTTCTTGGCAGCCATTGAGGGGTCAATGCCGTATGCCAAGTGCCTTGGCGCTTTTCAGCTTCATTGTAGGCTTGAACGCATTTGTCGTGAAAGTGCTTTCATGCGCTCTCTTGAGCCTTTAGCTTCCTCGCGTTTCTTCCAAAACGACTCTTTGAGGTCATTCAAAGATCACCTTGAACTTTTGCACATCAGCCACATTCAGCCCGGGCGACATGCTTCTTGAACTGTTCCTTCTCAAGTCGATCTTTCGCTTCACCAATGATGCGCCGAGCCAGAGCAAGTTCAGGAGCAATGGCGCCTTTGAAAGTAACGCCGACGCCAATGGGAAGTCGAATGTCATCAAAGCCGAGCTCCCGATTATCAAACCACTCATCAATGAAGTTCTTCAGATGTTGACATCAAAGAGGGGCAGATCATTGAAGATCTCCGCATCTTGCTTGCTCTTGATCAACTATTCCAGAGCATCTTCACCAAATTCCTCATCAGAAGACATGTCAATGGGTTCAGATTCATTTCTCAGAATGGCAGCAGGCGTCAGTGCTTGACTCAGTTTTTGAACTGGTGGCTTCTCTGGCTTCTCACGCCTCTTGGAGATACGAGAAAGATCTTCAGAGTTATTGCTTGGAGCAGAAGGGGTAGTTGCCAATGGCTTCACTCTTCAAGCTTTTGGAGCTGGAGATGGTTTTGAAGCTTTAGTCTTCTTTTGCTTCTTAGGCTTTGGAGGAGGAGCTGGAGCTCACGCTGTCAAGATCATCATCATCGTAATGATCCACTTTGGCACCACAAACGGTAATGTGAGTGATGAGGCCTGCAAGGTTGTAGAAGGGCCAATCCTGTTTTCATTGGCTTCACCGGTGCCATTGTCCCGAGGTGCGTATGACCAGGGTTGAAGTCAAGACCCAGATCCTTCTTATTCTTTTTCGCTGAGTCTTTGGCGAACTGGTAGTTGCGCTTGAACAAATTTTCTTCACGACACCAGAGTAGTTGTCAGGACCGGATTTTGGGGATATTAAATTCCAGAAAAATGGCCCTTGTGCTGACCAGCCCCAGGATTACTGTTAGCTGATGAGATACCAACTTGATACAGAAATTCCAAGCAAAATACATAATATGTAGTACAAGACCATTCTGGCCTATGAGTACAACAAATGGTTTCTAGTGGTTGATGGCGGAAGCGGTTTGTGGATCTTCAGCGTCTATGGGACTCCATTTCCCACAGGAACAGCTGACCAGGTTAACTCCTATCTTCGTGAGGCTTCTATCACCATTGCTTAGGTTCCAGGGTTGTCACCGCAGCGCTCCTCTCCAAGCAAGAAATCTGGCCAAGACAATAGCCAGGGACAAGCCAGTGAGTACTTTGAATGTAATCGCAAACATTATGAACACGGGTATAATATAACAACCGATAATCATGCTCTGAAAACATTCTATGATCACAACGCTACCATAAAAATAAAATCCTGATGCATGCAAGCATGTTATTTATATGCAACAATGAATATGTAATAACAGAGTAGTAATAAATGCGCCGATCGGGTGTCCAAGCGACGCCTCGAAAGGATAGTAAATAACGAAAGCATGCCTTTCAAGGCGTCTGAGCGACACCACGTAAAGGGCTTATAATGTAAACAATAAGCATGTTACCAAGGCCCCGAGCGACACCACATAAAGGGCTTATAAAGTAAACAACAAGAATGTTACCAAGGCGTCGAGCGACACCACATAAAGGGCTTATACGATAAATAAATAGCAAGCATGCCACAGTCAGGCATCTCAGCGACGCCACATAAAGGGCTTATAAAGTAAATAAATAACAAGCATGCCACAATGAGCTGCCTCAAATGACACCACATAAAGGGCTTATAAATAATCATAGTGAATATCCAGAGATAGAACCATCCCAGGGATACTCGATAATTCAAATAATATAACGGGTTAGTCCATAACAAATAATAATCATGATCATCACAAGTCACAAGTCATGATCCAAGTTCCGGTTTAACAGTTTCTCCTCCGAAGCCCGACACTAAGACCGACACTTGACCCATCCCAGGCTGTAGTCCTTACCCATGGATACGGCGATTCGAATAGATTTAACCTCTGCAGAGGGTGTACTCTTTACCCGCGAGTAACGGATTCCTTTAGTTCATCGGGACTAATTCCATTTACGGTCTTTTAATTGAAAACACGCCTAACTTGCACACACCAGCTTAACTTACCGGTGTATGGAATCACCCACGACACCTGTTAAGCAAACTCTAAGTGGGGAGGCTACAACCTCGCGTAGCATGGGATCAAATTTATATCGCGCGCTCTAAGGGGTGCCCCCCCCTCTTGATCCCAACCGGAAAACACCCATGCCCCCGGACCAGGTGGCATGCCTACCGGATGCAGCCGGTATCTTCCACCATGGCCTCTCTGTACGGTGTGTGCTAGGAAGGGGTTTACAATTTACTGAACCATACCCTACCTGCAGCAGGGACAAGTGGTAGTACGAAACAAGTATGGGGGTTACTAGAACAAGACTCGATCTACGGTCGACTCAGGAGGTTTAAGATTCCCTGCATAATATGCATAACAAAAATATTTCAACCAACAGGATCACCACTCATTATACCTTACTATGCCATACCGGACATAACCGTCCCGACGGAGACCGGAGACAAGCTCACGCCTACCCAAGGCAGAGGCTTTCTCGGATTTCTTTCCAGCATGCAGGCAAGGCATACGAGGACGATTACCATCAAACATATATCCACTTCCAACAGCAAGGAAGTCTCCAATATGCATTCATGCAAATGATCGTGTCACCACATAAAATAACGAGCTCTCCGTATTAAGGTGGTGTTATAATCGTATTAATCCAACACATAAAAATATCATGCCAGGGTTCAGAATGCTTGCCTTCAAGGTGTGGAGAGGTGAGGTGCTCCCCAAAACTTTTGAAAGTTTTCTTCTCCTCCAAAAATCCTATTTTGAAAATATTCACATTAACACATAGTTTCAAAATGGTACAAAAAAGTTGTCTGAATTTTTTTCAAATAAATCTTAAAATAAACTAGACAATATTTGAGGGACGTAGGGAAAATAATCAACTCATTTGAAGTTTTATTTTAAAAGATATAGCCAGTCAAAGTTTAGTCAACTTTCTGTTTTTAAAATAAACTGAAAAAAAGAAAAACGTTTCGAAAAGAGTACACGTCGAAAACGTACTTTGGGAATACGCCTCCACTTAAAACACGTGGTGGCGGGCTGGTCATCGACAAGGCTCATGGCCCATCGGGTCGTTTGACCACCGCCGCGCCTTTCTCCCTCCTCTGCCCGAGCGAGGCGGGGGTTCCGGCGATTGCCGCTGATGAACGGCGGCTCCCCACGAGGATCCAAGGGCAGGGATGGACCCGCCAGGCCGGGGCGGTTCTCCCGGTGGTTGTTGGGTCGGCGGGGGTGAAGGAAGTCGCCGGCGGCGAGCTTCGCGGCGGCCGGCAGCTTCGGGTGAGTTTGGGGTCCTGGGCTGCGGTGGTTTCCGAGCGGGTCGGAGGTGTTGGGTGTTTCCGTAGGGTCGTGGGGAGTCGAGCGGTGGCGTCGGAGGGCAGGGGGGGCCCTGGTTGCGATGAACGGGGCTGGGACGTGGCGGCGGCCGAATCGGCCGGAGTCGGGGAAAACGGCTTCCCCCTGACGATTGCTGGCTGTGGGGGTGCTATGGGGGTGGCCTGAGGTCGCCTGAGTGGCTGAACGAGTCCGGGGTCTCCTCATTTATAGCGTAGCGAGGTAGGTTCACGGCGGCCGCGGATAAGATCGCCGGCGACCGCCATTCTGTAGCAGCAGGAGGACGTGGCAGCGACGAGTGCTTGCGGACAAGCTTGCGGATGAGCCTGAGCTGCTCGTGGGGCACCGGGTGAGCTTAGTGGCTCGGCGGCGCCGTCCCGGGCAGGAGCTGTCTGGGCAGTGGTGGCTTGCGGTGGTGGCGCCAGAGGGTGCTGTGAGGGGGCCAGGTGGCCTGTGGTGAGGAGGGGCCGCGCGGCCGGGAGAGGGGAGAGGCCAGGATGGGCGCTGGGAGGCGGCAACGCGACGCTGGCGACCTGTCGCATGCATCGCAAAACACGCCTGCCGCGCCAGAGCATGCACGCCAGGCGCTCGATGAAATGTCAGCGTGTGCTAGAGGATTAGGATGAGGCTGGGGATTAGCAGGCCTGTGTTAGGGTGGTCTAGGAGCTTAATGGACATGCTTGTTTGTCCAGAGGTGCAAGGTCACAGTGCAAAACTAAAATCATGCCAAAACTGTCCCTGCACTCAAGGTGTTTGACAAAATGCCAAGAGCATCTAGGAAACTCTTGGAGAGGCCAAAATCTCCAGATCAGGGTCTCTTTAGATGCAGGTGGGGATGGCAAGGTTAGTTGGCCATGTCTAGAAACTTGATAGTGCAAGTTTGTGAGAAAACTGATTCTGCACCGAAAGAAAAGGGCATAATTGCATGCACTTAAAATCCTCCAATGGGTCCACTCTTCTGGACTTAAGGGTTTGGTGGTGGTCTATAAACAGGAGAAATAACCATGGGTACAGGAGCAAGTTAAAATATGGTTGCAAAGTACAAATCATCAAAGTTGGACCGTAATGAAAATGAGGATGATTCACTCAAATTTTTCAAAGAACATCACTGGGTTTTTGCATAAAGATGAATAATATACTCCTACTGACATCCCCTAATTTTGGTGGGAGTTTTAAAGAAATATTTAATTAGGTTGTAGTGCAAAATTGCCCACTGGACCAGATTTGAAAACTTGGTGTAGAACTCAAAATATTCAATGAATGTAAAAGTGATTTAAAAACATCACATGACACCCCCAAATTTTGGTGGGATTTTTGAATGACTTTATAAAAGGGTTGCAGTGCAAATGGGACCCTAAACTTATGAAAAGCCCTTTCGGAGAAATAAAGCTCATGGAAAGATAATTATATAAATAATCCTACTGATAAAAGAATTGTTTTATTTGAGAGGGTAAATGAGTCCAATAATGATTGAAAAGTTTTCACTAGGGGTAAAAATTCCATAATAATAAAGAAAAGAATGGTTCTGAAATCAAAAGGGAATCCAAAAAATAAAATTTTAAGTTTCCTGGCAAAATTTTAATAAACAAAACATGGTTAAATTTTTGGGGCGTCACAACACTACCCCCCTTAAGAAAAAATCTCGTCCTCGAGATTTGTTAAGAGTTGTTTTTGAAAATATTACTCCCACTAGTTGAAAACAAAAGTCTACTCATAGCACAAACTTCGTGGTCGTTGAGGTTGGTTTTTGGCAGCTACGCCGGGGTTAAAAATGCAATCGCTCATCGACATACTCATGCATGGCTACTATTAAAAAAAACAGGGCGCACAAGCAACAATATTTAATTATGGCGATACAGGATCACACAGCTACGAGGTGAGGACATGCTAAGGCTTGGTACTACTCGAGCGACTCTAGTCTACCTCGTTAATATCTAAGCGGGCATGCCTTGCGGACGTCGAGGCTTCTCCACGGGTCTCACCGTCGGGATTAGCTGGAGGGGGTTGAGGGGCTGCAGGTCGGGTAGCGATGATGACCATCTCGAGGATTGTTGGCCACGATCCCGTTGGAGTGTGCTCCCAAAAGGCGCATTTAAGCACTTCTCGGGGTCATCAAAGGACCTTGGTTGATGACCGGGCTGACCTCAAGGACTCGATCGATTGTCCGAACAAAGACGATCGGGTTGTCGGTGTCGGGCTCACCTTCTCTTCTTGCCGTGGCTCGGCGAATCAGCTCTCCACGAGCTGCGATCAAATCAAGGGTGATTTGATCGAACATATCCTCTAGTGCACTTACATAGCGCACCAAAAGCAACAATGAAGGATCCGTCTCGTGATCTCCGTTGGCAACTTGGGGTGGTCTACCATACCCATCACGGCTGGGGTAGTAGTAGAACGAGCGACAGTTAACTCTGGGTGACAAGTGCCGGAGTTAAACTATAACCTCTCGCGCGGCTAGTTGGATGGCTTGTGGCTCAAAGGAAGTTGTCCTTCCGGTGAACACATCGCTGCTCGGAGATAGACCCCTACCATAGATGTGCACAGTGGCCCAGAATTGACGACTCTCACCACTCATGGATCCTTGGTACACCACATATTCTAGGGACTCTTCTAACGCAAAGGCACGACGGGTGAGGTTTGCTAGCATGGTCACAAAACCTCCGAGGTTGTTTGCCGTAGTTTCATTGTGCACGACGGGGCCAGGCATTATAGCTCGGTTTGGGGGTAAGGGTTTGTGCTGTGCTGTGTTGATGCTAGCGTGCCCTTTTTATAGAAAAAGGGGATGGAGTCTTCCTTCACATGCTTGCGAATGGGACAATATAGGTGTCGGTCACTAGCGCGTGATCGACAGGCTAGGCTGATAGGTTGCGCACCGACTGCCAAAAGTGTCGGGGTCACTGTGTGGCTATCTTGCACGAGAAGCTTGGCTGGGGTTAGGTTAAGGCCTGGTGGTTTGGTTAACCTAGGTTTTTCGACCTGGCTAGGATAGGATTAGCCAATCGTTAGCCTAGCACTGATACCAAGTTTGTCAGGACCGGATTTTTGGGATATTAAATTCCAGAAAAATGGCCCTCGTGCTCACCAGCCCCAGTATCAAGAATGATGAGGTACCAACTTGATACAGAAATTCCAAGCAAAAAATATAATATGTAGTACAAGACCATTCTGGCCTATGAGTACAACAAATGGTTTCTAGTGGTTGATGGCGGAAGCGGGTTGTGGATCTTCAGCGTTTATGGGACTTCATTTCCCATAGGAACAGCTGACCAGGTTAACTCCTATCTTCGTGAGGCTGTTATCACCATTGCTTAGGTTCCGAGACTGTCATCGCAACGCTCCTCTCCAAGCAAGAAATCTGGCCAAGACAATAGCTGTGGACAAGCCGGAGTACTTTGAATGTACTGCAAACATTATGAACACGGGTATAATATAACAACCGATGATCATGCTCTGAAAACATTCTATGATCACAACATCAGTCATAAAAATAAAATCCCTGATGCATGCAAGCAGGTTATTTATATGCAACAATAAATATGTAATAGCAGAGTAGTAATAAAATGCACCGATCAAGTGTGCAAGCGTTTACCGAAAGGATAGTAAATAACGAGCATGCCTCACGAGGCGTCTGAGCGACACCACATAAAGGGCTTATAATGTAAACAATAAGCATGCCACAGTCGGGCGTCTGAGCGACACCACATAAAGGGCTTATAAAGTAAACAACAAGAATGCCACAGTCGGGCGTCTGAGCGACACCACATAAAGGGCTTATACGATAAATAAATAGCAAGCATGCCACAGTCGGGCGTCTCAGCGACGCCACATAAAGGGCTTATAAAGTAAATAAATAACAAGCATGCCACAGTCGGGCGTCTCAGCGACACCACATAAAGGGCTTATAAATAATCATAATGAATATCCAGGAGGTAGAACCAACCCAAGGGATACTCGATAATTCAAATAATATAACGGGTTAGTCCATAACAAATAATAATCATGATCATCACAAGTCACAAGTCATGATCCAAGTTCCGGTTTAACAGTTTCTCCTCCGAAGCCCGACACTAAGACCGACACTTGACCCATCCCAGGCTGTAGTCCTTACCCATGGACACGGCTATTCGAATAGATTTAACCTCTGCAGAGGGTGTACTCTTTACCCGCGAGTAATGAATTCCTTTAGTCCATCGGGACTAATTCCATTTACGGTCTTTTAATTGAAAACACGCCTAACTTGCACACACCAGCTTAACTTACCGGTGTCTGGAATCACCCACGACACCTTTTAAGCAAACTCTAAGTGGGGAGGCTACAACCTCGCGTAGCATGGGATCAAATTTATATCGCGCGCTCTAAGGGGTGCCCCCCCTCTCGGCCCCAACCGGAAAATACCCATGCCCCCGGACCAGGTGGCATGCCTACCGGATGCAGCCGGTATCTTCCACCATGGCCTCTCTGTACGGTGTGTGCTAGGAAGGGGTTTACAATTTACTGAACCGTACCCTACCTACGGCAAGGACAAGTGGTAGTACGAAACAGGTATGGGGGTTACTAGAACAAGACTCGATCTACGGTCGACTCAGGAGGTTTAAGATTCCCTGCATTATATGCATAACAAAAATATTTCAACCAACAGGATCACCACTCATTATAACTTACTATGCCATACTGGACATAACCATCCCGACGGAGACCGGAGACAAGCTCACGCCTACCCAAGGCAGAGGCTTTCTCGGATTTCTTTCCGGCATGCAGGCAAGGCATACGAAGACGATTACCATCACACGTATATCCACTTCCAACAGCAAGGAAGTCTCCAATATGCATTCATGCAAATGATCGTGTCACCACATAAAATAACGAGCTCTTCGTATTAAGGTGGTGTTATAATCGTATTAATCCAACACACAAAAATATCATGCCAGGGTTCAGAATGCTTGCCTTCAAGGTGTGGAGAGGTGAGGTTCTCTCCAAAACTTTTGAAAGTTTTCTTCTCCTCCAAAAATCCTATTTTGAAAATATTCACATTAACACATAGTTTCAAAATGGTACAAACAATTTGTATGAAACTTTTTCAAATAAATCTTAAAATAAACTAGACAAAATTTGAGGGACGTAGCAAAAAGAATCAACTCATTTGGAGTTTTATTTTAAAAGATATAGCCAGTCAAACTTTAGTCAACTTTCTGTTTTTAAAATAAACTGAAAAAAAAGAAAAACGTTTCGAAAAGAGTACACGTCGAAAACGTACTTTGGGAATACGCCTCCACTTAAAACACGTGGTGGCGGGGCTGGGTCACTGACAGTGGGCCCGCCTGGCCCACTGGTCAGGTTTGACCAATCGCCCGCGTCTTCTCCCTCCTCTGCCCGAGCGGGGCGGGGGTTCCGGCGATTGCCGCAGATGAACGGCGGCTCCCCACGGGGATCCAAGGGCAGGGATGGACCCGCCAGGCCGGGGCAGTTCTCTCGGTGGTTGTCGGGTCGGCGGGGGTGAAGGAAGTCACCGGCGGCGAGCTTCGCGGCGGCCGGCAGCTTCGGGTGAGTTTGGGGTCCAGGGCTGCGGTGGTTGCCGAGCGGGTCGGAGGTGTTGGGCGTTCCGTAAGGTCGGGGAGTCGGCGGTGGCGCTAAACGGGCAGGGGGCCTGGTTGCGGCGAACGGGCTGGGGCGTGGCGGCCGAATCGGCCGTAATCGGGAAGACGGCTTCCCAAGCGATTCTTGGCTGTGGGGTGCTATGGGGGGGGCCTGAGGTCGCCTCAGTGGCTGGACGAGTCCGGGGTCTCCTCATTTATAGCGTAGCGAGGTCGGTTCGTGGCGGCCACGGATAAGATCGCCGGCGACCGCCATTCTATAGCAGCAGGGGGACGTGGCGGCGACGAGTGCTTGCGGACAAGCTTGCGGATGAGCCTGAGCTGCTCCAAGGGGCAGCTGGCGAGCGCTAGTGAGCGGGCGGCGCCGTCCCGGGCAGGAGCCGCTGTCGGGCGGCGGTGGTGGCTTGCGTGGCGGCGCCAGAAGGTGCCGTGAGGGGGCTGTGGTGGCCCTGCGGTGAGGGAGGGTCGGGCGCGCCGCCGGGAGAGGAGAGGCCAGACGGGCGCTGGGAGGCGGCAACGCGACGCGGGTGATCCGGCGCATGCACGCAAAACGCTGGCCTGCCGCGCCCAGTGAGTGCACGCCAGGCGCTCGATGAAATGTCAGTGTGTGCTAGAGGATTAGGATGAGGCTGGGGATTAGCAGGCCTGTGTTAGGGTCGTCTAGGAGCTTAATGGACATGCTTGTTTGTCCAGATGTGCAAGGTCACAGTGCAAAACTAAAATCATGCCAAAACTGTCCCTGCACTCAAGGTGTTTGACAAAATGCCAAGAGCATCTAGGAAAATCTTGGAGAGGCCAAAATCTCCAGATCAGGGTCTCTTTAGATGCAGGTGGGGATGGCAAGGTTAGTTGGCCAAGTCTAGAAACTTGATAGTGCAAGTTTGTGAGAAAACTGATTCTGCACCGAAAGAAAAGGGCATAATTGCATGCACTTAAAATCCTCCAATAGGTCCACTCTTCTGGACTTAAGGGTTTGGCAGGGTGGTCTATAAACAGGAGAAATAACCATGGGTACAGGAGCAAGTTAAAATATGGTTGCAGTACAAATCATCGTGTTGGACCGTAATGAAAATGAGGATGATTCACTCAAATTTTTCAAAGAACATCACTGGGTTTTTGCATAAAGATGAATAATATACTCCTACTGACATCCCCTAATTTTGGTGGGAGTTTTAAATAAATATTTAATTAGGTTGTAGTGCAAAATTGCCCACTAGACCAGATTTGAAAACTTGGTGTAGAACTCAAAATATTCAATGAATGAAATATATTTTTTGCATAAAAGTGATTTAAAAACATCACATGACACGCCCAAATTTTGGTGGGATTTTTGAATGACTTTATAAAAGGGTTGCAGTGCAAATGGGACCCTAAACTTATGAAAAACCCTTTTGGAGAAATAAAGCTCAGGGAAAGATAATTATATAAATAATCCTACTGATAAAAGAATTGTTTTATTTGAGAGGGTAAATGAGTCCAATAATGATTGAAAAGTTTTCACTAGGGGTAAAAATTCCATAATAATAAAGAAAAGAATGGTTCTGAAATCAAAAGGGAATCCAAAAAATAAAATTTTAAGTTTCCTGGCAAAATTTTAATAAACAAAACATGGTTAAATTTTTGGGGCATCACAGTAGTGAAGACAGGTCAGCATTCTCAGGCTGTGGTCTGCGCACCATGCAAGTATAGAAGCCTTGCTCAATGGCTTCAACCTGATTCCTGGGTGGAAGATTTCTGTACAGAATATCATTCCAGGGTGCCTTGATGGCATTCTTCTCTGCATATTCCTTGGTGATGAAGCGGTATCTGAACCACTCTTCTGCCCAATATCTTCGAATCCATTGGATTCGATTCTTGCATTCAGTGTAGGTTTCTTTTGGATCAGTTTTGTACATCTCATGCAAATCAGGTGGTAAATCCAAGAATAAGTACAAGTGAGGAATCTAACTTGTGAAGAAGTATAAATGAATATACTTGGCAAGATTATGAGATGCAGAAAGAGATAGATCCATGTTCGAAGGGATCAAAAGGACGATAAAAAATAAACTTTTATTACCACACGATGAACTGCTAGACGGGGCGACGATGGATGCCGAGCAGTTCGATCTTCCGTGCCCTAACTTGGCGACGGAAGACACTTACGGCGACGGCGGTGAAGACGAGGTCCGCGGCCGGCGTGAGGACGGTGTCGATGAAGTTGCGGCAGCTAAGCGCTCCGTCGTCGGCGTCGTCGAGAGCTAGTGTAGGCGCTAGAGTTTGCGAGAGATGGAGAAGGAGGAAGAAGGATTTTGACCGAGACGGGACATGCATTTATAAGGATAGAGATAGCACAACGCAATTACGCAGGTGCCCCTGGCGGTTCACATCTGATGGACACGTGGCAAACATGCAACTCATTGCGCGATGTTCCACGTTCCCACGCGCGCCTAGATTGTCGGGGTGGTCGTTCCGAAATCTCCGGGTTTCACGCAAAAGGATATTTCATTAAAACTAGATATAAATGTTTGTCTCTGTATCTTCTGCTAACAAGGACGCAGAGAAGACATTCGACAGTTTCAACAGAATGCATATGATTTGGATAGATAGAGCTTGAGATAGAAAGCATACAGAGGTTAGGGTCCAATCACATTCACTTAGTTCAAAAAGATTCAAATAAGAAGACATAGCTATAAGTGAATGCTGTGGAGGACAGAATACAATATATATATAACAGAGTAAACCTCAAATCAGTAATCACGAAGTCAAATTAAAGTTGAAGTTTAATCAAAGTCGAAGACTTTGCAAATATGACGCCATGAGGAAACACTTCATAAGAGTTTGGTGGTGGCGTTACCCAATCAGACAAAGTATTAGACCTGCATACACGGCGCACAATTATTGTGGCGCTCAAGTCAATTTCCACGTTAATGTATTCACACTTAGAGTGTATGTCTTCATTGATTGAAGATATACATTACTGTGTGTTGCACATCTAAGTCATCAACATGCATAAGTGTTAGGATGAGTGCCTAATCACAGGACATTCGAGGATTCCAAGATATTTAGCTCACACCGCAACTTGCAAAACCTTTTATCATCCAAGGGCTTAGTGAAGATATCAGCCAACTGCTCTTCTGTCTTGACATGAATGATATCAATATCTTCTTTCATACCATGATCTCTGAGGAAGTGATGACGAATTTCAATGTGCTTTGTCTTCGAGTGCTGAATCGGGTTATTGGCAATCTTGATAGCGCTTTCATTATCGCAGAGAGTGGCACATGCTTCAGATTGATGCCATAGTCCTTAAGAGTTTGCTTCATCCACGTAAACCGAGCGCAAAGAAGATCCAAAGAAGAATGTATTCAGATTCAGCAGTTGAGAGTGATACACAGTTCTGCTTCTTTGAAGACCAACAGACAAGAGATCGACCCAGAAAGTGACACGTGCCTAATGTTGACTTGCGATCCACCTTGTCACCAGCATAGTCAGCATCCGAAAAACCAACCAGATCAAATTCTGAGCCCTTTGGATACCATAATCCTAGTGTTGGGGTGTAAGCCAAATATCGAAGAATTCGCTTCACAGCTAAGTGATGCGACTCCTTTGGTGCCGCTTGGTATCGGGCACACATGCAAACACTAAGCATGATATGTGGTCTAGATGCACATAAGTAAAGTAAAGAACCAATCATGGAGCGGTATACCTGTTGATCGAAATCTTTACCATTGGCGTCGGGACTTAGATGACTTTTGGATGGCATTGTCGTCGTGTATCCTTTGTAGTCTTGCATTCCAAACTTCTTCAGGAAATCTTTGAGATATTTTTCTTGAGATATGAAGATGCCGTTGTGTTGCTGGCGGATTTGAATACCGAGAAAGAACTTCAGCTCTCCCATCATGGACATTTGATATTGTTCTTGCATCATGTGAGCAAATTCATCGCTGTATTTCTTGTTGGTGCAACCGAAGATAATGTCATCCACATAGATTTGGCACACAAACAGTTCACCATCATATGTCTTCGTGAAGAGAGTGGGATCTAGAGAACCAGGTTTGAAGCCTTTGCTCTTCAGGAAGTCTTTGAGTGTGTCATACCAAGCACGAGGGGCTTGTTTGAGGCCATACAAAGGCCTTGTTGAGCTTGTATACCATATCAAGATGTTTTGGGTCTTCAAAGCCGTGTGGTTGCGCAACATATACTTCTTCTTCAATCTTTCCATTGAGAAAGGCACTCTTCACATCCATTTGATACGTATGATGTTATGATGATTTGCGTAAGCTAGCAAAGATGTAATGGCTTCAAGCCTAGCCACTGGAGAAAATATTTCATCGAAGTCAATTCCTTCAACTTGTGTGTATCCTTGAGCAACGAGTCGAGCCTTGTTCCCGATTACTTGACCATGCTTGTCTTGTTTGTTGCGATATATCCATTTTGTGCCTATGTTGTGCTTGCGAGGATCAGGACGCTTGACAAGTTCCCATACATTGTTCGGGCCTAATCTGTTGAAGCTCCTCTTGCATAGCTTGAATCCATTCAGTTCCACAAAGGCTTCAAAGAACTTTCTTGGGTTCGTAGATTGAGACAAATGCAAAGTGCCCACAGAAATTTGCTAGCTGTGTTGCTCTTGAACGAGTGAGTGGATTAGGTGCATTGATGCTATCAATTATCTTTTCAATTTCTACTTCATTTGCAACACGAGGATGAACTATACGAAGATTTTGCTCCTACTGATCATTGTCATTATTTGGAGGATTGTCTTCAGGCTGAGCAATGTCTTCAGATTGATCAGGTGCAGAAATGATAAGTTCCTCTTCAGGCTGGGCCTCTGATGGTATGATCTCTCCTGTTCCCATTAGCTTGATTGATTCAATCGGCAGGTACACCATCTAGCACATTTGGCATGTGCTCTCTTTGCAGCCGTTAGTTTCATCTAATCAAGACATCCACGCTTTCAACCACTTTGTAGTGAAAGAGGTTGAATACTATGTAGGAGTGCGAGTCCTTTCCATAACCAAGCATAAAACCCTCATGTGCTTTCTTGCAAATTTTGAAGTGTGATGTGGATCCTTGATCCAAAGACCTAGCACCAAATACCTCAAGTAGCTTACGTTTGGCTTCTTACCAGTTAGGAGCTCATAGGATGTTTTCTTGGAAGCTTGTGAAGATAAACACGGTTGATGACATGACATGCAAGATCAATGGCTTCGTGCCAGAATTTTCTTGGAGTCTTGTATAAGTCAAGCATCGTCCGAGCCATCTCAATAAGGGTTCTGCTCTTGTGCTCCACGATGCCATTCGCCGAGGTGTAAGGAGCGTAAAAACTCATGAGTGATGCCTAAGGTGTCAAGATAAAGTTCGAGGCCTGTGTTCTTGAATTCGTGTGGTTGTCACTCCTAATGTGCTTGATCTTGATGCCATAGTTGTTCATGGCGCTGTTACGGTTGCCCGAAGACATCCTCGCACTTCAGCCTTGAAGAGAATTATGTGCACCCAAGTGTATCTTGAATAATCATCAACAATAATGAAACCATAGAGACAAGCGAGCAAAGTGAGAGTAGAGTAGTGAGTGGGACCAAACAAGTCCATGTGGAGCAACTCAAAAGGTCGAGATGTAGTCATGATTGTCTTCAAGGGATGCTTGGCCCTTGTCATCTTCCCAGCTTCACAAGCACCACATAGATGATCTTTCTTGAACTTGACGTCTTCGATGCCTATGACGTACTTCTTCTTGGCGAGAGTGTGTAGGTTCCTCATGCCAAAGATGCCCTAGCCTCCGATGCCGAGACAACACTCAAGATTTTGCTAGAAGACATACGGCCATCTGTGGTCCCATCGAGAAATCTACCATGTACAGATCATCTTTCCTGCACCTTCAAGACTAGAGACTTGTCGATTCCATTAGTACAAGGCAACGATATTTTCCAAATAGCACAATCATGTTTAAGTCACAAAGCATTGAGATGACATATTGTTGAAACCAAGGGATTCAACAAGCATCACTTTGTCCATGTGTCGATCCCTTGAGATTGCAACTCTACCTAGGCCCAATACCTTGCTTTTACCAAAGGTCAAAGAAATGTGAGGTGACTTTTATCACATGGACGTCAGGTTGAGTCCATGAGAAGGATTCGATCACCAGTCCGGTGGTTAGTGCAGCCGCTGGCCATAATCCATTCCGCAGCACGAGGTGGCGTACACTGCAAAGGCAGTTAGGAGGATAGGCTTCACAAAGAGTATTGTGAAGCATAAACATTTGACGCACAAGAGGATTATTAAAGCTCAGATTAAGGTTAGGACTGATAGTATGACTGGCAAGCGATTCAGGAACGAAATACATAGTAAGACCATTTGGGCATTTTATCTTGCGTCCCATAATGTGTTTTAGGTCCACAGAAATAGCATCGGACGCCTTTGATTTCCTACCGAGACCTTTCCCCGCAAAAGAAAGTTAATTCTTCTTAACCACCCACATCTTCGAGGGGTGGCTTAGAAGCAATGAGTCTAAGTGCAGCATCTGAGAACTTCGGCTTTGGAGCCCTAGAAAATAGCCTTGCAGGAGAGGAATGATACTCATATGAATAAACAGAAAAGTTCTTAGTTCTATGAACATAGCGATTTGAAGACACACGCTCATATTCATGAGTCTGAGTATGGTTTCCCTGCAAAACATTGGCATTAGGGTGACTCTGTGAGTCCTCAGATTCAGATGAAGCCTTTGGGCCATATGAAGCCATAGGTCTGGGGTTTGTCTTCTTCCTTGGTGGTGTCATGACGACATTCACAGGAAGATTCTCAATACACTGTTTAGGTACCCAGATCTTCTTCATAGGTGGTCCATTCCTTGAGTTAGTACCAATATACCTGGCAAACACTTCACCATTCTGATTCTTAAACAATTTATAGTTTGCATCAAAGGATTCATCAATGATAATAGGGCTAGCACAAGTGAAACCAGATAAGGTGGATGGATTCATCGAAGATTCCTTTGCAAAGAACCCATGTGGTTTTGGGGTACCGCCAGCTTCCAAAGAAGACCCATCAACATTCATTTTCCTCTCGAACCCAATACCCTCTTTTCTAGGGCTTCGTTCAGACCGCTTTTGAGGACATCACATAATGTCCGATGCCCTTTGAGGCTTTTGTACATGCCTGTCATGTACAGTTCCTTCAGCTCTGCATCATCAGCAATAGTAGTGGTATCCTCAACAGAGGGGTTAGTTACCACATCAGCAGTTGAAGATACTGCAACAGGAGCAGTAGAACATCCAGCAACAGAAACAGCGTTGTCACGCTCAATGCATTCTAAACATGGTGGTTCAAATCCTTCTGGAGCGGGACTGATCTGTTGAGCGCGGAGTGACTCGTTCTCCTTTTGAAGATCTTCATGACCCGATCTCAATTTCTCAAGTTCCTGCTTCCTTTGAAGATAATCAGAGGAAAGCTTTTCATGAGATGTTGAGAGGGTTTCATGACGACCTTCAAGTTCCCGGTACTTAACATGAAGATTTTTATGTCTTCAATTAAGGACCGAAGTCTCACCATTTCCGCATCCAACAGTCATCGCTTTTGTCTAACAGCTTTTTGAATATGTTCCATAGCTTTCATTGTTCAGTTGCAATTTTAGCAAGTTTTTTGTAGCTAGGTTTGGATTCACAATCAGAGTCATCTTCACTTGATGTTTGAAAGTAAGCATCGCGTGAGTTTACCTTGGCACCACGTGGCCTGAAGCAGTAAGTGGGAGCGGAGTCGTCCTTGTCGCTGGCATCAACATTGGTGATGCAAGCATTGTCTTCAGTGTTGAAGATGGATTTGGCAACGAGGTCAAGCTAAAGCCGACTTGCAACACAAGAGTCGACTCCTCCTCGATTCCACCACTTCGCCTCCTCGTATGCATCTCCTCCGAATCCATTTCCTTGCCAACAAAAGCACGAGCCTTGCTGCATTTAACTTTTCTTGTGTGATGAAGACTTGGAAGTTGACTTGGAAGAAGATTTTGAGTATTTCTTCTTCTTCTTGTCATCAGAATCATATTCCTTGCTCTTCTTCTTTTTCTTCTCATTGTCCCACTGTGGACACTCAGATATGTAGTAACCAGGTTTCTTGCACTTGTGACATGTTCTCTTCTTGTGGTCATTGGAAGAAGCTTCATCATTTCTTGAATCGGATCGTGAAGACTTTCTCAAGCCTTTCTTCTTAGTGAACTTCGGAACTTCTTCACAAGCATAGCAAGCTCCTTTCCAAGGTCTTCACTTCACCGTAATGTAGTCGATTCTTCTTCATCCGAGGAAACAGCCTTTGCCTTCAAAGCGAAGTTCGCCATAGTTGGGACCATAGATATCTCTTTTCTCGTATAGCTGGAACTCATGTGTGTTAAGCCTCTCAAGTATGTCGATGGATCGAGTGTCTTGAAGTCGTATGCGTTCTTGAATCATAAGAGCTAGAGTGTCAAATGAGCTATCAAGAGATCCCAGAAGCGTCTTGACAATTTCATGCTTGGTGATCTCAGTGGCTCCGAGAGCCTGAAGCTCGTTTGTGATGTCAGTGAGACGATCGAACGTGAGCTAGACATTTTCATTGTCATTTCTCTTGAAGCGGTTGAAGAGGTTGCGCAGGACACTGATTCTTTGATCTCTCTGAGTTGAAACACCTTCATTGACTTTGGAGAGCCAGTCCCATACTAGCTTCGACGTTTCCAAAGCACTCACATGGCCATATCGCCTTTGGTCGATGACCACAGATGATGTTCTTCGCAGAGAATCGAGTTGAATGAACTTATTGACATCAACAAATGTGACGCCTTCACCAGCCTTTGGGAACGCTGTTTTGACGACATACCACAGATCGACATCATCGGCTTCAAGATGCATACGCATCTTATTCTTCCAAAGAGGGATATTCAGTGCCATCAAAGATAGGGCACGCAGCGAGACTTTGATTATCCCCGCAATCGACATAGCTAAACTCCGTGTGGTTAAATCAATCACACAGAACAAGGGAGTACCTTGCTCTGATACCAATTGAAAGTGCTAGTTATCGACTAGGGGGGGGGGTGTGAATAGGCGATTTTTTATGAAAGTCTTCAAACCATGAAAGTTTCAAAGACAGACATGAAAACTGGACCTATAAACATGCAGCGGAAGATGAACTGCACTAGACAGGCCATAGTCAGACAAGTATGAAACTAAAGCATGATGACAGATAGCAGCTAAGTAGTAGGATCAGGATGGAAGATAGTACGAAGCCAATCATAACAAGTAGTCACACTGTGAAGTCAAACAGCATAGCAATCGTGCAATGACTTCACAAGGATGAAACTGTAAATAAGGGAGAGTAAGAGATAGAACCAAAGGTGTTGTGAAGACAAGGATTTGTTCGACTAGTTCCAGCTTGTCGTGACAACCAGACGCCCGTTAGGGAGGCTGAGATTGAACTCGTAAGACTGTGTCTTCACCTTATTCCCTTGAGCTAAGGATGCATACCTCGCTCAATCACTCTGGTAAGTCTCCAAGGTAGACTTCCAAACCTTCACAAACTTCGTTCACCGGCAATCCACAATTACTCTTGGATGCTCAGAACGCGACGCCTAACCGGCTGGAGGATTCACAGTCCTCAAGTGTAACAAGTCTCCAGATCACGCGGACAGAAAGACTGGGTGTTTTGGGCTTTGTCCTCACAAGGATTTCTCTCTCAAACTCTTCGGAGGTGGGTTGCTCTCAATGACAAAAGTCGTGCACTAACTCTGAGCAGCCACCAATTTATGGTGTAGGGGGTGGGCTATTTATAGCCACTGGGAAACCCGACCTAATTTGTCCGAAATGACCCTGGGTCACTAAGGAACTGACACGTGTCACAACGGTCAGATTTCAAACACACACGACAGATTAACTTGGGCTAAAATAAAGCTGACTTATCCGACTCTAGATAAGATTTGCTCTCATTGTCTTCGTCGAAGACATAGGATTTTGGTTGAGCATCACTACCACTCGACTTTGTTTACTTGGACCCCACTTAACAGTGCGGTGGTTCCTATGACTCAACAAAGAAGAAAAGAAACAACAAAACTACTAAGTCTTCGCGCTCCATAGTCTTCACTCAATGTCTTCTTCTGTCATAGTCTTCAATGTGAATATCTTCACGTACCACCATTGTCTTCAATGTCTTCATACATTTTTAGGGGTCATCTCCGGTAGGTAAACCAAATCAAGGAGGGACTACTACCTGTGTTATCCTGCAATTCTCACAAACACATTAGTCCCTCAACCACGTTTGTCGTCAATACTCTAAAACCAAACTAGGGGTGGCACTAGATGCACTTACACCTCATCAAGTTCTACTTTCCTCCCACTCACTTCTTTCGAGAGAAACTACTTCTCTAGAAAGCATCCATTCTTAGCAACAAATATCTTGCCTTCGAATATGTGATAGAAGGTGTACCCAACAGTTTCTTTTGGGTATCCTATGAAGACGCACTTCTCCGATTTGGCTTCGAGCTTATCAGGCTGAAGCTTTTTCACATAAGCATCGCAACCCCAAACTTTGAGAAACGACAGCTTAGGTTTCTTGCCAAACCACAGTTCATACGATGCCGTCTCAACGGATTTAGATGGTGCCCTGTTTATTGTGAATGCAACTGTCTCTAATGCATAACCCAGAAACGATAGTGGTAAATTGGTAAGAGACATCATAGATCGCACCATATCTAATAAAGTACTGTTACGATACACCATTACACTGTGGTGTTCCAGGTGGCATGAGTTGCGAAACTATTCCACATTGTTTCGAATGAAGACCAAACTCGTAACTCAAATATTCGCCACCGCGATCAAATCGTAGAAACTTTATTTTCTTGTTACGATGATTTTCCACTTCACTCTGAAATTCTTTGAACTTTTCAAATGTTTCAGACTTATGTTTCATTAAGTAGATATACCCATATCTGGTCAAATCATCTATGAATGTCAGAAAATAACGATACCCGCCGCGAGCCTCAACACTCATTGGACCGCATACATCGGTATGTATTATTTCCAATAAGTTAGTGGCTTGCTCCATTGTTCCGGAGAACGAAGTCTTAGTCATCTTGCCCATGAGGCATGGTTCGCAAGCATCAAGTGATTCTTAATCAAGTGATTCCAAAAACCCATGTGCCAGGAGTTTCTTCATGCGCTTTACACCAATATGACCTAAACGACAATGCCACAAATAAGTTGCACTATCATTATTAACTTTGCATCTTTTGGCATCAATATTATGAATATGTGTATCACTACGATCGAGATTCAACAAAAATAGACCACTCATCAAGGGTGCATGACCATAAAAGATATTATTGATATAAATAGAACAACCATTATTCTCTGATTTAAATGAATAACCGTCTCGCATCAAACAAGATCCAGATATAATGTTCATGCTCAACGCTGGCACCAAATAACAATTATTCAGGTCTAAAACTAATCCCGAAGATAGATGTAGAGGTAGCGTGCCAAAGGCGATCACATCGACCTTGGAACCATTTCCGACGCACATTGTCACCTCGTCCCTAGCCAATCTTTGTTTAATCCGTAGCCCCTATTTCAAGTTGCAAATATGAGCAATGTAACCAAAGATCAAATACCCAGGCGCTACTACGAGCATTAGTAAGGTGCACATCAATAACATGTATATCAAATATACCTTTCACTTTGCCATCCTTCTTATCCGCCAAATACTTGGGGCTGTTCCGCTTCTAGTGACCAGTCCCTTTGCAATAGAAGCACTCAGTTTCAGGCTTAGGTCCATACTTGGGCTTCTTCCCTTGAGTAGCAAATTTCTTGCTATTCTTATTGAAGTTCCCCTTCTTCCCTTTTCCCTTTTTATTGAAACTAGTGGTCTTGTTAACCATAAACACTTGACGCTCCTAGATTTCTACCTCCGCAGCCTTGAGCATTGCGAAGAGCTCGGGAATCGTCTTGTTCATCCCTTGTATATTATAGTTCATCACGAAGCCTTTATAGCTTGGTGGTAGTGATTGAAGAACTCATCAATGACACTATCATCGGGAAGATTAACTCCCAAATGAGTCAAGTGGTTATGGTACCCGGACATTACGAGTATGTGTTCATTGACAGAATTATTCTCCTCCATCTTGCAGCTATAGAACTTGTTGGAGACTTCATATCTCTCAACTCGGCCATTTGCTTGAAATATTAACTTCAACTCCAGGAACATCTCATATGCTCCATGATGTTCAAAACATCTTTGAAGTCCCAATTCTAAGCCGTAAAGCATGGCACACTGAACTATCGAGTAGTCATCAGATTTAGCTTGCCAGACGTTCATAACGTCCGTAGTTGCTCCTGCAGCAGGCCTCACACCTAGTGGTGCATCAAGCACATAATTCTTCTGTGCAACAATGAGGATAATCCTCAAGTTACGAACCCAATCCTTGTAGTTGCTACCACCATCTTTCAAGTTAGCTTTCTCTGGGAACGCATTAAAATTCAAGGGAACGGTAGCACGGTCCATTGATTTACAACATAGATATGCAAAAACTATAAGTCGTGATAAATTTAAGTTCAATTAATCATATTACCTAAGAACTCCCATTTAGATAGACATACCTCGAGTCATCTCAATGATCACGTGATCCATATCAACTAAACCATGCCCGATCATCACGTGAGATGGAGTAGTTTTCAATGATGAAAATCTCTATGTTGATCATATCTACTATATGATTCACGTTCGACCTTTCGGTCTTAGTGTTCCGAGGCCATGTCTGTACATGCTAGGTTCGTCAAGTGTAACCCAAGTATTCCGCATGTGCAAAACTGTCTTGCACCCATTGTATGTGAACGTAGATCATATCACACCCGATCATCATGTGGTGTGTCGGCACGACGAATTGTCACAACGGTGCATACTTAGGGAGAACAATTATACCTTGAAATTTTAGTGTGGGATCATCTTTTAATGCTACCGCCATACTAAGCAAAATAAGATGCATAAAAGATAAGCATCACATGCAATCAAAATATGTGACATGATATGGCCATCATCTGGTGCCTTTGATCTCCGTCTCCAAAGCACCGTCATGACCTCCATCGTCACCGGCTTGACACCTTGATCTCTATCGTAGCATCGTTGTCGTCTCGCCAACTATTGCTTCTACGACTATCGCTAATGCATAGTGATAAAGTAAAGCTATTACATGGCGATTGCATTTCATACAATAAAGTGACAAGCCGACAACTTTTACAAAACACGATGATCTCATACAACAACGTATATCTCATCATGTCTTGACCATATCACATCACAACATGCCCTGCAAAAACAAGTTAGACGTCCTCTACTTTGTTGTTGCAAGTTTTACGTGGCTGCTACGGGCTTCTAGTAAGAACTATTCTTACCTACGCATCAAAACCACAATGATTTTTCGTCAAGTTTGATGTTTTAACCTTCAACAAGGACCGGCCGTAGTCAAATTTGATTCAACTAAAGTTGGAGAAACAGACACCCGCCAGCCACCTTTCTGCAATACAAGTTGCATGTCTGTCGGTGGAATCGGTCTCATGAATGTGGTCATGTAAGGTTGGTCCGGGCCGCTTCATCCAACAATACCGCTAAATCAAAATAAGACATTGGTGGTAAGCAGTATGACTATGATCGCCCACAACTCTTTGTGTTCTACTCGTGCATATCATCTACGAATATACTTGGCTTGGATGGCACTGTTGGAGAACGTAGCATGCAATTTCAAAAAAAATTCTACGATCACGCAAGATCTATCTAGGAGGTGCATAGCAACGAGAGGGGGCGAGTGTGTCCACCTACCCTCGTAGACCAAAAGCGGAAGCGTTAGCTTAACGCGGTTGATGTAGTCGGACGTCTTCGCGATCCAACCGATCAAGCACTGGACGTACGATACCTCCGAGTTCTGCACACGTTCAGCTTGATGGCACCCTCAAACTCTTGATCCAGCAAAGTGTCGAGGGAGAGTTTCATCCGCACGAAGGCATGGTGACGATGATGGTGATGTGATCCGCGCAGGTTTTCGCCTAAGCACCACGGCAATATGACTGGAGGAGTAAACTATATATGAAGAGGGGCACCACACACGGCTAGGAAAACAACTGTTGTTCTTTGGGGTGCCCCCTGCCCCCGTATACAAAGGAGGAGGGGAGGAGGCCGCCGGCCTAGGGGGCGCACCATGGGGGGAAACCGAATAGGACTCCAAGTCCTATTTGGCCCCCTTCATTTCTTACGAAGGGGAAAGGGGAAGGAAGACAGAGGAGGAGAAGTAAAGGGGGGCGCCGCCCCCTCCCCTAGTCCTATTCGGACTCCCTATGGGGGGCGCGCGTCCACCCCTTGTGGGCTGCCTCCTCTCTCCCCTATGGCCCATGTAGGCCCAATACTTCCACGGGGGGTCCGATAACCCCTCGGTACTCCAAAAAATACCCGAGCCACTCCGAAACCATTCCGGTGTCCGAATACCATCTTCCAATATATCAATATTTACCTCTCGACCATTTCGAGACTCCTTGTCATGTCCGTGATCTCATCCGGGACTCCGAACAATCTTCGGTCACCAAAACACATAACTCATAATACAAATTGTCATCGAACATTAAGCGTGCGGACCCTACGGGTTCGAGAACTATGTAGACATGACTAAGACATATCTCTGAAAAATAACCAATAGCGGAACCTAGATGCTCATATTGGTTCCTACATATTCTACGAAGATCTTTATCGGTCAAATCGCTATGACAACATACGTCATTCCCTTTGTCATCGGTATGTTACTTGCCCGAGATTCGATCGTCGGTATCCTCATACCTAGTTCAATCTCGTTACCAGCAAGTCTCTTTACTCGTTTCGTAATGCATATTCCTGTAAATAACTCATTAGTCACATTGCTTGCAAGGCTTATCGTGATGTGCATTACTGAGAGGGCCCAGAAATACCTCTCCGACACTAGGAGTGACAAATCCTAATCTAGATCTATGCAACCCAACAAACACCTTCAGAGACACCTCTAGAGCATCTTTATAATCACCCAGTTATGTTGTGACGTTTGATAGCACACAAGGTGTTCCTCCGGTATTCGAGAGTTGCATAATCTCATAGTCAAAGGAATATGTATAAGTCATGAAGAAAGCTATAGCAATAAAACTTAACGATCATTATGCTAAGCTAACGGATGGGTCTTGTCCATCACATCATTCTCCTAATGATGTGATCCCGTTCATCAAATGACAACACATGTCTATGGTCAGGAAACTGAACCATCTTTGATTAACGAGCTAGTCAAGTAGAGGCATACTAGGGACACTTTGTTTTGTCTATGTATCCACACATGTATCAAGTTACCGGTTAATATAATTCTAGCATGAATAATAAACATTTATCATGACATAAGGAAATATAAATAACAACTTTATTATTGGCTCTAGGGCATATTTCCATCAAACGTGGTAGTACATGTTGCACTGTTTTGAAGTGGCTGAAAACAAATACTTGAAGAACATGTGGCGTACAAGGCACATGTGGGCTCCACAGCATTTTTAAAAACAATTTCTTCCCATTCACAAGCACAACAGGCAGGTTTGAGGGTCTCAACTCATATTTCAAGACGTTGGTTCGTCCCCCTGATTTTTTGGAGGTTTGTGCGATAGTATGAGATGTGCCAGGAAACTATGCTCGACCGTGAGGACAATGCCGACTTCACTAGTGAAACCATGCTCTGCCACTATAGGCTAGCTTCAGTATACCAAAGCAAGAAACACAGAAAAACTTTGTCATGGGTTGAGTCTTTGTGTGATCTGATTTGTTACCTTTGTTTTATTTTTGTGATGTTGAATGTACAATATTGAGCGCCAAGCTGCTAGTTACTACACACGTAACTTCTTTGGCAAGTTTCAGAAACAGGTGATTGCATCGACTGGCTTTATTATGAGCCAGGACAATGAGTATCAAGGGCAAGGTCTCCTGTTCAAGCTAACATATCAAGCTTCTATGTGAACCCAGAGCTATATTCTGTGCAAGTTGAGATGGATGAAGGGCTGTTTGAATGTAGCTGCCACAAATTTGAGATGAATGGTCTGATTTGTGCTCACATAATAAGGGTGACGGTGCACCTCAATGTGCAAGTTATGACACGACGATACTTGTTGATTAGGTGGTATGATGCAGGAATAACAAGCATGGGCAGAACTGGGCGATGCTGGATTTCTGGCACCCCTCGACAAACACACTAAAATACAACTCCTTGTGCAGAACAGTAACATGGCTTTCCTTGCATGTTGAATGATGATGCCTAAAAAATATTGGATGAAGAAGTAACGGTTCTTGAGCCTGCCATAGCAGCGGAGAGGAGAGGGGCACTGCCAGAACAGCAAGCAACGCAGTAGAGTGAACCCCCGATACCACCCGCTGGCGCAACTTGAACAATGCATGATGACCTACCACAAATACAGAGCTCGGAGATAGTACAAAACCCGTCATGTGTGCCTAATAAGGGGCGACCAATTGAAAGAGAGAAGAGAAAGAAGACACTGGTAGAACAACGAGGGGATGAGCTGAAGAAGAAAGCAAAGCAACAAGAGAAGAAGACAGTGGCAGAAGCGAAGCCAAGACCTGGAAAAAAGACTATTCACTTCAAGTACTGCAAAGAAGAAGGGCACAATGTGCAGACATGTGAACCCCTCAAAGCTGTGGCAGAGGCGGTTGCAGCACCACCTAAATTCCAGTTTTGCCCTGAGGTGGGACATGCTGTACCAGCTTGTGTGTACTTGAGATCGGTAATGACAAATGATCCAAAAAAACCAAGCAACACAACTCAACCTCTAGGAACAAAGAAATGAGACAAACAGGGGGAGTTCTTTCTCCTGATCAAAAGCATTTATAAACTTATTTTTTAAGGTTCTATTTTAGTTCGAAACCATGAGAGACATATAAAGAGAGCTTCAGATTTTGTCTTTCTAGATAAACATGAACATACTGCAAAAAATATTTCCTCTGTGTCATATTTCTGAACATGTTGTGAAAGAAAAAAGAAGCTTTGAGTTGTGAGATTGCTCTAGGGGAGCATATGATGAATGTACCGTGTGTTTCATGTTGCGCATCATGTTTCGAGTGCTTCAAAAAAATCTATTGTATACTAGAAATGGTGGTAATGGTTATGGTTGGTTTCACTATTTCCGTGTGTTTCATGTTGCGACATCATGTTCCCAAGGGTGTGCCTGATACGTCCATTTTGCATCATGTTTTCCTACTGTTGTTATAATGTTTTGATGCATAATAATGCTTTAGGGAGTAATTCTAATGCCTTTTCTCTCATAATATGCAAGGTTTACACAAAGAGGAAGAATATCGACAGCTGGAATTCCGGACAAGAAAAAGCTACGTCAGGAAACCTATTCTGCACATCTCCAAATGAGCTGAAAATTTACAGAGAATTATTTTGGAATATATGAAAAATACTGGAGCAAATAACTACCGGAGGGGGGGGGGCACCTGGTGACCACAAGACACCAGGGTGCGCCAGGCCCCCCAGGCATGCCTTGGTGGGTTGTGGCCAGCCCAACCCACCTCGGTATATAGGTAATTTTGACATAGAAAAAAAATAAGGTGGGGACTTTCGGGATAGAGCGCCACCGTCTCAAGGCGGAACTTGGGCAGGATCGCTTTTGCCCTCCGGCGGAGCAATTCCGTCGGAGGGGGAAATCAAAGCCATCATCATCACCAACAACCCTCTCATCTTTCGGAGGCCATTCTCCATCAACATCTTCAACAACACCATCTCCTCTCAAACCCTAGTTCATCTCTTCTGTTCAATCTTTGTACCGGAACCTCAGATTGGTACCTGTGGGTGACTAGTAGTGTTGATTACATCTTGTAGTTGATTACTATATGGTTCATTTGGAGGAACAATATATATTCAGATCCATTATGCTATTTAATACCCCTCTGGTCTTGAGCATGAATATTACTTGTGAGTAGTTACTTTTGTTCTTGAGGTCACGGGAGAAGTCATGTTGCAAGTAATCATGTGAACTTGATATGTGTTTGATATTTTGATGATATGTATGTTGTGATTCCCTTAGTGGTGTCATGTGAACGTCGACTACATGGCACTTCACCATCTTTGATCCTAATTTAATACATTGTGTAGTAGTTCGGAAGCATCACCTGCACTGGTATCCTCGGCACTTGAAACTGTTTTGGTAGTATCTGTGAGTCACGAGGACTCAACAATCTCAAAACACGCAAGATCAAGACTATTTAAGCTTATGGGTAGGATGTGGTAATGAGGTGGAGTTGCAGCTTGCACTAAGAAAATATGGTGGCTAACATACGAATACAAGAGTAAGATGAGAAACTACGCAACGGTCGTGAAGCTAGAAGTGATCAAGAAGTGATCCTGAACTACTTACGTTCAAGCATACCCAAACTATGTTCACTTCCCGGACTCCGCTGAAAAGAGACCATCATGGCTACACACGCGGTTGATTCATTTTAGTTAAGTCAAGTGTCAAGTTCTCTACAACCGGATATTAACAAATTCCCATCTGCCACATAACCGCGGGCACGGCTCTCAAAAGTTTATACCCTGCAGGGGTGTCCCAACTTAGCCCATCACAAGCTCTCACGATCAACAAAGGATATTCCTTCTCCCGAAACAACCCGATCCGACTCAGAATCCCGGTTAGAAGACATTTCGGAAATGGTAAAACAAGTCCAGCAAGACCTCCCGATGCACCGACCTAGCCTGATAGGAGGTGCGCGTCTCGCTGTGGTACACCGGATGAGAAAAGCGCATATGTATACCCAAGTTGCCAAGGGCGGCCTCAAGACGGTGCTCTAGTTTGGACCAACACTCAGAGGAGCACTGGCCCGGGGGGGGGGGGCAAAAATAAAGATGACCCTCGGGGATGCAACTCCCAAAGGAAAAGAATAGGTGGTAGGCAAATGGAAAACCAATGTTGGGCCCTGCTGGAGGAGTTTTATTCAAGGTGAACTGTCAAGGGGGTCCCATAACCCCAACCGCATAAGGAACGCAGAATCAAGGAACATAACACCGGTATGACGGAAACTAGGGCGGCAAGAGTGGAACAAAACACCGAGCAAAAGGCCAAGCCTTCCACCCTTTGCCAAGTATATAGATGCATTAAGTAAAATACGAGATATTGTGATATCCCAACATGTTCATGTTCCAACATGGAGCAATCTTCAACTTCATCTGCAACTAACAACGCTATAAGAGGGGCTGAGCAAAGCGGTAACATAGCCAAACAACGGGTTTGCTAGGAAGGTGCGTTAGAGGCTTGACTTGGCAATATGGGAGGCATGATAAATAAGTGGTAGGTAGCGCAACATAGCGATAGTGCGAATAACTAGCAAGCAAAGATAGAAGTGATATCGAGGGTAATGGTCATCTTGCCTGAAATCCCGCTAGGAAGAATAACGAGTCCATGAAGAAGACAAACAGACGTAGTCGAACGAATCCTCACAACTCTGGAACGAAACTGAAGCTAATGAGAGAAGCAAACTAGAAAGAAGCAAACAACATGGTAAACAACCATCACATCAACATGGCATGATGCACAATCAAGTATGATGCATGTCCGGCTTAATGAGGCATGGCATGACAAAGTGCACTTTCGACACTACAAATTAAGTGGAGCTCAATATGCAACGAGTTGCATATTGATGAAACACCACATTCAAGTTATTTAGTTTGCTCTTGTTTATGTACCCAACAATATTAAAGGGTATTAAACATGGCAAGAGGGTGAATCATAAATAAACTAACTATTTGGGCAAGTTTACATGAGGCCAGAACAACAATAACAATTCTGGAAAATCCTCATATGCATATTTTGAATTTGCTACTGTTCTTCCCTAAACCATATTTTAATGTTGTTAAATAGTAAAACAAAGTGCACCAAGTTAATCTATGCATTATTCCACCCCATTTACATACAAACATTATTAAATTTGGAGCTACGGCTATTTAGTTATTAAATAAATCATTTTAATATGGCATTTGTGCACAATAATGCAAACAACAAGTTTAACATTTTAAACATGGATGAAAGTGGCATATTATGAAACTAGACAGAATTCTAAGCATTTTCCATATATGAAGTTTTTACATATGATGCATAGTTCATGAGTTATTATATGCATGAAGTTAGAGGGTTTTTCTGTAAAAATGCAATTGCCTGGTTAATTAGCAAAATCGAAGATCTGGAAAAAAACATAAGCGAGCTGAATCTGGCTGGCCCGATAGTGTACAGGAGAGGGACTGGAGGGGGCTGCTCACATTGGGCCTTGAGGCCGAATCTAGCGCTAGGCCAAGGAGGCGCTGCGGAGCTGGGCCGTTCGGGGCACGACCCACGATGCGGTGCACGAGGAGGCGGCCTGGCAGGATCGAATGAAGGCAGAGGCTGAGCAAGGTCAACACAGACTCGAGCGCGCTGACCCCACATCGATGCAGACGGCGTGGCCTGATGCAGAAGAGACGACGGAGCGGGACTTGGCGGGATAGCGAGAGAAGCTCCAGAGCGGCTAGACGGGACTTGGCGAAGGCGGCGTGATGAGCGGCGGTGGCGCTGGTCCATGCGAAGCAGCGGAGGTCCAGGGCATAGGGATCCGGCGCGGTGGCTCATCTGGTCTCGATCCGGGCGGTGGGAAGCAGCGGCGTCCCGATGAACTTGGCGGCGGCCATGGCGTGGGTCCGGCGATGAGGTAGGCAGGAACGGGTCAAGGGGCTCGAGGTCCACCGGATCTAGGCCGAGATGGGGCATGCCGGCGTCGAGGAACTAGCGGCGTGAGGTTGCGAGGCTCCGGCTGGGTGCTCCTGCGAGAGACAGAGAGGGGAAGTGAGGAGCAGAGGAGAAGGGAGAAGAAGGCAGGCGAAGGAAGGAGAGATGGTGCGGGCGCGGTGGAGCTACTGGTCTGCCCCAACGGGTGGAGAGGATGTTGTGGAGGGGTCGAGGTGCTCAGGACGAGGGCGCCATCGGAGGAGCACAAGAGCAGCTCGGGGTAGGAGGCACGCTGGTTGGTGGATGGATCTGGAGGGGTGGTTGGCTCGGGATGGATCCCGAGAGAATAGTGGCGGCGGCCGAAGGGAATGGTGGATGGGACAGACTATGATCTAGGGTTTAGACCGGTTATTTATAGCAGGTAGCTGGGTTTGGGATATTTGGTCCCTCCGATCGTAGTCGGACGGACGGGAAGAATAGGCTATGGAGTCCAATAAATAAAACAAAGATATTTTATGGATGTTTGAGGATGATCCGGACCCATCGGTAATGACAGACCGGTTCGGGTCCGAGGGAAGTTCGGACGTGCGTGATGGGGTATGTGCACTGAGCAGAGAGGTTAGGCGGCTGGTAAGCCCTTTCTCTTGCAGAGTATATTTGGGGGTCAAAGATATGCCTTGCTCACTCGTTTGTGGAGTTCTCTAGACGCCTTTGCCAATTTGCCAAGGAGTCCACCGATGCCGCGCAGTACTTCCGGGCCCAGGAGGGGAGCTCAACCGAGAAGCTGTTCTGGTCATAGTTCCTAGCGCCGGAACATCCGACGCTTCTGAACTACCAGATGAAGCAGCTATCGGAGCAGCACAGGGTCTCCGGTTTGGCCATGAACGACCTCATAGTCCGGCTCTGGCCAGCTGAACCCATTCCAAGCAGTTACTTCGGCTTGGTGAGGTGACTCGTCGACGCGTTGCCTCGGGTGGAAGCTGTGAAGCACTCGGCGTGCATAGAAGGTGCGCAGATGGCCTTTGCCCGTGTCAAGATGCATTGGGCAAAGATGATGGCCACGGATGTGGCGACCACAGCCCGCCTCAAGGCAAGGACCACCACAAGCCGGAGAGATATTTTGAAGGTGTCCTAGCGGGTGCCCGAATAGTAGAGGGCCAATGCTCGAAGGACATCATGTTTGAATGAAAGTATCTGGGCTTGCCAAGACTTTGTTTTGTGACTCGAGGCATGTAATATATTTATGCCTTTATCTTGATTTATTTTCCTCCTGTGTGGACGTTCTTAATTCTGAAAGGTTTGCCAGTCGTCGGCTTCGTCCCACACGTAGATGCTATGGGGGTGTTCAGTATATCGCGTGATCACACTTTAACCAACGTCTTGGTCCATAAAGGAGGTGTCGGCATAGTGAACCAGGTAGTCAGACTATGCGGATTTATTACCTTCACTTAGCCATAGGAATTTGACAGTGGGTCTAAGTACTAGCCCTGGTGCGTATGCAGCAATTCGAACTAGGATGCCTTTTTTGCTTGGCTGGGCAAAGACCAACCCTTTGTATAACATGGAGTAAATCACTAATGATTTGAATTAAGTCGCCGAATCGCCGACCAGCTCTCGCCGCATCATGACAGTTAGTTTTCTGCTTTCTCTACTGAGGTATTTGATCGGACGAATCCAGAAACACAATCGTAGTAGTTCTCCCTTTACTACCTTAGCCGAACTGGCGGAATGTAAGGTGGTAAGCACAGGAGCCGGGCAACCCAACTATAGACCAAAGACATGATTCAGAGCTGATGCATATAATGCAAAATTCGGGACGCCGAAGAGTACCCTATAGGTGTTCAGACTTGAGAACATGCGGAGCCGAATACCGCCCCCGGTTTTATAGACCGGAGTAAAGCACTAGTGGTAGTCTGAAGTAGGGAGAGAATAGAGATGGATAAAGAAATCAAATACTAAACAAAAGTGGTGATCAACTTCCTACTTTATATCATGTATAATACATCAAGACGTGCTACTACAGATAAAGCCAGTAATGTCAAGGCTATTTTACATGCGGAGAGTTCACAAGGAAAATGTTTTACACAAGGCTACCAAGAAAAAGTGGCGGCTTGAAGGTCCCAATGTCGCCCTGTTGCACGTCTGCATCGTTTTTCCTTGGTTTAAGGATCCCTTGAGAGGAGAGGTTGATGATCGCCTGTATGAAGGTGGGGCTACAGAGAGTAGCCCCTGTACGACCATGGATGTCGGTGTCAAAACCGGCGGATCTCGGGTAGGGGGTCCCGAACTGTGCGTCTAGGCGGATGGTAACAGGAGACAAGGGACACAATGTTTTTACCCAGGTTCGGGCCCTCTCGATGGAGGTAATACCCTACTCCTGCTTGATTAATATTCATGACATGGGTAGTACAAGAGTAGATCTACCACGAGATCGGAGAGGATAAACCCTAGAAGCTAGCCTATGGTATGATTGTTGTTCGTCCTACGGACTAAAACCCTCCGGTTTATATAGACATCGGATAGGGTTAGGGTTACACAGAGTCGGTTACAATGGTAGGAGATCTACATATCTGTATCGCCAAGCTTGCCGTCCACGCCAAGGAAAGTCCCATCCGGACAAGGGACGAAGTCTTCAATCTTGTATCTTCGTAGTCTTGGAGTCCGTCCGCGATGATAGTTCGGCTATCCGGACACCCCCTAGTCCAGACTCCTCAAAGAGTCTGAACTGTGCTTCAATGACGCATTTAGTCCGGGCGCATATTGTCTTCGGCATTGCAAGGCGGGTTCCTCCTCCGAATACTTCATGGAAGGTTTTGAACACAAGGATAGTGCCCGGCTCTGCAAAACAAGTTCCACATACCACCTTAGTGAGAATAACTTTTGCACAGATCTGCTGACGTATTCCGCGGTGTGACATCACACCACGGCCAGGCCTTTATATGAATCATTTTTTACTGTTCCACCTCAAGCGCTTAGCGAGGCGGTTTCCGGCACGCCTTATCAAAGCATAGATCGTGCCCCTTATTGCGGGATTCTCATCAATACGGACTTGGGTAACCCATCCGCGCCATTGATTACGGGCGCTTGGGAGATAAGCGAGTTTTACCAGGCTGGTGGGGGCGATAAGTCATTCATTCATATAAGGGGATAAGGATCCACCTTTTCACCCACGCCTTCTTCCTCCTTTGCTCATCCATTTCCGCCAAGACTCGAGCTCCAGCGCCCAAGTCTGCACACCCCACCTCAACCTTCTCCAACTATGTCCGGAGCGGGAGGCAGGTGGATGGCCTCCTCCGTCACGGAGGGGCACATCACAAAGCTGCGGGAGGCCGGATACTTGTCCAGCAACATCGCGCACCGGCTACCCGACGAGGGGCAGCTCATTCCAACCCCCAGGCCCCATGAGAGGGTGGTGTTTCTCCCCCACTTCCTCCGCGGACTAGGTTTTCCACTTCACCCATTTGTCCGGGGTCTCATGTTCTACTACAGCCTGGACTTCCACGATCCGGCCCTCAATTTCATCCTCAACATCTCGGCGTTCATCGTCAGTGTGCGTAGGCCTTCCTTCACATCCAGCCCCACTTCGGCTTATGGCTGAAGATCTTCAATGTCAAGCCGAAGGTAGTGGGCGGCCGCCAAGCGGAGTGCGGAGGCGCCATGGTTGGCAAGATGGCCAAAGTCCTATGGCTCGAGGGCTCCTTTGTGGAGACCGTAAAGGGGTGGCAATCGGGGTGGTTCTACATCACCGAGCCGCTGACTCTCAATGGGCGGCGGCCCCAATTCGATCCGGCTTCCCACACGACTCTCATCATGGAAAAAGACGGCCCGACGTGGGGGAATTCGTACGAGCTATCCGGACTCCAAACATGCGTCCGAAACCTGGTGGACAAGAATCTCAGGCTTGTCAACGTAAACCAGGTGATGCTCATCCGCCGGATTCTCCCATGCCAACAACGGGCCTTCAAATTGTGGGAATGCGATCCGGCACATCACTCAACTCTAAAAAGGCTCTTCGACACTATGTACGAAGATGCCTGGAAGGTGCTGTTCAAGGGCGCCGAGGCTCCCTCATCCGCTACTGAAGATCGCGGATACAGCTCGCAGCGTCAAGCCAGCGAGGTAAGTTATTTTACCCTTTACGGGACTCTTTTTCATAGATTGACTCTATGCGGGATCTAAAACTCCCTAACCTTTAACAGATCTGGTTGAAGCCATCCGGACAGGTTAACTGTCCGCCCCTTTGCCGTAAGACCCAAAGCAGACTGGATTGGGGAGCTGCTGGCTCTGCATTACCTCACGTGGTGCCGGAGAAGAAGGCCAACAAGGAGGCCACGGAACTCGAAGAGCTCCCGACGCCAGTGTGTCGGACTCACCGCCCGACAACTCGAGGCGGAATCCTCCTCCGAGGAAGAGGAGGAGGAAGAAGCCTCTCCCCGGGAGAGAGAGAAGAAAAGGAAGGCCGCCCCTACTGGGGAGGCCGGAGGGTCCAAGAAGGGAAGGACTCTTCATCCGGACTTCTCCACCAACGCCAACGACGACGAGGAGGAGTGGCCAACAAGGGCGAAGCCCCTGGCGAGATCGTAAGTGTCCGGATACCCATGGCCTTTTTTTTTCTATTGTATAGTGTTCTCTAATGCCGAACAATCATGCAGCCCGCCCAAGGGCGTGCTCGCCGCTTCGTCGAGCGGGTCCCTGAGTTCGTCGAAAATGGAGAGAACTTCACTTCCGACCGCCTCCTCGCCTCACGCTGCGGACGATGCCGAGGTGGGGCCCCAAGGGGGGCCTGGTCAAGAGGAGGTGGCGCAGGAGGTGGCGCAAGGCAACCTCGGGACTCAGCGCGGGGGCGAGACCCCAGGGGCTCTAAGCCCGACCCTCGTCCGGACTCCATACCGGAACCTTCAAGAAGCCAAGTCCGCAAGCGGTCCTTCGTAGGAAGGGTAAGACGCGGTGTCCTCCGTCCAACCGAGGTACCGGATAGCATCGAGGCGCTAACAGCGCCTCCACTAAGGAGGAGCACCGCACTATTATGAGTGTGGTGATCCAGAAAGTTCATCCGCCAAGAGCGGGCCGACTGAAGCTTGTACCAGCCTTCTAACGGGCTTTGAGGTAAGTTTAGAATATGTAAAAATATTACCGCATGATAGACAGTAGCCCCTGATGCTTAGTTCGGTGTTCGGAAAGAAAAGCCGGACTAAGGATCTAAAAAGATATACGCAGGAGTCTAACATAAGTATGTCAATATGCGAATGCAGGCTGAGCTGCTGACCTCTGCCGCACTGACTGCGGAGGTCAATGTCACGCCCAAGATGCGACCCTATCCTAAAGGAACTTGAAGGTCCCACCAAGGATAGAAGCGCATCTTGAAGACGCTTTTGCAAGGTGGATATCATTACATCAACATTACATAATAGTGGGGATACATCCAAGACATACAATGTCACATGAATACAACAATATAACATACAAGATCAACATCCGACTACGGATGAAACATAAATGTAAACTCAAACAATATCCACCCTGCTAGCCCAGCTGCCGACCTGGAACCTATCCTCGATCGAAGAAGAAGCAGAAGAAGAACTCCAAACAAGTAAACATCGCTCGGCGTCATGATCATCGCACAACATGTACCAAGAATCGGTGGTGTAGTAATCAGTGAGCCACGAGGACTCAAAGAATCCCATTACCATGGGTATCAAGACTAGCAAAGCTTAAAGGGAAAGGAAGGGGTAAAGTGGTGAGGTTGCAGCGGCTAAGCATATATAGTGGCTAACATACGCAAATGAGAGCGAGAAGAGAAACAAAGGAACGGTCGTCAACTAGTAATGATCAAGAAGTGATCACGAACTCCTACTTACGCCGACATAACCCGTAAACCGCTTTTCTCCTCTCGATCAACCCGAAAAGAGACACTCACGGTTACGCACACGGTTGGTGTAGTTTAGAAGAGTTTACTTCAAGTTTACTACAACCGGATATTAACAAATTCCCATCCGCCACATAACCGGGCACGGCTCTCGAAAGTTTATACCTGCGGGGGTGTCCCAACTTAGCCCATTATAAGCTCTCACGGTCAATCTAATGATATTCCTTCTACCGGAAGACCCGATCAATCTCGGAATCCCGGACTACAAGACATTTCGACAGCAATAAAACAAGACCAGCAAAGCCGCCCGATTGTGCCGACAAATCCCGATAGGAGCTGCACATATCTCGTTCTCAGGGCACATCCGGATGAGACATCCTACGAGTAAAACCAAGCCTCAAGTCTCCCCAAGGTGGCCCCGCAGTCTGCTCGTTTCGGACCAGCACCCAGAGGAGCACTGGCCCGGGGGGGCTAAAATAAAGATGACCCTCGGGCTCGCGAAAACCCGGGGGAAAAAGGCTTAGGTGGCAAATGGTAAAACCAATGTTGGGCCTGAGGAGTCTTATTCAAAGCGAACTGTCAAGGGGGTCCCATAAATCACCCAGCCGTGTAAGGAACGCGAAATCAAGGAACATAACACCGGTATGACGGAAACTAGGGCGGCAAGAGTGGAACAAAACACCAGGCATAAGGCCGAGTCTTCCACCCTTTACCAAGTATATAGATGCATTAATTAACCAATAGATATTGTGATATCCCAACAAGTAAACATGTTCCAACAAGGAACAACATCTCCATGTTCCAACAAGGAACAAGCTTCATCTTCTCCTGCAACTAGCAACGCTATAAGAGGGGCTGAGCAAAGCGGTAACATAGCCAATCAACGGTTTGCTAGGAAAGGATGGTTAGGGGCTTGACATGGCAATATGGGAGGCATGATAAGCAAGTGATAGGCATCGTAGCATAGGCATAGCAAAAGAGCGAGCATCTAGCAAGCAAAGATAGAAGTGATTTCGAGGGTATCGCCATCTTGCACGCAAAGTTCTCGAGTTGTCGAAAGCTTGATCCTCGTAAGCGTTCTCAACAGGTTCCTCGCTCACGCACTGCCTCCCGGATCTACCCAAAGCAAGAACACAAACAATGGAACCACAATAAATCACGGTGCAATGCACAAGCAACATGATGCAATACATGGCATGATATGCGAGATGTGATATGCAATGCGTATGCGTGCTCGGAAGGAAAATGATGAACCAGGCATCAACTTGGCAAACCAAGTATGCCGCTGGAAAGGTGAGATGATTTCGGTTGAAATCGATATAAAGATCACCGGAATCGGATGCACGGTTTGCAAATGACAAGCAAAACAAGAATGTCACAAATCTGCCATTAACAGCATGATGCCACATAGCAAGCAACAAGAAATTAAGCTACTGCACCCGAACGTACCAACAAAGCATATGGCAGTGATCTACTCAAGATGCTTGACAAAATATGAACACTGAGCTACGGCTAAATCACACCACAATAGGTCCAAACAAGCATGGCAAAAGTGCAAAATATATCAGCTTCACAGACTTGAGAAAATACTGAACATGGCAGAATCAGCATCAGGAAGCAATGTTCAGAGCAAGCAAACGACATGCTACAGGAACTTATAATAGCAAAACAAGGCATCTCATGAATCTACTCAAAGCATAGAACAAAACTCCCTTACTGACCAAGAGCCAAAAGGGATCAGAAAATGTAATAGCAACCATGTCAATATAGCAAGTTTCGTTAACAGATTCAGACTTGGTGAAATTTCAGGACATAGCAGAAACAGATTCAACATGGCATCTTTACAAGCTTGTTTAACTCAGTACAAGGCATTTCATGGCATGGAACAAAATTTAGCATAAAGTAGGCATGAAAATGAAGCTTTCCATGTGCAAAGAAACCTCATGGCATGTTTGAATTAAATCGCACGAAAAAGACAAAACAACATCATGTTGTAAAATGACATGTTCATGAACTTGCTCAAATGCAGAAACTAATGCCACCACTGGGTTGGTGGGATTTTTCTACCCCAAAAACATATATAATATGTTAGGTTTGCTGTAGAAAAATCATCACAAATGCACAAAGATAAAACCTGCCTAAAATGGTAAATAACAGAAATGGCATTTTCCATATTTGGAAACGTCCAGAAATGGACTTGCCTAAAATGGAAAGAGTGGGCTATCCAGAAATGGAAAACGCGGGGATAAGGAAAAAAAATAGAAGGAGGAGGGCGCTGAGAGGCTGACTGGTGGGACCCTACTGTCATAGAGACTAATGTTACAAATACCCATAGAGGAAATAACAAAAGGGGGGGGGGGGGGCGCCTGGGATTCGAACCCAGGTCTCCTTGGTGGAGGCACGGCACGGGAACCAGTCGGGCTATTAACGTGATCGTGATAAGGTGGGGAGCTCGCCCCTTTTGAGGTAAGCAATCCTGGTACGGGTTCCTCTCACAGGCGAGAAGAGAACGCCGACGGCACGTGAAAGCAACGGCGGGCTCGGGAGGTGCTTGCGGGTGTGCGGAATCAGCGGTCTGATGTCTGAGCAGTGCAGGAAGGAACGTCTTGGCGCATGTGTGGGTGTGCGTGTGGGCAGGAGCTTGTGGCCATGGCGATTTAACACGGTGAGGCAGGGTATACCACAAAGATCACGTGAGCTGCTGACCGCAGGGCGTATGGCGTGTGTGTGAGAGTGCAACTTGGGGACCCGAAGCTGGAGAACGCGCGGGTGCGCTGCCGCAAGTACACACACAAGGAAAAAAATTCAGACTTTGCCGGAGCACCGGGAGCACAGCAAAGACACGGATCGACCGAGCCTTACGGGGTCCTAAATGCCATGGAAAGAAAAGGGGGAGGTAGGTGCGTTACCCAGCTCACCCTAGGACACGACGGGGTCGGCGGAGACGTGCTGGAGGCGACGAGAGGGAGCTCTGAACTTGGCGGGGCTGCTGTCCGCGAAGCAGGGGAGGAAGAGGACGATGGGGACGTAGCCGGACTTGACGATCCCAGGCGAGGAAGAGGACGACGGGGACATAGTCGACGTCGTGGAGGAAGACGGACGACGTTGGCGAGGCGGAGGTGGCGGAGTGCACGCCAAGAACGGCTATCCCGAGCTCGAGCCAAGCTCGGTCGGTTCATGGTGGCGTGGCGACGGCGCAGGCGCTGCTCGGCTTATTCTGGCGCGGCGAGGGAAGGAGAGGAGGGGATCGGTTGAGGGAGACCCTAGGGCACCGGGGACAACTTTATAGGGGTCTATGGAGCTTCTCCGGCCAAATCAACGAGGTTGTCGGCGTGGACATCTTTGGATCGCGCCGTCTGACAGGAGGTTGACGACGCCTCTGTATGCGTGGGCTGGATGGGCTGCTGGGATTGCCGGCTCAAGGGGCCTAGGTGGGCTGCTGGGTGGAAAAGGCCTCGGCTGGGCTTCTAGCTGCTGCTGCTGCTTCATCTCCTTTTTTATAAACAGAAATAGAAACAGAAAAGCTCAGGAAAAAAGGAGAGGAGTTAGAGCATAAAGAAAATACTCTCCAACTCCTGGAATTATCCACTATTATAACAAATTGCATTGGGCATTTTTTAGAGGTAGAAAAATAAGACAAGTTTGAAATATATTCAAACTTGTGTCATTTTTGAACCTGACCAAAACAACTTCAAATAAGGAGATCTTTGGCAGAGAGGTTTAGGGCAAGGAGCAAGATTTACAGGGAGAAGATGAACATTAATAGAGAAAGGAAAATTAGCACTTGATAAAAGAAGGCAGGAGGAGAAGTGATGGTGCCATGGTTGAAAAGGGGGAACAAGGTCATGCCCATGATGCTCATGGCAACAACATGAATGACAAAATGCAACATGAGATGACATGAGATGAAAATGCACTATATGATGATGACAAGAAGCACAAATGCAATATGGCTAAAAGGAATAAGACAATGAAAAGAATAAAACCACAAAACCAAACAAGATGAGGCCAAACATGAAAAAAAAACCACAAGAATTGGATGAGGTCAAGTTTATATATTGCCAAATTGGGACATGATACATCTGGGGTGTTACAACTCTCCTCCACTACAAGAGGATCTCGTCCCGAGATCTAGGACTGAAAGAACTCCGAATATACTAAACTTGTCACGCCCAAGATGCGACCCTATCCTAAAGGAACTCGAAGGTCCCACCAAGGATAGAAGCGCATCTTGAAGACGCTTTTGCAAGGTGGATATCATTACATCAACATTACATAATAGTGGGGATACATCCAAGACATACAATGTCACATGAATACAACAATATAACATACAAGATCAACATCCGACTACGGATGAAACATAAACAGAAACTCAAACAATATCCACCCTGCTAGCCCAGGCTGCCGACCTGGAACCTATCCCCTGATCGAAGAAGAAGCAGAAGAAGAACTCCAAACAAGTAAACATCGCTCTCGCGTCATGATCATCACACAACCTGTACCGCAGAATCGGTGGTGTAGTAATCTGTGAGCCACGAGGACTCAAAGAATCCCATTACCATGGGTATCAAGACTAGCAAAGCTTAAAAGGAAAGGAAGGGGTAAAGTGGTGAGGTTGCAGCAGCGGCTAAGCATATATGGTGGCTAACATACGCAAATGAGAGCGAGAAGAGAAACAAAGGAACGGTCGTCAACTAGTAATGATCAAGAAGTGATCCTGAACTCCTACTTACGCCGGACATAACCCGTAAACCGTGTTCTCCTCTCGATCAAACCCGAAAAGAGACACTCACGGTTACACACACGGTTGGTGTATTTTAGAAGAGTTTACTTCAAGTTTACTACAACCGGATATTAACAAATTCCCATCTGCCACATAACCGCGGGCACGGCTCTCGAAAGTTTATACCCTGCAGGGGTGTCCCAACTTAGCCCATTATAAGCTCTCACGGTCAACGAAGGATATTCCTTCTACCGGGAAGACCCGATCAGTCTCGGAAACCCGGACTACAAGACATTTCGACAGCAATAAAACAAGACCAGCAAAGCCGCCCGATTGTGCCGACAAATCCCGATAGGAGCTGCACATATCTCGTTCTCAGGGCACATCCGGATGAGACATCCTAGGAGTAAAACCAAGCCTCAAGTCTCCCCAAGGTGGCCCTGCTGCTCGCTTGCTTTGGACCAGCACCCAGAGGAGCACTGGCCCGGGGGGCTAAAATAAAGATGACCCTCGGGCTCGCGAAAACCCGGGGGAAAAGGCTTAGGTGGCAAATGGTAAAACCAATGTTGGGCCTTGCTGGAGGAGTCTTATTCAAAGCGAACTGTCAAGGGGGTCCCATAAATCACCCAACCGTAAGGAACGCGAAATCAAGGAACATAACACGGTATGACGGAAACTAGGGCGGCAAGAGTGGAACAAAACACCAGGCATAAGGCCGAGTCTTCCACCCTTTACCAAGTATATAGATGCATTAATTAACTAATAGATATTGTGATATCCCAACAAGTAAACATGTTCCAACAAGGAACAACATCTCCATGTTCCAACAAGGAACAAGCTTCATCTTCTCCTGCAACTAGCAACGCTTATAAGAGGGCCGAGCAAAGCGGTAACATAGCCAATCAACGGTTTGCTAGGAAAGGATAGTTAGGGCTTGACATGGCAATATGGGAGGCATGATAAGCAAGTGATAGGCATCGTAGCATAGGCATAGCAAAAGAGCGAGCATCTAGCAAGCAAAGATAGAAGTGATTTCGAGGGTATGGTCATCTTGCGCTCGCAAAGTTCTCGAGTTGTCGAAAAGCTTGATCCTCGTAAGCGTTCTCAACAGGATCCTCGTTCACGTACTCGTCTCCCGGATCTACCCAAAGCAAGAACACAAACAATGGAACCACAATAAATCACGGTGCAATGCACAAGCAACATGATGCAATACATGGCATGATATGCGAGATGTGATATGCAATGCGTATGCGTGCTCCGGAAGGAAAATGATGAACCAGGCATCAACTTGGCAAACCAAGTATGCCGCTGGAAAGGTGAGATGATTTCGGTTGAAATCGATATAAAGATCACCGGAATCGGATGCACGGTTTGCAAATGACAAGCAAAACAAGAATGGCACAAATCTGCCATTAACAGCATGATGCCACATAGCAAGCAACAAGAAATTAAGCTACTGCACCCAAACGTACCAACAAAGCATATGGAAGTGATCTACTCAATATGCTTGACAAAAGATGAACACTGAGATACGGCTAAATCACATCACAATAGGTCCAAACAAGCATGGCAAAAGTGCAAAATATATCAGCTTCACAGACTTAGAGAAAATACTTTACATGGCAGAATCAGCATCAGGAAGCAATGTTCAGAGCAAGCAAACGACATGCTACAGGAACTTATAATAGCAAAACAAGGCATGTCATGAATCTACTCAAAGCATAGAACAAAACTCCCTTACAGACAAAGAGCCAAAAGGGATAAGGAAATGTAATAGCAACCATGTCAATATAGCAAGTTTCGTTAACAGATACAGACTTGGTGAAATTTCAGGACATAGCAGAAACAGATTCAACATGGCATTTTTACAAGCTTGTTTAACTCACTACAAGGCATGTCATGGCATGGAACAAAATTTAGCATAAAGTAGGCATGAAAATGAAGCTTTCCATGTGCAAAGAAACCTCATGGCATGTTTGAATTAAATCGCATTTAAAAAGACAAAACAACATCATGTTGTAAAATGACATGTTCATGAACTTGCTCAAATGCAGAAACTAATGCCACCACTGGGTTGGTGGGATTTTTCTACCCCAAAAACATATATAATATGTTAGGTTTGCTGTAGAAAAATCATCACAAATGCACAAAGATAAAACCTGCCTAAAATGGTAAATAAAAGAAATGGCATTTTCCATATTTGGAAACGTCCAGAAATGGACTTGCTTGAAATGGAAAGAGAGGGCTATCCAGAAATGGAAAACGCGGGGATAAGGAAAAAAAATAGAAGGAGGAGGGCGCTGAGAGGCTGACTGGTGGGACCCTACTGTCATAGAGACTACTGTTACAAATACCCAAAGAGGAAATAACAAAAGGGGGGGCGCTGGGATTCGAACCTGTGTCTCACAGGTGGAGGCACGGCACGGGAACCAGGCGGGCTATTAACGTGATCGTGATAAGGTGGGGAGCTCGCCCCTTTTGAGGTAAGCTCTCCTGGTACGGGTTCCTCTCCGGCGTAAGAGAGAACGCCGACACCGGGCGAAAGCAACGGCGGCGACGGCGGGGCTCAGGAGGTGCAGTGTGCGAACGGTGCAGGAAGGGAATGTGCGCGCATGTGTGGGTGTGCATGTGGGCAGGAGCTTGTGGCCATGGCGACGAACACGGCGAGGCAGGGCTACTACAAAGATCGCGTGAGCTGCAGACCGCAGGGCGGCGCGGCGTGTGTGTGAGAGAGCATCTTGGGGACCCGAAGTCGAGAACGCAGCAAGGCCGCCGCAAGTACACACACAAGGAAAAAAATTCAGACTTTGCCGGAGCACCGGGAGCACAGCAAAGACACGGATCGACCGAGCCTTACGGGGTCCTAAATGCCATGGAAAGAAAAGGGAGAGGTAGGTGCGTTACCCAGCTCACCCTAGGACACGACGGGGTCGACGGAGACGTGCTGGAGGCGACGAGAGGGAGCTCTGAACTTGGCGGGGCTGCTGTCCGCGAAGCAGGGTAGGAAGAGGACGACGGGGAAGTAGGCGGACTTGACGATCCCAGGCGAGGAAGAGGACGACGGGGACGTAGTAGATGTCGTGGAGGAAGACAGACGACGTTGGCGAGGCGGAGGTGGCCGGAGTGCACGCCGGCGACGGCTATCCCGAGCTCGAGCTGAAGCTCGGTCGGTTCATGGTGGGCGTGGCGACGGCGAGGCGCTGGCTCGCTTACCCGGGCGGGCGAAGTAGGGAAGGAGAGGAGGGGATCGGTTGAGGGGAGACCCTAGGGCACCGGGACAGCTTTATAGGGGTCTATGGAGCTTCTCGGCCGCCAAATCAACGAGGTTGTCGATGTGGACATGTTGGATGCGCTACTGCAGAGGTTGACGACGCCTCAGACGCTGGGCTGGATGGGCTGTCGGACAGTGCCATGAGGGGCCTCATAGTTCGGCTGTGGCCATTGGAAGCCATGCACAGGAGCTACTTTGGGCTAGTGCGGCGGCTGGTGGACGCCTTTGTCCATGGATTGAAGTCATCAAGCGCCCGCTTTGCATTGAAGGTGCCTGCTGGGCCCTTGCCCGTGCTAAAGTGCACTGGGGCAAGCTGGATGCGGAGAAGCTTGTGATGGACGGGCCACCGAAGGGCAAGGAGCATCGCACGCCCGAAATGTACTATGAGGGCCTCCTGAAGGGTGCCCGCCGTATACCGAATGAGTGCTCCAAAGATGTAATTTTTGAATAGGCTCGCATTTGTTATCCTGCACGCTGAAAACTTGTTCATATGCGCTAAGCAACGCTTGTTAATTTAAAATATTACCTTCTGTGCGGCCATTTATCAAATTTGGGAGATGGCAAGTCGTTGGCTTCAGCCCCCATGCCACGAGTCTTTGGGGTGTTCGGGATAAACTTGAGCGCTCTTGTTCCCATTCTTGGGTCCATCGAGGAGGCGCTCAACGAAATCTAACAAGGCAACCGGACTTATAATGCTTGAACACTCTCATTTAGCCATAGAATTCTATAATTTTAAATTTCATGAAGCCACTAGTATTCGAAAGACCGAGTTCGTAGGCGCTATCCACGCCTTGGCCGGACAATGCCGGTTCCTCGCTCTAAGCGGCATAAGTCTTTAGGGACCCGAAAAACCTCTCGAACAACGCATCGCTCTCGCCCTATCATGACGGTCAGTTTTAGCTTTCTCCACCGAGGTGCTCAACCCAGCTCAAGCGGGCACAATCGCGATGGTTCTCCTAGTGCTACCTTAGCCGATATAACGGAACGTAAGGTACCAAAACATAGGAGCCGGGCAAACCCAACTATTGACCCAAGACATGATTCGGAGCCGATGCATATAATGCTATAAGTTTGGGGTGCCGCACTTGTGAAAGTGTTCAGACTTATCACACCATACTTTTGGGGTACTTAAGCCCCTGGTGTATTGGCCGTACCAAATTGTATGGTTACGCAATGTCATAAATGAACATATATAATGGGAAAGAATGCAATAATAGGCAAGAGCTATATATTGGTTATTACAAAGAAACTGCAAATAAAAGCAGAACGATACAAATTGTGCGATAAGCAAGGGATGGGACTATTTAACATGTCCCCCTCCAGGGGTAAGCTGCGGGATGGTATGTAAAACAGGTATAATGCTCGTAATAGAGACCACCTGGACACTCGACGTGGCTTTCTGCTTCCCTGGCTGTTGCATCGTGAGTTTGGCAATTCTAGTGCTGGACAGGACTTCTGGAAAACGCAGTCCTGGAAGTAAGAAAAAAGAAGAAAGAAAAAGAATGACACAATTGGGAGCCCCTGGTGCGGTTGAGCCGCATTCTGGGCGTGCCGTGGTCGTGCCCCTCCCCTTATGCCCATGGTATCTCCAGAGCGTAGTTATGTACGCGTAGTACTGGCTTCGCAATTTCGCGAGGGCTGGGGTTGGGGCCGGATTGCTACGCGTGCTTGGATCGTGCCAGGCGGTCTTGTTGTAGGTTACTCCGGGCGCGCTTGACAGTGTCCGGACGCTTAGTGGCCGGACTCGAGAATTGCTGTGAGAGGCTGCTTTGCACCTCCGCCGCGAGGGCCGCCGTATGCTCCTCCGTTCGGAGAGAGCGTTTGGTGTTTCCATTGACCGTGATTACTCCTCGAGGGCCTGGCATCTTGAGCTTGAGGTATGCGTGCGCGGCACCGCATTGAACTTTGCAAATGCGGTTCGTCCAAGCAAAGGCGTGATAGCCACTACGGAACGGGACTATGTCAAGATTAACTCTTCGCTTTGGAAGTTATCCGGGATCCGAAGACAACCTCGAGTGTAATCGAGCTCGCATAATTGGCCTCTACACCTGGTATGACGCCTTTAAAGGTTGTCTTTGTGGGTTTAATCCTTGAGGGTCTATGCCCATTTTGGCGACCTTGTATCCCGGGTAAAGCAGGTTCAGTTGCTACCGCCGCCCATCGGGACTCGGTGAGGTGAAATCCGCCAATAATTGGGTCAAGAACCAATGCGCGAAACCGCCGTGGACGGATGCTAGTGGGTGGTCCTTCGATCGAAGGTGATCGGGCAGGAAGACCATGGGTTGAACTTCGAGGCTGGCTCCATCGCATATCGTCCCTTTAGTGCACGCTTCCGCTCCCTTTTTGGTATATGGGTTGCGTATATCATGTTCACCGTCCGCACTTGTGTGGGAAAGCCCTTCATCCTCTATTGTTCTCGCGGCCGGGCTCTTCCTCGCCATCGCTATGCAGCCCTTTGTCATTGAGTTCGCACTTAGCTTGCTCGCTTGTTTGAACACCCAACAATCCTCGTTGGTGTGGTTGGCTGGCTTTTCAGGGGTGCCATGTATCCGCACAGCGATCCAAAGATTCAGTCCAAGTTGGACGGGCCCCGGTATTTCTTTTGAATGGCTTCTTCACTGACCGGGTTTAGAGCCTCGAGTCCGGCATTGACCGTCAGATCTTCATCATTGTCGCCGTTAACGCGGCGCTTTGTTCTTGCTGGCGACGCCGACCTGCCATTGCTGTCCTTGGTATGCGAACTACCGGGTTTTTGGTCAAGTTGTTACTACGAGCTAGCCAGTTGTCCTCTCCGCCGCAAAAAGCGGGTCATGAGTGTGGTGAGGGCTGCCATGGATTTCGGCTTTTCCGCCCTAGGTGCCGGGCTAGCCACTCGTCATGGATGTTAATGTTTGAAGGCTGCAAGGGCCTTCGCATCCGGACAATGACGATTTGATTTTTCTTGGTTAGGAACCGTGTCCGTAATTGTCCGGCCGATTCTTCGCTGCTGGATTATATGCCTAAGGTCATCGGCGTCCGTGGTCGCACATATGTGCCCCGGAAGTTATCAAGGAATGCGGCCTGTGTCCTCCCAACAACCAATTGATTCTCCGGCAAGCTGTTGAGCCAATGCCGAGCTGGTCCTTTAAGCTTGAGTGGGAGGTATTTTATGGCATGTAGATCATCACCGCGGGCCATGTGGATGTGGAGGAGATAGTCCTCGATCCAGACCGCAGGATCTGTGGTACCATCATATGATTCGATGTTTACGGGTTTGAAGCCCTCAGGGATTTGATGATCCATTACTTCATCTTTGAAGCATAGTGGGTGTGCGGCGCCTCTGTATTGGGCTATATCACGACGTAGCTCATATGAGCTTTGTCTACTGTGTTCGGCCCGGCCGGAGTTGTTGTATCCGGCGTGACGGTTATCATCACGTGTCTTGGGCGCCCACGCCGATCCATAGATCGATCTTGTATGTTTTGCCTTATCCTCCAATATATCTCGCAAGTCCGGCTGCTTTTCCCGTGCCTTGGTACTTTTGTGCGCAAGGCCGGGTGTGGCTTGAATGGAGGGTCTAGAAGCCTCTCAACACGGCCACGGGTGGCCGGTCGGCCGCATCATGCTACCGGGCGATGTGGGTGCTTCCTCCTCGATCGAGGCAACGACCTGCGCTTTGGGGTAGCTTTTGAGGGGCGCTCGAGTTCATACTCTTCGACCGCAAGGACTTCAGTCCATCCGTCAACTAGCAGGTGTCTTGGTCAGCTCTAAGCTGCTGCTTTTTCTTGAGGCTGCTTGCCGTGGCTATAAGCCCGCGCTTGAAACGCCTCTGTTCACGGGATCCTCAAGCACGCATTTAATTGGCCATTGTTGAGGCTTGCCGCATCTTCGGAGGGAGGCGATAATTATCATCCTCTACCTCTCTTTACGCACAGACCGTCGTGCAGACTTGCTTCTCCCTCCTCCCACGCCGAGTCCCGCCGAGGGGGTTGTCTTCGCACCGTCCGGGTGTTATTATCTCCCATGCCGGAATCACCGCTTTTGCTGTGGCGGGATTTAGAGCGGCGCCACTGACGCCGGGCGCTCGGTTGCTTCTTGGAGGGGTCATCCTCCGTTGTTCCATCGCCGTTCCCATCTTTTGGGATGTACACCATGTATATGTCGTATGACGAGGTGGCCTTCCAGTGCCCTGTAGGTGCTGGTTCTTGGTCGTCTCTAGCATCGTCGTCCATACCGTCGATGTCTTCGGAGTCAAAGTCGAGCATGTCGGTTAAATCATGGCTACAAAGTGGGTGGTGGGTGGGTGTTGAATTTCTTCGTCGTCCGCATCCCAACCTTCCTGACCATAGTCCGGCCAGGGCTCTCCGTATAAAGAGAGAGACTTTAGTGAATTCAGGATGTCGCTAAAGGGCGAGTGCTGAAAGATGTCCGCGGCAGTGAGCTCCATGACCAGCGCCCAATCGGATTCGATTGGCAGGGGCGCAGAGGGTTCGGAGTCCGGAGAGGAGTCCGGCACCTTGGAGTCACGGTCTTCGCAAAGGACATGGATTGTGTTCGGCTCAATCGCCGTAGAGATTTCAGCCCCCGAGGTGGTGTCCAACCAACCATCCTCGATCGGCGAGATCGGCTCGAATCAATGTTCGAGCGGACACTAGTGCAGCCTCCGTGACACCGCTCGACGATGAGTTAGATCATGCCCATCGAGATAGTGCGGCGGCGCTTGGCTGCGGCTCGAATCCGTCAAGATCAAGTCTCCGCGGATGTCGGCCATGTAGTTTAAACTTCCAAATCTGACCTGATGGCCAGGGCGTAGCTTCGATCTGCTCCAGATGGCCTAGCGAATTGCCCGCAGTGCAAAGCCGCCAAATACGAAGATCTGTCCGGGAGAAAAGTCTCACCACTGGACTGCGTCGTTCTTGATGATTGAAGGAGCCATCGGGCCTATCGGTGACGACACGGAGGAACTCTCAATGAAATCACCAATGTCGGTGTCAAAACCGGCGGATCTCGGTAGGGGGTCCCGAATCGTATGCGTCTAGGCGGATGGTAACATGAGACAAGGGACACGATGTTTTTACCTAGGTTCGGGCCCTCTCGATGGAGGTAATACCCTACTCCTACTTGATTAATATTGATGACATGGGTAGTACAAGAGTAGATCTACCACGAGATTGGAGAGGCTAAACCCTAGAAGCTAGCCTATGGTATGATTGTTGTTCGTCCTACGGACTAAAACCCTCCGGTTTATATAGACACCGGATAGGGTTAGGGTTACACAGAGTCGGTTACAATGGTAGGAGATCTACATATCCGTATCGCCAAGCTTGCCGTCCACGCCGAGGAAAGTCCCATCCGGACAAGGGACGAAGTCTTCAATCTTGTATCTTCATAGTCTTGGAGTCCGGCCGCGATGATAGTTCGGCTATCCGGACACCCCCTAGTCCAGGACTCCCTCAATGGAGTAGACAGGTTTGAACAAACCTGTAGTTTGAGCAAAGAGAGAAATAACTTTAGGTCCTGATAGGGTCAAGCCTAACTATAGACCTTTCTTCGCATCATGCCTCCGCCGTGCCCAAGGTATTTTGAGGGAGTAATTATGCACGCGCGGTACGTGTGCCGCGACCTTATGGGGCGATCGGCGGAGGCCGAACCGCTAATCCCTCTTCGGATCTGTCGAGCTGTCATGCTGTAATGTGGATCAGACTCGCTTGGCAGTGCGAGGGGCCTTAATGGCCGATTTGCAGTTGTTCGGCTTGATGAGGCCGTTTCAGATTTTGGCTGCCAGTACGCGGTGTGCTCCTCGCCAGGAGTGCTCCATATTTCCATTAATCGTAATGACGCCACGCGGTTCGGGCATTTTAAGCTTTAAGTAAGCATATTGTGGGACTGCCTTGAAGCAGGCGAAGGTAGTTCGTCTAAGCAACGCGTGGTAACCGCTGCGGAAAGGCATGATATAGAAGATCAAGTCTTCGCTGCGGAAGTTGTCTGGCGAGCCGAAGACTACCTCCAGAGTTAAGGAGCTCGCATAATGGGCCTTCCGCCTGGGTATTACTCCTTTAAAGGTAGTATTGCTGGGCTTAATTCGTGATGGGTCAATGCCCATCTTGCGGACAGTGTGTTGATAAATCAGATTCAGACTGCTGCCGCTGTCCATAAGAACTCTAGTGAGATGGTATCCATCGGTGATGGGATCGAGTAACATGGCTGCCGAACCATCGTGACGGATACTAGTCGGGTGGTCCCTGCGATCGAAGGTGATCGGACAAGCCGACCATGGGTTGAATTTTGGGGCGACAAGCTCTACGGCGTAGACGTCCCTTAGTGCACGCTCGCGCTCCCTCTTGGGGATATGTGTGACATATATCATGTTCACTGTTTTCACCTTAGGGGGAATTTTCTTCTGGCCCCTGTGTTCAGTGGGCGGGGCTCCTCATCGTCCTCGCTTTGAGGCCCTTTCCCCTTGTGTTTGGTATTTAACTTACAGGCCTGTTTAAAAACCCAGCAGTTTCTGTTGGAATGGTTGGCAGGCTTGTCGGGGTTGCCATGAATCTGGCAAGGCCTGTCGAGTATCTTGTCCAGATTAGATGGACCGTCCCTATTTCCTTTGAATGGCTTCTTCCGCTAACCGGGTTTAGAGCCATTGAATCAAGCATTGACCGCTGTATCTTCAGTTTCATCATTGTTGTTCCGACGCTTGTTTTTGTTAAGTCGTGGCCTTCTGTTGCCATCCCTGCCCTATGAAGTGCTAGGGTCGCTTGTATTGTTGCTTCTACGAGCCAACCAGCTGTCTTCGCCCACGCAAAAGCGGGTCATTAATGCATTAAGAGCCGCCATAGACTTCGGCTTTTGCTGACCGAGGTGTCAGGAAAGCCATTCGTCCCGGACACTGTGCTTAAAGGCCGCTAGGGCTTCGGCGTCCGGACAGTCGACAATTTGGTTCTTTTTAATCAAGAACCGAGTCCAGAGTTTGCGGGCTGACTCTCCGGGTTGCTGGACTATGTGACTAAGGTCATCTGCGTCCGATGGCCGGACATAAGTACCTTGGAAGTTGTCTCGAAAAGCATCTTCCAAGTCTTCCTAGCTGCCAATAGAGTTCTCTGGGAGGCTATTTAACCAGTGCCCTGCTGGTCCTTTTAGCTTTATGGGGAGGTATTTAATTGCATGGAGATCGTCACTGTGAGCCATGTAAATGTGGAGAAGAAAATCTTCAATCCATACCGCGGGATCTGTCGTTCCATCGTATGCTTCAATGTTTACGGGTTTAAACCCTTCTGGAAATTGGTGCTGCATTACCTCATCGGTAAAGCACAAGGGTTTGCGGCTCCTCTGTATCGGGCAATGTCACGACGGAGTTCGGATGACATCTGTGTTCGGTTTTCGGCCCTAGTTTGGTTATGCTTATCGTGCTAAGCCTTATGGCCGTCATCTCGCGTTGGAGCACGTCTCCTTGATCGATAGATTGATCTAGTCTGACCGGCTCTATTGTCCAGGTCCTGACGTAAGTCGTAGGTGTAGCCCGGGGCCGCTACCTCTTTGCCTCGACGGTGAGGTGGCGTGGGCTGGTGTTCGGCATAAGCAGCCGCTTTGTCTCGTCCACGTGGTGGTCAGTCTGGTTCGTCAGCGTGATTATATCTTGATGGTATTGGCTCAAGGGCCTCGTCATCAAATTGTGGCAATAGTCGATGTTTCGGATAACACTTTGTTGGGCGCTCGAGGCCATATTCTTCAGCGGCCAGGACCTTGGTCCATCTATCGTTCTGTTCGGCTTGAAGCTATTGCTGTTTCTTTTTTAGGCTCCCCGAAGTGGCGATTAGCTGTCGCTTGAAGCGCTCTTGCTTGAGGGGTTCCTCTGGCATGATGAAATCTTCTTTGCGAGGTGACATCCTATTCGGAGACCGGTAGATAATTACTATCTTCCAAATCCTCATTATCAAGAGGTTCATCTAGATTGACCTGTACCTCTTCCCACTCATCCTGCTCAACAGCAGGTTCTACAGGGTGGTCGGAGTCTTTGGCATATTCTACTGTATCATTGTCTCTGGTGCCGGTATTGCTTTCCTTTTCACGGCGCGACCGTGAGCGGCGCCGCTAACATCGTCGTTTTGGTGGTGCCTCGACAGGCTTGTCCTCGATCGGGTCTTGAGCATTGTTGTCATCCTTCTTTTCAGGGGTATCCACCATGTACACGTCGCATAAAGAGGTGGCCGTCCAACGCCTAGTGATAGGCGGGTTTCAGCCTGGTTCGGCTCCGGCGTCGTTGTCCATACTCTCGACATCTTCGGAGGCGTAGCCTAGCATGTCGGTCAAGTCCTCGACAGTGGCTATTAAGTGGGTGGTGGGTGGGATGTAAACTTCCCTGCTCTCAGCCCCTAGTTCGGGTTGGGCATAGTTCAGAGGTGATGATTCCGTAATGGTGAGAGATTGCATAACTCCAGAGTCTCGTTTAGGAGCGAAGGCTAGTTGAGGACCTGCGGAGCTGGGCGTGGTAAACGCCACCTGACTGTGCTCAAAGGACGCAGACCTCGATGGTTCGGAGTTAGCATCTAGAGGTGTGTCCGACTTCCCGACCACAAGAAGAGTCTAGTTTAATTCTGGGCCCGCCGGCAATATAATCACCTCCGGTCTCCTAAGGGAGCTCCGTAGTAGGAGAGGTTCCGAACACTCTTTGGGCTCTGGGTGTTTTGGGCTTTGTCCTCACAAGGATTTCTCTCTCAAACTCTTCGGAGGTGGGTTGCTCTCAATGACAAAAGCCGTGCACTAACTCTGAGCAGCCACCAATTTATGGTGTAGGGGGTGGGCTATTTATAGCCACTGGGCAACCCGCCTCGATTTGTCCGAAATGACCCCTGGGTCACTAAGGAACCGACACGTGTCACAACAGTTAGATTTCAAACACACGACAACTTGACTTGGGCTACAAGTAAAGCTGACTTATCCGACTGGATAAGATTTGCTCTCATTGTCTTCGTCAAGACACTTGGACCCCAATTAAAGGCGGTGGTTCCTATGACTCAACAAAGAAGAAAAGAAACAACGAAACTACTAAGTCTTCAAGGCTCCATAGTCTTCACCCAAAGGTCTTCTTACATCATAGTCTTCAATGTGAATATCTTCACGTACCACCATTGTCTTCAATGTCTTCATACATTTTAGGGGTCATCTCCGGTAGGTAAACCGAATCAAGGAGGGACTACTACCTGTGTTATCCTGCAATTCTCACAAACACATTAGTCCCTCAACCATGTTTGTCGTCAATACTCCAAAACCAAACTAGGGGTGGCACTATATGCACTTACAATCTCCCCCTTTTTGGTGATTGATGACAAACTGGTTGAAGTTTTCAACGGGGATAAAATTATGTGAAATTGTAAAGGATGAGGTATTGTCTTCGTAAGTAGCAAAAGGCTCCCCATAAAGATGTGCATATAAGTAATTTGCTTTTGGAATGCAAATGCACATGGCAGGTTCTACTTGTGGAGATCCTCTTCAACTTATGAAGACAATTCATCATGCATGATCTGAAGTAACGAAGATAATGGCATGCATAATGAAAAATGGACGTCTGCAGAATGATTTAAGTGCGGAAGTTATCGTCGCACATGCGGAATTTATCATCGCATCATAAAATGGCAAATAAGTAGCACACGACCATCGAGTTTAAGTGTTACAACTCAGAGAACTAAATGTATCAAAAGCAAGAGTTGTAAACACTAGGTAAAATATAGTGCACCCGCCCATATGAACCCGCTTGAAGACTATCTACTCATAGCTTTTCCCCCTTTTGTCAGTAAGGACCAAAAAGGGTTGAAGACATTGAGCTTCTACTCGTTCTCAGAAGGAGTAGGAGAAGACGCAGGGTTGGTGTCGAGGTTTGGCGGTGCAGACGAACTTGGGGCAGTGTCGATGCGCATTGGAGGAGGCGAAGTAGCATCATCGTGATCATCGATCACACGAGCATTCACAGTTGCAGCAGAAGAGTAGTATTCTGAATCTTCAAGAGATGGAGTGCGTTGCAGAACAGCATTTCTGGGCGGAGTGGAATCATTTGAATCTTTCTGAGAAGCCATCGTCCTGAAGATCTTCCTCAGCACACATAAGCGTCAGCCCTTTCCATGTGCGTCGACATGTTTCATGCGTGACAAAGGCATTCTTGGTTGCAAGGTTGCGAATGCGATTGACGTTAGTCATGATGCTCTGCATCTGGCGCTTGAGCCAATCATGATGCCTATCCTGTTTTTGATGCAGGCCAATGAGAAGCTCTCGGTCATTGAGAACACGAGATCGCCTTCAAGGCCGTTGAGCAATTGTCTTGTTAGTGGCTTCGGTTGGGGCACGGTGAGGTGCACGTGTAGTACCAGCCAACGGATAGACACGAGTGGCAGCCAGCACACCTTCAATGGGCTGAGTGAAGCTCTGACGATCAGCATTGTGAAGATAAATTGGCTCCTTGTCAGGCTCTGGATAGATGGCTTCAACAGACATATCGACATCTGGCAAGAAGACAATGTGATTGCGTGCAGATGGCTGATAGTTGAAAGCAGTGTGAAGCTTGATCAGTCGCATGATCCATGGAGCATAGAACTTCAGGCCAAAAATGTCAGATCCTGATGCAGCAAGTTGGCGGATGAAGAAATCCTGTGCATTGAAGCTTTTGCCATGAAGAATATGGAAGACCAATGTCTTCATTGCACCTTCTAGCTTAGCCTGTGGAGAATGTCCTTTGATAGGTGTCGGATTTTGGGTTCCGGCAGACCCTTAAGGTTCGAACTCTGGGGTGCGCGCGGAGATCCAACCCTCCACCGTCTCGTACTTCGCCGAATCGCAGGGACCTAAACTACTAGCAAGAACAGCATAAGAGACACGAGATTTATACTAGTTCGGGCCACCGTTGTGGTGTAATACCCTACTCTAGTTTGTGTTGTGGTGGCTTGCCTCTGGGGCTATTGAGGAGCAGTCTGAGGGAAGAACAGCCTCGCGAGGGTCTGTTCTTGGTGGGTGTGATGAACTGCTAACTGGTGTCCCGTCGCTCTAGCTTGAGGATCGGGTCTCTATCTTTCTCTCTCTGGATTCCAATTGCCAGATCCCTCTCTCTCTTCTCTTCTTTACTATGGTGGCTAGCTCTACTTATAAAGACGAAGGCCCTGGGACTCTTCCCAAATATTGAGCGGGAAGGGCGCCAACAGTTGGCCATTTTGAAGGGGAACAACGGGTACACTTATCCTGACTAAAGTTGGTCCTCGCCTGCCAAAGGCTCAGTGATGACGCTCGCTTGGGCTCCATGATGACTCCCTTCCAGCCGTTGGGGCTGGTCTTGGTCTTGTTGCACCAAAACGGATGCCTTTGCTTGATGCTCTCGCCTGCGGTTGCTCCCTTTGCACCAAAGAGGAAAGGAGGACGCTGCGCGGCTGGCGCCCGACTAGCGCCTTTGGTCGTCATGGCTTGCGTCACGGGCACCTCGCGAGGTACCCTGCCTTGAACTCTCCGCCTGCTCATGAGCCAGCCTGTCGAGGCCATGCCTGTGGAAGCTCCTGGTTGTCCGCCCCGCGAGGCTTGGCCCCTCGCGAGGGTCTTGAGCTTGCGTTGATGAAGATGGGCTGTCCTGGGCCTCCGTTGAGCCACGCCGCAGGCCGCAGGCAGGCAAGTCTGGGGACCCCCGTTCCCAGAACGCCGACAGTAGCCCCCGGGCCCACGGCGCCCGAACTTGGCCGTGCAGAGAGGCGAAAGGGCAAGTGCGAAGCGTCGCGGGCCCTAACAGCCTGCGGCCTTGGGCGCCGCGTGGCGGTTGATTGGACGTGGGAGCCTGCTCCCCCACGACGCCTTGGTAACCGCCCGGATTCGACAGGTCCCTGCATGCAGAGTTGTGCATGATGATCGGCGATCGTGGAGGCCGACGGTTGGCCTTCTTAGGCTATAAGTACGGAACGGCGCGCGCCCTTCCAGTCTATCCTTCTGCTTCTTCTCTTCCTCGTCTCGTCTGGTTCCCATGGCTCCGATCCGCCGGTTCTCCAGGGAAGAGAAGGGAAAGGCTCCTCAAGAGGATCCTCACCCGCTCCCCCAAAGAAGCGGCTTGCTCTCTGGTGTCGTGGCGGGGCGCCGCCAGAGGCGCCCACGCCTGGTGCGCGGCCGCCTGTGGTTCCTCTTCCCATGTACGCGCAAATTGGCGGCCTGAAGGAGATGACGCCAGGCGCCACGAGCGGTGCCGCCGACGACGCCGAAGGGTCACGAAGGTGTGCGTCTTCCCCCCTGGATTTCAAGCCAAGGGCTCCTGCCGGGAGTTCGTGCTTCGCGTCGCCGCGCCTCCTAAGTCTTGTATTCGTCTTCCTTCTTTCTTCGCCTCCGTCGTCCGGCAGGGGGAGCCTCGGACTCGGCTGCAAAGACGCCGGCTGCAGCACCCTCGCGACCGGGCAGAGGTCGCAGTAGTTGCCCAGGCGAGGTCTTCATGAATCGAGGCTGGGGCGAGGTCGCCGGGTCTGCGGGGACGAGGCGCCCTCACGATCCACCGAGTACGACGGTGCTTGGTGATATCCTTCAAGCTCTTCGACGCGGAGGGTCGCATTTGGAGTGCTGCCACAGGAGGCGGTCGGGGCTCTGCTGTGGTGAGACAGAGGCCGACCGACCACTCCCTTGGCAGCTTCTCAAGCGACGAAGGCGCCGGAGGATCCAGCGACTCTGCCGAGCTCCTCGTGACGCTGGAGACGAGCGAAGACAGCTACGAGTCCCCGAGCCTGCGCCGCTCCCGGAGCAGGGCGAGCTCGTCAGGTGGTCGCCGCCCCTGATCTGGACGGGGTTGGCTCTGGACCGGGTGGCCCATTGTTGATGATGGCGTCTGTCGCGGTGTTTCCTGTAGTTAGGATTCCTTAGGATTCGCGTCTTTTGTTCCTGCGAAGAGCCAAGAATGTACCCCGTGGGGGCTTGTAGGATGTTTGTAGCTTCGTTTGTCAATATGATCCTTATTGTGAGGCAATGCGGGATGATCATTCCGTTTTAGCGCAGTTTCTCCCTTTCGGACCTCGTGAGGGCTTGGTGCTCTGCCGGCTGTGTCCCGATCCCAAGGTGGCTTCAGCCGTCGCTGGTATGCCAGGTCGCGATGCCGTGGTCAAGGCCAGGAGGTGAGCGGCCCGAGGTCCGGTATGAGCCTCTGAGTCGCGATGCTCAGGGGGTCCCCCTTGGCGCTCAAGAAGCCATCATTCGGTGAGAAAGGAGAGCGATGTTGCTAACACGGAGTTGCATTGAGTGTGGGGATGGTGTTGCGATGACTAGTGTGTCCGAAGGGTGACTTATCTCGAGGTTCAGGACAATGCTTCCCGGTGCGGCGCCAGGTCCGTGCCTTGGCTGGCGAGAGATTGCGTGGCGAGGTCGTTTCGTGCTCCTTGGAGGGACCCTGCAGGATCACCATAAAGGAACAAGAGCTCGCCGTGGCGATCGTTAGTCCTGTCGTTAGTTGCTTTGGAGAGGCACGAGAGGCCTCGCGAGGTGTGTCGGGGAACCCGTGAGCCAGCGCGGGACTCACGAGGCCCTACCCCAACGCGGGTTGTGCCTGGCTCTGGGCCTTGTCTTAGAGTGTGTTCCTGCAAATTTGGCGGATGTCGGTGCTTCACGTCTTGGTCCCGGCTCTCGGGCTGGTCTCAGCCGTCGGCAGCAAGCCAGGCCGCGATGCCATCGACAAGACCATAGGGTGAGGGCGGAGAGCCGATAGGAGCCCTGAGTCGCGATGCTCGGGCACCCCCTTTAACGCGTTAAGGCTGGATTAGATGACGCAACTCACGTCCTCGGGTCCGGCTCTCGGGCTGGTCTCGGCCGTCGGCGGCAAGCCGGTCGCGATGCCATGGACAAGACACGAGGGTGAGGGCGGAGAGCCGGTAGTAGCCTGAGTCGCGATGCTCGGGCACCCCTCCTTTAACGCCAAGAAGCCGGGTCGACGCAGCAACTCTACGTCATCGGGTCCCGGCTCTCGGGCTGGTCTCAGTCGTCACTGGCAACCCAGGTCGCGATGCCATGGAAAAGACCAAAGGGTGAGGGCGGAGAGCCGGTGGCGCCTGAGTCGCGATGCTCGTGCACCCCCTTTAACGCAAGTAATTGGGTTAGATGACGAAACTCTCGTCCTCGGGTCCCGGCTCTCGGGCTGGTCTCGGCCGTTTGGCAAGCCAGATTCAGCGATGCCATGGACAAGACCAGAGGGTGAGGGCCGGAGAGCCGGTAGGAGCCCTGAGTCGCGATGCTCAGGCACCCCCCTTTAACGTGCAAGATTCTGCCACCCAGGAAAAGGCACCAAATAACAAGCATGGTGGAGCGAGAGCATAATCCTAAGGAAAACGCATGAAGGATACATGCCGCTGGGACTGGCCCGAGCGGCTTGGGGATGATGCAGCCCGAGGGGCGCCCCCAACAGGATAGGCTAACGACATGAAGTAAAAGGGATACATGCCACGAGGGCCGGACCCACGCGGCACGGGAATAATGCGACCTCAAGGCGCTCCCACCGAAATAAAACTTAAAGATGTCACCGGGTGTTGTTGGGGATGCAGGGGTGTTGATGTAGGAGACTCGGTGGGCTGCGGGGCCGATCCTCACGAGCCCCCAGGCCCGGGGGCCTCGGGAGGCTCCGGAGGCGCTGGCGGCTCCTCATGGGCCATCTCCATCTCCGCCAGGGCTGCGGCGTGCCTGACCTCTTGAGCCTCCAGGATGGTCCTCATGAGACGCTGGTGCGCAGCAACCGCGTTTGGCAGGCCATAAGGCATGCGTACGTAGCTGTGGGGCGGGCCCTCGCAACGACCCACTCGCGAGGGCCAATGGCGCTCTTTAGATGCGGCTCGGTTGAGCCCTGGTATGCCGATGCAGACGCGCAACCCACCATCCTCGCCTGGATGGGGGGCCACAGCGGGTAGGCGGTGGCTGCCCCTCATGACCCTTGACTCCTGTAGCTCCTGAATGGCCTTGCTGATGAACTCTTGAGGGTTCTGTCCTCCTGTTCTTGCTCACCGCTATGGAAACATGCTTCAAACACGCCTCCACGTGGTGCCCAAGCGCCTCCCTCGAGACCTTGGCGAGGTCGGTGGCCCTCTGTGGAGAGCCCCGAGCCCTGCCGAGGAGGGCGCCAGGCGCTTTCCTATGTGATGGAAGGAGGCTCCCCTGGCCCGGTCACGGACCACGAGGGGCTGTCTCTTGAAGAGCCGGGCGGTTGATGTCTTCTTCTTATTGGGTGCGGCCTCGGGAGGCCTCTTGCTGCTTGTGGTGCAGGTCTTCCAAATGGCGCGGCTGAAAAGCTCGCTCTAGGGAGCACACTGCATCTCTCTCTTCCAGAGGGCACCGTGATGACTCCGCCGCTTCTGGCATCTTGAGGATGTTGTAGCCATGGTGGGTTCTGACCATGAATTTGGCCAACGCTGGGTACCCGAGGATGGCGTTGTACGGCAGGCGAATGTGGGCGACGTCGAAGTCGATGAGCTCGGTGTGGTAGTTGTCACGGGCCCCGAAGGTGACAGGAAGGCGGACCTGCCCGATCGGGACCGTGGAGCCGTCGGTGACCCCAGAGAAGGGCTTGGTTGGCTGAAGCTGACCGTAAGGCACTTGAAGATTGTTGAATGTCTCCACTGACAGGACGTTGAGCCCGGCTCCGCCGTCGATGAGGGTCTTGGTGACCAGCATGTTGCTGATGATTGGGGAGCAAAGCATCGGGAGGACTCCGGCTGTGGTTGCGCACTTGAGCTGATCCGCTGAGCTGAACATGTTGGTGCACGCCGACCACCTGAGAGGGCGCGTGGACTCGAGCTTGGGGAGGACTGCATTCACTTCGCGGGCGAACTGCTTGAAGATGCGCTGAGAGGCTGGGGCTTGTGCTCCGCCCAGGATGCAGGCGATCGCGCGCGCTTCCTGGAAGCCCCCAGCCCCCTCGTCTTGATGACGGTCTTCAATTCTCCTTGGCAGCGGCGGCAGCGGAGGGAGGCTTGCGTTCCCCTGCGGGCGATCCTCGCGAGGCTGATCCCTCCAGCCCCCCTCGCGAGGTGGGTCTTGCCAGCGGTCCTCGCGACGTTCGTCGCGCCACCCTTGGCGCGGGCCGCGGTCTTCCCAGCGTCCTGCATTCCTTCCTCCTCCTCGGCCGTAGCCCCGGTCGCTGCGCTCAGGGCGTCTACCGACCCTTCCTTCACGTACGGCTCGGAGCTCTTGACATTCATTGGTGTTGTGGGTGTGGAGGTCGTGGTACACGCAATACCGGCTGCCCTTAGAGGACTCTGCCTCGCTTGGTGTCTGGTTCGGCCGCGAGCACGGCAGCCCCCTTGCGCTTCACGTCCTTCGCCTTGGACTTCTTCTCTTCGGGATCCGCGGCAGGCAGCTCGAGGAGGGAGAGGCGCCCCTCCTCAGCCCTGGCGCACTTGGTCGCCAAGTTGAACAGCTCCAGGGAGGTGCACATATATTCATGCATCGCCAGCTCCTCCTTCATCTTGACGTCGCGCACGCCGTCGAAGAAGGCAGAGATGATGGCCTCCTCCGTCACCCTGGGGATCCTGAGGCGCGCGTTGTTGAAGCGTTGGATGTACTTTTGCAGGGTTTCCCCTAGCTGCTGCTTGATTCGGCGCATGCCGCTCACGGCGGGTGGCTGGTCGCGAGTACCCTGGAAGTTGGCGATGAAGCGGGTACGCATCTCGGCCCAGGAAGAGATCGTGCCTGGGGCCAGATTCAGGAGCCAGGTGCGGGCCCCGTCCTTAAGCGCCATGGGAAACCATTTCGCCATGACCTTTTCGTCCCCGTTGGAAGCCTCGATGCCCAGCTCGTAGAGCTGGAGGAACTCCGTAGGGTCAGCCGTGCTGTCGTAGCGAGGAGGCAGGTCCGGCTTGAACTTGGCGGGCCATGCGACGCTGCGCAGCTCGGTGGTGAAGGCGTGGCAGCCCGCCGTGGCCGCGGGGGTCGGACGGCAGAGAGCTTGGTCTTGCAGGCCTCCTGCGCCGCTTGGGCAGCGTAGGTCTTGACGTCTTTGGGCGGGAGCGCTGGGCAGCTTCTGCGGGCGAGGGACTTCTTGGCAGCTCTGCTCTTGCCTTGCTGGCGCTGGCGGAACAGGTTCCGCCAGGACCGCGCGCTTGGGGCTGGGCGCCGTCTTGAGGAGGAGGCGGCCGAGGCGCCCGAAACTTCATCGCCGCCAGGCGGGGTGCGGTGCAGCGAGACGGACGGCGCTGGTCGCCTCTGCAGCGCGGACGAAGTTCGGGCGACTTCGGTCGAGCCATTCTTCGTAGACGCTGCCGACGGGCGGTAGCGCAGGAGCTTCGTTAGCCGCGATGAGTGCAGCTTCGGGCCTCCATGGCCCACGAAGCGGCGTGGACGAAGAACCAGCGGGTGAGTGAAGGCGTGGCGGTGCGGCCGTCCGCCTCATGGACGGGTCTTGGGGCGATGCTTGCTGCTCGTTCCCCGCCGGGCCGGTGGCGGCGTTGACGGCAGGCGACGGGGAACGACAAGGACGCCCGCCGACGGGAGCCGTCTGGGCGACATGGGAAGCAAGGGCGGCTCGGCACTCGGCGCGGGCCCGACGAGCGTCAGACATGGTTGCGTTGTCGAGGAAGAACGAGGCGATGAAAGGCAAATTCCGGCGCACCCCTACCTGGCGCGCCAAATGTCGGATTTCGGGTTCCGGCAGACCCTTAAGGTTCGAACTATGGGGTGCGCGCGGAGATCCAACCCTCCACCGTCTCGTACTTCGCCGAATCGCATGGACCTAAACTACTAGCAAGAACAGCACAAGAGACACGAGATTTATACTAGTTCGGGCCACCGTTGTGGTGTAATACCCTACTCTAGTTTGTGTTGTGATGGATTGCCTCTGGGGCTATTGAGGAATAGTACAGGGAAGAACAGCCCCGCGAGGGTCTGTTCTTGGTGGGTGTGATGAACTGCTAAGTGGTGTCCCGTCGCTCTAGCTTGAGGATCGGGTCTCTATCTTTCTCTCTCTAGTTTCCAATTGCCGGATCCCTCTCTCTCTTCTCTTCTTTACTATGGTGGCTAGCTCTACTTATATAGACGAAGGCCCTGGGCCTCTTCCCAAATATTGAGCGGGAAGGGCGCCAACAGTTGGCCATTTTAAGGGGAACAATGGGTACACTTATCTGACGAAAGTTGGTCCTCGCCTACCATAGGCTCTGGTGATGACGCCTGCTTGGGCTCCACGATGACTCCCTTCCAGCCGTTGGGGCTGGTCTTGGTCTTGTTGCACCGACACGGATGCCTTTGCTTGATGCTCTCGCCTGCGCTTGCTCCCTTTGCACCAAAGAGGAAAGGAGGACGCTTTGCTTGGTGGCGCCCGATCGGCGCCCTTGGTCGTCATGGCTTGCGCCACGGGCACCTCGCGAGGTACCCTGCCTTGAACTCTCCGCCTCCTCATGAGCCAGCCTGCCGAGGCCGTGCTCGAGGAAGCTCCTGGTCGTCCGCCTGCAATCTGGCCCCTCGCGAGGGTCTTGAGCTTGCGTTGATGAAGATGGGCTGTCCTGGGCCTCCGTTGAGCCACGCCGCAGGCCGCAGGCAGGCAAGTCTGGGGACCCCGTTCCCAGAACGCCGACAATAGGCCAGAGAGTTCGCCTTATGATGTGGTAGATCGTGCGTGGCAGATACTCAAGGTCTTCAACAAAGAACTCCTTAGGATGTCCTGCATCTGGAGGCAATGGCTTCATCATGCTCAGCATCTGGCTCATGTCGGGTTCTGGCTTGTGAAAGATGCTTTCCACGATTCTTGATGTGAAAGTCGACAACCAGGCTCATAGAGATCACCTGGAGTGGGCAAGCCAGTAAGCTCAGTGACATCAAATGCTTTGGCTTCATGATGGACATTTCCTGTCATCCACTCAAGGACCCAAGTCTTCGGATCCCTGTTGTAGCCTCTGATATGCAGAGTGGCGTAGAATTGGAGCATCAACTCTTCATTCCAGTGTTCCTCGTCAGTGACAAATTGCAATAAGCCAGCCTCTCTGAAGCAATCAAGAGCTTCTTCTAAGCAGGGCAGACCAGCAATGGCTTCAGTATCGTGGCACATATGAGGAAATATGCGGCCTTGGTTGCGCAGAATGCATGAATAGTAACTGCGCTGCTGATAGCTCCAGAACCGATCAGATGAAATCTTGGGTTTGGTGTAGGGGTTCTTGTCGCTATCGAAGAAGGTGTTGTGTGTAATGAAGCCGTTGACATTGAAAGATCCTGGTGAAGTGGCAGTACCTGGAAATCTGGGCAGTCTTGGCTTTGGCTTCTGAACCTGAGGCCTGTGCTCGACATGGTAATCAAATTGAGGACCGGCAGCAGGCGGAGGAATCAGAATAGGCCATCTGACAGTTACAAGCTGACCATAGTTGTATGCTTGCTCGATAGTGTGTGGCCTTGGAGGCGGAATAGGAGCAGTGGCATTAACTTCAGGCTGCAGATTGACGACAGGTGCGGCATTGACTTCATCTGCTTGATGGGCTTCATTGGCTTCATTGGTCACTGGTGCATTGACCACAGAAGGCTCCACATTAGCTTCAGCCATGACAACGTCATTGGCTTCAGGAATGTCATTTGTGGCAGCCTCAGGATTCTCACCCTCCACTTGAGTAGCTGGAGGTTCTGGCACAGATTGGTTCTCTTCATGAACTTCTTCTTGAGTTGCAGGGGGAGTAGTGACACGCTCTTCTTCTTGTGTTGCTCCGGCTGATGTAGCCGGAGGGTCTTCAGCAGTAATGGCTTCAGACACAGGCACCGTCACAGAAGGATTGTCTTCAGGAAACACTTGACGTGCCACTGAACTTGACAAGTTTGAGCCCTCTTCTGTGATGGTGGTCATGGAGACGGATGACCTCAGGCCTTTGCGAAGCCGTTGGAATACATGCGACGCCTTTGGTGATGGTGATGTCTCCATGTAGTTGTCATCATTTGACATGGGGCTGATGACGGGCACACTTGACAGCTGGGGTGTACTTGGTGAGTCTTGTGGGGTTGCTTGCTGGGGGCGATCAGCCCATGATGCATCTTGTGATATTGGCGTCAGAGGACGACCAATGCTGATAAGCTCACTGTTCGTTCGAACAGGCGATGATACCGATGGGCGCTCGATCTGAGGAAGTACTGCATCATCTTGAGCAATATCTTCAGTCGCGATGGGGTCGACGACTGGAACTTCTTGAGCTTCAGGAGCCTCTGTGGAAGCAGGCTCATGAACAATCATGCGACGCTCTTGGTTTGCAGACGGAGGGGGAACAAATGCAAGGGGTTCAACAACAAGGGGCTCTGTGGGAGCAGCCCGATCTCTTCTCTTGGTTTTTCTCTTCTTAGGGTGTGGTTCTTCGTCGATTAGTGCGCTTGGTTTTCCGCTTCACGGCCCGGCTTGGCTGCCTTGGTTTTCTGCTGTTCAGAAGCCACTGAAGGAGCCTTGGGCTTTGAGCCGCGCATGCTGGTAGGGATGACAATGTGTGGTTCTTCCTGCCGTGGTGCATCAGTGTTAGCTTCAGATGACTTCTTTTTCTTGGCAACCATTGAGGGGTCAATGCCAGGGCGGCCAAGTGCCTTGCGCTTTTCAGCTTCATTGTAGGCTTGAACGCATTTGTCAGCGAGTGCTTTCATGTGCTCTCTTGAGCCTTTAGCTTCCTCGCGTTTCTTCTGAAATGACTCTTTGAGGTCATTCAGCATCACCTTGAACTTTTGCACATCAGCCACATTCAGCCTGGCGACATGCGTCTTGAACTGTTCCTTCTCGAAGTCGATCTTTCGCTTCAGTTCAATGATCTGTTGAGCGAAACAAGTTCAGGAGCAATGGCGCCTTGGAAAGCAACGCTGACGCCAATGGGAAGCTGAAGGTCATCAAAGCTGAGCTCCTGATTATCAAACCACTCATCAATGAAGTTCTTCAGGATGTTGACATCAAAGAGGGGCAGATCGTTGAAGATCTCCGCCTCTTGCTTGCTCTTGATCAGCTGTTCCAGAGCATCTTCACCAAATTCCTCATCGGAAGACAGGTCAATTGATGGGTTCAGATTCATTTCTCAGAATGGCAGCAGGCGTCAGTGCTTGACTCAGTTTCTGAACTGGTGGCTTCTGTGGCTTCTCACGCCTCTTGGAGATGCGAGAAAGATCTTCAGAGTTATTGCTTGGAGCAGAAGGGGCAGTTGCCAATGGCTTCACTCTTGAAGCTTTTGGAGCTGCAGATGGTTTTGAAGCTTTAGTCTTCTTTTGCTTCTTAGGCTTTGGAGGAGGAGCTGGAGCTTCGTCAGTGTCAGCATCATCATCATCAGAATGATCCACTTTGGCACCACAAACGGTAATGTGAGTGATGAGGCCTGCAAGGTTGTAGAAGGGGCCAATCCTGTTTTCATTGGCTTCACGGGTGCCATTGTCCCGAGGTGCGGAGGGACCAGGGTTGAAGTCAAGACCCAGATCCTTCTTATTCTTTTTCGCTGAGTCTTTGGCAAACTGGTAGTTGCGCTTGAACAAATTTTCTTCACGACACCAGAGTAGTTGTCAGGACCGGATTTTCGGGATATTAAATTCCAGAAAAATGGCCCTTGTGCTGACCAGCCCCAGGAATACTGTTAGCTGATGAGATACCAACTTGATACAGAAATTCCAAGCAAAATACATAATATGTAGTACAAGACCATTCTGGCCTATGAGTACAACAAATGGTTTCTAGTGGTTGATGGCGGAAGCGGTTTGTGGATCTTCAGCGTTTATGGGACTCCATTTCCCGTAGGAACAGCTGACCAGGTTAACACCTATCTTCGTGAGGCTGCTAACACCATTGCTTAGGTTCCGGGGCTGTCATCGCAACGCTCCTCTCCAAGCAAGAAATCTGGCCAAGACAATAGCCAGGGACAAGCCAGGGAGTACTTTGAATGTACTACATAAACATTATGAACACGGGTATAATATAACAACCGATAATCATGCTCTGAAAACATTCTATGATCACAACGTCAGTCATAAAAATAAAATCCCTGATGCATGCAAGCAGGTTATTTATATGCAACAATGAATATGTAATAACAGAGTAGTAATAAAATGCACCGATCAGGTGTCTGAAGCGACGCCTCGAAAGGATTGTAAATAACAAGCATGCCTCAGTCGGCCGTCTGAGCGACACCACATAAAGGGCTTATAATGTAAACAATAAGCATGCCACAGTCGGGCGTCTGAGCGACACCACATAAAGGGCTTATAAAGTAAACAACAAGAATGCCACAGTCGGGCGTCTGAGCGACACCACATAAAGGGCTTATACGATAAATAAATAGCAAGCATGCCACAGTCAGGCGTCTCAGCGACGCCACATAAATGGCTTATAAAGTAAATAAATAACAAGCATGCCACAGTCGAGCGTCTCAGCGACACCACATAATGGGCTTATAAATAATCATAGTGAATATCCAGGAGATAGAACCATCCCAGGGATACTCGATAATTCAAATAATATAACGGGTTAGTCCATAACAAATAATAATCATGATCATCACAAGTCACAAGTCATGATCCAAGTTCCGGTTTAATAGTTTCTCCTCCGAAGCCCGACACTAAGACCGACACTTGACCCATCCCAGGCTGTAGTCCTTACCCATGGAGACGGCTATTCGAATAGATTTAACCTCTGCAGAGGGTGTACACTTTACCCGAGAGTAACGGATTCCTTTAGTCCATCGGGACTAATTCCATTTACGGTCTTTTAATTGAAAACACGCCTAACTTGCACACACCAGCTTAACTTACCGGTGTATGGAATCACCCACGACACCTGTTAAGCAAACTCTAAGTGGGGAGGCTACAACCTCGCGTAGCATGGGATCAAATTTATATCGCATGCTCTAAGGGGTGCCCCCCCTCTCGGTCCCAACCGGAAAACACCCATGCCCCCGGACCAGGTGGCATGCCTACCGGATGCAGCCGGTATCTTCCACCATGGCCTCTCTGTACGGTGTGTGCTAGGAAGGGGTTTACAATTTACTGAACCGTACCCTACCTGCGGCAGGGACAAGTGGTAGTACGAAACAAGTATGGGGGTTACTAGAACAAGACTCAATCTACGGTCGACTCATGAGGTTTAAGATTCCCTGTATTATATGCATAACAAAAATATTTCAACCAACAGGATCACCACTCATTATACCTTACTATGCCATACCGGACATAACCGTCCCGACGGAGACCGGAGACTAGCTCACGCCTACCCAAGGCAGACAATTTCTCGGATTTCTTTCCGGCAGCAAGGAAGTCTCCAATATGCATTCATGCAAATGATCGTGTCACCACATAAAATAACGAGCTCTCCGTATTAAGGTGGTGTTATAATCGTATTAATCCAACACACAAAAATATCATGCCAGGGTTCAGAATGCTTGCCTTCAAGGTGTGGAGAGGTGAGGTGCTCTCCAAAACTTTTGAAAGTTTTCTTCTCCAAAAATCCTATTTTGAAAATATTCACATTAACACATAGTTTCAAAATGGTACAAAAAAGTTGTCTGAATTTTTTCAAATAAATCTTAAAATAAACTAGAAAATATTTGAGGGAGGTAGGGAAAATAATCAACTCATTTGAAGTTTTATTTTAAAAGATATAGCCAGTAAAAGTTTAGTCAACTTTCTGTTTTTAAAATAAACTGAAAAAAAAGAAAAACGTTTCGAAAAGAGTACACGTCGGCGTTACTTTGGGAATACGCCTCCACTTAAAACACGTGGTGGCGGGGCTGGGTCACTGACAGTGGGCCCGCTTGGCCCACTGGTCAGGTTTGACCAGTCGCCCGCGTCTTCTCCCTCCTCTGCCCGAGCGGGGCGGGGGTTCCGGCGATCGCCGCCGATGAACGGCGGCTCCCCACGGGGATCCAAGGGCAGGGATGGACCCGCCAGGCCGGGGCGGTTCTCCCGATAGTTGTCGGGTCAGCCGGGGTGAAGGAAGTCGCCGGCGGCGAGCTTCGCGGCGGCCGGCAGCTTCGGGTGAGTTTGGGGTCCTGGGCTGCGGTGGTTCCCGAGCGGGTCGGAGGTGTTGGGCGTTTCCGTAGGGTCGTGGGGAGTCGAGCGGTGGCGTCGGACTGGCAGGGGGGCCCTGGTTGCGATGAACAGGCCTGGGACGTGGCGGCGGCCGAATCGGCTGGCGACCGCCATTCTGTAGCAGCAGGGGGACGTGGCGGCGACGAGTGCTTGCGGGCAAGCTTGCGGATGAGCCTGAGCTGCTCCAGGGGGCAGCTGGCGAGCGCTAGTGGCTCGGGCGGCGCCGTCCGGGGCAGGAGCTGTCGGGCGGCGGTGGCGGCTTGCATTGGCGGCGCTGTAAGGTGCCAGGAGGGGGCCAGGGTGGCCCTGCGGCGAGGGAGGGGTCGGGCGCGGCGCCTGGGAGAGGGGAGAGGCCAGGACGGGCGCTGGGGAAGCGGCAACGCGACGCGGTGACCCGTGCGCATGCACGTGCAAAACGCGCGCTCTGGCCGCGCCCAGAGCATGCACGCGAGGCGCTCGACGAAATGTCAGTGTGTGCTAGAGGATTAGGATGAGGCTGGGGATTAGCAGGCCTGTGTTAGGGTCGTCTAGGAGCTTATTGGACATGCTTGTTTGTCCATATGTGCAAGGTCACAGTGCAAAACTAAAATCATGCCAAAACTGTCCCTGCACTCAAGGTGTTTTACAAAATGCCAAGAGCATCTAGGAAACTCTTGGAGAGGCCAAAATCTCTAGATCAGGGTCTCTGTAGATGCCGGTGGGGATGCCAAGGTTAGTTGGCCAAGTCTAGAAACTTGATAGTGCAAGTTTGTGAGAAAACTGATTCTGCACCGAAAGAAAAGGGCATAATTGCATGCACTTAAAATCCTCCAATGGGTCCAGTCTTCTGGACTTAAGGGTTTGGCAGGGTGGTCTATAAACAGGAGAAATAACCATGGGTACAGGAGCAAGTTAAAATATGGTTGCAGTACAAATCATCAGGTTGGACGGAATGAAAATGAGGATGATTCACTCAAATTTTTCAAAAAAGAACATCACTGGGTTTTTGCATAAAGATGAATAATATACTCCCTCTTGACATCCCCTAATTTTGGTGGGAGTTTTAAATAAATATTTAATTAGGTTGTAGTGCAAAATTGCCTTTGGACCAGATTTGAAAACTTGGTGTAGAACTCAAAATATTCAATGAATGAAATATATTTTTGCATAAAAGTGATTTAAAACATCACATGACACCCCCAAATTTTGGTGGGATTTTGAATGACTTTATAAAAGGGTTGCAGTGCAAATGGGACCCTAAACTTATGAAAAGCCCTTTTGGAGAAATAAAGCTCAGGGAAAGATAATTATATAAATAATCCTACTGATAAAAGAATTGTTTTATTTGAGAGGGTTAATAAGTCCAATAATGATTGAAAAGTTTTCACTAGGGGTAAAAATTCCATAATAATAAAGAAAAGAATGGTTCTCAAATCAAAAGGGAATCCAAAAAATAAAATTTTAAGTTTCCTGGCAAAATTTTAATAAACAAAACATGGTTAAATTTTTGGGGCGTCACAGTAGTGAAGACGGGTCAGCATTCTCAGGCTGTGGTCTGCGCACCATGCAAGGATAGAAGCCTTGCTCAATGGCTTCACCCTGATTCCTGGGTGGAAGATTTCTGTACAGAATATCACTCCAGGGTGCCTTGATGGCATTCGTCTCTGCATATTCCTTGGTGATGAAGCGGTATCTGAACCACTCTTCTGCCCAGTATCTTCGAATCCATTGGATTCGATTCTTGCGTTCAGTGTAGGTTTCTTCTGGATCAGTTTTGTAGATCTCATGCAAATCAGGTGGTAAATCCAAGAATAAGTACAAGTGAGGAATCTAACTTGTGAAGAAGTATAAATGAATATACTTGGCAAGATTATGAGATGCAGAAAGAGATAGATCCATGTTCGAAGATCTAGAAAAAACTTTAGGTAAGAAGGGATGAATCTATCGGATCAAAAGGACGGTAAAAAATAAACTTTTATTACCACACGATGAACTGCTAGACGGGGCGACGATGGATGCCGACCAGTTCGATCTTCCATGCCCTAACTTGGCGACGGAAGACATTTACGGCGACGACGGTGAAGACGAGGTCCGCGGCCGGCGTGAGGACGGCGTCGATGAAGTTGCGGCAGCTAAGCGCTCCGTCGTCGGCGTCGTCGAGAGCTAGTGTAGGCGCTAGAGTTTGCGAGAGATGGAGAAGGAGGAAGAAGGATTTTGACCGAGACGGGATAGGCATTTATAAGGATAGAGATAGCACAACGCAATTATGCAGGTGCCCCTGGCGGTTCACATCTGATGGACACATGGCAAACATGCAACTCATTGCGCGATGTTCCATGTTCCCACGCGCGCCTAGATTGTCGGGGTGGTCGTTCCGAATTCTCCGGGTTTCACGCAAAAGGATATGTCATTAAAACTAGATGTAAATGTTTGTCTCTGTATCTTCTGCTAACAAGGACGCAGAGAAGACATTCGACAGTTTCAACAGAATGCATATGATTTGGATAGATAGAGCTTGAGATAGAAAGCATACAGAGGTTAGGGTCCAATCACATTCACTTTGTTCAAAAAGATTCAAATAAGAAGACATAGCTATAAGTGAATGCTGTGGAGGACAGAATACAGTATATATATAACAGAGTAAACCTCAAATCAGTAATCACGAAGTCAAATTAAAGTTGAAGTTAAATCAGATGCGAAGACTTTGCAAATATGACGCCATGAGGAAACACTTCATAAGAGTTTGGTGGTGGCGTTACCCACCGTATAGGAAGTATTAGACCCAGACAGGATGCACAATTATCGTGGCGCTCTGAAGTCAATTTCCACATTAATGTATTCGCACTTAGAGTGTATGTCTTCATTGATAGAAGATATACATTACTTCGTGTGTTGCACATCTAAGTCATCAACATGCATAAGTGTTAGGATGAGTGCCTAATCACAGGACATTCGAGGATTCCAAGATATTTAGCTCACACCGCAACTTGCAAAACCTTTTCTCATCCAAGGGCTTAGTGAAGATATCAATATTTGCTCTTACATCTTGACATGAATGATATCAATATCTTCTTTCATAACATGATCTCTGAGGAAGTGATGACGAATTTCAATGTGCTTTGTCTTCAAGTGCTGAATTGGGTTATTGGCAATCTTGATAGCGCTTTCATTATCGCAGTAGAGTGGCACATGCTTCAGATTGATGCCATAGTCCTTAAGAGTTTGCTTCATCCACGTAAGTCGAGCAAAGAAGATCCAAAGACAGCAATGTATTCAGATTCAGCGGTTGAGAGTTATACAGTTACGCTTCTTTGAAGACCAACAGACAAGAGATCGACCCAGAAAGTGACACGTGCCTGATGTTGACTTGCGATCCACCTTGTCACCAGCATAGTCAGCATCCGAAAAACCAACCAGATCAAATTCTGAGCCCTTTGGATACCATAATCCTAGTGTTGGGGTGTAAGCCAAATATCGAAGAATTAAACTTCACTGACTAAGTGATGCGACTCCTTTGGTGCCGCTTGGTATCGGGCACACATGCAAACATTAAGCATGATATGTGGCCTAGATGCACATAAGTAAAGTAAAGAACCAATCATGGAGCGGTATACCTGTTGATCGAAATCTTTACCATTGGCGTCGGGACTTAGATGAATTTTGGATGGCATTGGCGTCGTGTATCCTTTGCAGTCTTGCATTCCAAACTTCTTCAGGCAATCTTTGAGATATTTTTCTTGAGATATGAAGATGTCGTTGTGTTGCTGACGGATTTGAAGACCAAGAAAGAACTTCAACCTTCCCATCATGGACATTTGATATTGTTCTTGCATCATGTGAGCAAATTCATCGCTGTATTTCTTGTTGGTGCAACCGAAGATAATGTCATCCACATAGATTTGGCACACAAACAGTTCACCATCATATGTCTTCGTGAAGAGAGTGGGATCTAGAGAACCAGGTTTGAAGCCTTTGCTCTTGAGAAGTCTTTGAGTGTGTCATACCAAGCACGAGGGGCTTGTTTGAGGCCATCTGATTGCCTTGTTTAGCTTGTATACCATATCGGGATGTTTTGGGTCTTCAAAGCCGGTGGTTGCATAACATATACTTCTTCTTCAATCTTTCCATTGAGAAAGGCACTCTTCACATCCATTTGATACAGAAGGATGTTAGGATGATTTGCGTAAGCTAGCAGTATGCGAATGGCTTCAAGCCTAGCCACTGGAGAAAATATTTCATCAAAGTCAATTCCTTCAACTTGTGTGTATCCTTGAGCAACGAGTCGAGCCTTGTTCCTGATTACTTGACCATGCTCGTTTTGTTTGTTGCGATATATCCATTTTGTGCCTATTATGTTGTGCTTGCGAGGATCAGGACGCTTGACAAGTTCCCATACATTGTTCAGTTCAATCTGTTGAAGCTCCTCTTGCATAGCTTGAATCCATTCAGGTTCCACAAAGGCTTCAGCAACTTTCTTGGGTTCAGAGATTGAGACAAATGCAAAGTGCCCACAGAAATTTGCTAGCTGTGTTGCTCTTGAACGAGTGAGTGGAGCAGGTGCATTGATGCTATCAATTATCTTTTCAATTTCTACTTCATTTGCAACACGAGGATGAACTGGACGAAGATTTTGCTCCTACTGATCATTGTCATTATTTGGAGGATTGTCTTCAGGCTGAGCAATGTCTTGATTGATCGGTGCGAGAAATGATAAGTTCCTCTTGATTTGGGCCTCTGATGGTATGATCTCTCCTGTTCCCATTAGCTTGATTGATTCACTGGCAGGTACACCATCTAGCACATTTGGCATGTGCTCTCTTTGCGAGCCGTTAGTTTCATCTAACCGCACATCCACAGTTTCAACCACTTTGTAGTGAAAGAGGTTGAATACTATGTAGGAGTGCGAGTCCTTTCCATAACCAAGCATAAAACCCTCATGTGCTTTCGGTGCAAATTTTGAAGTGTGATGTGGATCCTTGATCCAGCACCTAGCACCAAATACCTCAAGTAGCTTACGTTTGGCTTCTTACCAGTTAGGAGCTCATAGGATGTTTTCTTCAGAAGCTTGTGAAGATAAACACGGTTGATGACATGACATGCAGTATCAATGGCTTCAGGCCAGAATTTTCTTGGAGTCTTGTATAAGTCAAGCATCGTCCGAGCCATCTCAATAAGGGTTCTGTTCTTGTGCTCCACGATGCCATTCTGCCGAGGTGTGTAAGGAGCAGAAAACTCATGAGTGATGCCTAAGGTGTCAAGATAAAGTTCGAGGCCTGTGTTCTTGAATTCTGTGTGGTTGTCACTCCTAATGTGCTTGATCTTGATGCCATAGTTGTTCATGGTAGCGGTTGGCGAAGCGTCTGAAGACATCACGCACTTGGTCTTGAAGAGAATTATGTGCACCCAAGTGTATCTTGAATAATCATCAACAATAATGAAACCATAGAGACAAGCGAGCGGTGAGAGTAGAGTAGTGAGTGGGACCAAACAAGTCCATGTGGAGCAACTCAAAAGGTCGAGATGTAGTCATGATTGTCTTCAAGGGATGCTTGGCCCTTGTCATCTTCCCAGCTTCACAAGCACCACATAGATGATCTTTCTTGAACTTGACGTCTTCGATGCCTATGACGTACTTCTTCTTGGCGAGAGTGTGTAGGTTCCTCATGCCAGCATGCCCTAGCCTCCGATGCCAGAGACAACACTCTGAAGATTTTGCTAGAAGACATACGGCCATCTGTGGTCCTACTGAGAAATCTACCATGTACAGATCATCTTTCCTGTACCCTTCGAAGACTAGAGACTTGTCAGATTCCATTAGTACAAGGCAACGATATTTTCCAAATAGCACAATCATGTTTAAGTCACAAAGCATTGAGACAGACATTAAGTTGAAACCAAGGGATTCAACAAGCATCACTTTGTCCATGTGCTGATCCCTTGAGATTGCAACTCTACCTAGGCCCAATACCTTGCTTTTACCAGTGTCAGCAAATGTGATGTGACTTTTATCACATGGACGTAAGGTTGAGTCCATGAGAAGGATTCGATCACCAGTCATGTGGTTAGTGCATCCGCTGTCCATAATCCATTCCGAAGCACGAGGTGTCGTACCCTACAGTGCAGTTAGGAGGATAGGCTTCACAAAGAGTATTGTGAAGCATAAACATTTGACGCACAAGAGGATTATTAAAGCTCAGATTAAGGTTAGGACTGATAGTATGACTGGCAAGCGATTCAGGAACGAAATACATAGTAAGACCATTTGGGCATTTTATCTTGCGTCCCATAATGTGTTTTAGGTCCACAGAAATAGCATCGGACGCCTTTGATTTCCGGCTGGAGACCTTTCCCTGCAAAAGAAAGTTAATTCTTCTTAACCACCCACATCTTCAGGGGTGGCTTAGAAGCAATGAGTCTAAGTGCAGCATCTGAGAACTTCGGCTTTGGAGCGCTAGCAAATAGCCTTGCAGGAGAGGAATGATACTCATATGAATAAACAGAAAAGTTCTTAGTTCTATGAACATAGCGATTTGAAGACACACGCTCATATTCATGAGTGCGAGTATGGTTTCCTGCAAAACATTGGCATTAGGGTGACTCGGGTGAGTCATGTATACATGTAAGCCTTTGGGCCATATGAAGCCATAGGTGCAGGGTTTGTCTTCTTCCTTGGTGGTGTCATGGCGACATTCACGGGAAGATTCTCAATACCTTTGTTTAGGTACCCATATCTTCTTCATAGGTGGTCCATTCCTTGAGTTAGTACCAATATACCTGGCAAACACTTCACCATTCTGATTCTTAAACAGTTTATAGTTTGCATCAAAGGATTCATCAATGATAATAGGGCTAGCACAAGTGAAACCAGATAAGGTGGATGGATCTCTTGAAGATTCCTTTGCGACAACCCATGTGGTTTTGGGGTCTTGCTCGGGCTTCGATAAGACCCATCAACATTCATTTTCCTCTCGAACCCAATACCCTCTTTTCTAGGGCTTCGTTGAGAATACGCTTTTTGAGGACATCACATAATGTCGATGCCCTTTGAGGCTTTTGTACATGCCTGTCATGTACAGTTCCTTCAACTCTGCATCATCGGCAATAGTAGTGGTATCCTCAACGAGAGGGTTAGTTACCACATCGGCCGATTGAAGATATTGCAACAGAGCGATAGAACATCCGACAGCGAAACAGCGTTATCACGCTCAATGCATTCTAAACATGGTGGTTCAAATCCTTCTGGAGCGGGACTGATCTGTTGAGCGCGAAGTGACTCGTTCTCCTTTTGAAGATCTTCATGACCCGATCTCAATTTCTCAAGTTCCTGCTTCCTTTGAAGATAATCGTAGGAAAGCTTTTCATGAGATGTTGAGAGGGTTTCATGACGACCTTCAAGTTCCTGGTACTTAACATGAAGATTTTTTATGTCTTCAATTAAAGACTGAGTCTTAGTCATTTCCGCGTCCAACAGGTCATCGCTTTTGTCTAACAGTTTTTGAATATGTTCCATAGCTTTATGTTGTTAAGTTGCAATTTTAGCTAGTTTTTGTAGCTAGGTTTGGAGTCACAATCAGAGTCATCTTCACGTGATGTTTGAAAGTAAGCATCGCGTGAGTTTACCTTGGCACCACGGGGCATGAAGCGATGAAGTGGGGCCGGAGTCGTCCTTGTCGCTGGCATCAACATTGGTGATGCAAGCATTGTCTTCGATGTTGAAGATGGATTTGTAGCGTAAATTTGAAGCTTAAGCGGACTTGCAACACAAGAGTCAGACTCCTCCTCAGATTCCACCATACGCCTCCTCGCGCAGACTCCTCCTCTGAATCCATTTCCTTGCCAACAAAAGCACGAGCCTTGCCAGACGAACTTTTCTTGTGTGATGAAGACTTGGAAGTTGACTTGGAAGAAGATTTTGAGTATTTCTTCTTCTTCTTGTCATCAGAATCATATGACTTGCTCTTCTTCTTTTTCTTCTCATTGTCCCACTGTGGACACTCAGATATGTAGTAACCAGGTTTCTTGCACTTGTGACATGTTCTCTTCTTGTGGTCATTGGAAGAAGCTTCATCATTTCTTGAACTGGATCGTGAAGACTTTCTGAAGCCTTTCTTGTTAGTGAACTTCTGGAACTTCTTCACAAGCATAGCAAGCTCCTTTCCAAGGTATTCAGCTTCACCAGTACTGCAGTCAGGTTCTTCTTTATACGAGGAAACAGCCTTTGCCTTCAAAGCGCGAGTTCGGCCATAGTTGGGACCATAGATATCTCTTTTCTCAGATAGCTGGAACTCATGTGTGTTAAGCCTCTCAAGTACGTCAGATGGATCGAGTGTCTTGAAGTCAGGGCGTTCTTGAATCATAAGAGCTAGAGTGTCAAATGAGCTGTCAAGAGATCCCAGAAGCGTCTTGACAATTTCATGCTTGGTGATCTCAGTGGCGCCGAGAGCCTGAAGCTCGTTTGTGATGTCAGTGAGACGATCGAACATGAGCTAGACATTTTCATTTTCATTTCTCTTGAAGCGGTTGAAGAGGTTGCGTAGGACACTGATTCTTTGATCTCTCTGAGTTGAAACACCTTCATTGACTTTGGAGAGCCAGTCCCAGACTAGCTTCGACGTTTCCAAAGCACTCACATGGCCATACTGCCCTTTGGTCAGATGACCACAGATGATGTTCTTCGCAGTAGAATCGAGTTGAATGAACTTATTGACATCAGCAGCGGTGACGCCTTCACCAGTCTTGGGAACGCTGTTTTTGACGACATACCACAGATCGACATCAATGGCTTCAAGATGCATACGAATCTTATTCTTCTAGTAGGGATATTCAGTGCCATCGAAGATAGGGCACGCAGTGGAGACTTTGATTATCCCTGCAGTCGACATAGCTAAACTCCAGGTGGTTAAACCGAATCACACAGAACAAGGGAGTACCTTGCTCTGATACCAATTGAAAGTGCTAGTTATCGACTAGGGGGGGTGTGAATAGGCGATTTTTTATGAAAGTCTTCAAAACATGAAAGTTTCAAGATGCATATGAAAACTGGACCTATAAACATGCAATGAAGATGAACTACACTAGACAGGCCATAGTCAGACAAGTATGAAACTAAAGCATGATGACAGATAGCAGCTAGGTAGTAGGATCAGGATGGAAGATAGTACGAAGCCAATCAGAACAAGTAGTCACACAGTGAAGTCAAACAGGCATAGCAATCAGGCAATGACTTCACAAGGATGAACTGTAAGTAAGGGAGAGTAAGAGATAGAACCAGTGTGTTGTGAAGACAAGGATTTGTTCGACCAGTTCGATTCTTTGTGACAAGCTATGCGTCTGCAGTTAGGGAGGCTGAGATTGAACTTCGGAAGACTGTCTTCACCTTATTCCCCTTGAGCTAAGGACACACAGTCCTCGCTCAATCACTCTGGTAAGTCTTCAAGGTAGACTTCCAAACCTTCACAGACTTCGTTCACCGGCAATCCACAAATACTCTTGGATGCTCAGAACGCGACGCCTAACCGGATGGAGGATTCACAGTCCTCAAGTGTAACAAGTCTTCAGATCACGTGGACAGAAAGACTTCAGTGATGCCAAACACTCTTTGGGCTCTGGGTGTTTTGGGCTTTGTCCTCACAAGGATTTCTCTCTCAAACTCTTCGGAGGTGGGCTTCTCTCAACGACAAAAGCCGTGCACAAACTCTGAGCAGCCACCAATTTATGGTGTAGGGGGTGGGCTATTTATAGCCACTGGGAAACCCGACCTAATTTGTCCGAAATGACCCTGGGTCACTAAGGAACTGAAACGTGTCACAACGGTCAGATTTCAAACACACGGGACAGCTTAACTTGGGCTACAAGTAAAGCTGACTTATCCGACTCTGGATTAGATTTGATCTCATTGTCTTCGCTCGAAGACATAGATTTTGGTTGAGCATCACTTCAGTCACTCTGACTTTGTTCACTTGGACCCCACTTAACAGTGCGGTGGTTCCTATGACTCAACAAAGAAGAAAAGAAACAACGAAACTACTAAGTCTTCGCGCTCCATAGTCTTCACTCAATGTCTTCTTCTGTCATAGTCTTCAATGTGAATATCTTCACGTACCACCATTGTCTTCAATGTCTTCATGCAATTTTAGGGGTCATCTCCGGTAGGTAAACCGAATCAAGGAGGGACTACTACCTGTGTTATCCTGCAATTCTCACAAACACATTAGTCCCTCAACCACGTTTGTCGTCAATACTCCAAAACCAAACTAGGGGTGGCACTAGATGCACTTACACCTCATCGAGTTCTACTTTCCTCCCACTCACTTCTTTCGAGAGAAACTACTTCTCTAGAAATCATCCATTCTTAGCAACAAATATCTTGCCTTCGAATATGTGATAGAAGGTGTACCCAACCATTTCTTTTGGGTATCCTATGAAGACGCACTTCTCCGATTTGGCTTCGAGCTTATCAGGCTAAAGCTTTTTCACATAAGCATCGCAACCCCAAACTTTGAGAAACGACAGCTTAGGTTTCTTGCCAAACCACAGTTCATACGATGTCGTCTCAACGGATTTAGATGGTGCCCTGTTTATCGTGAATGCAACTGTCTCTAATGCATAACCCCGAAACGATAGTGGTAAATTGGTAAGAGATATCATAGATCGCACCATATCTAATAAAGTACTGTTACGACACACCATTACACTGTGGTGTTCCAGGTGGCATGAGTTGCGAAACTATTCCACATTGTTTCAAATGAAGACCAAACTCGTAACTCAAATATTCGCCACTGCGATCAAACCGTAGAAACTTTATTTTCTTGGTACGATGATTTTCCACTTCACTCTGAAATTCTTTGAACTTTTCAAATGTTTCAGACTTATGTTTCATTAAGTAGATATACCCATATCTGCTCAAATCATCTATAAAGGTTAGAAAATAACGATACCCGCCGCGAGTCTCAACACTCATTGGACCGCATACATCGGTATGTATTATTTCCAATAAGTTAGTGGCTCGCTCCATTGTTCCGGAGAACGAAGTCTTAGTCATCTTGCCCATGAGGCATGGTTCGCAAGCATCAAGTGATTCTTAATCAAGTGATTCCAAAAGCCCATCTGCCAGGAGTTTCTTCATGCACTTTACACCAATATGACCTAAGCAGCGATTGCCACAAATAAGTTGCACTATCATTATTAACTTTGCATCTTTTGGCATCAATATTATGAATATGTGTATCACTACGATCGAGATTCAACAAAAATAGACCACTCATCAAGGGTGCATGACCATAAAAGATATTATTGATATAAATAGAACAACCATTATTCTCTGATTTAAATGAATAACCGTCTCGCATCAAACAAGATCCAGATATAATGTTCATGCTCAACGCTGGCACCAAATAACAATTATTCAGGTCTAAAACTAATCCCGAAGATAGATGTAGAGGTAGCGTGCCGAAGGCGATCATATCGACCTTGGAACCATTTCCGACGCACATCGTCACCTCGTCCCTAGCCAATCTTTGTTTAATCCGTAGCCCCTATTTCAAGTTGCAAATATGAGCAACAGAACCAGTATCAAATATCGAGGCGCTACTACGAGCATTAGTAAGGTGCACATCAATAACATGTATATCAAATATACCTTTCACTTTGCCATCCTTCTTATCCGCCAAATACTTGAGGTAGTTCGCTTCTAGTGACCAGTCCCTTTGCAATAGAAGCACTCAGTTTCAGGCTTAGGTCCATACTTGGGCTTCTTCCCTTGAGTAGCAAATTTCTTGCTATTCTTATTGAAGTTCCCCTTCTTCCCTTTTCCCTTTTTATTGAAACTAGTGGTCTTGTTAACCATAAACACTTGACGCTTCTTCTAGATTTCTACCTCCGCAGCCTTGAGCATTGCGAAGAGCTCGGGAATCGTCTTGTTCATCCCTTGTATATTATAGTTCATCACGAAGCCTTTATAGCTTGGTGGTAGTGATTGAAGAACTCTGTCAATGACACTATCATCAGGAAGATTAACTCCCAGCTGAGTCAAGTGGTTATGGTACCCAGACATTCTGAGTATGTGTTCATTGAAAGAATTATTCTCCTCCATCTTGCAGCTATAGAACTTGTTGGAGACTTCATATCTCTCAACTCGGCCATTTGCTTGAAATATTAACTTCAACTCCAGGAACATCTCATATGCTCCATGATGTTCAAAACATCTTTGAAGTCCCAATTCTAAGCCGTAAAGCATGGCACACTGAACTATCGAGTAGTCATCAGATTTAGCTTGCCAGACGTTCATAACGTCCGGAGTTGCTCCTGCAGCAGGCCTCGCACCTAGCGGTGCATCAAGCACATAATTCTTCTGTGCAACAATGAGGATAATCCTCAAGTTACGAACCCAGTCCTTGTAGTTGCTACCACCATCTTTCAAGTTAGCTTTCTCTGGGAACACATTAAAATTCAAGGGAACGGTAGCATGGGCCATTGATTTACAACATAGATATGCAAAAACTATAAGTCGTGATAAATTTAAGTTCAATTAATCATATTACCTAAGAACTCCCATTTAGATAGACATCCCTCGAGTCATCTAATTGATCACGTGATCCATATCAACTGAACCATGCCCGATCATCACGTGAGATGGAGTAGTTTTCAATGATGAACATCTCTATGTTGATCATATCTACTATATGATTCACGTTCCACCTTTCGGTCTTAGTGTTCCGAGGCCATGTCTGTACATGCTAGGCTCGTCAAGTGTAACCCAAGTATTCTGCATGTGCAAAACTGTCTTGCACCCATTGTATGTGAACGTAGAGCATATCACACCCGATCATCATGTGGTGTGTCGGCACGACGAATTGTCACAACGGTGCATACTTAGGGAGAACACTTATACCTTGAAATTTTAGTGTGGGATCGTCTTATAATGCTACCGCCGTACTAAGCAAAATAAGATGCATAAAAGATAAGCATCACATGCAATCAAAATATGTGACATGATATGGCCATCATCATCCGGTGCCTTTGATCTCCGTCTCCAAAGCACCGTCATGACCTCCATCATCACCGGCTTGACACCTTGATCTCTATCGTAGCATATCGTAGCATATCACATCACAACATGCCCTGCAAAAACAAGTTAGACGTCCTCTACTTTGTTGTTGCAAGTTTTACGTGGCTGCTACGGGCTTCTAGTAAGAACCGTTCTTACCTACGCATCAAAACCACAATGATTTTTCGTCAAGTTTGATGTTTTAACCTGCAACAAGGACCGGTCGTAGTCAAATTTGATTCAACTAAAGTTGGAGAAACAGACACCCGCCAGCCACCTTTCTGCAATACAAGTTGCATGTCTGTCGGTGGAATCGGTCTCATGAATGTGGTCATGTAAGGTTGGTCCGGGCCGCTTCATCCAACAATACCGCTAAATCAAAATAAGACACTGGTGGTAAGCAGTATGACTATGATCACCCACAACTCTTTGTGTTCGACTCGTGCATATCATCTACGCATATACTTGGCTCGGATGGCACTGTTGGAGAACGTGGCATGCAATTTCAAAAAAAAATCTACGATCACGCAAGATCTATCTAGGAGGTGCATAGCAACGAGAGGGGGCGAGTGTGTCCACCTACCCTCGCAGACCAAAAGCGGAAGCGTTAGCTTAACGCGGTTGATGTAGTCGGACGTCTTCGTGATCCAACCGATCAAGCACCGGACGTACGACACCTCCGAGTTCTGCACACGTTCAGCTCGATGGCACCCTCAAACTCTTGATCCAGCAAAGTGTCGAGGGAGAGTTTCATCAGCACGAAGGCATGGTGACGATGATGGTGATGTGATCCGCGAGTTTTTCGCCTAAGCACCACGGCAATATATTTGGAGGAGTAAACTATATATGAAGAGGGGCACCACACACGGCTAGGAAAACAAGCTGTTGTTCTTTGGGGTGCCCCTGCCTCAGATACAAAGGAGGAGGGAGGAGGCCGCTTGACCTAGGGGCGCACCATGGGGGGAAACCGAATAGGACTCCAAGTCCTATTTGGCCCCCTTCATTTCTTACGAAGGGGAAATGGGAAGGGAGAGAGAGGAGGAGAAGTAAAGGGGGGCGCCGCCCCCTCCCCTAGTCCTATTCGGACTCCCTATGGGGGGCGCGCGTCCACCCCTTGTGGGCTGCCTCCTCACTCCCCTATGGCCCATGTAGGCCCAATACTTTCACGGGGGGTCCGGTAACCCCTCGGTACTCCAAAAAATACCCGAACCACTCCAAAACCATTCCGGTGTCCGAATACCATCTTCCAATATATCAATATTTACCTCTCGACCATTTCGAGACTCCTTGTCATGTCCGTGATCTCATCCGGGACTCCGAACAATCTTCGGTCACCAAAACACATAACTCATAATACAAATTGTCATCGAACGTTAAGAGTGCGGACCCTACGGGTTCGAGAACTATGTAGACATGACTAAGACATATCTCCGAACAATAACCAATAGCGGAACCTAGATGCTCATATTGGTTCCTACATATTCTACGAAGATCTTTATCGGTCAAATCGCTATGACAACATATGTCATTCCCTTTGTCATCGGTATGTTACTTGCCCGAGATTCGATCGTCGGTATCCTCATACCTAGTTCAATCTCGTTACCAGCAAGTCTCTTTACTCGTTCTGTAAAGCATATTCCCGTAAATAACTCATTAGTCACATTGCTTGCAAGGCTTATCGTGATGTGCATTACTGAGAGGGCCCAGAAATACCTCTCCGACACTAGGAGTGACAAATCCTAATCTAGATCTATGCAACCCAACAAACACCTTCGGAGACACCTCTAGAGCATCTTTATAATCACCCAGTTATGTTGTGATGTTTGATAGCACACAAGGTGTTCCTCCAGTATTCGAGAGTTGCATAATCTCATAGTCAAAGGAATATGTATAAGTCATGAAGAAAGCTATAGCAATAAAACTTAACGATCATTATGCTAAGCTAACGGATGGGTCTTGTCCATCACATCATTCTCCTAATGATGTGATCCCGTTCATCAAATGACAACACATGTCTATGGTCAGGAAACTTAACCATCTTTGATTAACGAGCTAGTCAAGTAGAGGCATACTAGGGACACTTTGTTTTGTCTATGTATCCACACATGTATCAAGTTTCCGGTTAATACAATTCTAGCATGAATAATAAACATTTATCATGACATAAGGAAATATAAATAACAACTTTATTATTGGCTCTAGGGCATATTTCCATCAAACATGGTAGTACATGTTGCACTGTTTTGAAGTGGCTGAAAACAAATACTTGAAGAACATGTGGCGTACAAGGCACATGTGGGCTCCAGCGTACTTTAAAAACAATTTCTTCCCATTCACAAGCACAACAGGCAGGTTTGAGGGTCTCAGCTCATATTTCAAGACGCTGGTTCGTCCCCCTGATTTTTTTGGAGGTTTGTGCGATAGTATGAGATGTGCCAGGAAACGATGCTCGACCGTGAGGACAATGCCGACTTCACTAGTGAAACGATGCTCTGCCACTATAGGCTAGCTTCAGTATACCAAAGCAAGAAACACAGAAAAACTTTGTCATGGGTTGAGTCTTTGTGTGATCTGATTTGTTACCTTTGTTTTATTTTTGTGATGTTGCAGGTACAATATTGAGCGCCAAGCTGCTAGTTACTACACACGTAACTTCTTTGGCAAGTTTCAGAAACAGGTGATTGCATCGACTGGCTTTATTATGAGCCAGGACAATGAGTATCAAGGGCAAGGTCTCCTGTTCAAGCTAACATATAAAGCTTCTATGTGAACCCAGAGCTATATTCTGTGCAAGTTGAGATGGATGAAGGGCTGTTTGAATGTAGCTGCCACAAATTTGAGATGAATGGCCTGATTTGTGCTCACATAATAAGGGTGACGGTGCACCTCAATGTGAAAGTTATGACACGACGATACTTGTTGATTAGGTGGTATGATGCAGGAATAACAAGCATGGGCGAAGCTGGGCGATCTTTGGATTTACAGCACCCCTCGATAAACACACTAAAATACAACTCCTTGTGCGAACGATAACATGGCTTTCCTTGCATGTTGAATGATGATGCCTAAAAAATATTGGATGAAGCAGTGACGGTTCTTGAGCCTGCCATAGCAGCAGCGAGGAGAGGGGCACTGCTAGAACAGCAAGCAACGCAATAGAGTGAACCCCCGATACCACCCGCTGGTGCAACTAGAACAATGCATGATGACCTACCACAAATACGGAGCTTGGAGATACTACAAAACCCGTCATGTGTGCCTAATAAGGGGCGACCAACTGAAAGAGAGAAGAGAAAGAAGACACTGGTAGAACAACGAGGGGATGAGCTGAAGAAGAAAGCGAAGCAAAAAGAGAAGAAGACAGTGGCAGAAGCGAAGCCAAGACCTGGAAAAAAGACTATTCACTTCAAGTACTGCAAAGAAGAAGGGCACAATGTGCAGACATGTGGACCCCTCAAAGCTGTGGCAGAGGCGGTTGCAGCACCACCTAAATTCCAGTTTTGCCCTGAGGTGGGACATGCTGTACCAGCTTGTGTGTACTTGAGATCGGTAATGACAAATGATCCAAAAAAACCAAGCAACACAACTCAACCTCTAGGAACAAAGAAATGAGACAAACAGGGGGAGTTCTTTCTCCTGATCAAAAACATTTATAAACTTATTTTTTAAGGTTCTATTTTAGTTTGAAACCATAGAGACATATAAAGAGAGCTTCAGATTTTGTCTTTCTAGATAAACATGAACATACTGCAAAAAATATTTCCTCTGTGTCATATTTCTGAACATGTTGTGAAAGAAAAAAGAAGCTTTGAGTTGTGAGATTGCTCTTGGGGAGCATATGATGAATGTACCGTGTGTTTCATGTTGCGCATCATGTTTCGAGTGCTTCAAAAAATCTATTGTATACTAGAAATGGTGGTAATGGTTATGGTTGGTTTCACTATTTCTGTGTGTTTCATGTTGCAACATCATGTTCCCAAGGGTGTGCCTGATACGTCCATTTTGCATCATGTTTTCCTACTGTTGTTATGATGTTTTGATGCATAATAATGCTTTAGGGAGTAATTCTAATGCCTTTTCTCTCATAATATGCAAGGTTTACACAAAGAGGAAGAATATCGACAGCTGGAATTCCGGACAAGAAAAAGCTACGTCAGGAAACCTATTCTGCACATCTCCAAATGAGCTGAAAATTTACAGAGAATTATTTTGGAATATATGAAAAATACTGGAGCAAATAACTACCGGAGGGGGGGGCACCTGGTGACCACAAGACACCAGGGTGCGCCAGGCCCCCCAGGCATGCCTTGGTGGGTTGGGGCCAGCCCAACCCACCTCGGTATATAGGTAATTTTGACATAGAAAAAAATAAGGTGGGGACTTTCGGGATAGAGCGCCACCGTCTCGAGGCGGAACTTGGGCAGGATCACTTTTGCCCTCCGGCGGAGCAATTCCGTCGGAGGGGGAAATCAAAGCCATCGTCATCACCAACAACCCTCTCATCTTTCGGAGGCCATTCTCCATCAACATCTTCAACAACACCATCTCCTCTCAAACCCTAGTTTATCTCTTGTGTTCAATCTTTGTACCGGAACCTCAGATTGGTACCTATGGGTGACTAGTAGTGTTGATTACATCTTGTAGTTGATTACTATATGGTTCATTTGGAGGAACAATATATATTCAGATCCATTATGCTATTTAATACCCCTCTGGTCTTGAGCATGAATATTACTTGTGAGTAGTTACTTTTGTTCTTGAGGTCACGGGAGAAGTCATGTTGCATGTAATCATGTGAACTTGATATGTGTTTGATATTTTGATGATATGTATGTTGTGATTCCCTTAGTGGTGTCATGTGAACATCGACTACATGGCACTTCACCATCTTTGAGCCTAATTTAATACATTGTGTAGTAGTTCGGTAGCATCACCTGCACTGGTATCCTCGGCACTTGAAACTGTTTTGGTAGTATCTGTGAGTCACGAGGACTCAACAATCTCAAAACCCGCAAGATCAAGACTATTTAAGCTTATGGGTAGGATGTGGTAATGAGGTGGAGTTGCAGCTTGCACTAAGAAAATATGGTGGCTAACATACGAGTACAAGAGTAAGATGAGAAACTACGCAACGGTCGTGAAGCTAGAAGTGATCAAGAAGTGATCCTGAACTACTTACGTTCAATAGGATCCTCGACCGACCCTAGGAGCCCCCTTGATTGATCGTGTAGTTTGGCCGCAGTTGAGTCTAGAAGAAAACTGTTTTCGGAGTCTAGTTATATCGGAGAGTAGGAATTCTTTTTACTAATCTTCCCTTACGCTACGGTGAGAAATCTTGGCGTAGGTGTTTTGAATTACTCCTCTTCCCTTCAAATTTTTCTTTAGGATCACGTGATTGGCTTTCTGATCGTTGGCCCTCAACTCTTTTTATCCGGTGCATTTCTCGTCATGGTGATTCGACCCTCTTTGTTTTGCAAGTTCAATCCTCAGTTCTTCCTCCGACGTCGTTGTTTTTTCTTTGTCCGAAGTTGTCCTTGTTTTTCCCACCCGCCCTCCCTTCTTCCTCTCGGAACAGGAGTCCGTAATCGAGTATCCGTCCTACTCATGCGAAGTCTTTGCTTTCTTTCCTCAATGATTTCAACTGGTGTTTTCTCTTCAAGATATTAAATGCTTTCCCTTTCCAGTTGCCTTTGTTTTCCGCCTCCCACCCTATTATTTCCATGAGTTTGAGTTTATTTCGACCATCATTTCCATTCGTGTGGAGCCTCTTCAGTCTTCCCTCAATTATTTCAACCGGTGAATTCTTGTTTTGTACGACATTCTTCATCTCTTTTCTTCCCCGGTGGATTCAATTCAAGTTTTTTGTTGTCGATCGTATTCGTTCCCTCAACTCAAATATCTCCCTTTGCTTGTTCGCCTCTCGCCAGGTAATCATTCCGGAGTTCCGAAGACATCGTAGGAGATTCATCAGTGTTCCATTTAATTCGAGGTTGTCACCTCATTCAAATATTTCAGTTCTTCCGGTGCATCATCTACCTGTTCAACAATCCTTTCCAACGGTGCTTTCCTTTAGTGGGCCCTAACCCACAGGTCTTTTCCCAGGATCTTACCTGACTCTTTTAATTTTCCCGGAGCTATTCCCAATTCTTTTCAAGTGTGACGTAAGAATGAATTTCATCAGTCACTTGCCTTTTCCAAGGTCGATTTCGAATCATTTCATTATTGCCTCAACCTCTTCGCTTTTCATTCTACCGGAGTATCTCAGTAATTTTGGTGGTGTTTTCTCGTCGGCATTCGAAGATCGAAGAAGAGTTTTTCCTCTAAATTTTGTCCGTTCTCCCGGAGATTCATAGTGATAGCTCGATGTTGTCCTATCTAATTGTTTCCAGTTGTGCAATTCTTTTCATCCATCCGGAGTATTTCAGGAGTTTGCTTTTCTGTTCCGATTAGCCGGAGGCCTCCGTTTCAGAAGATTTCCTCGTCCCAAGTTTTTCAAAGTCGTTCTCCAATTATTCCATATTCGTGCCCTTTGTTCGTCTCAATATTCTTCCGGTGCTTCGTTCAAGTATTCTTCTATCAGCTCGCGATCTCTTCGATCTCTTTTCTCTAAATTCCCTCAAGTATCTCCGTGCTTTTCTAATTCTTCCCGGTGATTCATACTCTTTCATCAGTCATTTCTGAATTCTTACGGTGGTTCGTTCAAGATTCTTTTTCCTTGTTTATCATATTAATCCATTCGTTCTTTTCAAACCTACCGGTGGTTCATGAAGACCTTCTCAAGTCTGCAATATGTCACTTCTTAATCCTTTTCAAGAAGAATAAGTAGTATGCAAAATCCATTGTTGGTCATCAATTTAATTTGATGAAGGATAAGCATACAATAAATCTTATTCTTATTTCATCCAAGTGAGTAATCCTTTCCTTCGGAGTTTGTTCTTGATGAATAAATTCTAGTTCCAAGTGTCTTCATCTTTTCTTTTCCGGAGTTCAAATTTCCTCGACCTTCTCGTTCGAACCTCCATCTAAATCACCGCAAGGCTCATCTTATTCTCTCATCCTTCATCATATCTCGTCATCCTTTTGTTACCGGAGTTCTTCATGGTGGTTCGTCATGATTTAATTCATTCTTCAAGTGCTCATCAAGATTCTTGTCGGTGGAGTCAAGTATCTTTTCTTCTCGCGTCTTGAAGAGCAATTAATTCTTCATTTTCTTCTGAAGTGAAGTTTTGTATTTTCGTCATTCTCAGCTATTTAATCTTTTCCACTTGTGGTCGGCGATCAGCTCATAATTTTGAGATGTTTTCCATAACTCCACAACAATCTTATTCTTTCGTTGTTGATTTTCTCAACAACTTTGTTCAACCCTTCCTTCTAAGCTCATTTCATTCCACTCTTTTAATTCTTTCCAGAGGTTTTTTTTGTCATGTCTTCATCAAGTATCATTCCATCCTCTCAAGTTCTTGTTCTATTCTTTCCATTTTTAACCGGAGTGCTGCCTAAATTCTTTCAGTCTTATTCGTTTCTTATCTCGTTCTAACAGGAGTTGTTTCATAGTCTATCTGATTCAGTGAGCTTTCGATTCTCGTCATTCTCGTCGTTCTTCTCTTCTTCTTGAGTGCTCTTGATTTCTTTGAGTACTTGTTGCACCTCATCCCTTTTCCCTTCCGTCTCGGTCCTAAGATCTCGGGATGAGATCTCTTGTTAGTGGAGGAGTGTTGTAACGCCCCGGATCCGATGCGCCAGGTGTCCACCAGTTATTCGCTGTCATTGCCATGTCATTTGCTTGCGTGTTGCACTTGCCATGTCTTCATCTGCATTTCATATCATGTCATCATGTGCATTTCATTTTGCATACGTGTTCGTCTCATGCATCCGAGCATTTTCCCCGTTGTCCGTTTTGCAATCCGGCACTCCTATGTCTCCCGGCGCCCTTTTACCTCTTTTCATGTGCGGGTGTCAAGCGTTCTCGGAATGCCCGAGGTTTGTCAAGCGGCCTTGGTATAGCACCGTAGACCGCTTTGTCAAGTTTCGTGTCATTTGGAGGTCGTTTGGTACTCCAACAGTTAACCGGGTAACCGCGAAAGCCTCCTTCTCCTTGCAGCCCAACACCCTTCTAAAGTGGCCCAAAACCCAGCAAACTCCCTCCATGCTCTCGGTCGTTCGATCACGATCGCGTGGCAAAACCGCACCTCATTTGGACTCTCCTAGCTCCCTCTACCTATTTATAGGTGCCTCCCCCCGAAAATCGCAGATGAAACCCTAGCCATCGTCCCCTTGCGCGGACATGTCCGTCCCGGCAGACGGAATCGCGCGCCGCCCAGCGCATGTCGGGGGCTGCCACGTGGCGCCGCCCGCCTCCAGCGCCGCCAGCCGCCCGTGGCGGCCCAGTAACCCGCCTCCCGCCCGCGCCCGGCGCCCGTCTCCCAGCGCCCGGTCGCGGCCGCCGCCCGCTGCCCGCGCTTCGCGCCTCCGCCGCCCGAGCGGCAGCGCCGCCGACCTCCCGCTCGGTGAGCTCCTCGAGCCGCCATGGATCCTCCGCCCGTCGCCTCGGTGGCGCGCCTCGCCGGATCCGGTCGGGCGGACGGATCCGCCTCCACCGGCACTCCCCGGCCTCTTCCCCGACTCCGGCGCCGAACTCCGGCGAGCCCCGACCCGGCCATCCTCGATCCGCGTGCATGGTTTTCTTTTCCGCCCCGAGTTTGTGATTATTTTCGTGCATTTTCATCTCATCATATCTCTGCATCTGCAGCTCCGTTTTGTGCGTGTGATATGTCAAAATGTTCGTCTCGAAGAGTAGATCATTTCATCTCATTGCATCATTTTCATTTGAGCTCATATTGATGCCCTAAATGCTGTTATAAGAGTGCTATGTGATGTTAGTTTCTGTTTCTTAACAGAACTTGCACTTTTGTTATTTTTGCCATGATTAATGTGTGCACCCTATGAATTTGAGTCCTACATGTGTTTTGTAATATGCCATGCCATCTTTCCAGGGGTGTATGTCATGTATTTTTGTGATCTATGTGGTGACTAGCACAAGCATGCAAAGTAGGTGTCTTGATGTTGCTGATTTCAGCCCTGTTTTGCTGATATTTTGTTGCCATGTTAACTTGATGCTACAGAGAGATCCTTGCATATTTTGAGATACTTCAGTAAGTATGTTTTATTCTACATGTCTTGTTCTATCCATCCATGCCCTTGTTTGCAATTATGGAGTGCCATAGCTTGAGTCAATCGAGCTCTACTTTTGCTACAAAATGTTTCCTGGCAGATTGTTTACATGTTATTCAATTTTGCCAAGGTTGTTGTAGTTGATCCGTGTATGCTATGATGTTGTTCTTGCCATGTATAGCTTTTATGCCATGTCTTCTTGCTGTTGGTTACCTTGCCATGCCTTCTAAGCATTTTCCATATATGAAGTTTTTACATATGATGCATAGTTCATGAGTTATTATATGCATGAAGTTAGAGGGTTTTTCTGTAAAACTGCAATTCCCTGATTAATTAGCAAAATCAAAGATCTGGAAAAAAACATAAGCGAGCTGAATCTGGCTGGCCCGATAGTGTACAGGAGAGGGACTGGAGGGGGCTGCTCATATTGGGCCTTGAGGCCGAATCTAGCGCTAGGCCAAGGAGGCGTTGCGGAGCTGGGCCGTTCGGGGCGCGACCCATGATGCGGTGCACGAGGAGGCGGCCTGGCAGGATCGAATCAAGGCAGAGGCTGAGCAAGGTCAACACAGACTCGAGCGCGCTGACCCCACATCGATGCAGACGGCGTGGCTTGATGCAGAAGAGACGACGGAGCGGGACTTGGCGGGATAGTGAGAGAAGCTCCAGAGCGGCTAGACGGGACTTGGCGAAGGCGGCGTGATGAGCGGTAGTGGCGCTGGTCCATGCGAAGCAGCGGAGGTCCTGGGCACAGGGATCCGGCGCGGTGGCTCGTCTGGTCTCGATCCGGGCGGTGGGAAGCAGCGGCGTCCCGATGAACTTGGCGGCGGCCATGGCGTGGGTCCGGCGATGAGGTAGGCAGGAACGGGTCGGCTCGAGGTCCACCGGATCTAGGCCGAGATGGGGCATGCCGGCGTCGAGGAACTAGCGGCGTGAGGTTGCGAGGCTCCGGCTGGGTGCTCCTGCGAGAGACAGAGAGGGGAAGTGAGGAGCAGAGGAGAAGGGAGAAGAAGGCAGGCGAAGGAAGGAGAGATGGTGCGGGCGCGGTGGAGCTATCGGGTCTGCCCCAACGGGTGGAGAGGATGTTGTGGAGGGGTCGAGGTGCTCAGGACGAGGGCGCCATCGGAGGAGCACAAGAGCAGCTCGGGGTAGGAGGCGCGCTGGTTGGTGGATGGATCTGGAGGGGTGGTTGGCTCGGGATGGTTCCCGATAGAATAGTGGCGGCGGCCGAAGGGAATGGTGGATGGGACAGACTATGATCTAGGGTTTAGACCGGTTATTTATAGCAGGTAGCTGGGTTTGGGATATTTGGTCCCTCGGATCGTAGTCGGACGGACGGGAAGAATAGGCTATGGAGTCCAATAAATAAAACAAAGATATTTTATGGATGTTTGAGAATGATCCGGACCCATCGGTAATGACAGCCCGGTTCGGGTCCGAGGGAAGTTCGGACGTGCGTGGTGGGGTATGTGCACTGAGCAGAGAGGTTAGGCGGCTGGTAAGCCCTTTCTCTTGCAGAGTATATTTGGGGGTCAAAGATATGCCTTGCTCACTCGTCTGTGGAGTTCTCCAGACGCCTTTGCCAATTTGCCAAGGAGTCCATCGATGCCGCACAGTACTTCCGGGCCCAGGAGGGGAGCTCAACCGAGAAGCTGTTCTGGTCATAGTTCCTAGCGCCGGAACATCCGACGCTTCTGAACTACCAGATGAAGCAGCTATCGGAGCAGCACAGGGTCTCCGGTTTGGCCATGAACGACCTCATAGTCCGGCTCTGGCCAGCTGAACCCATTCCGAGCAGTTACTTCGGCTTGGTGAGGTGACTCGTCGACGCGTTTCCTCGGGTGGAAGCTGTGAAGCACTCGGCATGCATAGAAGGTGCGCAGATGGCCTTTGCCCGTGTCAAGATGCATTGGGCAAAGATGATGGCCACGGATGTGGCGACCACAGGCCCGCCCGAAGGCAAGGACCACCACAAGCCGGAGAGATATTTTGAAGGTGTCCTAGCGGGTGCCCGAATAGTAGAGGGCCAATGCTCGAAGGACATCATGTTTGAATGAAAGTATCTGGGCTTGCCAAGACTTTGTTTTGTGACTCGAGGCATGTAATATATTTATGCCTTTATCTTGATTTATTTTCCTCCTGTGTGGCCGTTCTTAATTCTGAAGGTTTGCCAGTCGTCGGCTTCGTCCCACACGTAGATGCTATGGGGGTGTTCAGTATATCGCGTGATCACACTTTATCCAACGTCTTGGTTCATAAAGGAGGTGTCCGCATAGTGAACCAGGTAGTCAGACTATGCGGCTTTATTACCTTCACTTAGCCATAGGAATTTGACAGTGGGGCTAAGTACTAGCCCTGGTGCGTATGCAGCAATTCGAACTAGGATGCCTTTTTTGCTTGGCTGGGCAAAGACCAACCCTTCGTATAACATGGAGTAAATCACTAATGATTTGAATTAAGTCGCCGAATCACCGACCAGCTCTTGCCGCATCATGACAGTGAGTTTTCTGCTTTCTCTACTGAGGTATTTGATCGGACGAATCCAGAAACACAATCGTGGTAGTTCTCCCTTTACTACCTTAGCCGAACTGGCGGAATGTAAGGTGGTAAGCACAGGAGCCGGGCAACCCAACTATAGACCAAAGACATGATTCAGAGCTGATGCATATAATGCAAAATTCGGGACGCCGAAGAGTACCCTATAGGTGTTCAGACTTGAGAACATGCGGAGCCGAATACCGCCCCCGGTTTTATAGACCGGACTAAAGCACTAGTGGTAGTCTAAAGTAGGGAGAGAATAGAGATGGATAAAGAAATCAAATACCAAGCAAAAGTGGTGATCAACTTCCTACTTTATATCATGTATAATACATCAAGACGTGCTACTACAGATAATGCCAGTAATGTCAAGGCTATTTTACATGCGGAGAGTTCACAAGGAAAATGTTTTACACAAGGCTACCAAGAAAAAGTGGCGGCTCGAAGGTCCCAATGTCGCCCTGTTGCACGTCTGCATCGTTTTTCCTTGGTTTAAGGATCCCTTGAGAGGAGAGGTTGATAATCGCCTGTATGAAGGTGGGGCTACAGAGAGTAGCCCCTGTACGACCATGGATGTCGGTGTCAAAACCGGCGGATCTCGGGTAGGGGGTCCCGAACTGTGCGTCTAGGCAGATGGTAACAGGAGACAAGGAACACGATGTTTTTACCTGAGTTCGGGCCCTCTCGATGGAGGTAATACCCTACTCCTGCTTGATTAATATTCATGACATGGGTAGTACAAGAGTAGATCTACCACGAGATCGGAGAGGCTAAACCCTAGAAGCTAGCCTATGGTATAATTGTTGTTCGTCCTACGGACTAAAACCCTCTGGTTTATATAGACATCGGATAGGGATAGGGTTACACAGAGTCGGTTACAATGGTAGGAGATCTACATATCCGTATCGCCAAGCTTGCCGTCCACGCCAAGGAAAGTCCCATCCGGACAAGGGACGACTTCTTCAATCTTGTATCTTCATAGTCTTGGAGTCCGGCCGCGATGATAGTTCGGCTATCCGGACACCCCTAGTCCAGGACTCCTCGGTAGCCTGAACCAGGCTTCAATGACGACGAGTCCGGCGCGCATATTGTCTTCGGCATTGCAAGGCGGGTTCCTCCTCCGAATACTTCATCGCAGGTTTTGAACACAAGGATAGTGACCGGCTCTTGAAAACAAGTTCCACATACCACCGTAGAGAGAATAACTTTTGCACAGATCTGCTGACGTATTCTGCGGCGTGACATCACACCACGGCCAGGCCTTTATATGAATCATTTTTACTTGTTCCACCTCGGTAGCGTTTAGCGAGGCGGTTTCCACAGCACGTCTTATCAAAGCATAGATCGTGCCCCTTATTCCGGGATTCTCATCAATACGGACGTGGGTAACCCATCCGCGCCATTGATTACGGCGCTTGGGAGATAAGCGAGTTTTACCGGGCTGGTGGGGGCGCATAACCCGTCCGTCCATATAAGGGGATAAGGATCCACCTTTTCACCTCGCCTTCTTCCTCCTTTGCTCATCCATTTCGCACTCGAGCTCCAGGCGCCCATGTCTGCATACACCCCACCTCAACCTTCTCCAACTATGTTCGGAGGCTGGAGGAAGGTGGATGGCCTCCTCCGTCACGGAGGGCACATCCTAAAAGCTGCGGAGGCCGGATACTTGTCCCGGCAACGCCAGCGCACCGGCTACGAGGGCAGCTCATTCCAACCCCAGGCCCCATGAGAGGGTGGTGTTTCTCCCCACTTCCTCTCAAGGGACTAGGTTTTCCACTTCACCCATTTGTCAGGGGCTCATGTTCTACTACGGCTTGGACTTGACGATCTGGCCCAATTTCATCCTCAACATCTCAGCGTTCATCGTCAGGTGCGAGGCCTTCCTTCTGCATCCAGCCCCACTTCGCTTATGGCTGAAGATCTTCAATGTCAAGCGAAGGTAGTGGGCGGCCGCCAAGTGGAGTGCGGAGGCGCCATGGTTGGCAAGATGGCCAAAGTCCTATGGCTCGAGGGCTCCTTTGTGGAGACCGTAAAGGGGTGGCAATCGGGGTGGTTCTACATCACCGAGCCGCGCGACTCTCAATGGGCGGCGGCCCCCGAATTCCGATCTGGCTTCCCCACACGGCTCTCATCATGGAAAAAAACGGGCCTGTCATGGGGGAATTCGGACGAGCTGTCCGGACTCAAAACCTGCATCCGAAACCTGGTGGACAAGAATCTCAGGCTTGTCAACGTAATCCAGGTGATGCTCCTCCGCCGGATTCTCCCATGCCAACAACGGGCCTTCAAATTGTGGGAGTTCGATCCGGCACATCACTCAACTCTAAAAAGGCTCTTCGACACTATCTACGAATATGCCTGGAAGGTGCTGTTCAAGGGCGCCGAGGCTCCCTCATCCGCTACCGAAGATCGCGGATTCAGCTCGCAGCGTCAAGCCAGCGAGGTGAGTTATTTTACCCTTTATGGGACTCTTTTTTCATAGTTTGACTCTATGCGGGATCTAAAACTCCCTAACCTTTAACAGGACTGGTTGAAGACGTCCGGACAGGTTAACTGTCCGGCCCCTTTGCCGAAGACCCAGCAGACGCCCGATTGATGGGGAGCATCTGGCTCCGGTACCACACGTGGTGCCGGAGAAGAAGGCCAAGAAGGAGGCCACGGGAACTCGAAAGAGCTCCCGTCGCCAGGTGCTGTCGGACTCACCGCCCGACAACTCTAAGGCGGAATCCTCCTCTGAGGAAGAGGAGGAGGAAAAAGAAGCCTCTCCCCCGGCGGGGGAGAGAAGAAAAGGAAGGCCGCCCCTACTGGGGAGGCCGGAGGGTCCAAGAAGGGAATGACCCTTCATCCGGACTTCTCCACCAACGCCGACGACGACGAGGAGGAGTGGCCAACGAGATCGTAAGTGTCCGGATACCCATGGTCTTTTTTTCTATTTCATAGTGTTCTCTAATGCCGAACAATCATGCAGCCGGCCCAAGGGCGAGCTCGCCGCTTCGTCGAGCGGGTCCCTGAGTTCGTCGGAAATGGAGAGTATTTCACTTCCGACCGCCTCCTCGCCTCACGCTGCGGACGATGCCGAGGTGGGGCCCCAAGGGGGTCCTGGTCAAGAGGAGGTGGCGCAGGAGGTGCCGCAAGGCAACCTCCCGGACTCAGCGCGTGGGGGCGAGACCCCGAGGCTCTAAGCCCGACCCTCGTCCGGACTCCATACCGGAACCTTCAGCAGTTCGAAGTCCGCAAGCGGTCCCTTCGTAGGAAGGGTAAGACGCCGGTGTCCTCCGTCCCAACCGGAGGTACTGGATAAGCATCGGAGGCGCTTAACAGGCGCCTCCATCGAGGAGGAGCACCGCACTATTATGAGTGTGGTGATCCGAGAAGTTCGATCCGCCAAGAGCGGGCCGATCAAGCCTGTACCAGCCTACTAACAGGCTTTGAGGTAAGTTTAGAATATGTAAAAATATTACCGCATAGACAGTAGCCCATGATGCTTAGTTCGGTGTTCGGAAAGAAAAGCCGGACTAAGGATCTAAAAAGATATACGCAGGAGTCTAACATAAGTATGTCAATATGCGAATGCAGGTTGAACTACTGACCTCTGCCGCACTGACTGCGGAGGTCAATGCATTGAAGCAGAGCCTCGAGCGGTCCGAGAACGAGCTCGGCCTTGGCAAGAAGCAGCTCGAGGACAAGGAAGGTAAGTAATACCTTATTAAAGAAATACCTTATAGAAAGGATTCGGTTGCAAAAAAATGACAGGAATAACGTGGGTATTGTAGGGGCCACGAACGAGGTGGCAACCCTGAAGGAAGCGGTGTCCGCGGCCGCAAACAAAGCGGCTGTGGACCGCGCCGAGCGAGAGAAGCAGGAGGAGCGGGTGGCGGAGGTGCGGTAAGAGCTCCAGGCTCTCGTGGAAAAACATGAGAGTTTGGAGCGTGACTCGAAGACTCGAGAGTCCGAGCTCGCCTCGGCTCTTGAGAGTGCCAAAGCCGCTAAGGCCGAAGCCCAAAAAGCCCTCCAAGAAATTGATTCTTTAAAGAATATAGTGGCGGGTAAGGCATTCTTTATGCAAAGCAAGCATGTGAAAGTGAATTACCTATTACTTACCCGGATTCGGAGCTCTCCAGGAGCATTCGCAGATCTGCTCCGTAGTGTGTCTGATGCTGCCGCATTCTACCACGCCAAGGAGGGGAGCTCGACGAAGAAGGTGTTCTGGTCTCAGTATGCTGAGGCCGGACATCCGGTGCCCCTAAGCGACCAGCTGAAGCACCTGGTCGAGATCCACAAGGTCGCCGAACACGCCATGAGGCGCCTCATAGATCGGCTGTGGCCATAGGAAGCCATGCACAGGAGCTACTTTGGGCTAAGCGGCTGGTGGACGCCTTTGTCCATGGATTGAAGTCATCAAGCGCTCACTTTGCATTGAAGGTGCTGTCGGGCCCTTGCCCGTGCTAAAGTGCCTTTGGGGCAAGCTGGATGCGGAGAAGCTTGTGACGGACGGGCCACCGAAGGGCAAGGAGCATCGCACGCCCGAAATGTACTATGAGGGCCACCTGAAGGGTGCCCGCCGTATAGCGGACGAGTGCTCCAAAGATGTAATTTTTTAATAGGCTCGCATTTGTTATCCTGCACGCTGAAAACTTGTTCATATGCGCTAAGCAACGCTTGTTAATTTAAAATATTACCTTCTGTGCGGCCGTTTATCAAATATGAGAGATGGCAAGTCGTTGGCTTCAGCCCCCATGCCACAGTCTTTGGGGTGTTCGGGATAAACTTGAGCGCTCTTGTTCCCATTCTTGGGTCCATTGAGGGAGGCGCTCAACGCAACGAAGAAGGCAACTGGACTTATAATGCTTGAACACTCTCACTTAGCCATAGAATTCTATAATTTTAAATTTTGGCGAAGCCCCTAGTATTCGGAAGACCGAGTTCGGGGCGCTATCCACGCCTTGGCCGGACAATGCCGGTTCCTCGCTCTAAGCGGCATAAGTCTTTAGGGACCCGAAAAAACCTCTCGAACAACGGCCGGCTCTCGCCCTAACATGACGGTCAGTTTTAGCTGTCTCCACTGAGGTGCTCAACCCAGCTCAAGCGGGGCACAATCGCAGTGGTTCTCCTAGTGCTACCTTAGCCGATATAACGGAACGTAAGGTACCAAAACATAGGAGCCGGGCAAACCCAACTATTGACCCAAGACATGATTGGGAGCCGATGCATATAATGCTATAAGTTCGGGGTGCCGCACTTGTGAAAGTGTTCGGACTTATCACACCATACTTTTGGGGTACTTAAGCCCCAGGTGTATTGGCCGTACCAAGTTGTACTGTTGCGCAATGTCATAAATGAACATATATAATGGGAAATAATGCAATAATAGGCAAGAGCTATATATTGGTTATTAAAAAGAAACTGCAAATAAAAGCGGAACGATACAAATTGTGTGATAAGAAAGGGATGGGACTATTTAACATGTCCCCCTCCAGGGGTAAGCTGCGGGATGGTATGTAAAACAGGTATAATGCTCGTAGTAGAGACCACCTAGACACTCGACGTGGCTTTCGCTTCTCGGCTGTTGCATCGTGAGTTTGGCAATTCTAGTGCCGGACGGGACTTACGGAAAACGCAGTCCTGAAAGTAAGAAAAAGAAGAAAGAAAAGAATGACACAATTGGGAGCCACAGTGCGGTTGAGCCGCATTCCGGGCATGCCGTGGTCGTGCCCCTCCCCTTATGCCCATGGTATCTCCAGAGCGTAGTTATGTACGCGTAGTACTGGCTTCGCAATTTCGCGAGGGCTGGGGTTGGGGCCGGATTTCTACGCGTGCTTGGATCGTGCCAGGCGGTCTTGTTGTAGGTTACTCCGGGCGCGCTTGACAGTGTCCGGACGTTTAGTGGCCGGACTCGAGAATTGCTGTGAGAGGCTGCTTTGCACCTCCGCCGCGAGGGCCGCCGTGTGCTCCTCCGTTCGGAGAGAGCGTTCGATGTTTCCATTGACCGTGATTACTCCTCGAGGGCCTGGCATCTTGAGCTTGAGTTACGCGTAGTGCGGCACCGCATTGAACTTTGCAAATGCGGTTCGTCCGAAAGCGATGCGTGATAGCCACTACGGAACGGGACTATGTCGAAGATTAACTCTTCGCCGGAAGTTATCCGGGATCCGAAGACAACCTCGAGTGTGGCGAGCCTGTACAATTGGCCTCTACACCTGGTATGGCGCCTTTAAAGGTTGTCTTTGTGGGTTTAATCCTTGAGGGATCTATGCCCATTTTGGCGCCTTGTATCACGATAAAGCAGAGTTCAGGCTGCTACCGCCATCCATCGGGACTACGGTGAGGTGAAATCCGTCAATAATTAGGTCAAGAACCAATGCGGCGAAACCGCCGTGACGGATGCTAGTGGGGTGGTCCCTTCGATCGAAGGTGATCGGGCAGGAAGACCATGGGTTGAACTTCAAGGCGACTGGCTCCATCGCATATACGTCCCTTAGTGCACGCTTCCGCTCCCTTTTTGGTATATGGGTTGCGTATATCATGTTCACCGTCCGCACTTGTGTGGGAAAGCCCTTCTGTCCTCTATTGTTCGGCGGCCGGGGCTCTTCCTCGTCATCGCTATGCAGACCCTTGTCATTGAGTTCGGCACTTAGCTTGCCTGCTTGCTTGAACACCCAACAATCCCTGTTGGTGTGGTTGGTACAGCTTTTCGGGTGCCATGTATCCGCACAGCGATCGAGTATTCGGTCCAAGTTGGACGGGCCTGGTATTTCTTTTGAATGGCTTCTTCCGCTGACCGGGTTTAGAGCCTCTGAATCCGGCATTGACTGTCGTATCTTCATCATTGTCGCCGTTAATGCGGCGCTTGTTCTTGTTGCGACCCGACCTGCCATTGCTGTCCTTGGTATCCGAACTACGGGGTTTTTGGTCAAGTTGTTACTATGAGCTAGCCACTGTCCTCTCCCGCCAAAAAGCGGGTCATGAGTGTGGTGAGGGCTGCCATGGATTTCTGCTTTTCCTGTCCTAGGTGCCGGGCTAGCCACTCGTCGCGGATGTTATGTTTGAAGGCTGCAAGGGCCTCTGCATCCGGACAGTCGATGATTTGATTTTTCTTGGTTAGGAACCGTGTCCAGAATTGTCTGGCCGATTCTTCTGGCTGCTGGATTATATGCCTAAGGTCATCGGCGTCTGGTGGTTGCACATATGTGCACTGGAAGTTATCAAGGAATGCGGCTTCCAGGTCCTGCCAACAACCAATTGATTCTGCTGGCAAGCTGTTGAGCCAATGCCGAGCTGGTCCTTTAAGCTTGAGTGGGAGGTATTTTATGGCATGTAGATCATCACCGCGGGCCATGTGGATGTGGAGGAGATAGTCCTCGATCCAGACCGCATGATCTGGGGTACCATCATATGATTCGATGTTTACGGGTTTGAAGCCCTCAGGGATTTGATGATCCATTACTTCATCTGTGAAGCATAGTGGGTGTGCGGCGCCTCTGTATTGGGCTATATCACGACGTAGCTCATATGAGCTTTGTCTACTGTGTTCGGCCCGGCCGGAGTTGTTGTATCCGGCGTGACGGTTATCATCACGTGTCTTGGGGCGCCCACGCGATCCATAGATCGATCTTGTATGTTTTGCCTTATCCTCCAATATATCTCGCAAGTCCGGCGCGTTTTCCCGTGCCTTGGTACTTTTGTCTTGGCGTCGAGTGCGGCTTGAATGGAGGGTCTAGAGGCCTCTCCGTCAGCGACCCGCAGGGGTGGCCGGTCGGCCGCATCATGCGCTTGGCGATGTGGGTGCTTCCTCCTCACGATCGAGGCAACGACCTGCGTCTGGGGTAGCTTTTGAGGGGCGTTCGAGTTCATACTCTTGGCTGCAAGGACTTGATCCATCTATCAACTAGCAGGTCTTGGTCAGCTCTAAGCTATTGCTGCTTTTCTTGAGGCTGCTTGCCGTGGCTATAAGCCTGCGTTTGAAAGCGCTCTGTTCGGCGGGATCCTCGTGCACGCATTTAATTCATTGTTGAGGCTTGCCGCATCTTCGGAGGGAGGCGCATACTTCTCGGCCTCTACCTCTCTTTCACAGACCTTTGTCGTGCAGACTTGCTTCTCCCTCCTCCTGCGCTGAGTTACTGCTGGAGGGGTTGTCTTCAACCTTGTCCGGGGTGTTATTATCTCCCATGCGGAATCACCGTTTTCTTTGTGGCGGGATTTAGAGCGGCGCCACCGACGTCGGGCGCTCGGTTGCTTCTTGGAGGTCATCCTTCGTTGTTCCATCGCCGTTCCCATCTTTTGGGATGTCCACCATGTATATGTCGTATGACGAGGTGGCCTTCCAGTGCCCTGTAGGCCCTGGTTCTTGGTCGTCTCTAGCATCGTCGTCCATACCGTCGATGTCTTCGGAGTCGAAGTCGAGCATGTCGGTTAAATCATCGACAGTGGCTACAAAGTGGGTGGTGGGTGGGTGTTGAATTTCTTCATCGTCCACATCCCAACCTTCCTGACCGTAGTCTGGCCAGGGCTCTCCGGATAAAGAGAGAGACTTTAGTGAATTCAGGATGTCGCTAAAGGGTGAGTGTTGAAAGATGTCCGCGGCAGTGAGCTCCATGACCAGCGCCCAATCGGATTCGATTGGCAGGGGCGCAGAGGGTTCGGAGTCTGGAGAGGAGTCCGGCACCTTAGAGTCACGGTCTTCACAAAGGACAGGGATTGTGTTCGGCTCAATCACCGTAGAGATTTCAGCCCCCGAGGTGGTGTCCAACCAACCATCCTCGATCGGCGAGATCGGCTCTGAATCAATGTTCGGAGCGGACACTAGTGCGACCTCCAGGACACTGTTCGGCGGCAGAGTTAGATCATGCCCATCGAGATAGTGCGGCGCGCTTGGCTGCGGCTCGAATCCGTCGAAGATCAAGTCTCCGCGGATGTCGGCCGTGTAGTTTAAACTTCCAAACCTGACCTGATGGCCAGGGGCGTAGCTTTCGATCTGCTCCAGATGGCCTAGCGAATTGGCCCGCAGTGCAAAGCCGCCAAATACGAAGATCTGTCCGAGGAGAAAAGTGTCACCCTGGACTGCGTCGTTGCTGATGATTGAAGGAGCCATCGGGCCTCTCAGTGACGACACAGAGGAACTCTCAATGAAATCACCAATGTCGGTGTCAAAACCGGCGGATCTCGGGTAGGGGGTCCCGAACTGTGCGTCTAGGCGGATGGTAACAGGAGACAAGGGACACGATGTTTTTACACAGGTTCGGGCCCTCTCGATGGAGGTAATACCCTACTCCTGCTTGATTAATATTGGTGACATGGGTAGTACAAGAGTAGATCTACCACGAGATTGGAGAGGCTAAACCCTAGAAGCTAGCCTATGGTATGATTGTTGTTAGATCCCCACGGACTAAAACCCTCCGGTTTATATAGACACCGGATAGGGTTAGGGTTACACAGAGTCGGTTACAATGGTAGGAGATCTACATCGCCAAGCTTGCCGTCCACGCCAAGGAAAGTCCCATCCGGACAAGGGACGAAGTCTTCAATCTTGTATCTTCATAGTCTTGGAGTCCGGCCGCGATGATAGTTCGGGTATCCGGACACCCCCTAGTCCAGGACTCCCTCAATGGAGTAGACAGGTTTGAACAAACCAGTAGTTTGAGCAAAGAGAGAAATAACTTTAGGTCCTGATAGGGTCAATCCTAACTATAGACCTTTCTTCGCAGCATGCCTCCGCCGTGCCCAAGGTATTTTGAGGGAGTAATTATGCACGCGCGGTACATGTGCCGCGACCTTATGGGGCGATCGGCGGAGGCCGAACTGCTAATCCCTCTTCGGATCTGTCGAGCTGTCATGCTGTAATGTGGATCAGACTCGCTTGGCAGTGCGAGGGGCCTTAATGGCCGACGAGTTGTTCGGCTTGATGAGGCCGTTCTGTATTTTGGCTGCCAGGGCCGCGGTGTGCTCCTCAGCAGGGAGTGCTCCATATTTCCATTAACTGTAATGACGCCACGCGGTTCGGGCATTTTAAGCTTTAAGTAAGCATATTGTGGGACTGCCTTGAAGCAGGCGAAGGTAGTTCGTCTGAGCAACGCGTGGTAACCGCTGCGGAAAGGCATGATATAGAAGATCAAGTCTTCGCTGCGGAAGTTGTCTGGCGAGCCGAAGACTACCTCCAGAGTTAAGGAGCCTGTACAGCGGGTCTCTGCCCTGGGTATTACTCCTTTAAAGGTAGTATTGCTGGGCTTAATTCGTGATGGGTCAATGCCCATCTTGTGGACAGTGTGTTGATAAATCAGATTCAGACTGCTGCCGCTTTCCATAAGAACTCTAGTGAGATGGTATCCATCGGCGATGGGATCGAGTAACATGGCTGCCGAACCTTCATGACGGATACTGGTCGGGTGGTCCCTGCGATCGAAGGTGATCGGACAAGCCGACCATGGGTTGAATTTTGGGGCGACAAGCTCTACGGCGTAGACGTCCCTTAGTGCACGCTTGCGCACCCTCTTGGGGATATGTGTGACATATATCATGTTCACTGTTTTCACCTGAGGGGGAATTTTCTTCTGGCCCCTGTGTTCAGTGGGCGGGGCTCCTCATCGTCCTCGCTTTGAGGCCCTTTCCCCTTGTGTTTGGTATTTAACTTACAAGCCTGTTTAAAAACCCAGCAGTTTCTGTTGGAATGGTTGGCAGACTTGTCGGGGTAGCCATGAATCTGGCAAGGCCTGTCGAGTATCTTGTCCAGATTAGATGGACCATCCCTATTTCCTTTGAATGGCTTCTTCTGTTGACCGGGTTTAGAGCCATTGAATCAAGCGTTGACCGATGTATCTTCAGTTTCATCATTGTTGTTCCGACGCTTGTTTTTGTTACGTCGTGGCCTTCTGTTGCCATCCCTGCCCTCTGAAGTGCTAGGGTCGCTTGTATTGTTGCTTCTACGAGCCAACCAGCTGTCTTCGCCCACGCAAAAGCGGGTCATTAATGCAATAAGAGCCGCCATAGACTTGACTTTTGGCCGACCGAGGTGTCGGAAAGCCATTCGTCCGGACATTTGTGCTTAAAGGCCGCTAGGGCTTCGGCATCCAGACAGTCGACAATTTGGTTCTTTTTAATCAAGAACCGAGTCCAGAGTTTGCGGGCTGACTCTCCGGGTTGCTGGACTACGTGACTAAGGTCATCTGCGTCCGATGGCCGGACATAAGTACCTTGGAAGTTGTCTCGAAAAGCATCTTCCAAGTCTTCCTAGCTGCCAATAGAGTTCTCTGGGAGGTTATTTAACCAGTGCCCTGCTGGTCCTTTTAGGTTTAGGGGGAGGTATTTAATTGCATGGAGATCGTCACTGTGAGCCATGTAAATGTGGAGAAGAAAATCTTCAATCCATACCGCGGGATCTGTCGTTCCATCGTATGCTTCAATGTTTACGGGTTTAAACCCTTCTGGAAACTGGTGCTGCATTACCTCATCGATAAAGCACAAGGGTTTGCGGCTCCTTTGTATCGGGCAATGTCAAGACGGAGTTCGGATGACATCTGTGTTCGGTTTTAGGCCCTAGTTTGGTTATGCTTATCATGCCAAGCCTTATGGCCGTCATCTCGCGTTGGAGCACGTCTCCTTGATCGATAGATTGATCTAGTCTGACCGGCTCTATTGTCCAGGTCCTGACGTAAGTCGTAGGTGTAGCCCGGGGCCGCTACCTCTTTGCCTCGACGGTGAGGTGGCATGGGCTGGTGTTCGGCATAAGCAGCCGCTTTGTCTCGTCCACGTGGTGGTCAGTCTGGTTCGTCAGCGTGATTATATCTTGATGGTATTGGCTCAAGGGCCTCGTCATCAAATTGTGGCAATAGTCGATGTTTCGGATAAATCTTTGTTGGGCGCTCGAGGCCATATTCTTCGGCGGCCAGGACCTTGGTCCATCTGTCGTTGAGCGTATCCTGTTCGGCTTGAAGCTATTGCTGTTTCTTTTTTAGGCTCCCCGAAGTGGCGATTAGCTGTCGCTTGAAGCGCTCTTGCTTGAGGGGTTCCTCTGGCATGATGAAATCTTCTTTGCAGAGGCTGACATCCTATTCGGAGACCGGTAGATAATTACTATCTTCCAAATCCTCATTATCAAGAGGTTCATCTAGATTGACCTGTACCTCTTCCCACTCATCCTGCTCAACAGCAGGGTTCTCTGAGGTGGTCTGAGTCTTTGGCATATTCTCTTGTATCATTGTCTACGGTGCGGTATTGCTTTCCTTTTCACGGCGCTGACCGGTGGGCGCCCGCTAACATCGTCGTTTTGGTGGTGCCTCGACAGGCTTGTCCTCGATCGGGTCTTGAGCATTGTTGTCATCCTTCTTTTCAGGGGTATCCACCATGTACACGTCGCATAAAGAGGTGGCCGTCCAACGCCTAGTGATAGGCGGGTTTCAGCCTGGTTCGGCTCCGGCGTCGTTGTCCATACTATCGACATCTTCGGAGGCGTAGCCTAGCATGTCGGTCAAGTCCTCGACAGTGGCTATTAAGTGGGTGGTGGGTGGGATGTAATATTCCCTGCTCTCAGCCCCTAGTTCGGGCTGGGCATAGTTCAGAGGTGATGATTCCGTAATGGTGAGAGATTGCATAAGTCCGAGTCTCGTTTAGGAGCGAAGGCTAGTTGAGGACTCTTGGAGCTGGGCGTGGTAAACGCCACCTGACTGTGCTCAAAGGACGCAGACCTCGATGGTTCGGAGTTAGCATCTAGAGGTGTGTCCGACTTCCCGACCACAAGAAGAGTCTGGTTTAATTCTGGGCCCGCCGGCAATATAATCACCTCCGGGTCTCCGGAAGGGAGCTCCGTAGTAGGAGAGGTTCCGAACACTCTTTGGGCTCTGGGTGTTTTGGGCTTTGTCCTCACAAGGATTTCTCTCTCAAACACTTCGGAGGTGGGTTGCTCTCAATGACAAAAGCCGTGCACTAACTCTGAGCAGCCACCAATTTATGGTGTAGGGGGTGGGCTATTTATAGCCACTGGGCAACCCGCCCTGATTTGTCCGAAATGACCCTGGGTCACTAAGGAACTGACACGTGTCACAACAGTTAGATTTCAAACACACGCGACAACTTGACTTGGGCTACAAGTAAAGCTGACTTATCCGACTCTGGATAAGATTTGCTCTCATTGTCTTCGCTCGAAGACATAGGATTTTAGTTGAGCATCACTTGATCCACTCGACTTTGTTCACTTGGACCCCACTTAACGGTGCGGTGGTTCCTATGACTCAACAAAGAAGAAAAGAAACAACGAAACTACTAAGTCTTGGCGCTCCATAGTCTTCACTCAATGTCTTCTTACATCATAGTCTTCAATGTGAATATCTTCACGTACCACCATTGTCTTCAATGTCTTCATACATTTTTAGGGGTCATCTCCGGTAGGTAAACCGAATCAAGGAGGGACTACTACCTGTGTTATCCTGCAATTCTCACAAACACATAGTCCATCAACCATGTTCGTCGTCAATACTCCAAAACCAAACTAGGGGTGGCACTATATGCACTTACAATCTCACCCTTTTTGGTGATTGATGACAAACTGGTTGAAGTTTTCAACGGGGATGAAATTATGTGAAATTGTAAAGGATGAGGTATTGTCTTCGTAAGTAGCAAAAGGCTCCCCCTAAAGATGTGCATATAAGTAATTTGCTTTTGGAATGCAAATGCACATGGCAGGTTCTACTTGTGGAGATCCTCTTCAACTTATGAAGACAATTCATCATGCATGATCTGAAGTAACGAAGATAATGGCATGCATAATGAAAAATGGACGTCTGCAGAGTGATTTAAGTGCGGAAGTTATCGTCGCACATGCGGAATTTATCATCGCATCATAAAATGGCAAATAAGTAGCACACGACCATCGAGTTTAAGTGTTACAACTCAGAGAACTAAATGTATCAAAAGAAAGAGTTGTAAACACTAGGCAAAATATAGTGCACCCGCCCATATGAACCCGCTTGAAGACTATCAACTCATAGCTTTTCCCCCTTTTGTCAGTAAGGACCAAAAAGGGTTGAAGACATTGAGCTGCTACTCGTTCTCAGAAGGAGTAGGAGAAAGCCTTGAGGTTGGTGTCGAGGTTTGGCGGTGCAGACGAACTTGGGGCAGTGTCGATGCGCGTTGGAGGAGACGAAGTAGCATCATCGTGATCATCGACCACACGAGCATTCACAGTTGCAGCAGAAGAGGAGTATTCTGAATCTTCAAGAGATGGAGTGCGCTGCAGAACAACATTTCTGGGCGGAGTGGAATCAAACTTGAATCTTTCTGAGAAGCCATCGTCCTGAAGATCTTCCTCAACACACATAAGCGTCAGCCCTTTCCATGTGCGTCGACATGTTTCATGCGTGACAAAGGCATTCTTGGTTGCAAGGTTGCGAATGCGATTGACGTTAGTCATGATGCTCTGCATCTGGCGCTTGAGCCAATCATCATGCCTATCCTGTTTTTGATGTAGGCCAATGAGAAGCTCTTGGTCATTGAGAACACGAGATCGCCTTCGAGGCCGTTGAGCAATTGTGTTGTTAGTGGCTTCGGTTGGGGCAAGGTGAGGTGCACGTGTAGTACCAGCCAACGGATAGACACGAGTGGCAGCCAGCACACCTTCAATGGGCTGAGTGAAGCTCTGATGATCAGCATTGTGAAGATAAATTGGCTCCTTGTCAGGCTCTGGATAGATGGCTTCAAGAGACATATTGACATCTGGCAAGAAGACAATGTGATTGCGTGCAGATGGCTGATAGTTGAAAGAAGTGTGAAGCTTGATCAGTCGCATGATCCATGGAGCATTGGACTTCAGGCCAAAAATGTCAGATCCTGACGCAGCAAGTTGGCGGATGAAGAAATCCTGTGCATTGAAGCTTTTGCCATGAAGAATATGGAAGACCAATGTCTTCATTGCACCTTCTGGCTTAGCCTATGGAGAATGTCCTTTGATAGGCCAGAGAGTTCGCCTTATGATGTGGTAGATCGATGTGGCGGATACTCAAGGTCTTCAACAAAGAACTCCTTAGGATATTACGCATCTGGAGGCAATGGCTTCATCATGCTCAAAGATCTGGCTCATGTCGGGTTACGGCTTGTGAAAGATGCTTTCCATACCTGCGATGTGAAAGTCGACAACCAGGCTCATAGAGATCACAGGTGGGCAGGCCAGTAAGCTCAATGACATCAAATGCTTTGGCTTCATGATGGACATTTCCTGTCATCCACTCAAGGACCCAAGTCTTCGGATCCCTATTGTAGCCTCTGATATGCAGAGTGGCATAGAATTGGAGCATCAACTCTTCATTCCAGTGCTCCTTGTCAGTGACAAATTGCAATAAGCCAGCCTCTCTGAAGCAATCAAGAGCTTCTTCTAAGCGAGGCGGACCAACAATGGGTATCAAAGGCGCATATGAGGAAATATGCGGCCTTGGTTGTACTGAGAATGCATGAATAGTAATCTGCCTTCTTGATAGCTCCGTAACCGATCAGATGAAATCTTGGGTTTGGTGTAGGGGTTCTTGTCGCTATCGAAGGAGGTGTTGTGTGCAATGAAGCCGTTGACATTGAAAGATCCTGGTGAAGTGGCAGTACCTGGAAATCTGGGCAGTCTTGGCTTTGGCTTCTGAACCTGAGGCCTGTGCTCGACATGGTAATCAAATTGAGGACCGGCAGCAGGCGAAGGAATCAGAATAGGCCATCTGACAGTTACAAGCTGACCATAGTTGTATGCTTGCTCGATAGTGTGTGGCCTTGGAGGCGGAATAGGAGCAGTGGCATTAACTTCAGGCTGCAGATTGACGACAGGTGCGGCATTGACTTCATCTGCTTGATGGGCTTCATTTGCTTCATTGGTCACTAGTGCATTGACCACAGAAGGCTCCACATTAGCTTCAGCCATGACAACGTCATTGGCTTCAGGAATGTCATTTGTGGCAGCCTCAGGATTCTCACCCTCCACTTGAGTAGCTGGAGGTTCTGGCACAGATTGGTTCTCTTCATGAACTTCTTCTTGAGTTGCAGGGGGAGTAGCGACACACTCTTCTTCTTGTGTTGTTCCGGCTGATGTAGCCGGAGGGTCTTCAGCAGTAATGGCTTCAGACACAGGCACCGTCCACGAAGGATTGTCTTGAGGAAACACTTGGCGTGCCGCTGAACTTGACAAGTTTGAGCCCTCTTACGTGATGGTGGTCATGGAGACGGATGGCCTCGGGCCTTTGCGAAGCCGTTGGAATCTGACGGCGATGCCTTTGGTGATGGTGATGTCTCCATGTAGTTGTCATCATTTGACATGGGGCTGATGACGGGCACACTTGACACCGGGGTGTACTTGGTGAGTCTTGTGGGGTTGCTTGTGAGGCGATCAGCCCATGATGCATCTTGTGATATTGGCGTCAGAGGACGACCAATGCTGATAAGCTCACTGTTCGTTCGAACAGGCGATGATACCGATGGGCGCTCGATCTGAGGAAGTACTGCATCATCTTGAGCAATATCTTCAGTCACGATGGGGTCGACGACTGGAACTTCTTGAGCTTCAGGAGCCTCTGTGGAAGCAGGCTCATGAACAATCATGCGACGCTCTTGGTTTGCAGACGGAGGGGGAACAAATGCAAGGGTTTCAACAATAAGGGGCTCTGTGGCAGCAGCCCGATCTCTTCTCTTGGTTTTTCTCTTCTTAGGGGATGGTTCTTCGTCAGTGGTGCGCTTGGTTTTCCGCTTCCTGGCTTTAGCTTCAGCTGCCTTGGTTTTCTGCTGTTCAGAAGCCACTGAAGGAGCCTTGGGCTTTGAGCCGCGCATGCTGGCAGGGATGACAATGTGTGGTTCTTCCTGCCGTGGTGCATCAGTGTTGGCTTCAGATGACTTCTTTTTCTTGGCAGCGAGTGCTTTTCAGATTCATTGTAGGCTTGAACGCATTTGTCAGCGAGTGCTTTCATGCGCTCTCTTGAGCCTTTAGCTTCCTCGCGTTTCTTCCGAAACGACTCTTTGAGGTCATTCAGCATCACCTTGAACTTTTGCACATCAGCCACATTCAGCCTGGCGACATGCTTCTTGAACTGTTCCTTCTCGAAGTCGATCTTTCGCTTCAGTTCAATGATGCGCTGAGCCAGAGCAAGTTCAGGAGCAATGGCGCCTTGGAAAGTAATGCTGACGCCAATGGGAAGCTGAATGTCATCAAAGCTGAGCTCCTGATTATCAAACCACTCATCAATGAAGTTCTTCAGGATGTTGACATCAAAGAGGGGCAGATCATTGAAGATCTCCGCATCTTGCTTGCTCTTGATCAACTATTCCAGAGCATCTTCACCAAATTCCTCATCAGAAGACATGTCAATGGGTTCAGATTCATTTCTCAGAATGGCGGCGTCGGTGCTTGACTTCGGTTTACGAACTGGTGGCTTCTACGGCTTCTCACGCCTCTTGGAGATGCGAGAAAGATCTTGAGTTATTGCTTGGAAGCGAAGGGTAGTTTCCAATGGCTTCACTCTTGAAGCTTTTGGAGCTGCGGATGGTTTTGAAGCTTTAGTCTTCTTTGCTTCTTAGGCTTTGGAGGAGGAGCTGGAGCTTCGTCGATGTCGACATCATCATCATCGAATGATCCACTTTGGCACCACAAAGCGGTAATGTGAGTGATGAGGCCTGCAAGGTTGTAGAAGGGGCCAATCCTGTTTTCATTTGCTTCACAGGTGCCATTGTCCCGAGGTGCGGAGGGACCAGGGTTGAAGTCAAGACCCAGATCCTTCTTATTCTTTTTCGTTGAGTCTTTGGCGAACTGGTAGTTGCGCTTGAACAAATTTTCTTCACGACACCAGAGTAGTTGTCAGGACCGGATTTTTGGGATATCAAATTCCAGAAAAATGGCCCTCGTGCTCACCAGCCCCAGGATTACTGTTAGCTGATGAGGTACCAACTTGATAAAGAAATTCCAAGCAAAATACATAATATGTAGTACAAGACCATTCTGGCGTATGAGTACAACAAATGGTTTCTAGTGGTTGATGTCGGAACCGGTTTGTGGATCTTCAGCGTCTATGGGACTCCATTTCCCACAGGAACAACTGACCAGGTTAACTCCTATCTTCGTGAGGATGCTATCACCATTGCTTAGGTTCCGGGGCTGTCATCAAAACGCTCCTCTCCAAGCAAGAAATCTGGCCAAGACAATAGCGAGGACAAGCGGTGAGTACTTTGAATGTACTCGCAAACATTATGAACACGGGTATAATATAACAACCGATAATCATGCTGTGAAAACATTCTATGATCACAACGTCAGTCATAAAAATAAAATCCCTCATGCATGCAAGCATGTTATTTATATGCAACAATGAATATGTAATAACTGAGTAGTAATAAAATGCACCGATCGGGTGTCTGAAGCGACGCCTCGAAAGGATAGTAAATTACGAGCATGCCTCAGTCGGGCGTCTGAGCGACACCACATAAAGGGCTTATAATGTAAACAATAAGCATGCCACAATACCGGCGTCTGGCGACACCACATAAAGGGCTTATAAAGTAAACAACAAGAATGCCACGATCGGCGTCGGCGACACCACATAAAGGGCTTATACGATAAATAAATAGCAAGCATGCCACAGTCGGGCGTCTCAGCGACGCCACATAAAGGGCTTATAAAGTAAATAAATAACAAGCATGCCACAGTCGGGCGTCTCAGCGACACCACATAAAGGGCTTATAAATGATCATAGTGAATATCCAGGAGGTAGAACCATCCCAGGGATACTCGATAATTCAAATAATATAACTGGTTAGTCCATAACAAATAATAATCATGATCATCACAAGTCACAAGTCATGATCCAAGTTCCGGTTTAACAGTTTCTCCTCCGAAGCCCGACACTAAGACCGACACTTGACCCATCCCAGGCTGTAGTCCTTACCCATGGACACGGCTATTCGAATATATTTAACCTCTGCAGAGGGTGTACTCTTTACCCATGAGTAACGGATTCCTTTAGTCCATCGGAACTAATTCCACGGTCTTTTAATTGAGAACACGCCTAACTTGCACACACTAGCTTAACTTACCGGTGTATGGAATCACCCACGACACCTGTTAAGCAAACTCTAAGTGGGGAGGCTACAAGCTCGCGTAGCATCGGAACAAATTTATATCGCGCGCTCTAAGGGGTGCCCCCCCTCTCGGTCCCAACCGGAAAACACCCATGCCCCCGGACCAGGTGGCATGCCTACCGAATGCAGCCGGTATCTTCCACCATGGCCTCTCTGTATGGTGTGTGCTAGGAAGGGGTTTACAATTTACTGAACCGTACCCTACCTGCAGCAGGGACAAGTGGTAGTACGAAGCAAGTATGGGGGTTACTGGAACAAGACTCGATCTACGGTCGACTCAGGAGGTTTAAGATTCCCTGCATTATATGCATAACAAAAATATTTCAACCAACAGGATCACCACTCATTATACCTTACTATGCCATACCGGACATAACCGTCCCGACGGAGACCGGAGACAAGCTCACGCCTACCCAAGGCAGAGGCTTTCTCGGATTTCTTTCCGGCATGCAGGCAAGGCATATGAGGACGATTACCATCACACGTATATCCACTTCCAATAGCAAGGAAGTCTCCAATATGCATTCATGCAAATGATCGTGTCACCACATAAAATAACGAGCTCTTCGTATTAAGGTGGTGTTATAATCGTAATAATCCAACACACAAAAATATCATGCTAGGGTTCAGAATTCTTGCCTTCAAGGTGTGGAGAGGTGAGGTGCTCTCCGAAACTTTTGAAAGTTTTCTTCTCCTAAAAAAATCCTATTTTGAAAATATTCACATTAACACATAGTTTCAAAATGGTACAAAAAGTTGTCTGAATTTTTTTCAAATAAATCTTAAAATAAACTAGACAATATTTGAGGGAGGTAGGAAAAAGATATAGCCAGTCAAAGTTTAGTCAACTTTCTATTTTTAAAATAAACTGAAAAAAAAAGAAAAACGTTTCAAAAAGAATACACGTCGAAAACGTACTTTGGGAATACGCCTCCACTTAAAACACGTGGTGGCGGGGCTGGGTCACTGACATAGGGCCCGCCTGGCCCACTGGTCAGGTTTGACCAGTCGCCCGCGTCTTCTCCCTCCTCTGCCCGAGCGGGGCGGGGGTTCCGGCGATCGCCGCCGATGAACGGTGGCTCCCCACGGGGATCCAAGTGCATGGATGGACCCGCCAGGCCGGGGCGGTTCTCCCGGTGGTTGTCGGGTCGGCAAGGGTGAAGGAAGTCGCCGGCGGCGAGCTTCGCGACGGCCGGCAGCTTCGGGTGAGTTTGGGGTCCAGGGCTGCGGTGGTTGCCGAGCGGGTCGGAGGTGTTGGGCGTTTCCGTAAGGTCGTGGGGAGTCGAGCGGTGGCGTCAAACGGGCAGGGGGGCCCTGGTTGCGATGAACGGGGCTGGGACGTGGCGGCGGCCGAATCGGCCGTAATCGGGGAAGACGGCTTCCCCCCGACGATTGCTGGCTGTGGGGGTGCTATGGGGGTGGCCTGAGGTCGCCTGAGTGGCTGGACGAGTCCGGGGTCTCCTCATTTTAGCGTAGCGAGGTCGGTTCGTGGCGGCCGCGGATAAGATCATCGGCGACCGCCATTCTGTAGCAGCAGGGGGACGTGGCGGCGACGAGTGCTTGCGGACAAGCTTGCGGATGAGCCTGAGCTGCTCCAGGGGGCAGCTGGTGAGCGCTAGTGGCTCAGGCGGCGCCGTCCGGGGCAGGAGCTGTCGGGCGGCAGTGGTGGCTTGCGGTGGTGGCGCTGTAGGGTGAGGGAGGGGTCGGGCGCAACGGCTGGGAGAGGGGAGAGGCCAGGACGGGCGCGGGGGAGGCGGCAACGCGACGCGGCGACCCGTGCGCATGCACGTGCAAAACGCGCGCTCTGGCCGCGCCCAGAGCGTGCACGCCAGGCGCTCGACGAAATGTCAGCGTGTGCTAGAGGATTAGGATGAGGCTGGGGATTAGCAGGCCTGTGTTAGGGTCGTCTAGGAGCTTAATTGACATGCTTGTTTGTCCAGAGGTGCAAGGTCACAGTGCAAAACTAAAATCATGCCAAAACTGTCCCTGCACTCAAGGTGTTTGACAAAATACCAAGAGCATCTAGGAAACTCTTGGAGAGGCCAAAATCTCCAGATCAGGGTCTCTTTAGATGCAGGTGGGGATGGCAAGGTTAGTTGGCCAAGTATAGAAACTTGATAGTGCAAGTTTGTGAGAAAACTGATTCTGCACAGAAAGAAAAGGGTCCACTCTTCTGGACTTAAGGGTTTGGCAGGGTGGTCTATAAACAGGAGAAATAACCATGGGTACAGGAGCAAGTTAAAATATGGTTGCAGTACAAATCATCAGGTTGGACCAGAATGAAAATGAGGATGATTCACTCAAATTTTTCAAAGAACATCACTGGGTTTTTGCATAAAGATGAATAATATACTCCTACTGACATCCCCTAATTTTGGTGGGAGTTTTAAAGAAATATTTAATTAGGTTGTAGTGCAAAATTTCCCACGGGACCAGATTTGAAAACTTGGTGTAGAACTCAAAATATTCAATGAATGAAATATATTTTTGCATAAAAGTGATTTAAAAACATCACATGACACCCCCAAATTTTGGTGGGATTTTTGAATGACTTTATAAAAGGGTTACAGTGCAAATGGGACCCTAAACTTATGAAAAGCCCTTTTGGAGAAATAAAGCTCAGGGAAAGATAATTATATAAATAATCCTACTGATAAAAGAATTTTTTTATTTGAGAGGGTAAATGAGTCCAATAATGATTGAAAAGTTTTCACTAGGGGTAAAAATTCCATAATAATAAAGAAAAGAATGGTTCTGAAATCAAAAGTGAATCCAAAAAATAAAATTTTAAGTTTCACGGCAAAATTTTAATAAACAAAACATGGTTAAATTTTTGGGCGTCACAACACTACCCCCCTTAAGAAAAAATCTCGTCCTCGAGATTTGTTAAGAGTTGTTTTTGAAAATTTTACTCCCACTAGTTGAAAACAAAAAGTCTACTCATAGCACAAACTTCGTGTCGTTGAGGTTGGTTTTGGCAGCTACGCCTGGGTTAAAAATGCAATCGTTCATCGACATACTCATGCATGGCTACTATTTAAAAAAACAGGCGCACAAGAAACAATATTTAATTATGGCGATACAGGATCACACAGCTACAAGGTGAGGACATGCTATGGCTTGGTACTACTCGAGCGACTCTAGTCTACCTCGTTAATATCTAAGCGGGCGTGCCTTGCGGATGTCGAGGCTTCTCCACGGGTCTCACCGTCGGGATTAGCTGGAGGGGGTTGAGGGGCTGCAGGGTCGGGGTAGCGATGATGACCATCTCGGGGATTGTTGGCCACAGTCCCGTTGGAGTGTGCTCCTAAAAGGCGTCGAAGCACTTCTGGGGTCATCAAAGCACCTTGGTTGATGACTGGGGCTGACCTTAAGGACTCGACCGGTTGTCCGAACAGCACGACTGGGTTGTCGGTGTCGGGCTCACCTTCTCTTCTTGCCGGGGCTCGGCGAATCAGCTCTCCACGAGCTGCGATCAAATCAAGGGTGATTTGATCGAACATATCCTCTAGTGCACTTACATAGCGCACCAAATGCAACAATGCAGGATCCGTCTCGTGATCTCCGTTGGCAACTTGGGGTGGTCTACCATACCCATCACGGCTGGGGTAGTAGTAGAACGAGCGACAGTTAACTCTGGGCGACAAGTGCCGGAGTTGAACTATAACCTCTCGCGCGGCTAGTTGGATGGCTTGTGGCTCAAAGGAAGTTGTCCTTCCGGTGAACCTGCATCGTGTTCTGGAGATAGACCCCTACCATAGATGTGCACAGTGGCCCAGAATTTACGGCTCTCACCACTCATGGATCCTTGGTACACCACATATTCTGGGGGCTCTTCTAACGCAAAGGCACGACGGGTGAGGTTTGCTAGCACGGTCACAAAACCTCCGAGGTTGTTTGCCGTGGTTTCATTGTGCACGATGGGGCCAGGCATTATAGCTCGGTTTGGGGGAAAGGGTTTGTGATGTGCATTGTTGAGGCTAGCATGCCCTTTTTATAGAAAAAGGGGATGGAGTCTTCCTTCGCACGCTTGCGAATGGGACAATATAAGTGTCGGTCACTAGCGCGTGATCGACAGGCTAGGCTGATAGGTTGGGCACCGACTGCCAAAAGTGTCGGGGTCACTGTGTGGCTATCTTGCACGAGAAGCTTGGCTGGGGTTAGGTTAAGGCCTGGTGGTTTGGTTAACCTAGGTTTTTCGACCTGGCTAGGATAGGATTAGCCAATGGTCAGTCTGGCTCTGATACCAAGTTTGTCAGGACCGGATTTTTGGGATATTAAATTCCAGAAAAATGGCCCTCGTGCTCACCAGCCCCAGGATTACTGTTAGCTGATGAGGTACCAACTTGATACAGAAATTCAAAGCAAAATACATAATATGTAGTACAAGACCATTCTGGCCTATGAGTACAACAAATGGTTTCTAGTGGTTGATGGCGGAAGCGGTTTGTGGATCTTCAGCGTTTATGGGACTCCATTTCCCACATGAACAGCTGACCAGGTTAACTCCTATCTTCGTGAGGCTGCTATCACCATTGCTTAGGTTCCGGGGCTGTCATCGCAACGCTCCTCTCCAAGCAAGAAATCTGGCCAAGACAACCAGGGACAAGCCAGTGAGTACTTTGAATGTACTCGCAAACATTATGAACACGGGTATTATATAGCAACCGATAATCATGCTCTGAAAACATTCTATGACATAAAAATAAAATCCCTGATGCATGCAAGCAGGTTATTTATATGCAACAATGAATATGTAATAATAGAGTAGTAATAAAATGCACCGATCGGGTGTCTGAAGTGACGCCCCGAAAGGATAGTAAATAACGAGCATGCCTCAGTCGGGCGTCTGAGCGACACCACATGAAGGGCTTATAAAGTAAACAACAATAATGCCACAGTCGAGCGTCTGAGCGACACCACATAAAGGGCTTATAAAGTAAACAACAAGAATGCCACAGTCGGGCGTCTGAGCGACACCACATAAAGGGCTTATACGATAAATAAATAGCAAGCATACCCGCGATCCAAGGCGTCTCAAATGACGCCACATAAAGGGCTTATAAAGTAAATAAATAACAAGCATGCCACAGTCGGGCGTCTCAGCGACACCACATAAAGGGCTTATAAATGATCATAGTGAATATCCAGGAGGTAGAACCATCCCAGGGATACTCGATAATGTCAGTGTGTGCACGCCAGGCGCTCGACGAAATGTCAGTGTGTGCTAGAGGAGTAGGATGAGGCTGGGGATTAGCAGGCCTGTGTTAGGGTCGTCTAGGAGCTTAATTGACATGCTTGTTTGTCCAGAGGTGCAAGGTCACAGTGCAAAACTAAAATCATGCCAAAACTGTCCCTGCACTCAAGGTGTTTGACAAAATACCAAGAGCATCTAGGAAACTCTTGGAGAGGCCAAAATCTCCAGATCAGGGTCTCTTTAGATGCAGGTGGGGATGGCAAGGTTAGTTGGCCAAGTATAGAAACTTGATAGTGCAAGTTTGTGAGAAAACTGATTCTGCACAGAAAGAAAAGGGCATAATTGCATACACTTAAAATCCTCCAATGAGTCCACTCTTCTGGACTTAAGGGTTTGGCAGGGTGGTCTATAAACAGGAGAAATAACCATGGGTACAGGAGCAAGTTAAAATATGGTTGCAGTACAAATCATCAGGTTGGACCAGAATGAAAATGAGGATGATTCACTCAAATTTTTCAAAGAACATCACTGGGTTTTTGCATAAAGATGAATAATATACTCCTACTGACATCCCCTAATTTTGGTGGGAGTTTTAAAGAAATATTTAATTAGGTTGTAGTGCAAAATTGCCTTGGACCAGATTTGAAAACTTGGTGTAGAACTCAAAATATTCAATGAATGAAATATATTTTTGCATAAAAGTGATTTAAAAACATCACATGACACCCCCAAATTTTGGTGGGATTTTTGAATGACTTTATAATAGGGTTGCAGTGCAAATGGGACCCTAAACTTATGAAAAGCCCTTTTGGAGAAATAAAGCTCAGGGAAAGATAATTATATAAATAATCCTACTGATAAAAGAATTTTTTTATTTGAGAGGGTAAATGAGTCCAATAATGATTGAAAAGTTTTCACTAGGGGTAAAATTTCCATAATAATAAAGAAAAGAATGGTTCTGAAATCAAAAGGGAATCCAAAAAATAAAATTTTAAGTTTCCTGGCAAAATTTTAATAAACAAAACATGGTTAAATTTTTGGGGCGTCACAACACTACCCCCCCTTAAGAAAAAAATCTCGTCCTCGAGATTTGTTAAGAGTTGTTTTTGAAAATATTACTCCCACTAGTTGAAAACAAAAAGTCTACTCATAGCACAAACTTCGTGTCGTTGAGGTTGGTTTTTGGCAGCTACGCCCGGGGTTAAAAATGCAATCGTTCATCGACATACTCATGCATGGCTACTATTTAAAAAAAACAGGGCGCACAAGCAACAATATTTAATTATGGCGATACAGGATCACACAGCTACAAGGTGAGGACATGCTAAGGCTTGGTACTACTCGAGCGACTCTAGTCTACCTCGTTAATATCTAAGCGGGCGTGCCTTGCGGACATCGAGGCTTCTCCACGTGTCTCACCGTCGAGATTAGCTGGAGGGGGTTGAGGGGCTGCAGGGTCGGGGTAGCGATGATGACCATCTCGGGGATTGTTGGCCACAGTCCCGTTGGAGTGTGCTCCCAAAAGGCGACGAAGCACTTCTGGGGTCATCAAAGCACATTGGTTGATGACTGGGGCTGACCTCAAGGACTCGATCGGTTGTCCGAACAGCACGACTGGGTTGTCGGTGTCAGGCTCACCTTCTCTTCTTGCCGGGGCTCGGCGAATCAGCTCTCCACGAGCTGCGATCAAATCAAGGGTGATTTGATCGAACATATCCTCTAGTGCACTTACATAGCGCACCAAATGCAACAATGCAGGATCCGTCTCGTGATCTCCGTTGGCAACTTGGGGTGGTCTACCATACCCATCACGGCTGGGGTAGTAGTAGAACGAGCGACAGTTAACTCTGGGCGACAAGTGCCGGAGTTGAACTATAACCTCTCGCGAGGCTAGTTGGATGGCTTGTGGCTCAAAGGAAGTTGTCCTTCCGGTGAACCTGTACTGTGTTCTGGAGATAGACCCCTACCATAGATGTGCACAGTGGCCCAGAATTGACGTCTCTCACCACTCATGGATCCTTGGTACACCACATATTCTGGGGGCTCTTCTAACGCAAAGGCACGGTGGGTGAGGTTTGCTAGCACGGTCACAAAACCTCCGAGGTTGTTTGTCGTGGTTTCATTGTGCATGACGGGGCCAGGCATTATAGCTCGGTTTGGGGGAAAGGGTTTGTCTTGTGCTGTGTTGAGGCTAGCGTGCCCTTTTTATAGAAAAAGGGGATGGAGTCTTCCTTCGCACGCTTGCGAATGGGACAATATAGGTGTCGGTCACTAGCGCGTGATCGACAGGCTAGGCTGATAGGTTGGGCAATTTGCGCCAAAAGTGTCGGGGTCACTGTGTGGCTATCTTGCACGAGAAGCTTGGCTGGGGTTAGGTTAAGGCCTGGTGGTTTGGTTAACCTAGGTTTTTCGACCTGGCTAGGATAGGATTAGCCAATGGTCAGCCTGGCTCTGATACCAAGTTTGTCAGGACCGGATTTTCGAGATATTAAATTCCAGAAAAATGGCCCTCGTGCTCACCAGCCCCAGGATTACTGTTAGCTGATGAGGTACCAACTTGATACAGAAATTCCAAGCAAAATACATAATATGTAGTACAAGACCATTCTGGCCTATGAGTACAACAAATGGTTTCTAGTCGTTGATGGCGGAAGCGGTTTGTGGATCTTCAGCGTTTATGGGACTCCATTTCCCACAGGAACAGCTGACCAGGTTAACCCCTATCTTCATGAGGCTGCTATCACCATTGCTTAGGTTCCGGGGCTGTCATCGCAACGCTCCTCCCCAAGCAAGAAATCTGGCCAAGACAACCAGGGACAAGCCAGTGAGTACTTTGAATGTACTCGCAAACATTATGAACACGGGTATAATATAACAACCGATAATCATGCTCTGAAAACATTCTATGATCACAACGTCAGTCATAAAAATAGAATCCCTGATGCATGCAAGCAGGTTATTTATATGCAACAATGAATATGTAATAACAGAGTAGTAATAAAATGCACCGATCGGGTGTCTGAAGCGACGGCTCGAAAGGATAGTAAATAACGAGCATGCCTCAGTCGGGCGTCTGAGCGACACCACATGAAGGGCTTATAAAGTAAACAACAAGAATGCCACAGTCAGGCATCTGAGCGACACCACATAAAGGGATTATACGATAAATAAATAGCAAGCATGCCACAGTCGGGCGTCTCAGCGACGCCACATAAAGGGCTTATACGATAAATAAATAGCAAGCATGCCACAGTCGGGCATCTCAGCGACGCCACATAAAGGGCTTATAAAGTAAATAAATAACAAGCATGCCACAGTCGGGCGTCTCAGCGACACCACATAAAGGGCTTATAAATAATCATAGTGAATATCCAGGAGGTAGAACCATCCCAGGGATACTCAATAATTCAAATAATATAACGGGTTAGTCCATAACAAATAATAATCATGATCATCACAAGTCACAAGTCATGATCCAAGTTCCGGTTTAACAGTTTCTCCTCCGAAGCCCGACACTAAGACCGACACTTGACCCATCCCAGGCTGTAGTCCTTACCCATGGACACGACTATTCGAATAGATTTAACCTCTGCAGAGGGTGTACTCTTTACCCGCGAGTAACGGATTCCTTTAGTCCATCGGGACTAATTCCATTTACTGTCTTTTAATTGAAAACACGCCTAACTTGCACACACCTTTAACTTACGGTGTGCGGAATCACCCACGACACTGTTAAGCAAACTCTAAGTGGGGAGGCTACAACCTCTGTAGCATGGGATCAAATTTATATCAGCGGCGCTCTAAGGGGTGCCCCCTCTCGGTCCCAACGGAAAACACCCATACCCCCGGACCAGGTGGCATGCCTACCGGATGCAGCCGGTATCTTCCACCATGGCCTCTCTGTACGGTGTGTGCTAGGAAGGGGTTTACAATTTACTGAACCATACCCTACCTATGACATGGACAATTGGTAGTACGAAACAGGTATGGGGGTTACTAGAACAAGACTCGATCTACGGTCGACTCAGGAGGTTTAAGATTCCCTGCATTATATGCATAACAAAAATATTTCAACCAACGGGATCACCACTCATTATACCTTACTATGCCATTCCGGACATAACCGTCCCGACGGAGACCGGAGACAAGCTCATGCCTACCCAAGGCAGAGGCTTCCTCGGATTTCTTTCCGGCATGCAGGCAAGGCATACGAGGATGATTACCATCACATGTATATCCACTTCCAACAGCAAGGAAGTCTCCAATATGCATTCATGCAAATGATCGTGTCACCACATAAAATAACGAGCTCTTCGTATTAAGGTGGTGTTATAATCGTATTAATCCAACACACAAAAATATCATGCCAGGGTTCAGAATGCTTGCCTTCAAGGTGTGGATAGGTGAGGTGCTCTCCAAAACTTTTGAAAGTTTTCTTCTCCTCCAAAAATCCTATTTTGAAAATATTCACATTAACACATAGTTTCAAAATGGTACAAAAAAGTTGTCTGAATTTTTGGCAAATAAATCTTAAAATAAACTAGACAATATTTGAGGGAGGTAGGAAAATGAATCAACTCATTTGGAGTTTTATTTTAAAAGATATAGCCAGTCAAAGTTTAGTCAACTTTCTGTTTTTAAAATAAACTGAAAAAAAGAAAAACATTTCGAAAAGAGTACACGTCGAAAATGTACTTTGGGAATACGCCTCCACTTAAAACACGTCGTGGCGAGGCTGGGTCATTGACAGTGGGCCCGCCTGGCCCACTGGTCAGGTTTGACCAGTCGCCCGCGTCTTCTCCCTCCTCTGCCCGAGCGGGGCGGGGGTTCCGGCGATCGCCACCGATGAACGGCGGCTCCCCACGGGGATCCAAGGGCAGGGATGGACCCGCCAGGCCGGGGCGGTTCTCCCGGTGGTTGTCGGGTCGGCGGGGGTGAAGGAAGTCGCCGGCGGCGAGCTTCGCGGCGACCGGTAGCTTCGGGTGAGTTTGGGGTCCTGGGCTGCGGTGGTTGCCGAGCGGGTCGGAGGTGTTGGGCGTTTCCGTAGGGTCGTGGGGAGTCGAGCGATGGCGTCGGACGGGCAGGGGAGGCCCTGGTTGCGATGAATGGGGTTGGGACGTGGCGGCGGCCGAATCGGCCGGAATTGGGGAAGACGGCTTCCCCCCGACGATTGCTGGCTGTGTGGGTGCTATGGGGGTGGCCTGAGGTCGCCTGAGTGGCTGGACGAGTCCGGGGTCTCCTCATTTATAGCATAGCGAGGTCGGTTCGTGGCGGCCGTGGATAATATCGCCAGCGACTGCCATTCTGTAGCAGCAGGGGGACGTGGCGGCGACGAGTGCTTGCGGACAAGCTTGCGGATGAGCCTGAGCTGCTCAAGGGGGCAGCTGGCGAGCGCTAGTGGCTCGGGCGGTGCCGTCCGGGGCAGGAGCTGTCGGGCAGCGGTGGCGGCTTGCGGTGGCAGCGCTGTAGGGTGCCAGGAGGGGGCCAGGGTGGCCCTGCGGTGAGGAAGGGGTCGGGCGCGGCGGCTGGGAGAGGGGAGAGGCCAGGATGGGCGCGGGGGAGGCGGCAACGCGACGCGGCGACCCGTGCGCATGCATGTGCAAAACGCGCGCTCTGGTCGCGCCCAGAGCGTGCACGCTAGGCGCTCGACGAAATGTCAGCGTGTGCTAGAGGATTATGATGAGGCTGGGGATTAGCAGGCCTGTGTTAGGGCCGTCTAGGAGCTTAATGGACATGCTTGTTTGTCCAGAGGTGCAAGGTCACAGTGCAAAACTAAAATCATGCCAAAACTGTCCCTGCACTCAAGGTGTTTGACAAAATGCCAAGAGCATCTAGGAAACTCTTGGAGAGGCCAAAATCTCCAGATCAGGGTCTCTTTAGATGCAGGTGGGGATGGCAAGGTTAGTTGGCCAAGTCTAGAAACTTGATAGTGCAAGTTTGTGAGAAAACTGTTTCTGCACAGAAAGAAAAGGGCATAATTGCATGCATTTAAAAATCCTACAATGGGTCCACTCTTCTGGACTTAAGGGTTTGGCAGGGTGGTCTATAAACAGGAGAAATAACCATGGGTACAGGAGCAAGTTAAAATATGGTTGCAGTACAAATCATCAGGTTGGACCAGAATGAAAATGAGGATGATTCACTCAAATTTTTCAAAGAACATCACTGGGTTTTTGCATAAAGATGAATAATATACTCCTACTGACATCCCCTAATTTTGGTGGGAGTTTTAAATAAATATTTAATTAGGTTGTAGTGCAAAATTGCCCACTGGACCAGATTTGAAAACTTGGTGTAGAACTCAAAATATTCAATGAATGAAATATATTATTGCATAAAAGTGATTTAAAAACATCACATGACACCCCCAAATTTTGGTGGGATTTTTGAATGACTTTATAAAAGGGTTGCAGTGCAAATGGGACCCTAAACTTATGAAAAGCCCTTTTGGAGAAATAAAGCTCAGGGAAAGATAATTATATAAATAATCCTACTGATAAAAGAATTGTTTTATTTGAGAGGGTAAATGAGTCCAATAATGATTGAAAAGTTTTCACTAGGGGTAAAAATTCCATAATAATAAAGAAAAGAATGGTTCTGAAATCAAAAGGGAATCCAAAAAATAAAATTTTAAGTTTCCTGGAAAAATTTTAATAAACAAAACATGGTTAAATTTTTGGGGCGTCACAGTAGTGAAGACATGTCAGCATTCTCAGGCTGTGGTCCGCGCACCATGCAAGGATAGAAGCCTTGCTCAATGGCTTCAGCCTGATTCCTGGGTGGAAGATTTCTGTACAGAATATCACTCCAGGGTGCCTTGATGGCATTCTTCTCTGCATATTCCTTGGTGATGAAGCGGTATCTGAACCACTCTTCTGCCCAATATCTTCGAATCCATTTTATTCGATTCTTGCGTTCAGTGTAGGTTTCTTCTGGATCAATTTTGTACATCTCATGCAAATCAGGTGGTAAATCCAAGAATAAGTACAAGTGAGGAATCTAACTTGTGAAGAAGTATAAGTGAATATACTTGGCAAGATTATGAGATGCAGAAAGAGATAGATCCATGTTCGAAGATCTAGGAACAACTTTAGGTAAGAAGGGATGAATCTATCGGATCAAAAGGACGGTAAAAAATAAACTTTTATTACCACACGATGAACTGCTAGACGGGGCGACGATGGATGCCGAGCAGTTCGATCTTCCGTGCCCTAACTTGGCGACGGAAGACACTTACGGTGACGGCGGAGAAGACGAGGTCCGCGGCCGGTGTGAGGACGACGTCGATGAAGTTGCGGCAGCTAAGCGCTCCGTCGTCGGCGTCGTCGAGAGCTAGTGTAGGCGCTAGAGTTTGCGAGAGATGGAGAAGGAGGAAGAAGGATTTTGACTGAGACGCGACAGGCATTTATAAGGATAGAGATAGCACAGCGCGATTACGCAGGTGCCCCTGGCGGTTCACATCTGATGGACACGTGGCAAACATGCAACTCATTGCGCGATGTTCCACGTTCCCACGCGCGCCTGGATTGTCGGGGTGGTCGTTCCGAATTCTCCGGGTTTCAGGCAAAAGGATATGTCATTAAAACTAGATATAAATGTTTGTCTCTGTATCTTCTGCTGACAAGGACGCAGAGAAGACATTCGACAGTTTCAACAGAATGCATATGATTTGGATAGATAGAGCTTGAGATAGAAAGCATATAGAGGTTAGGGTCCAATCACATTCACTTAGTTCAAAAAGATTCAAATAAGAAGACATAGCTATAAGTGAATGCAGTGGAGGACAGAATACAATATATATATAACAGAGTAAACCTCAAATCAGTAATCACGAAGTCAAATTAAAGTTGAAGTTTAATCAAATGCGAAGACTTTGCAAATATGACGCCATGAGGAAACACTTCATAAGAGTTTGGTGGTGGCGTTACCCACCGTATAGGAAGTATTAGACCCAGACACGGCGCACAATTATCGTGGCGCTCTGAAGTCAATTTCCATGTTAATGTATTCACACTTAGAGTGTATGTCTTCATTGATTGAAGATATACATTACTTCATGTGTTGCACATCTAAGTCATCAACATGCATAAGTGTTAGGATGAGTGCCTAATCACAGGACATTCGAGGATTCCAAGATATTTAGCTCACACCGCAACTTGCAAAACCTTTTCTCATCCAAGGGCTTAGTGAAGATATCAGCCAACTGCTCTTCTGTCTTGACATGAATGATATCGATATGTTCTTTCATAACATGATCTCTGAGGAAGTGATGACGAATTTCAATGTGCTTTGTCTTCGAGTGCTGAACTGGGTTATTGGCAATCTTGATAGCGCTTTCATTATCGCGAGATAGAGTGGCACATGCTTGATTGATGCCATAGTCCTTAAGAGTTTGCTTCATCCATAGAAGCCGAGCGAAGAAGATCCAAAGACAATGTATTCAGATTCAGCAGTTGAGAGTGATACACAGTTCTGCTTCTTTGAAGACCAACAGACAAGAGATCGACCCAGAAAGTGACACGTGCCTGATGTTGACTTGCGATCCACATTGTCACCAGCATAGTCAGCATCCGAAAAACCAACCAGGTCAAATTCTGAGCCCTTTGGATACCATAATCCTAGTGTTGGGGTGTAAGCCAAATATTGAAGAATTCGCTTCACAGCTAAGTGATGCGACTCCTTTGGTGCCGCTTGGTATCGGGCACACATGCAAACACTAAGCATGATATCTGGCCTAGATGTGCATAAGTAAAGTAAAGAACCAATCATGGAGCGGTATACTTATTGATCGAACTCTTTACCATTGGCGTCGGGACTTAGATGACTTTTGCATGGCATCGTGTATCCTTTGCAGTCTTGCATTCCAAACTTCTTCAGGCAATCTTTGAGATATTTTTCTTGAGATATGAAGATGCCGTTGTGTTGCTGACGGATTTGAAGACCGAGAAAGAACTTCAGCTCTCCCATCATGGACATTTGATATTGTTCTTGCATCATGTGAGCAAATTCATGGATGTATTCACTACTAGAAAAAGGGCTATAGATGAGATTGACACTAATGGCGCACCACAATCTGATGCGCCATTAGAGTTTAAACTACTAATGGCGCACCTGGCAAAGGGTGCGCCATTAGTATCAAATTTTTTTTTAACTAGCGCTTTGTCCAAACATACTAATGGCGCACTTCGCCCAAGTGCGCCATTAGTAGTTGTAACTACTAATGGCGCACCGATGCGTAGGTGCGCCATTAGTATAGAATTTTTTTGAACTAGTGCGCCTATCCAAGCATACTAATGGCGCATCCTGCCAGTGCGCCATTAGTAGTTGTAATTACTAATGGCGCACCAGCGGTTGGTGCGCCATTAGTATAGAATTTTGAACTAGTGCGCCTATCCAAACTTACTAATGGCGCATCCCGCCCAAGCGCGCCATTAGTAGTTGTAACTACTAATGGCGCACTGTGCTGTGGGTGCGCCATTAGTATAGAAATTCTTTTTTTTTGAACTAGTGCGCCTATCCAAACATACTAATGGCGCATCCTGCTTAGGTGCGCCATTAGTAGTTGTAACTACTAATGGCGCACCATGCAAGATAGAGATCCCGGGTCTTCGAAAACCGTGTTCATGGGACATCGAAGGTGGCTTCGCGACGATGACCCGTGGAGGAAACGCAAGGATCTGTTCGATGGTGAAACCGAACCCCGAAAACGCCTGTCACGAGGAGCGGCGAGGAAATAGACAAGCTGTTGAAAAATTGGATAGGCCTTGCCCACCGCCGGAAAGAAGCAAAAGGCGCCAGAGCCGGAAAGAAGCGAAAGGCGCCAGAGCAGCTGCTGAAGGTATGGAAAACGAGGTCTGTTTTACGGGACTTGCCGTCTTTGGAAGATCCACCGTGTGCCTCACAGCCTTGATTTCATGCATATCACGAAGAACGTGTGCGAGAGTCTGCTTGGTACCTGCTCAACATGCCGACAGGACCAAAGATGGGCCGAAAGCAAGGCGGACTTGAAATCAATGGGCATCGTGCAGGAGCTTCACGCTATATATGATGATGATGATGATGATGATGATGATGATGATGATGAGGCGAAGCAGGACACAGAAAGTCGTCGAAGGCAAAAAGGCCAAGAAGACCGGAAATGACTACCCTCCCGCGTGCTTCACTCTAAGTTAGGAGGAGATCGAGCAGTTTTTCACCTGCCTCCTAGGAGTAAAACTTCCTTACGGTTACGCGGGGAAGATAAGCAGATACCTAGACCCAGCGAAGCAGAAGTTCAGCGGGATGAAGTCTCACGACTGTCACGTGCTGATGACGCAGATACTTTCCAGTTGCAATCCGTGGGATCATGGACGCGCACGTCCGTGAAATGCTATTTGGCCTATGCAACTTCTTGACGTCATCTCTCGGAAGTCGATTGGCGTGAGGCAACTCGAAGGCTACTGTGAAGAGATCGTGGTGATACTATGCGAGCTTGAGATGTACTTCCTACCGCATTCTTCGACGTTATGGTGCATCTACTGGTCCATATAGTGGAGGATATCATCCAACTCGGGCCGACGTTCTCGCACGGCATGATGCCGTTCGAAAGGATGAATGGTGTCATCAAAGGATACGTTCGCAACATGTCACGTCCGAAGGAAGCATAGCGAGGGCTTTTCGACCCGAAGAGTGCATCTCCCATCGCACGAATTATCTACGCATCGAGAACCCGTTGGTCCGCCCGTCAACGGGCACCTCGGCAGGCTCGCTGGATGGGGTCACCGTGAGGGTCGCCGCGAAATGCATGTCGACTTCGAGGGTCGACTTCGCCGACTTTGAAAGAGCAAACCTAGTCGGCGCTACAACACATAGACGTGGTCGATCCTTGGGTGGTAGAGCACAAAACCTTTATTAAAAAGGCGTACAATGACCGAGAGGCCAACGAGAGGACGGACGGAGATACACTCAAAGAGCACAACTCATGTTTCACGCGTTGGTTCAAGCGGAAGCTTCATCGTACCCTTTACATGAGGATTCTTCCGCCGAAGAACAACTCATATTCGCCTTGTCACAGGCCGAGCACAACGATGACCTATGAGGCGTCACGATATCAACGACTACACATTCTACACCGAGGCCAAGGACATGAAGAGCGATGGTTATCAGAACTTCGGTGTAACGATTGAATCCTACACCGGTAACGACAAGGACAAATACTACGGAAGGATCGAGGAGATCTGGGAGCTGAGCTACGCTGGAGAGAAGGTCCCGATGTTCCGTGTCAGATGGGCCAAGAACGTCATAAAAGAAGACCGGTATTTCACCACCATGGTTATACGAAGCCAAATCAAGACATGGGCGCATAAGCGTCACCGCGAAAAATGAGCCATGGGTACTGGCTTCCCAAGTGGACCAATGCTTCTTCATTACCGACCCGCCAAAGCCAGTCGTGTTGTCGTGAGGAGAGGCAAAAGGAAGATCATCGGAATGGATGGAGTAGCCAATGAGCAAGACTTCGACAAGTACGGCGACCCGAGGATCGAACATGGCGATGATGAAGTAGCAGCATACACCACAAGAAGAAGCAGGACCACCCTACCTAAAGGACGTCCGTTCCACAGAAGAACTCCATTTGCGAAAAAGAAGGGCAAGAAGATTGTGAACAGATAGCTTGCTAAGATCGATTGTATCAAACAGCTTTTTAAATGCTACTGTCTTATAAAAAAAATATTACTGTTATTATTTAAACAAGTTTGAACATATTTAAACAAAAATAAGTATCAAACAGCTTTTTAAATGCTAAAAAAAATTTGTGGAGCCCACCTCGATCCCCTCCATCTCGATCGCTATCCCACCTCGCCAGATCCGGTCCCCTCGCCTTGAGCACCCCCAGATCCACCGGCCGCCTTGCATGACCCCGCACCCTCGATTCCCCTACTCAACCGCCGTCGCCGACTGCACCCAGCACCGTCTTATAAAAAAATAAGTATCAAACAGCTTTTAAATGCTACTGTCTTATAAAAAAATATTACTGTTATTATTTAAACAAGTTTGAACATATTTAAACATAAATAAGTATCAAACAGCTTTTTAAATGCTAAAAAATTTGTGGAGCACAGGAGTCGAACCCAGGACCTCCCGGTGTGAGAACTGGCTCTTGACCGGTCGAGCTAGTAGAGTGGGCTTGACATGGATAGGTTACAGTAGTACATAACCTTTTGGCTCGAGTTGAAATAAAAAAAATACTAATGGCGCACCACGGTGAGGTGCGCCATTAGTGGGAGACATGCTAATGGCGCACCACGGTGAGGTGCGCCATTAGTATTGTGCCGATCCCCTGCCCTCTCCCTTCGCCTCGATCCCCCTTCCTCTCCCCGCCAGTTCCCTCTCCTCTCGATCCACCGCCACGCTGCCGCGACCTGACCCTCGCCCTCTCCCTCCCTCGCCTCTCCTCGCCTTCCCTCTCCTCGCCCGCCTCCCTCGGCGCCACCGTCCCGCCACCTCGGCCTTGCGCCCAGCCGCGCCTCGGCCTTAACCCGCCCGCCCAGCGCCGCCTCGACGCGACCCGCCGCCAGACGCCGCCCGACTCCGCCTCGGCGCTGCCCGCCGCCCAGCGCCGCCTCGACCCGCCCAGCGCCGCTGCCCCACCTCGACCCGCCACGACCACCGTCGCGGAGCACCACCACTCCGTGAGCTCCCCTCCTCCTCCCTCCTCCCTCCCTCCTCTCATTTTCTTGTTAACAGAGCAGAAGCTTCCTTTTTCTTATATTGGATGAGCAGAAGGGTTTTTCATCGGATAAGAATTAGTATTCCTAGTTACTACAACATCTTAAGTCTAGTCTTGTGCGAAAATGTGGTGATAAAGCAAGCATGATCTCCAAAAGTCAGTTTTAGACAGAATGTCCATACTACCAACCTAGTTGAAGGATATTATCCATGCCTGTGTTCCCAAAAATGGTACCAAAAGATCATGGTCTTAAGCAATGATGGCATCAATTTAAGTTCAGAGCAATGAAGTGTGCATAACTTTATTGTGTCAAAGATGCTTTCAGGAAGATTTTCTTTTCTTTTTGATGAAATGAAGTTGAATCTTGATTTCATTGATGAAACCAACTCACTAAAATTGAAAGCAAAAACCATACAGATCGCCACTATTTAGAAAAGCAGGAAAATATCAAGTGGTTTTAAATTTGGACTCTTTTGCATTATTTGGTTTTGGCTGATAAGTATTTTATCTGTTGTTTTTCCAGATAATCTGGTGAAGTTTTTGGAGATTCATGATTGAAGGGGATCAACGGTGTTCCTGACATTGAAGAGTGCTCTTTTGTCCAATCAACCGTAATGAGCTGCCATTCTTTGCCTCCAAGGTGATTTCCTTTCAATAAATAAATCCTATTGTTCCAAAGTGTAGGCTGCTCTTTTGAGTTAAATCGTGTGGCCTGTCACAGTGCCTGGCAAGACGTTCTTGTTGATTCGTAAATTTTTGGTTGGTTAGTTTGTAGACAGACTTATGGTTGATTAGTAAGTTTATGGAGTTATTCTTGTCCTAGATGGTCGATGTGTCCCATGTGTCGGTGATCGAATTGACTGGTATAAATGATGCATAGATTATGCTCTCTTTTCCCCACTTAATCTAAGCCCATTTTCAAAGCACGGGAGATATCTTTGGTGCGCTTACTACCAGTTTCATTGCTAGGAGGAAGATAGCATCGAAGTTCACCGAGTTACGTGGTAAGAGCAAGAAGTGTTTCGGATGTGGGGATTGTAGCTGAATTTTATTTTGCGATTGTTGTGCAATTTGTATCCACTTTTTGTCACACTTGTGATATGAGAACTGAGATAAACCTTGGAGACTATCTTTGAAGCTTGCAGAGGGGTAGTTCGACTAGATTCAGACTTACATGAACCAAGGACGGGCTATGGAAATTGATTACCGTGTGTATGATATGATGAGTTCTTACCATGCCTAGGAAGCTAGTAATCACATTAGATCTTTCGCCTAAATAGATGAAGATTTTGTCTTTGTAGAATGTATGCTAATTGCTGGTTTGGTCGTTGCTAATGCCTAAAGAAACCGACAATTTAATTCTTGAGCCTGAAGTGTTAATGTTGTCATTAAGTAGACAAGAAAGCATCGGCTACAATCTTTGAAAATGAGCGTCCATGCATATCCGACTGCCATTTTTTAGGATAATGGCAGACTAATTCATGTTTTCAAATATCTTGTCTGATTTAGTTTTCACCATATTTCTTATATTGATTTAGTTTTGATGATCAATGGCAGAGATACATGGCGACCCAAGTTATATCTATTTTCTCATATTTGTAGAGAAGATTTTCACACGTGTAAAAGTTTTTTTTTTCAAATATATTTGTGGTGCAGAATGAAGATATGCCAAACTCCTCAACAGTTGGTTAGTCTCATTAGGGTAAAATAATAGGATACTTTGTTAAATTAGAAGTCATCAACATGCTGCTGATCAATTGCTGCTTTATCCTGTATGATGTATGTGATGCTGCTGATGTATGGTTTTTTTATCAAGAGGCCAAACATTCATCTAGTTTTGCTATGAACTGCTGCTAATGTATGATGTAGTTGCTTCACCTGCTATCTTGCTTACGATTCTGCACTATGCCGTTTAAGAGTTTTTAGATGAATGTCTATAGTGCTTTTTCTTCTCTGCTAACTCCGCTCGAGTTGTTGTTGTGATAACGGCATGTTTGAAGTACAATTGTTACCAATGTGGGCTTGTGGAATCCCATGACAAAAGTCTTGAGTTGGGTTGATACAATTGTCAAGGGGTAGTCTCATTGTGATCTTCTGAAATGACCCATTGGCGACTTCATTACGCTGATAATGATTTTGCAGGTACGCCGAGAGGCCCTTGAGTTTGCCGGAATGTCGATTAACTTCCGTTCCGGCAAATTCGAGTACTCCATATGTCCTATTTTCAGCAAAGGTCATGCTGAAATTTTCCGTGAATTTTAGCATGACTTTGCTAAAAATAGGACATATGGGGTACTTGTGACTAATGCATGGGCCGGGTATCTTAGTAGTTAATTAAGTAGGATCAACTGCCCGGCGCATTTGTGACTAATGCATGGCTTTTAGGGTGCCTCGGTGTCGATAAAACCGAAATGATGAAAGCTTAGGCTTTTAGGGTGCCTCGGCGTCGAAAAACCCTCAATGATAAAAGCTTAGATTTTAGGATGCCTCGGTGTCGACAAACCCTAAATGATGAGACCATGATCTTGTTCCTTGACAATAACCAACTTTTGACCAAACTTTGTTTCTATTTAGAGAGAAACATGGCCCACAACGATGAGGCCGGGGTTAGGCGGCAAGGCATTCAGGGAGCTGTCCCAGGAGATGGAGGAACAACCTCACTTGTATGAGGCCGCCGCCTTCCCCACCGATCCCGAGACCAGCGATGGTACCGCCGAGGATGACCCCACCGATGCCACCACCGATGGTGCCGCCGAGGATGCCACCATCGATGATGGCGGCGCATTTAGATGGCAGCCAACCGAAGAGGCAGCGGAAGGACCGGCGCCCGATCGTGCTCCGCACCCTCAAGGAGGAAGTTCTCAAGTGGACTCAATGGGAATCCAACGGGCGCCCGAACGAATAGTCAAGGGTACTCCCTTCAGCTCGGGTGCATTCTCCGAGCACCGTCTCGATCAACACCGAGAACACGAGGCATCGACCAAGGGAATTTCGCAACCTCCTCTTCACGAAGCTGCACGAGCGATACAAGTTCCCGCTGAATTTGAAAACACAAGCCTCAAAGGGAATAAAGTGAACAATGCCGCCCTCACGAAGATGAGCAAGGCCCTGTCTACTTGGAAAAGCAATGTGAAGAGAATGATCGAGAAAGGTGAGAGTTATCGAGAAGATCAAGGAGAAAAATCCCCGATCACGAAGATGACTACAAGCGACTTCAAGATCAATTGCTCGAGCACCGCATAAGCTCCCAATCAAGTGAGTGGGGAAACAAATGCGGAGCTGAACATAGGGGAACACACACTCGGTCCCGGCGGTTACTGAGTGGTGGAGCCTATATGGGACAAGGAGGAGGCGGAGCGTGCCGAGCAAGGCCTACCGCCTCTTCGATACATACGGTGACAAGCGGACCGGGAACTTTATGGGGCCCGGTACAAGAAGGACCCGAAAACAAAGGGGAGCTTACCACGGATCCGAAGACCAGGCAGCTTGACATTACAGTAAGGAATACACCCAGCGTAATTAGCTCCATATGGTTGCATTCTAATTAATGAAGCCGAGTTTCTAAATGGTTCACATTCCTTCCGCAGGCGACTGAAAGCAGTAGCGCGGGGTCGACTCAGAGCAACCCTTGGGACACCACTCTAAATAGGGGTTGAATGTAATGAAGAACAAGGATAAGCTCGATGAAGCCGACGTCGGTGGTCGTGTGGCCGGCAAAGGCTTGTCGACAAAATGGGGGTCATACTATACCGTTGGTGTGCGGAAGGAGAAAAAGACCAGCTCGGAAAGCCAGGCGCGAGAGGTTCAAGAACTCAAGGCACAGGTGGCGCGGATTCCGGAGATTGTCCAACAGCAAGTGGAACAACGACTCGGAGCGACGATCACCGCCCTTGTGCCTACCTTGATCTCGGGGTTGAGTGCGTGGATTGCGGGCGCCAACAGGGCCGCCCGATTCCTAGCTTCACGGCCAGCAACTCGCATAATGCGATGGCGGGGCCATTGGTGCCTCCGGCGGAGGCGGCATTAGTGTCTCCGACGCCGCACGGAGCTTAATGCACCGGTGTACGCCGGCAGGCACCTCTGCAACAAGCGGACCCTCCGTCAATCGCACGCCCGCCGTTGGCGGTGCCTCTACATTAGCCGAGCTGGGCGCCATCATCACGGTAACTAATTAAGCCTCTCTCGCCGAGGACTTCATCTCCTTGCCTTTGGTGGGCATCCTCGACGCCCTACATGTTTTCGCAGGGCGCCGCCGACGTTCCGTGCACTCTCCTCCACTACGTGAACAACGAGTTGGTCGATGTCGCCAAGGGCAAAATCGTTCAACCGGGCAACCTTGTTCCATGGTACCCGGATGCCACCCAACTTGTTTAGGGTTCAACTGGTTCGGTGCTGCCAGGCTGCAACGACTTGTTACCTCGAATCGACCCGTCCGGGTCCGACGATGATGACGTGATGACCCTCGGCGCTTTGCTGAGCTGGCCCTGCTTTGGCCGAAGAGCCAGATTCGTTTGGGGGCGGGGACACCACCCCAAAGACAACACCGCCCGATCGTGCCGGGCGCCAAGTCGGCCCCATGGCAAGACCGCCGTAACGGTGCGGACATCCCTATGCCACTGGATCCAAACATGCATATGGCACAGGATCGTAACGACGGCATTTACGACGACTATGATACATTTGGCAACGTCGATCGGTACTTTGCCGAGCATGGGTACAATGGCGACTTCATGGGGCCTCCTTCTCAAGAACCAAACCCAACAAAAGACGTGTGCGATCTAGCTCGTGCAGCGGAGAAGCCAAGTTACAGCGGTAGCCGTCGGCGTTCAGCTCTCGGAGACGCCTCCGGCTGCCGACTTCACCGAGCCTCGGATAGGCGAGGTGCGAAATATTATCAGCCCCAACACACTCAAGAAGGCGGTGCGTGAGCAAAACTCGGTCCCATTACACGAGAAGAAGAAGGCACGCAAAAGAAAGACTAAGAAGGGTGCGAGCCAGCCGGCACCGAGTATGATCCGTGCTCAGGACGGGCCACCTTCACCGCAGGATATCTCGAGGATGGTGCGTGTGGCGGGTAGGGCGATGCTACCGACAAATATGCTCAATGCTGCAACCGGTGCTATGTGGAGTCTGCATGACAGTGTTCTTTCTTTGGAGAAGCTGCGTCTCAGGGGGAAGGATGTGGCATACCCGGTTTTCGCGGCCAAGGTGCCAGAGGGCAAGGGCTTTGTGGATAAATCCATCGGGCGTACGATCGTCCTGCGTTTTGATGACATCCACGCTATGTTGAACCTTTATCCGCTGCACTACACCTTCGTTCGGCTATTTTCGCTGAGTATGGAGATGCGGATCATTCGTGACAAGACCCCGGACATCGCGATAGTCGACCCCTTCTACATGCGTGCCAAGTTCTTGGGCAGCGCTTAGGGACCGCAAGTCGCGAGTTCTTACCTCGAAGGCATCATTCGGCAAACCAAGATAAGGATAACTTCCTCGTGCCTTACTTTCCCGAGTAAGTCCTCCCTCAACCGCCCGTAACATATGAATTCTTACATTTCGATCGTTTTCTTTTAACATTCCGTGTTTTCTCCGGTGACACACGTTGCACGCTCATCCTCCTAAGCCCCAAATATTCCATGGCCACGTATTTCGACCGGACCGTCGATCGAGCGTAGACTACACAAATGTCAAGAAGGTTCTTGATGATGTTCTCCCTGCCACGCCAAATCTGGAGGCACCTTCACCAGGCCTATTCGTAAGCACGGCAAGCACGTGTTCTCCCACAATACGACGTTCGCTGCGTCAAGCAGCCGCTGGGCGGTCGAAGGGTGCCTACTACGCCATCCATCACATGCGGGCGATCGACGGGACCATCATCAACTTCGCTACCGAGTAAACTCCAAGATTGGGCCGCGGCGTGTCGGCAATCCAGGACGCGGACCTCCGACAAGAATTCTTTCGCATCCGGTCGGAGTTTGCGGAAATCATCCATCAAGATGTCGCCGTACCTCGGGCAGTTCTACCTCGAAATCAACCGTCCAACGGTGACATCGACACAATGCTACAAATGCAGGATGACAACGCCTGCTCATCATGACTCCCACGATAGACGGCGGCTTCATCCACGCTCCGGTCCCTTGAGTCGAGTTGTCTAGTTCTGAAACATCGATTGGCTCATGTTGTAATTAAACTTTAATGAACTTGTAGTATGTCTCTTTGGTTTCGAGAGTCATTCAACTTAGATGTAATCGATGCTATTAATGTCTTGCTTTTCTCTTCTGATCGTTACATTGCATACTTATATATTGCTTATGTATTATGCGTGAATTGGTACTAACGTTTCGTTTGGCTAGTGCATAGCGATGCCGACGTATGTCGTGTACAAGGGTAAGGTTCGGAGTGTACGATGGTGGGAGGAGTGTCGGAGACAGGTTCAGCGATTCAGCGGTACTATGATTACAAAGGGTACACCACTAGGCCGAGGCCAAATCTAGATACGCCCGCTATCTAGCGGGAGAGGGAGGAGCGTTGGAGGAACCGGATGAAGACGAAGTTTCATCGTGATGATGCTCATCGTGATGACCGCAGCTCTCTTCTATGTGATGGTAGTTTAGATGATCGATATCGACTTGTAATGTGAAGACAAACTCGCTACTCGCGGTCTCGAGACTTGTAATATAATGTTCTATCTTTGTTCGGTCTTTTCAATTCGGAGACTAATATGATGAATTGTATTCAAAGACTAATCTTCTATTGTATGTCGATGAATCTATTGTTGATGTGTGCTGTCTATATTTTGTCAAATTATACATTTTGTAACTTTGTGCAAAAACAGAAAATAAAAAATAAAAAACCCTAATATTCATACTAATGGCGCATCACATGATAAGGCGCCATTAGTATGACAAAGCATACTAATGGCGCATCACTTGTCGATGCGCCATTAGTATGCCATGGTTACTAATGGCGCATCATTGGGTAGTGCGCCATTAGTATCTGTGATTACTAATGGCGCATCCGAGGTGGTGCGCCATTAGTATGCCAAAGCACCTGGTATACATGCCCACAGGAGGCATACTAATGGCGCATCAAGATATATACTAATGGCGCACCAGGTGGTGCGCCATTAGTATACTCAGATACTAATGGTGCACCACCTGGTGCGCCATTAGTAAAAATTACTAATGGCGTGCTATTAATGGCGCACCACAGATGCGCCATTAATAGCCAAATTAGGTGCGCCATTAGTAGTGGTTTTTCTAGTAGTGATTTCTTGTTGGTGCAACCGAAGATAATGTCATCCACATAGATTTGGAACACAAACAGTTCACCATCATATGTCTTCGTGAAGAGAGTGGGATCTAGAGAACCAGGTTTGAATCCTTTGCTCTTCAGGAAGTCTTTGAGTGTGTCATACCAAGCACGAGGGGCTTGTTTGAGGCCATCTGATTGCCTTGTTGAGCTTGTATACCATATCAGGATGTTTTGGGTCTTCAAAGCCAGGTGGTTGCGCAACATATACTTCTTCTTCAATCTTTCCATTGAGAAAGGCACTCTTCACCTCCATTTGATACAGAAGGATGTTATGATGATTTGCGTAAGCTAGCAGTATCCGAATGGCTTCAAGCCTAGCCACTGGAGAAAATGTTTCATCGAAGTCAATTCCTTCAATTTGTGTGTATCCTTGAGCAACGAGTCGAGCCTTGTTCCCGATTACTTGACCATGCTTGTCTTGTTTGTTGCGATATATCCATTTTGTGCCTATGTTGTGCTTGCGAGGATCAGGACGCTTGACAAGTTCCCATACATTGTTCAGTTCAATCTGTTGAAGCTCCTCTTGCATAGCTTGAATCCATTCAGGTTCCACAAAGGCTTCAGCAACTTTCTTGGGTTCAGAGATTGAGACAAATGCAAAGTGCCCACAGAAATTTGCTAGCTGTGTTGCTCTTGAACGAGTGAGTGGACCAGGTGCATTGATGCTATCAATTATCTTTTCAATTTGTACTTCATTTGCAACACGAGGATGAACTGGACGAAGATTTTGCTCCTACGGATCATTGTCATTATTTGGAGGATTGTCTTCAGGCTGAGCAATATGTTCAGATTGATCAGGTGCAGAAATGATAAGTTCCTCTTCAGGCTGGGCCTCTGATGGTATGATCTCTCATGTTCCCATTAGCTTGATTGATTCACTGGCAGGTACACCATCTAGCACATTTGGCATATGCTCTCTTTGTGAGCCGTTAGTTTCATCGAACCGCACATCCACAGTTTCAACCACTTTGTAGTGAAAGAGGTTGAATACTCTGTAGGAGTGCGAGTCCTTTCCATAACCAAGCATAAAACCCTCATGTGCTTTCGGTGCAAATTTTCAAGTGTGATGTGCATCCTTGATCCAGCACCTAGCACCAAATACCCTGAAGTAGCTTATGTTTGGCTTCTTACCAGTTAGGAGCTCGTAGGATGTTTTCTTCAGAAGCTTGTGAAGATAAACATGGTTGATGACATGACATGCAGTATCAATGGCTTCAGGCCAGAATTTTCTTGGAGTCTTGTATAAGTCAAGCATCGTCCGAGCCATCTCAATAAGGGTTCTGTTCTTGTGCTCCACGATGCCATTCCGCTGAGGTGTGTAAGGAGCAGAAAACTCATGAGTGATGCCTAAGGTGTCAAGATAAATGTCGAGGCCTGTGTTCTTGAATTATGTGCTGTTGTCACTCCTAATGTGCTTGATCTTGATGCCATAGTTGTTCATGGCGCGGTTGGCGAAGCGTCTGAAGACATCCTGCACTTCAGTCTTGAAGAGAATTATGTGCACCCAAGTGTATCTTGAATAATCATCAACAATAATGAAACCATAGAGACAAGCAGTAGCAGTGAGAGTAGAGTAGTGAGTGGGACCAAACAAGTCCATGTGGAGCAACTCAAAAGGTCGAGATGTAGTCATGATTGTCTTTGAGGGATGCTTAGCCCTTGTCATCTTCCCAGCTTCACAAGCACCACATAGATGATCTTTCTTGTACTTGACGTCTTCGGTGCCTATGACGTGCTTCTTCTTGGCGAGAGTGTGTAGGTTCCTCATGCCAGCATGCCCTAGCCTCCGTTGCCAGAGACAACACTCTAAAGATTTTGCTAGAAGACATACGGCCATCTGTGGTCCTGCTGAGAAATCTACCATGTACAGATCATCTTTCCTGTACCCTTCGAAGACTAGAGACTTGTCAGATTCCATTAGTACAAGGCAACGATATTTTCCAAATAGCACAATCATGTTTAAGTCACAAAGCATTGAGACAGACATTAAGTTGAAACCAAGGGATTCAACAAGCATCACTTTGTCCATGTGCTGATCCCTTGAGATTGCAACTCTACCTAGGCCCAATACCTTGCTTTTACCAGTGTCAGTGAATGTGATGTGACTTTTATCACATGGACGTAAGGTTGAGTTCATGAGAAGGATTCGACCACCACTCATGTGGTTAGTGCATCCGCTGTCCATAATCCATTCTGAAGCACGAGGTGTCGTACCCTACAGTGCAGTTAGGAGGATAGGCTTCACAAAGAGTATTGTGAAGCATAAACATTTGACGCACAAGAGGATTATTAATGCTCAGATTAATGTTAGGACTGATAGTATGACTGGCAAGCGATTCAGGAACGAAATACATAGTAAGACCATTTGGGCATTTTATCTTGCGTCCCATAATGTGTTTTAGGTCCCCAGAAATAGCATCGGACGCCTTTGATTTCCTACCGAGACCTTTCCCTTCAAACGAAAGTTAATTCTTCTTAACCACCCACATCTTCAGGGGTGGCTTAGAAGCAATGAGTCTAAGTGCAGCATCTAAGAACTTCGGCTTTGGAGCCCTAGCAAATAGCCTTGCAGGAGAGGAACAATACTCATATAAATAAGCAGAAAAGTTCTTAGTTCTATGAACATAGCGATTTCAAGACACACGCTCATATTCATGAGTCTGAGTATGGTTTCCCTGCAAAACATTGGCATTAGGGTGACTCAGGTGAGTCCTGTATCTGTATGAAGCCTTTGGGCCATATGAAGCCATAGGTCCGGGGTTTGTCTTCTTCCTTGGTGGTGTCATGACGACATTCACAGGAAGATTCTCAATACACTGTTTAGGTACCCAGATCTTCTTCATAGGTGGTCCATTCCTTGAGTTAGTACCAATATACCTGCCAAACACTTCACCATTCTGATTCTTAAACAGTTTATAGTTTGCATCAAAGGATTCATCAATGATAATAGGGCTAGCACAAGTGAAACCAGATAAGGTGGATGGATCTACTGAAGATTCCTTTGCAGCAACCCATGTGGTTTTGGGGTACTGCTCAGGCTTCCAGTAAGACCCATCAACATTCATTTTCCTCTCGAACCCAATACCCTCTTTTCTAGGGTTTCGATTCAGAATCTGCTTTTTGAGGACATCACATAATGTCTGATGCCCTTTGAGGCTTTTGTACATGCCTGTCATGTACAGTTCCTTCAGCTCTGCATCATCAGTAATAGTAGTGGTATCCTCAACAGAGGGGTTAGTTACCACATCTTGATTGAAGATATTGCAACAGAGGCGATAGTAGAACATCCGACCATGAAACAGCGTTATCACGCTCAATGCATTTTAAACATGGTGGTTCAAATCATACGAGGCGGGACTGATGCATTGGCCTTGAAGTGACTTCGTTCTCCTTTTGAAGATCTTCATGATCCGATCTCAATTTCTCAAGTTCTGCTTCCTTTGAAGATAATCGTGGAAAGCTTTTCATGAGATGTTGAGAGGGTTTCATGACGACCTTCAAGTTCCTGGTACTTAACATGAAGATTTTTTATGTCTTCAATTAAGGACTGAGTCTTAGTCATTTCCGCGTCCAACAGGTCATCGCTTTTACAGTTTTTGAATATGTTCCATAGCTTTTTGTTGTTCAGTTGCAATTTTAGCAAGTTTTTTGTAGCTAGGTTTGGATTCACAGTCAGAGTCATCTTCACTTGATGTTTGAAAGTAAGCATCGCGTGAGTTTACCTAGGCACCACGTGCCATGAAGCAGTAAGTGGGAGCGGAGTCGTCCTTGTCGCTGGCATCAACATTGGTGATGCAAGCATTGTCTTCAGTGTTGAAGATGGATTTGGCAACGTAGGCTGAAGCAAAAGCCAGACTTGCAACACAAGAGTCAGACTCCTCCTCAGATTCCACCACTTCTGCCTCCTCAGAAGCAGAATCCTCCTTTGAATCCATTTCCTTGCCAACAAAAGCACGAGCCTTGCCAGGCGAACTTTTCTTGTGTGATCAAGACTTGGAAGTTGACTTGGAAGAAGATTTTGAGTATTTCTTCTTCTTGTTGTCATCAGAATCATATTCCTTGCTTTTCTTCTTTTTCTTCTCATTGTCACACTGTGGACACTCAGATATGTAGTGACCAGGTTTCTTGCACTTGTGACAGGTTCTCTTCTTGTGGTCATTGGAAGAAGCTTCATAATTTCTTGAACTGGATCATGAAGAATTTCTGAAGACTTTCTTCTTAGTGAACTTCTGGAACTTCTTCACAAGCATAGCAAGCTCCTTTCCAAGGTCTTGACTTCACGGAACTGCAATGATTCTTCTTGGATGAGGAAACAACCTTTGCCTTCAAAGCGCGAGTTCGGCCATAGTTGGGACCATAAATATCTCTTTTCTCGAGATATTTGGAACTCATGTGTGTTAAGCCTCTCAAGTATGTCAGATGGATCGAGTGTCTTGAAGTCAGGGCGTTCTTGAATCATAAGAGCTAGAGTGTCAAATGAGCTGTCAAGAGATCCCAGAAGCGTCTTGACAATTTCATGCTTGGTGATCTCAGTGGCACCGAGAGCCTGAAGCTCGTTTGTGATGTTAGTGAGACGATCGAACGTGAGCTAGACATTTTCATTATCATTTCTTTTGAAGCGGTTGAAGAGGTTGCGTAGGACACTGAATCTTTGATCTCTCTGAGTTGAAACACCTTCATTGACTTTGGAGAGCCGGTCCAGACTAACCGGCGTTTCCAAAGCACTCACATGGCCATATTGCCCTTTGGTCAGATGACCACAGATGATGTTCTTCGCACTAGAATCGAGTTGAATGAACTTCTTGACATCAGCAGCGGTGACGCCTTCACCAGTCTTGGGAACGCTGTTTTTGACGACATACCACAGATCGACATCAATGGCTTCAAGATGCATACGCATCTTATTCTTCGATAAGGGATATTCGGTGCCATCGAAGATAGGGCACGCAGCGATGGAGACTTCGATTATCCTGCGATCGACATAGCTAAACTCCGGTGGTTAAACCGAATCACAGAACAAGGGAGTACCTTGCTCTGATACCAATTGAAAGTGCTAGTTATCGACTAGGGGGGGTGAATAGGCGATTTTTATGAAAGTCTTCAAAACATGAAAGTTTCGAAGACAGACATGAAAACTGGACCTATAAACATGCAGCGGAAGATGAACTACACTAGACATGCCATAGTCAGACAAGTATGAAACTAAAGCATGATGACAGATAGCAGCTAGGTAGTAGGATCAGGATCGAAGATAGTACGAAGCAAATCAGAACAAGTAGTCACACAGTGAAGTCAAACAGGCATAGCAATCAGGCAATGACTTCACAAGGATGAACTGTAAGTAAGGGAGAGTAAGAGATAGAACCAGTGTGTTGTGAAGAGAAGGATTTGTTCGACCAGTTGAAGTTGCTGTGACAACTGTACGTCTGGTTAGGGAGGCTGAGATTGAACTCATAAGACCGTGTCTTCACCTTATTCCCCTTGAGCTAAGGACACACAGTCCTCGCTCAATCACTCTGGTAAGTCTTCAAGGTAGACTTCCAAACCTTCACAGACTTCGTTCACTTTGGCAATCCACAATTACTCTTGGATGCTCGAGCAGCGACGCCTAACCGGTGGAGGATTCCACAGTCCTCAAGTGTAACAAGTCTTGAGATCACGCAGACGGAAAGACTTGATGATGCCAAACACTCTTTGGGCTCTGGGTGTTTTGGGCTTTGTCCTCACAAGGATTTCTCTCTCAAACTCTTCGGAGGTGGGTTGCTCTCAACGTCAAAAGCCGTGCACTAACTCTGAGCAGCCACCAATTTATGGTGTAGGGGGTGCGCTATTTATAGCCACTGGGCAACCCGACCTGATTTGTCCGAAATGACCCTGGGTCACTAAGGAACTGACACGTGTCACAACGGTCAGATTTCAAACACACGCGACAGCTTGACTTGGGCTACAAGTAAAGCTGACTTATCCGACTCTGGATTAGATTTGATCTCATTGTCTTCGCCTCGAAGACATAGGATTTTGGTTGAGTATCACTTCAGTCACTCTGACTTTGTTCACTTGGACCTCACTTAACAGTGTGATGGTTCCTATGACTCAACAAAGAAGAAAAGAAACAACGAAACTACTAAGTCTTCGCGCTCCATAGTCTTCACTCAATGTCTTCTTCTGTCATAGTCTTCAATGTGCATATCTTCACGTACCACCATTGTCTTCAATGTCTTCGTACATTTTTAGGGGTCATCTCCGGTAGGTAAACCGAATCAAGGAGGGACTACTACCTGTGTTATCCTGCAATTCTCACAAACACATTAGTCCCTCAACCACGTTTGTCGTCAATACTCCAAAACCAAACTAGGGGTGGCACTAGATGCACTTACACCTCATCAAGTTCTACTTTCCTCCCACTCACTTCTTTCGAGAGAAACTACTTCTCTAGAAAGCATCCATTCTTAGCAACAAATATCTTGCCTTCGAATATGTGATAGAAGGTGTACCCAACAGTTTCTTTTGGGTATCCTAAGAAGACACACTTCTCCGATTTGGCTTCGAGCTTATCAGGCTGAAGCTTTTTCACATAAGCATCGCAACCCCAAACTTTGAGAAACGACAACTTAGGTTTCTTGCCAAACCATAGTTCATATGATGTCGTCTCAACGGATTTAGATGGTGCCCTGTTTATCGTGAATGCAACTGTCTCTAATGCATAACCCCGAAACGATAGTGGTAAATCGGTAAGAGACATCATAGATCGCACCATATCTAATAAAGTACTGTTACGACACACCATTACACTGTGGTGTTCCAGGTGGCATGAGTTGCGAAACTATTCCACATTGTTTCAAATGAAGACCAAACTCGTAACTCAAATATTTGCCACCGCGATCAAATCGTAGAAACTTTATTTTCTTGTTACGATGATTTTCCACTTCACTCTGAAATTCTTTGAACTTTTCAAATGTTTCAGACTTATGTTTCATTAAGTAGATATACCCATATCTGCTCAAATCATCTATGAAGGTCAGAAAATAACGATACCCGCCGCGAGCCTCAACACTCATCGGACCGCATACATCGGTATGTATTATTTCCAATAAGTTAGTGGCTCGCTCCATTGTTCCGGAGAACGAAGTCTTAGTCATCTTGCCCATGAGGCATGGTTCGCAAGCATCAAGTGATTCTTAATCAAGTGATTCCAAAAGCCCATCTGCCAGGAGTTTCTTCATGCGCTTTACACCAATATGACCTAGACGACAGTGCCACAAATAAGTTGCACTATCATTATTAAATTTGCATCTTTTGGCATCAATATTATGAATATGTGTATCACTACGATCGAGATTCAACAAAAATAGACCACTCATCAAGGGTGCATGACCATAAAAGATATTATTGATATAAATAGAACAACCATTATTCTCTGATTTAAATGAATAACCGTCTCGCATCAAACAAGATCCAGATATAATGTTCATGCTCAACGCTGGCACCAAATAACAATTATTCAGGTCTAAAACTAATCCCGAAGATAGATGTAGAGGTAGCGTGCCGAAGGCGATCACATCGACCTTGGAAGCATTTCCGACGCACATCGTCACCTTGTCCCTAGCCAATCTTTGTTTAATCCGTAGCCCCTATTTCAAGTTGCAAATATGAGCAACAGAAGTAGTATCAAATACCCAGGCGCTACTACGAGCATTGTTAAGGTGCACATCAATAACATGTATATCAAATATACCTTTCACTTTGCCATCCTTCTTATCCGCCAAATACTTGGGGCAGTTCCGCTTCTAGTGACCAGTCCCTTTGCAATAGAAGCACTCAGTTTCAGGCTTAGGTCCATACTTGGGCTTCTTCCCTTGAGTAGCAACTTTCTTGCTATTCTTATTGAAGTTCCCCTTCTTCCCTTTTCCCTTTTTATTGAAACTAGTGGTCTTGTTAACCATAAACACTTGACGCTCCTTCTAGATTTCTACCTCCGCAGCCTTGAGCGTTGCGAAGAGCTCGGGAATCGTCTTGTTCATTCATTGCATATTATAGTTCATCACGAAGCCTTTATAGCTTGGTGGTAGTGATTGAAGAACTCTGTCAATGACACTATCATCAGGAAGATTAACTCCCAGCTGAGTCAAGTGGTTATGGTACCCAGACATTCTGAGTATATTTTCACTGACAGAATTATTCTCCTCCATCTTGCAGCTATAGAATTTGTTGGAGACTTCATATCTCTCAACTCGGCCATTTGCTTGAAATATTAACTTCAACTCCAGGAACATCTCATATGCTCCATGATGTTCAAAACATCTTTGAAGTCCCGATTCTAAGCCGTAAAGCATGGCACACTGAACTATCGAGTAGTCATCAGATTTAGCTTGCCAGACGTTCATAACGTCCGGAGTTGCTCTGCAAGAAGGCCTCGCACCTAGCGGTGCATCAAGCACATAATTCTTCTGTGCAACAATGAGGATAATCCTCAAGTTACGAACCCAGTCCTTGTAGTTGCTACCACCATCTTTCAAGTTAGCTTTCTCTGGGAATGCATTAAAATTCAAGGGGATGGTAGCATGGGCCATTGATTTACAACATAGATATGCAAAAAACTATAAGTCGTAATAAATTTAAGTTCAATTAATCATATTACCTAAGAACTCCCATTTAGATAGACATCCCTCGAGTCATCTAAATGATTACGTGATCCATATCAACTAAACTATGCCCGATCATCACGTGAGATGGAGTAGTTTTCAATGGTGAACATCTCTATGTTGATCATATCTACTATATGATTCACGTTCGACCTTTCGATCTTAGTGTTCCGAGGCCATGTCTGTACATGCTAGGCTCGTCAAGTGTAACCCAAGTATTCCGCCGTACTAAGCAAAATAAGATGCATAAAAGATAAGCATCACATGCAATCAAAATATGTGACTTGATATGGCCGTCATCATCTGGTGCCTTTGATCTCCGTCTCCAAAGCACCGTCATGACCTCCATCGTCACCGGCTTGACACCTTGATCTCTATCGTAGCATCGTTGTCGTCTCGCCTACTATTGCTTCTACGACTATCGCTAACGCATAGTGATAAAGTAAAGCAATTACATGGCGATTGCATTTCATACAATAAAGTGACAAGCCGACAACTTTTACAAAACACGATCATCTCATACAACAACGTATTTCTCATCATGTCTTGACCATATCACATCACAACATGCCCTGCAAAAACAAGTTAGACGTCCTCTACTTTGTTGTTGCAAGTTTTACGTGGCTGCTGTGGGCTTCTAGTAAGAACCGTTCTTACCTACGCAAGTTTGCTGTTTTAACCTTCAACAAGGACCGGCCGTAGTCAAATTTGATTCAACTAAAGTTTGAGAAACAGACACCCGCCAGCCACCTTTATGCAATACAAGTTGCATGTCTATCGGTGGAATCGGTCTCATCAATGTGGTCATGTAAGGTTGGTCCGGGCCGCTTCGTCCAACAATACCGCTAAATCAAAATAAGACATTGGTGGTAAGCAGTATGATTATGATCGCCCACAACTCTTTGTGTTCTACTCGTGCATATCATCTACGCATATACTTGGCTCGGATGGCACTGTTGGAGAACGTAGCATGCAATTTCAAAAAAAATTCTACGATCACGCAAGATCTATCTAGGAGGTGCATAGCAACGAGAGGGGGAGAGTGTGTCCACCAACCCTCGTAGACCAAAAGCGGAAGCATTAGCTTAACGCGGTTGATGTAGTCAGACGTATTCGCGATCCAACCGATCAAGCACCGGACGTACGACACCTCCGAGTTCTACACACGTTCAGCTCGATGGCACCCTCACACTCTTGATCCAGCAAAGTGTCGAGGGAGAGTTTCATCAGCACGAAGGCATGGTGACGATGATGGTGATGTGATCCGCGCAGGTTTTCGCCTAAGCACCACAGCAATATGACTGGAGGAGTAAACTATATATGGAGAGGGGCATCGCACACGGCTAGGAAAACAACTGTTGTTCTTTGGGGTGCCCCCTGCCCCAGTATATAAAGGAGGAGGCTAGGAGGCCGCCGGCCTAGGGGGCACACCATGGGGGGAAACCGAATAGGACTCCAAGTCCTATTTGGCCCCCTTCATTTCTTACGAAGGGGAAAGGGGAAGGGAGAGGGAGGAGGAGAAGTAAAGGGGGGCGCCGCCCCCTCCCCTAGTCCTATTCGGACTCCCTATGGGGGGCGCGCGTCCACCCCTTGTGGGCTGCCTCCTCTCTCCCCTATGGCCCATGTAGGCCCAATACTTCCACGGGGGGTCCGGTAACCCCTCGGTACTCCAAAAAATACCCGAACCACTCCGAAACCATTCCGGTGTCCGAATACCATCTTCCAATATATCAATCTTTACCTCTCGACCATTTCGAGACTCCTTGTCATGTCCGTGATCTCACCCGGGACTCCGAACAATCTTCGGTCACCAAAACACATAACTCATAATACAATTGTCATCGAACGTTAAGCGTGCGGACCCTACGGGTTCGAGAACTATGTAGACATGACTAAGGCATATCTCCGAACAATAACCAATAGCGGAACCTAGATGCTCATATTGGTTCCTACATATTCTACGAAGATCTTTATCGGTCAAATCGCTATGACAACATACGTCATTCCCTTTGTGCTCGGTATGTTACTTGCCCGAGATTCGATCGTCGGTATCCTCATACCTAGTTCAATCTCATTACCAGCAAGTCTCTTTAGTCGTTCCGTAATGCATATTCCCGTAACGAACTCATTAGTCACATTGCTTGCAAGGCTTATCGTGATGTGCATTACTGAGAGGGCCCAGAAATACCTCTCCGACACTCAGAGTGACAAATCCTAATCTCGATCTATGCAACCCAACAAACACCTTCGGAGACACCTCTAGATCATCTTTATAATCACCCAGTTATGTTGTGATGTTTGATAGCACACAAGGTGTTCCTCCGGTATTCAAGAGTTGCATAATCTCATAGTCAAAGGAATATGTATAAGTCATGAAGAAAGCTATATCAATAAAACTTAACGATCATTATGCTAAGCTAACGGATGGGTCTTGTCCATCACATCATTCTCCTAATGATGTGACCCCGTTCATCAAATGACAACACATGTCTATGGTCAGGAAACTTAACCATCTTTGATTAACGAGCTAGTCAAGTAGAGGCATACTAGGGACACTTTGTTTTGTCTATGTATTCACACATGTATCAAGTTTCCGGTTAATACAATTCTAGCATGAATAATAAACATTTATCATGACATAAGGAAATATAAATAACAACTTTATTATTGCCTCTAGGGCATATTTCCTTCAAACGTGGTAGTACATGTTGCACTGTTTTGAAGTGGCTGAAAACAAATACTTGAAGAACATGTGGCGTACAAGGCACATGTGGGCTCCAGCGTACTTTAAAAACAATTTCTTCCCATTCACAAGCACAACAGGCAGGTTTGAGGGTCCCAACTCATATTTCAAGACGCTGGTTCGTCCCCCTGATTTTTTTGGAGATTTGTGCGATAGTATGAAATGTGCCAGGAAACGATGCTCGACCGTGAGGACAATGCCGACTTCACTAGTGAAACGATGCTCTGCCACTATAGGCTAGCTTCAGTATACCAAAGCAAGAAACACAGAAAAACTTTGTCATGGGTTGAGTCTTTGTGTGATCTGATTTGTTACCTTTGTTTTATTTTTGTGATGTTGCAGGTACAATATTGAGCGCCAAGCTGCTAGTTACTACACACGTAACTTCTTTGGCAAGTTTCAGAAACAGGTGATTGCATCGACTGGCTTTATTATGAGCCAGGACAATGAGTATCAAGGGCAAGGTCTCCTGTTCAAGCTAACATATCAAGCTTCTATGTGAACCCAGAGCTATATTCTGTGCAAGTTGAGATGGATGAAGGGCTGTTTGAATGTAGCTGCCACAAATTTGAGATGAATGGCCTGATTTGTGCTCACATAATAAGGGTGACGGTGCACCTCAATGTGCAAGTTATGACACGACGATACTTGTTGATTAGGTGGTATGATGCAGGAATAACAAGCATGGGCAGAACTGGGCGATGCTGGATTTCTGGCACCCCTCGACAAACACACTAAAATACAACTCCTTGTGCAGAACAGTAACATGGCTTTCCTTGCATGTTGAATGATGATGCCTAAAAAATATTGGATGAAGCAGTAACGGTTCTTGAGCCTGCCATAGCAGTGGCGAGGAGAGGGGCACTGCCAGAACAGCAAGCAACGCAGTAGAGTGAACCCCCGATACCACCCACTGGCGCAACTGGAACAATGCATGATGACCTACCACAAATACAGAGCTCGGAGATAGTACAAAACCCGTCATGTGTGCCTAATAAGGGGCGACCAACTGAAAAAGAGAAGAGAAAGAAGACACTGGTAGAACAATGAGGGGATGAGCTGAAGAAGAAAGCGAAGCAACAAGAGAAGAAGACAGTGGCAGAAGCGAAGCCAAGACCTGGAAAAAAGACTATTCACTTCAAGTACGGCAAAGAATAAGGGCACAATGTGCAGACATGTGGACCCCCCCCAAGCTGTGGCAGAGGCGGTTGCAGCACCACCTAAATTCCAGTTTTGCCCTGAGGTGGGACATGCTGTACCATCTTGTGTGTACTTGAGATCGGTAATGACAAATGATCCAAAAAAACCAAGCAACACAACTCAACCTCTAGGAACAAAGAAAGCAGAGACAAACAGGGGAGTTCTTTCTCCTGATCAAAAACATTTATAAACTTATTTTTTAAGGTTCTATTTTAGTTTGAAACCATGAGAGACATATAAAGAGAGCTTCAGATTTTGTCTTTCTAGATAAACATGACCATACTACAAAAAATATTTCCTCTGTGTCATATTTCTGAACATGTTGTGAAAGAAAAAAGAAGCTTTGAGTTGTGAGATTGCTCTAGGGGAGCATATGATGAATGTACCGTGTGTTTCATGTTGCGCATCATGTTTCGAGTGCTTCAAAAAATCTATTGTATACTAGAAATGGTGGTAATTGTTATGGTTGGTTTCACTATTTCCGTGTGTTTCATGTTGCGACATCATGTTCCCAAGGGTGTGCCTGATACGTCCATTTTGCATCATGTTTTCCTACTGTTGTTATAATGTTTTGATGCATAATAATGCTTTAGGGAGTAATTCTAATGCCTTTTCTCTCATAATATGCAAGGTTTACACAAAGAGGAAGAATATCGGCACTGGAATTCGGACAAGAAAAAGCTACGTCAGAAACCTATTACGCACATCTCCAAATGAGCTGAAAATTTACAGAGAATTATTTTGGAATATATGAAAAATACTGGAGCAAATAACTACTGGAGGGGGGGGCACCTGGCGACCACAAGACACCAGGGTGCGCCAGGCCCCCCAGGCATGCCTTGGTGGGTTGTGGCCAGCCCAGCCCACCTCGGTATATAGGAAATTTTGACATAGAAAATAAATAAGGTGGGGACTTTCGAGATAGAGCGCCACCGTCTCGAGGAGGAACTTGGGCAGGATCGCTTTTGCCCTCCGGCGGAGCAATTCCATCGGAGGGGGAAATCGAAGCCATCGTCATCACCAACAACCCTCTCATCTTTCGGAGGCCATTCTCCATCAACATCTTCAACAACACCATCTCCTCTCAAACCCTAGTTCATCTCTTGTGTTCAATCTTTGTACCGGAACCTCAGATTGGTACCTGTGGGTGACTAGTAGTGTTGATTACATCTTGTAGTTGATTACTATATGGTTCATTTGGAGGAACAATATATATTCAGATCCATTATGCTATTTAATACCTCTCTGGTCTTGAGCATGAATATTACTTGTGAGTAGTTACTTTTGTTCTTGAGGTCACGGGAGAAGTCATGTTGCAAGTAATCATGTGAACTTGATATGTGTTTGATATTTTGATGATATGTATGTTGTGATTCCCTTAGTGGTGTCATGTGAACGTCGACTACATGGCACTTTACCATCTTTGAGCCTAATTTAATACATTGTGTAGTAGTTCGGTAGCATCACCTGCACTGGTATCCTCGGCACTTGCAACTGTTTTGGTAGTATCTGTGAGTCACGAGGACTCAACAATCTCAAAACCCGCAAGATCAAGACTATTTAAGCTTATGGGTAGGATGTGGTAATGAGGTGGAGTTGCAGCTTGCACTAAGAAAATATGGTGGCTAACATACGAGTACAAGAGTAAGATGAGAAACTACGCAATGGTCGTGAAGCTATAAGTGATCAAGAAGTGATCCTGAACTACTTACGTTCAAGCATACCCAAACTGTGTTCACTTCCCGGACTCCGCCGAAAAGAGACCATCATGGCTACACACGCGGTTGATTCATTTTAATTAAGTCAAGTGTCAAGTTCTCTACAACCGGATATTAACAAATTCCCATCTGCCACATAACCGCGGGCACGGCTCTCGAAAGTTTATACCCTGCAGGGGTGTCCCAACTTAGCCCATCACAAGCTCTCACGATCAACGAAGGATATTCCTTCTCCCGAAACAACCCGATCCGACTCGGAATCCCGGTTAGAAGACATTTCGGAAATGGTAAAACAAGTCCAGCAAGACCTCCCGATGCACCGACCTAGCCTGATAGGAGGTGCGCGGTCTCGTTCTCAGGGTACACCGGATGAGAAAAGCGTACATGTATACCCAAGTTGCCAAGGGGCGGCCCCGCACGGTGCTCTAGTTTGGACCAACACTCAGAGGAGCACTGGCCTGGGGGGGGGGGGCTAAAATAAAGATGACCCTCGGGGATGCAACTCCCAAAGGAAAATAATAGGTGGTAGGCAAATGGAAAACCAATGTTGGGCCTTGCTGGAGGAGTTTTATTCAAGGTGAGCTATCAAGGGGGTCCCATAACCCCAACGGCATAAGGAACGCAAAATCAAGGAACATAACACGAGTATGACGGAAACTAGGGCGGCAAGAGTGGAACAAAACACCGAGCAAAAGGCCAAGCCTTCCACCCTTTGTCAAGTATATAGATGCATTAAGTAAAATAAGAGATATTGTGATATCCCAACATGTTCATGTTCCAACATGGAGCAATCTTCAACTTCACCTGCAACTAACAACACTATAAGAGGGGCTGAGCAAAGCGGTAACATAGCCAAACAACGGGTTTGCTAGGAAGGTGCGTTAGAGGCTTGACTTGGCAATATGGGAGGCATGATAAATAAGTGGTAGGTAGTGCGACATATCGATAGTGCGAATAACTAGCAAGCAAAGATAGAAGTGATATCGAGGGTAATGGTCATCTTGCCTGAAATCCCGCTAGGAAGAATAACGAGTCCATGAAGAAGATAAACAGACGTAGTCGAACGAATCCTCACAACTCTGGAACGAAACCGAAGCTTACGAGAGAAGCAAACCAGAAAGAAGCAAACAACATGGTAAACAACCATCACATCAACATGACATGATGCACAATCAAGTATGATGCATGTCCGGCTTAATGAGGCATGGCATGACAAAGTGCACTTTCGACACTACAAATTAAGTGGAGCTCAATATGCAACGAGATGCATATTGATGAAACACCACATTCAAGTTATTTAGTTTTCTCTTGTTTATGTACCCAACAATATTAAAGGGTATTAAACATGGCAAGAGGGTGAATCATAAATAAACTAACTATTTGGGCAAGTTTACATGAGGCCAGAACAACAACAACAATTCTGGAAAATCCTCATATGCATATTTTGAATTTGCTACTGTTCTTCCCTAAACCATATTTTAATGTTGTTAAATAGTAAAACAAAGTGCACCAAGTTAATCTATGCATTATTCCACCCCATTTACATATAAACATTATTAAATTTGGAGCTACGGCTATTTAGTTATTAAATAAATCATTTTAATATGGCATTTGTGCACAATAATGCAAACAACAAGTTTAACATTTTAAACATGGATGAAAGTGGCATATTATGAAACTAGACAGAATTCTAAGCATTTTCCATATATGAAGTTTTTACATATGATGCATAGTTCATGAGTTATTATATGCATGAAGTTAGAGGGTTTTTCTGTAAAACTGTAATTCCCTGGTTAATTAGCAAAATCGCAGATCTGGAAAAAAACATAAGCGAGCTGAATCTGGCTGGCCCGATAGTGTACAGGAGAGGGACTAGAGGGGGCTGCTCACATTGGGACTTGAGGCCGAATATAGCGCTAGGCCAAGGAGGCGCTGCGGAGCTGGGCCGTTCAAGGCGCGGCCCACGATGCGGTGCGCGAGGAGGCGGCCTGGCAGGATCGAATCAAGGCAGAGGCTGAGCAAGGTCAACACAGACTCGAGCGCGCTGACCCCACATCGATGCAGACGGCGTGGCTTGATGCAGAAGAGACGACGGAGCGGGACTTGGCGGGATAGCGAGAGAAGCTCCAGAGCGGCTAGACGGGACTTGGCGAAGGCGGCGTGATGAGCGGCGGTGGCGCTGGTCCATGCGAAGCAGCGGAGGTCTAGAGCATAGGGATCCGGTGCGGTGGCTCGTCTGGTCTCGATCCAGGCGGTGGGAAGCAGCGGCGTCCCGATGAACTTGGCGGCGGCCATGGCGTGGGTCCGGCGATGAGGTAGGCAGGAACGGGTCAAGGGGCTCGAGGTCCACCGGATCTAGGCCGAGATGGGGCATGCCGGCGTCGAGGAACTAGCGGCGTGAGGTTGCGAGGCTCCGGCTGGGTGCTCCTACGAGAGATAGAGAGGGGAAGTGAGGAGCAGAGGAGAAGGGAGAAGAAGGCAGGCGAAGGAAGGAGAGATGGTGCGGGCGCGGTGGAGCTACTGGTCTGCCCCAGCGGGTGGAGAGGACGTTGTGGAGGGGTCGAGGTGCTCAGGACAAGGGCGCCATCGGAGGAGCACAAGAGCAGCTCGGGGTAGGAGGCGCGCTGGTTGGTGGATGGATCTGGAGGGGTGGTTGGCTCGGGATGGATCTCAAGAGAATAGTGGCGGCAGCCGAAGGGAATGGTGGATGGGACAGACTATGATCTAGGGTTTAGACCGGTTATTTATAGCAGGTAGCTGGGTTTGGGATATTTGGTCCCTCCGATCGTAATCGGACGGACGGGAAGAATAGGCTATGGAGTCCAATAAATAAAACAAAGATATTTTATGGATGTTTGAGGATGATCCGGACCCATCGGTAATGACAGCCCGGTTCGGGTCCGAGGGAAGTTCGGACGTGCGTGATGGGGTATGTGCACTGAGCAGAGAGGTTAGGCGGTCAAACAAGAGGGAAACGAGAAACACGGTTGATCTCAGAACGGTCAACGAAGACAAACGAGAAGCGGCACTACCAACAGATGCAAGTTTTGAAAAATGGCGGCAACAAAGTGCCGATGCAATGCGAATGATGTGCAGATGAAATGCAACATACAAATAAAACACACGGCAGCGACGCAAAACATGGAAGGCGTCTGGAGCATCGGTCTCGGGGCATCACAGCGCCCTTGCCCAAGCCAAGGAGGAGGCGAAGGCGAGTAAAGCAGCTGCTGACAAAGCGGCTGCGGAATTAAAGACCGAACAAGTCGCCCGCCACCAGCATGAAAAGAGGGTGGCCGAAATAGAGAAAGAGCTGAAGGACGCCATTGGCAAGTGTGAGGCCCTAGAGGAGAATACGATGGCCCAAGCGGCCGAACTCGCCAAGGCCCTCCGGGAGGCGAAAGAGGCGCGGTCCCAGGCCCGGAGTGCTCGTGAGGAGATCCGGCAGGCCGTACAGATAGCGGCTGGTAAGCCCTTTCTCTTGCAGAGTATATTTGGGGGTCAAAGATATGCCTTGCTCACTCGTCTGTGGAGTTCTCCAGACGCCTTTGCCAATTTGCCAAGGAGTGCCACTGATGCCGCGCAGTACTTCCGGGCCCAGGAGGGGAGCTCAACCGAGAAGCTGTTCTGGTCATAGTTCCTAGGGCCGGAACATCCGACGCTTCTGAACTACCAGATGAAGCAGCTGTCGAAGCAGCACAGGGTCTCCGGTTTGGCCATGAACGACCTCATAGTACGGCTCTGGCCAGCTGAACCAATTCCGAGCAGTTACTTCGGCTTGGTGAGGCGACTCGTCGACGTGTTGCCTCGGGTGGAAGCTGTGAAGCACTCGGCGTGCATAGAAGGTGCGCGGATGGCCTTTGCCCGTATCAAGATTCATTGGGCAAAGATGATGGCCACGGATGTGGCGAACACAGGCCCGCCCGAAGGCAAGGACCACCACAAGCCAGAGAGATATTTTGAAGGTGTCCTAGCGGGTGCCCGAATAGTAGAGGGCCAATGCTCGAAGGACATCATGTTTGAATGAAAGTATCTGGGCTTGCCAAGACTTTTTTTTGTGACTCGAGGCATGTAATATATTTATGCCTTTATCTTGATTTATTTTCCTCCGGTGTGGCCATTCTTAATCTAAAGGTTTGCTAGTCGTCGGCTTCGTCCCACACGTAGATGCTATGGGGGTGTTCAGTATATCGCGTGATCACACTTTATCCAACGTCTTGGTCCATAAAGGAGGTGTCCGCGTAGTGAACCAGGTAGTCAGACTATGCGGCTTTATTACCTTCACTTAGCCATAGGAATTTGACAGTGGGGCTAAGTACTAGCCCTGGTGCGTATGCAGCAATTCGAACTAGGATGCCTTTTTTGCTTGGCTGGTCAAAGACCAACCCTTTGTATAACATGGAGTAAATCACTAATGATTTGAATTTAGTCGCCGAATCGCCGACCAGCTCTCGCCGCATCATGACAGTCAGTTTTCGGCTTTCTCTACTGAGGTATTTGATCGGACGAATCCAGAAACAAAATCGCAGTAGTTCTCCCTTTACTACCTTAGCCGAACTGGCGGAATGTAAGGTGGTAAGCACAGGAGCCGGGCAACCCAACTATAGACCAAAGACATGATTCAGAGCTGATGCATGTAATGCAAAATTCGGGACGCCGAAGAGTACCCTATAGGTGTTCAGACTTGAGAACGTGCGGAGCCGAATAACGCCCCCGGTTTTATAGACCGGACTAAAGCACTAGTGGTAGTCTGAAGTAGGGAGAGAATAGAGATGGATAAAGAAATCAAATACCAAACAAAAGTTGTGATCAACTTCCTACTTTATATCATGTATAATACATCAAGACGTGCTACTACAGATAATGCCAGTAATGTCAAGGCTATTTTACATGCGGAGAGTTCACAAGGAAAATGTTTTACACAAGGCTACCAAGAAAAAGTGGCGGCTTGAAGGTCCCAATGTCGCCCTATTGCACGTCTGCATCGTTTTTCCTTGGTTTAAGGATCCCTTGAGAGGAGAGGTTGATGATTGCCTGTATGAAGGTGGGGCTACAGAGAGTAGCCTCTGTACGACCATGGATGTCGGTGTCAAAACCGGCGGATCTCGGGTAGGGGGTCCCAAACTGTGCGTCTAGGCGTATGGTAACAGGAGACAAGGGACACGATGTTTTTACCCAGGTTCGGGCCCTCTCGATGGAGGTAATACCCTACTCCTGCTTGATTAATATTGATGACATGGGTAGTACAAGAGTAGATCTACCACAAGATCGGAGAGGCTAAACCCTAGAAGCTAGCCTATGGTATGATTGTTGTTCGTCCTACGGACTAAAACCCTCTGGTTTATATAGACACCGGATAGGGTTAGGGTTACACAGAGTCGGTTATAATGGTAGGAGATCTACATATCCGTATCGCCAAGCTTACCGTCCACGCTAAGGAAAGTCCCATCCCGACAAGGGACGAAGTCTTCAATCTTGTATCTTCATAGTCTTGGAGTCCGGCTGCCATGATAGTTCGGCTATCCGAACACCCCCTAGTCCAGGACTCCCTCAGTAGCCCCTGAACTAGGCTTCAATGACGACGAGTCCGTGGCATATTGTCTTGACATTGCAAGGCGGGTTCCTCCTCCGAATACTTCATGGAAGGTTTTGAACACAAGGATAGTGTCCGCTCTGCAAAACAAGTTCCACATACCACCGTAGAGAGAATAACTTTTGCACAGATCTGCTGGCGTATTCCGGCGTGACATCACACCACGGCCAGGCCTTTATATGAATCGTTTTTCTTGTTCCACCTCGGTAGCGTTTAGCGAGGCGGTTTCCTTAGCACGTCTTATCAAAGCATAGATCGTGCCCCCTTACTCCGGGATTCTCATCAATACGGACGTGGGTAACCCATCCGCGCCATTGATTATGGCGCTTGGGAGATAAGCGAGTTTTACCAGGCTGGTGGGGGGCGCATAGCTTCGTCCGTCCATATAAGGGGATAAGGATCCACCTTTTCACCTACGCCTTCTTCCTCCTTTGCTCATCCATTTCCGCGCACTCGAGCTACAGCGCCCAAGTCCGTACACCCCACCTCAACCTTCTCCAACTATGTCCGGAGCGGGAGGCAGGTGGATGGCCTCCTCCGTCACGGAGGGGCACACCACAAAGCTGCGGGAGGCCGGATACTTGTCCAGCAAAATCGCGCACCGGCTACCCGACGAGGGGTAGCTCATTCCAACCCCCAGGCCCCATGAGAGGGTGGTGTTTCTCCCCCACTTCCTCCGCGGACTAGGTTTTCCACTTCACCCATTTTTCCGGGGGCTCATGTTCTACTACGGCCTGGACTTCCACGTTCTGGCCCCGAATTTCATCCTCAACAACTTGGCGTTCATCGTCGTGTGCGAGGCCTTCCTCTGCATCCAGCCCCACTTTGGCTTATGGCTGAAGATCTTCAATGTCAAACCGAAGGTAGTGGGCGGCCGCCAAGCGGAGTGCGGAGGCGCCATGGTTGGCAAGATGGCCAAAGTCCTATGGCTCGAGGGCTCCTTTGTGGAGACCGTAAAGGGGTGGCAATCGGGGTGGTTCTACATCACCGATCCGCGTGACTCTCAATGGGTGGCGGCCCCCGAATTCCGAACTGGCTTCCCCACAGGGCTCTCATCATGGAAAAAGGCGAGCCTGACGTGGGAGAATTCGGACGTGCTGTCCGGACTCAAAACCTGCATCCGGAACTTGGTGGACAAGAATCTCAGGCTTGTCAACGTAATCCAGGTGATGCTCCTCCGCCGGATTCTCCCATGCCAACAACGGGCCTTCAAATTGTGGGAGTTCGATCCGGCACATCACTCAATTCTAAAAAGGCTCTTCGACACTATGTACGAAGATGCCTAGAAGGTGCTGTTCAAGGGCGCCGAGGCTCCCTCATCCGCTACCGAAGATCGCGGATTCAGCTCGCAGCGTCAAGCCAGCGAGGTGAGTTATTTTACCCTTTATGGGACTCTTTTTTCATAGTTTGATTCTATGCGGGATCTAAAACTCCCTAACCTTTAACAGGACTGGCTGAAGGCGTCCGGACAGGTTAACTGTCCGCCCCTTTGCCGAAGACCAGTGAGGCCCGATAGACAGGGCTGCTGGCTCGGGAACCTCACGTGGTGCCGGAGAAGAAGGCCAAGGAGGCCACGGGAACTCGAAAGAGCTCCCGACGCCAGGTGCTGTCGGACTCACCGCCCGACAACTCTGAGGCGGAATCCTCCTCTGAGGAAGAGGAGGAGGAAAAAGAAGCCTCTCCCCCAGTGGGGAGAGAGAAGAAAAGGAAGGAAGGCCGCCCCTACTGGGGAGGCCGGAGGGTCCAAGAAGGGAAGGACCCTTCATCCGGACTTCTCCACCAACGCCGACGACGACGAGGAGGAGTGGCCAACAAGGGCGAAGCCCCTGGGGAGATCGTAAGTGTCCGGAAACCCATGGCCTTTTTTTTCTATTGCATAGTGTTCTCTAATGCTGAACAATCATGCAGCCCGCCCAAGGGCGAGCTCGCCGCTTCGTCGAGCGGGTCCCTGAGTTCGTCGGAAATGGAGAGTATTTCACTTCCGACCGCCTCCTCGCCTCACGCTGCGGACGATGCCGAGGTGGGGCCCCAAGGGGGTCCTGGTCAAGAGGAGGTGGCGCAGGAGGTGCCGCAAGGCAACCTCCCGGACTCCAGGCGCGTGGGGGGCGAGACCCCCAGGGGCTCTAAACCCGACCCTCGTCCGGACTCCATACCGGAACCTTCAGTAGTTCCGAAGTCTGGCAAGCGGTCCCTTCTTAGGAAGGGCAAGATGCCGGTGTCCTCCGTCCAACCGGAGGTACCAGATAGCTTACTGGAGGCGCTTAACAGCGCCTCCATCGAGGAGGAGCACCGCACTATTATGAGTGTGGTGATCCAGAAAGTTCAGTCCGCCAAGAGCGGGCTGGTCAAGCCTGTACCAGCCTTCTAACAGGCTTTGAGGTAAGTTTAGAATATGTAAAAACATTACCGCATAGACAGTAGCCCCTGATGCTTAGTTCGGTGTTCTAAAAGAAAAGCCGGACTGAGGATCTAAAAAGATATCCGCAGGAGTCTAACATAAGTATGTCAATATGCGAATGCAAGCTGTCTTGACCTCCGCCAAGACCGTGCGGAGGTCAATGCATTGAAGCAGAGCCTCGAGCGGTCCGAGAACGAGCTCGGCCTTGCCAAGAAGTAGCTCGAGGACATGGAAGGTAAGTAATACCTTATTAAAGAAATACCTTATAGAAAGGATTCGGTTGCAAAAAATGACAGGAATAACGTGGGTATTGTAGGGGCCACGAACGAGGTGGCAACCCTGAAGGAAGTGGTGTCATGACGCAAACAAAGCGGCCGTGGAGCGCTGCTGTGAGCGAGAGAAGCGGGGAGGAGCTGGTGGCGGAGGTGCAGCAAGAGCTCCGGGCTCTCGTGGAAAAGCACGAGAGTTTGGGCGTGACTCAAGACTTCGAGAGTCCGAGCTCGCCTGGGCTCTTGAGAGTGCCAAAGCCGCTAAGGCCGAAGCCCAAAAAGCCCTCCAAGAAATTGAATCTTTAAAGAAGATAGCGGCGGGTAAGGCATTCTTTATGCAAAGCAAGCATGTGAAAGTGAATTACCTATTAGTTACCCGGATTCGGAGCTCTCCAGGAGCATTCGCAGATCTGCCCCATAGTGTGTCTGATGCTACCGCATTCTACCGCGCCAATGAGGGGAGCTCGACGGAGAAGGTGTTCTTGTCTCAGTATGCTGAGGCCGGACATCCGGTGCCCCTAAGCGACCAGCTGAAGCAGCTGGTCGAGCTCCACAAGGTCGCCGAACAGGCCATGAGGATCCTCATAGTTACATTTGTGGCCATTGGAAGCCATGCACAGGAGCTACTTTGGGCTAGTCGTGGCTGGTGGGCGCCTATCCATGGATTGAAGTCATCAAGCGCTCCGTCCGCATTGAAGGTGCCCGTCGGGCCCTTGCCCGTGCTAAAGTGCCTTTGGGGCAAGCTGGATGCGGAGAAGCTTTGTGACCAGACGGGCCACCGAAGGGCAAGGAGCATCGCACGCCCAAAATGTACTATGAGGGCCTCCTGAAGGGTGCCCGCCGTATAGCGGATGAGTGCTCCAAAGATGTAATTTTGAATAGACTCACATTTTTTATCCTGTACGCTGAAAACTTGTTCATATGCTCTAAGCAACACTTGTTAATTTGATGTGTTAGCTGCTGGGCGGCCGTTTATCAAATTTGAGAGATGGCAAGTCGTTGGCTTGACCCCCATGCCACAGTCTTTGGGGTGTTCGGGATAAACTTGAGCGCTCTTGTTCCCATTCTTGGGTCCGTCGAGTGAGGCGCTCAACGCAACGAACAAGACAACCGGACTTATAATGCTTGAACACTCTCACTTAGCCATAGAATTATATAATTTTAAATTTCGGCGAAGCCCCTAGTATTCGGAAGACCGAGTTCGGGGCGCTATCCATGCCTTGGCCGGACAATGCCGGTTCCTTGCTCTAAGCGGCATCAGTCTTTAGGGACCCGAAAAAACCTCTCGAACAGCGACCGGCTCTCGCCCTATCTTGATGGTCAGTTTTAGCTTTCTCCACTGAGGTGCTCAACCCAGCTCAACCGGGGCACAATTGCAGTGGTTCTCCTAGTGGTACCTTAGCCGATATAACAGAACGTAAGGTACCAAAACATTGGAGCCGGGCAAACCCAACTATTGACCCAAGACATGATTCGGAGCCGGTGCATATAATGCTATAAGTTTGGGGTGCCGCACTTGTGAAAGTGTCCGGACTTATTCACACCATACTTTTGGGGTACTTAAGCCCGTGGTGTATTGGCCGTACCAAATTGTACGGTTGCGCATTGTCATAAATGAACAGATATAATGGGAAAGAATGCAATAATAGGCAAGAGCTATATATTGGTTATTAAAAGAAACTGCAAATAAAAGCGAGAATGATACAAATTGTGCGATAAGCAAGGGATGGGACTATTTAACATGTCCCCCTCCGAGGGGTAAGCTGCGGATGGTATGTAAAACAGGTATAATGCTCGTAATAGAGACCACCGGACACTCGGCGTGGCTTTACGCTTCCCTGGCTGTTGCATCGTGAGTTCGGCAATTCTAGTGCCGGACAGGACTTCCGGAAAACGCATGATCCCGAAAGTAAGAAAAAAGAAGAAAGAAAAGAATGACACAATTGGGAGCCCTGATGCGGTTGAGCCGCATTACGGGCATGGCGTGGTCGTGCCCCTCCCTTATGCCCATGGTATCTCCAGAGCATAGTTATCTACAGCGTAATCTTGGCTTCGCAATTTCGCGAGGGCTGGGGTTGGGGCCGGATTGCTACGCGTGCTTGGATCATGCCAGGCGGTCTTGTTGTAGGTTACTCCGGGCGCGCTTGACAGTGTCCGGACGTTTAGTGGCCGGACTCGAGAATTGCTGTGAGAGGCTGCTTTGCACCTCCGCCGCGAGGGCCGCCGTGTGCTCCTCCATTCAGACAGAGCGTTCGGTGTTTCCATTGACCGTGATTACTCCTCGAGAGCCTGGCATCTTGAGCTTGAGGTATGCGTAGTGCGGCACCGCATTGAACTTTGCAAATGCGGTTCGTTCGAGCAGTGCGTGATAGCCACTGCGGAACAGGACTATGTCGAAGATTAACTCTTCGCTTCGGAAGTTATTCGGGGATCCGAAGACAACCTCAAGTGTAGCTGAGCCTGTACAATTGGCCTCTACACCTGGTATGACGCCTTTAAAGGTCGTCTTTGTGGGTTTAATCCTTGAGGGGTCGATGCCCATTTTGCGACCGTATCTGATAAAAGCTGGTTCAGTTGCTACCGCCGTCCATCGGGACTACGGTGAGGTGAAATCCGTTAATAATTGGGTCAAGAACCAATGCGGCAAAACCGCCGTGACGGATGCTAGTGGGGTGGTCCCATCGATCGAAGGTGATCGGGCGGGAAGACCATGGGTTGAACTTGGGCGTGGCTCCATCGCATATCGTCCCTTAGTGCACGCTTCCGCTCCCTTTTGGGTATATGGGTTCCGTATATCATGTTCACCGTCCGCACTTGTGTGGGAAAGCCCTTCTGTCCTCTATTGTTCGTGACGGGCTCTTCCTCGTCATCGCTATGCATCCCCTTGTCATTGAGTTTGGTACTTAGCTTGCCTGCTTGCTTGAACACCCAACAATCCCTGTTAGTTTGGTTGGCTGGCTTTTCAGGGGTGCCATGTATCTGGCACAAGCGATCGAGTATTCGGTCCAAGTTGGACGGGCCCTGGGTATTTCTTTTGAATGGCTTCTTCTATTGACCGGGTTTAGAGCCTCTGAATCCGGCATTGACTGCCGTATCTTCATCATTGTCACCGTTAATGCGGCGCTTGTTCTTGTTGCGACGCGACCTGCCATTGCTGTCCTTGGTATCCGAACTACCAGGGTTTTTGGTCAAGTTGTTACTACGAGCTAGCCAGCTGTCCTCTCCCGCGCAAAAGCGGGTCATGAGTGTGGTGAGGGCTGCCATGGATTTCGGCTTTTCCTGTCCTAGGTGCCGGGCTGGCCACTCGTCGCGGATGTTATGTTTGAAGGCTGCAAGGGCCTCTGCATCCGGGCAGTCGACGATTTGATTTTTCTTGGTTAGGAACCGTGTCCAATTGTACGGCGATTCTTAAGCTGCTGGATTATATGGCTAAGGTCATCGGCGTCGGTGGTCGCACATATGTGCCTGGAAGTTATCAAGGAATGCGGCTTCGGGTCCTCCCAACAACCAATTGATTCTGCTGGCAAGCTGTTGAGCCAATGCCGAGCTGGTCCTTTAAGCTTGAGTGGGAGGTATTTGATGGCATGTAGATCATCACCGTGGGCCATGTGGATGTGGAGGAGATAGTCCTCGATCCAGATCGCAGGATCTGTGGTACCATCGTATGATTCGATGTTTACGGGTTTGAAGCCCTCAGGGATTTGATGATCCATTACTTCATCTGTGAAGCATAGTGGGTGTCTTGGCGCCTCCGTATTGGGCTATATCACGACGTAGCTCATATGAGCTTTGTCTACTGTGTTCGGCCCGGCCGGAGTTGTTGTATCCGGCGTGACGGTTATCATCACGTGTCGTGGGGCGCCCACACGATCCACAGATCGATCATGTATGTTTTGCCTTATCCTCCAATATATCTCGCAAGTCCGGCGTGTTTTCCCATGCCTTGGTACTTTTTGAGCGGCGTCGGGGTGCGGTTTCAATGGAAGGTCTAGAGGCCTCTCTATCGCGGCCACGGGGTGGCCGGTCGGCCGCATCATGCGCTGGCAATGTGGGTGCTTCCTCCTCTGATCGAGGCAACGGCCTGCCTTTGGTGTAGCTTTTGGAGGGGCGTTCGAGTTCGTACTCTTCGGCTGCAAGGACTTCAGTCCATCTGTCAACTAGCAGGTCTTGGTCAGCTCTAAGTTGTTGCTGCTTTTTCTTGAGGCTGCTTGCAGTGGCAATAAGCCTGCGTTTGAAACGCTCCTGTTCGGCGGGATCCCTCAGGCACGACGAATTCGTCGTCGTTGAGGCTTGCCGCATCTTCGGAGGGAGGCGCATAGTTATCGTCCTCTACCTCTCTTTCTGCCGCACTGTCGTGCGGACTTGCTTGTCCCTCCTCCTACGCTGAGTCCTGCTGGAGGGGGTTATCTTCGGCACTGTCCGGGCTGTTACTATCTCCCGTGCCAGAATCACCGTTTTTGCTGTGGCGGGATTTAGAGCGGCGCCGCTGACGTCGGCGCTTCGGTTGCTTCTTGGCGGGGCCATCCTCCGTTGTTCCATAGCTGTTCCCATCTTTTGGGATGTCCACCATGTATATGTCGTATGACGAGGTGGCCTTCCAGTTCCCTGTATGCGCTGGTTCTTGGTCGTCTTCAGCATCGTCGTCCATAACATCGATGTCTTCGGAGTCGAAGTCGAGCATGTCGGTTAAATCATCGACAGTGGCTACAAAGTGGGTGGTGGGTGGGTGCTGAATTTCTTCGTCGTCCGCATCCCAATCTTCCTGACCGTAGTCCGACCAGGGCTCTCCGGATAAAGAGAGAGACTTTAGTGAATTCAGGATGTCGCCAAAGGGCGAGTGCTGAAAGATGTCCGCGACAGTGACGTCCATGACCGATGCCCAATCGGATTCGATTGGCAGGGGCGTGGAGGGTTCGGAGTCCGGAGAGGAGTCCGGCACATTGGAGTCACGGTCTTCGCAACGGACAGGGATTGTGTTCGGCTCAATCGCCGTAGAGATTTCAGCCCCCGAGGTGGTGTCCAACCAACCATCCTCGATCAGCGAGATTGGCTCCGAATCAATGTTTGGAGCGGACACTAGTGCGGCCTCCAGGACACTGTTCGGCGGCAGAGTTAGATCATGCCCATCGAGATAGTGCGGCGCGCTTGGCTGCGGCTCGAATCCGTCGAAGATCAAGTCTCCGTGGATGTCGGCCTTGTAGTTTAAACTTCCAAATCTAACCTGATGGCCAGGGGCGTAGCTTTCATCTGCTCCAGATGGCCTAGCGAATTGGCCCGCAGTGCAAAGCTGCCGAATACGAAGATCTGTCTGGGGAGAAAAGTCTCACCCTCGACTGCGTCGTTGCTGATGATTGAAGGAGCCATCGGGCCTATCGGTGACGACACAGAGGAACTCTCAATGAAAGCACCAATGTCGGTGTCAAAACCGGCGGATCTCGGGTAGGGGGTCCCGAACTGTGCGTCTAGGCGGATGGTGACAGGAGACAAGGGACACGGTGTTTTTACCCAGGTTTGGGCCCTCTCGATGGAGGTAATACCCTACTCCTGCTTGATTAATATTGATGACATGGGTAGTACAAGAGTAGATCTACCACAAGATCGGAGAGGCTAAACCCTAGAAGCTAGCCTATGGTATGATTGTTGTTAGATCCTACGGACTAAAACCCTCCGGTTTATATAGACACCGGATAGGGTTAGGGTTACACAGAGTCGGTTACAATGGTAGGAGATCTACATATCCATATCGCCAAGCTTGCCGTCCATGCCAAGGAAAGTCCCATCCGGACAAGGGACGAAGTCTTCAATCTTGTATCTTCATAGTCTTGGAGTCCGGCCGCGATGATAGTTCGGCTATCCGGACACCCCCTAGTCCAGGACTCCCTCAATGGAGTAGATAGGTTTGAACAAACCTGTAGTTTGAGCAAAGAGAGAAATAACTTTACGTCCTGATAGGGTCAAGCCTAACTATAGACATTTCTTCGCAGCATGCCTCCGCCGTGCCCAAGGTATTTTGAGGGAGTAATTATGCACGCACGGTACGTGTGCCGCGACCTTATGGGGCGATCGGCGGAGGCCGAACTGCTAATCCCTCTTCGGATCTGTCGAGCTGTCATGCTGTAATGTGGATCGGACTCGCTTGGCAGTGCGAGGGGCCTTAATGGCTGACGAGTTGTTCGGCTTGATGAGGCCGTTCTGTATTTTGGCTGCCAGGGCCGCGGTATGCTCCTCAGCAGGGAGTTCTCCATATTTCCATTAACTGTAATGACACCACGCGGTTCGGGCATTTTAAGCTTTAAGTAAGCATATTGTGGGACTGCCTTGAAGCAGGCGAAGGTAGTTCGTCTGAGCAACGCGTGGTAACTGCTGCGGAAAGGCATGATATAGAAGATCAAGTCTTCGCTACGGAAGTTGTCTGGCGAGCCGAAGACTACCTCCAGAGTTAAGGAGCCTGTACAGCGGGCCTCTGCCCTGGGTATTACTCCTTTAAAGGTAGTATTGCTGGGCTTAATTCGTGATGGGTCAATGCCCATCTTGCGGACAGTGTGTTGATAAATCAGATTCAGACTGCTGCCGCTGTCCATAAGGACTCTAGTGAGATGGTATCCATCGGCGATGGGATCGAGTAACATGGTTGACGAACCTTCGTGACGGATACTGGTAGGGTGGTCCCTGCGATCGAAGGTGATCGTACAAGCCAACCATGGGTTGAATTATGGGGTGACAAGCTCTACGGCGTAGACGTCCCTTAGTGCACGCTTGCGCTCCCTCTTGGGGATATGTGTGACATATATCATGTTCACTGTTTTCACCTTAGGGGGAAATTTCTTCTAGTCCCTGTGTTTGGTGGGCGGGGCTCCTCATCGTCCTCGCTTTAAGGCCCTTTACCCTTGTGTTTGGTATTTAACTTACAGGCCTGTTTAAAAACCCAGCAGTTTCTGTTGGAATGGTTTGCAGGCTTGTCGGGGTTGCCATGAATCTGGCAAGGCCTGTCGAGTATCTTGTCCAGATTAGATGGACCGTCCCTATTTCCTTTGAATGGCTTCTTCCGCTGACCGGGTTTAGAGCCATTGAATCAAGCGTTGACCGCTGTATCTTCAGTTTCATCATTGCTGTTCCGACGCTTGTTTTTGTTACGTCGTGGCCTTCTGTTGCCATCCCTGCCCTCTGAAGTGCTAGGGTCGCTGGTATTGTTGCTTCTACGAGCCAACCAGCAGTCTTCGCCCACGCAAAAGCGGGTCATTAATGCAGTAAGAGCCGCCATAGACTTCGGCTTTTCCTGACCGAGGTGTCAGGAAAGCCATTCGTCCCGGACACTGTGCTTAAAGGCCGCTAGGGCTTCAGCGTCCGGACAGTCGACAATTTGGTTCTTTTTAATCAAGAACCGAGTCCAGAGTTTGCGGGCTGACTCTCCGGGTTGCTGGACTATGTGACTAAGGTCATCTGCGTCCGATGGCCGGACATAAGTACCTTGGAAGTTGTCTCGAAAAGCATCTTCCAAGTCTTCCTAGCTGCCAATAGAGTTCTCTGGGAGGCTATTTAACCAGTGCCCTGCTGGTCCTTTTAGCTTTAGGGGGAGGTATTTAATTGCATGGAGATCGTCACTGTGAGCCATGTAAATTTTGAGAAGAAAATCTTCAATCCATACCGCGGGATCTGTCGTTCCATCGTATGCTTCAATGTTTACGGGTTTAAACCCTTCTGGAAACTGGTGCTGCATTACCTCATCGGTAAAGCACAAGGGTGTGCGGCTCCTCTGTATCGGGCAATGTCACGACGGAGTTCGGATGACATCTCTGTTCGGTTTTCGGCCCTAGTTTGGTTATGCTTATCGTGCCAAGCCTTATGGCCGTCATCTCGCGTTGGAGCACGTCTCCTTGATCGATAGATTGATCTAGTCTAACCGGCTCTATTGTCCAGGTCCTGACATAAGTCGTAGGTGTAGCCCGGGGCCGCTACCTCTTTGCCTCGACGGTGAGGTGGCATGGGCTGGTGTTCGGCATAAGCAACCGCTTTGTCTCGTCCACGTGGTGGTCAGTCTGGTTCGTCAACGTGATTATATCTTGATGGTATTGGCTCAAGGGCCTCGTCATCAAATTGTGGCAATAGTCGATGTTTCGGATAACTCTTTGTTGGGCGCTCGAGGCCATATTCTTCGGCGGCCAGGACCTTGGTCCATCTGTCGTTGAGCGTATCCTGTTCGGCTTGAAGCTATTGTTGTTTCTTTTTTAGGCTCCCCGCAGTGGCGATTAGCTATCGCTTGAAGCGCTCTTGCTTGAGGGGTTCCTCTGGCATGATGAAATCTTCTTTGCCGAGGCTGACATCCTATTCGGAGACCGGTAGATAATTACTATCTTCCAAATCCTCATTCTCAACAGGTTCATCTAGATTGACCTGTACCTCTTCCCACTCATCCTGCTCAACAGCAGGTTCTACAGGGTGGTCGGGGTCTTTGGCATCTTCTGCTGTATCATTGTCTCCGGTGCCGGTATTGCTTTCCTTTTCACGGCGCGACCGTGAGCGGCGCCGCTGACATCGTCGTTTTGGTGGTGCCTCGACAGGCTTGTCCTCGATCGGGTCTTGAGCATTGTTGCGATCCTTCTTTTCAGGGGTATCCACCATGTACACGTCGCATGAAGAGGTGGCCGTCCAACGCCCAGTGATAGGCGGGTTTCGGCCTGGTTCGGCTCCGGCGTCGTTGTCCATACCGTCGACGTCTTCGGAGGCGTAGCCTACCATGTCGGTCAAGTCCTCGACAGTGGCTATTAAGTGGGTGGTGGGTGGGATGTAATATTCCCTGCTCTCAGCCCCTAGTTCGGGCTGGGCATAGTTCAGAGGTGATGATTCCGTAATGGTGAGAGATTGCATAAGTCCAGAGTCTCGTTTAGGAGCGAAGGCTAGTTGAGGACCTGCGGAGCTGGGCGTGGTAAACGCCACCTGACTGTGCTCAATGGACGCAGACCTCGATGGTTCGGAGTTAGCATCTAGAGGTGTGTCCAGCTTCCCGACCACAGGAAGAGTCTGGTTTAATTCTGGGCCCGCCGGCAATATAATCACCTCCGGGTCTCCGGCAGGGAGCTCCGTAGTAGGAGAGGTTCCGGTGAGGTTTAAACTCCCGTCTTCGGACAGGTTGGTCCGCTCTGCATCTAGGGACATGTCAGGAATGATAGTTGATTCTTGAACGGAGCCTGATGGTGAATCTGACAGGTTTCCTTCTTGTAGATGAGGAATAGCAGTCGAGGCCGAGAACCCTTTGAAGATCAAGTCTCCTCGGATATCAGCGGTGTAATTCACGCTTCCGAACCTGATCTGTTCAAGGTGGCCAGTTGAATTGGCACGGAGAGCGAAGCCGTCAAACACAAAAAGCTGACCGGGGAGGAAAGTTTCCCCGGAAAAAGCATTGTTGTCGATGATTGAATGAGCCATCGAACCCTCTTCCGACGACACAGTGGAACTCTCAATGAAAGCACCAATGTCGGTGTCAAAACCGGCCGATCTCGGGTAGGGGGTCCCGGACTGTGCGTTTGAGGGTCGAAGGTAACAAGGGACACAGGGAACACGATGTTTACCCAGGTTCGGGCCCTCTTAATGGAGGTAAAACCCTATGTCCTGCTTGATTGTATTTGATGAGTATAGGGGTTACAAGAGTTGATCTACGTCGAGATTGTAATGGGTAAACCCTAGATGTCTAGCCTGTATGAATTCTGATAGCCTCTACGGACTAAACCCTCTGGTTTATATACACACTGGAGGGGCCTAGGGTTGTACATAGTTGACTTGTAGAGGAAGGAAATTACATATCCGGACACCAATCTTGCCATCCACGCATAGGAGAGTCCCACCTGGACACGGGGGAAGGTCTTCTGCCTTTTATCTTCACGGCCCATCAGTCCAGCCCATATCACACAGCCCGGATACCCGCGAGGACCCCCTAATCTAGGACTCCCTCAAAGGCAAAGAGTCAGGTATTAAGCTTAAGTATGATTGTGTTAAATCTTTTATGAATATCGATGCTTTTCACAAGTTTAGCACTAAATATGGACTTGACTATGAGATAGTAGCCTCTTTTTGTGAATCTTTTGCTATTCATGTTGATCTCCCTAAGGAGAAGTGGTTTAAATATCATCCCCCTATTAAAGAAGAAATCAAAGAACCGGTTAAAGCTAAAGATGAAACTATTATTTACAAGGTTGACCCAGTTGTGCCTACTACTTATATTGAAAAACCACCTTTCCCTATTAGGATAAAGACACATGCTAAGGTATCAACTGTGGTTCTAAAAAGTAATATTAAAGCGCCTAAACCCTCTTAGAAAATAAAAGTAGAACCTAGTGTTTCTATGGTTAAAGATCTCCTGGTGGAAAATATTGATGGGCATGTTATTTATTTTTGTGATGAAGCTACTAGAATTGCCAAACCCGATGAAAAAGATAAACATAGACCTGTTGTTGGCATGCCTGTTGTCTGAGTTAAAATAGGAGATCATTGTTATCATGGGTTATGTGATTTAGGTGCTAGTGTAAGTGCTATTACTTTTACTTTATACCAAGAAATTATGAATGAGATAGCACCCGTGTAGTAGAAGACATAGATGTTACTATTAAACTTGCTAATAGAGACACCATGGCACCACTTGGGATTGTAAGAGATGTTGAAGTCTTGTGTGGGAAAATAAAATACCCTACTCATTTTCTAGTTCTTGGTTCCCCACAAGATGAATTTTGTCCCATTAGCTTTGGTAGACCTTTCTTGAACACTTTCAATGCTATAATAGATTGTGAGAAACAAATTGTCAGTGTTAGCTTTGGTGATGGGTCTCATGATTTTAATTTCTCTAAGTTTAATAGTGAAAGCACAAGTGCTCCCTGGGTGATTTTGGTAATTAATGTCAACATATCTCTTGTTGGACTAATATTTTTATCTAGTATATTTCTGAAAGTTCAACGATGGCGTGGCAAGGACAAGAAGATGTGGAACCCCTTCAAAATGCTAAGGACAAATATTGGCAAAAGGTCAAGACTCTACATTTCTATTTAATTGATCCAAGATCACATTGAGTCCATAGGAAAATCCAATACTATTAAAAGGAGATGAGGTGTTGCCTAATGGTCTACTTGCTCAAAATGCTTAGTGATATGCTCCAAAGCCCTCAACCACTTTCTCTATTCCAAATATGTCCTAAACCTAAAGTCAAACTCGGCCCCACCAATTTGATCTATCCGGCGCCACCGAGTTCCTTTGACATAGCCATAGCCAGAAACCCTAATCAGTTTGGCCGCACCGGTAGGGATTTTGGTCTCACCGAGATGGGATTGTAAACTCTCAGTTTCCCTTCGTAACGTTTTAGTCTCACTGAAATGAGCGATCGGTCCCACCGATTTAGCAATGCAAACTCTCTGTTTCCCTTTCATAACGTTTCAGTCTCACCGAAATGAGCGATCGGTCCCACCAAGTTTGCCTGACTAACTCTCTGTTTGCTCATTGTAGAAATCGGTCTCACCGAGTTCATGCAATCGGTCACACCGAGATAAGGTTTTGCCCTAACCCTAGCACATCGATCCCACCGAGTTGATCATGTCAGTCCCACTGAGAATCCTAACATTCACATTTTGAATTGAATCGGTCTCATCGAGTTCACCTATTCGGTCTGACTGAGTTGGGTCAAATGTGTGTAACGGTTAGATTTTGTGTGGAGGCTATATATACCCCTCCACCCCCTTCTCTATTCAAGAGAGAGCCATCAGAACATGCCTACACTTCCACTACTCATTTTCTGAGAGAGAACCACCTACTCATGTGTTGAGACCAAGACATTCCAATCCAACCACAAGAATCTTGATCTCTAGCCTTTCCCATGTTGATTTCCACTCAAATCATTTTTCCACCATAGCCAAATCTATGAGAGAGAGAGTTGAGTGTTGGGGAGACTATGATTTGAAGCACAAGAGCAAGGAGTTCATCATCAACACACCATCTATTACGTTTTGGAGAGTCGTGTCTCGTAGATTGGTTAGGTGTCACTTGGGAGCCTCCAACAAGATTGTGGAGTTGAACCAAGGAGTTTGTAAGGGCAAGGAGATCGCCTACTTCGTGAAGATCTACCCAAATGAGGCAAGTCCTTCGTGGGTGATGGCCATGGTGGGATAGACAAGGTTGCTTCTTCGTGGACCCTTCATGGGTGGAGCCCTCCGTGGACTCGCGCAACCGTTACCCTTCGTGGGTTGAAGTCTCTACCAACGTGGATGTACGATAGCACCACCTATCAGAACCACGCCAAAAATCTTCATGCCTCCAATTGCATTTGCGCACTCCAATCCCATCCCTTTACTTTCTTGCAAATTGCATGCTTTACTTTCCGCTGCTCATATACTCTTGCCATGCTTGCTTGAAATGTATTGTGAATGCTTAAACTTGTGCTAAAACTCCACCTCAAGTTGAAGAACTTAAAAACTGCTACTTTTGTTTGTTGAGGGTCTAATCACCCCCTCAAGACACCTCTTCTCGATCCTTTCAATTGGTATCAGAGCATTGGTCTCCATTGCTTTGGTTTAATCACCATTGGAGGAAGATGGATGAGTCTACGATTGGGAGTTTTAGATGTAGATTGCCTATGCTTGATGGCGAGTTCTTTAGTGCTTGAAAAAATGAGATGCTTGAGATTTTCAATGAATATCACTTGAACAAGTATATTACTAGCCCCTGTGCGCCCCTCATTGATCCCTTGCATCCTACCCCCGATGAGTCTCTTGACATGATCCACAATCTTAGAACAATAATCTTATCATTAGAGGATCGCCTAGAAATTTGATTGTATACTTGCCTACTCTTGAATGTGCTTACACCATATGGAGATTTCTTGAGGAATGCTTTCCAAACTATTCCTTGAAAATCTAGATGAGATTCTTCAAAAGTCCATAGCTTTTCATAAAATGAAACCTAGTGATCCTAAATTTGATGATTGTCTATTTGAGCTTCGTGATCTTATGCGTGCCAAAGGAGATGTTGGAGTTGTTGAGGAACATAGTAATTTAAAAAAAATTCCTACGCACACGCAAGATCATGGTGACGCATAACAATGAGAGGGGGGAGTGTCGTCCATGTACCCTCGTAGACCATAAGCGGAAGCGTCATGAGAACGCAGTTGATGTAGTCGTACGTCTTCACGATCCGACCGATCCAAGTACCGAGCGCAAGGCACCTCCGAGTTCAGCACACATTCAGCTCGGTGACGTCCCACGAACTCCGATCCAGCAGAGCTTCGAGGGAGAGTTCCATCAGCACAACGGCGTGATGACGGTGATGATGATGGTATCGACGCAGGGCTTCGCCTAAGCACCGCTGTGATATGACCGAGGTGGATTATGGTGGAGGGGGGCACCGCACACGGCTAAAAGATCAACTGATCAACTTGTGTGTCTATGGGGTGCCCCCTCCTCCGTATATAAGGGTGGGGGAGGAGGAGAGGACCGGCCAGGGAAGAGGCGCGCCAAAGGGGGGCAATCCTACTCCAATTAGGTTTAGTCCCCCCCTTTCCTATTCCAAGAAGGAGAAGGGGGAAGGAGGAGGTGGAGAGAAGGAAGGAGAAGGCGGCCGCCGCCCGTTGCCCTTGTCCATTTTGGACTAGGGCAAGGGGAGCCGTGCGCCACCTGCTGCCTGCCCTCTCTCTTCTCCACTAAGGCCCATAAGGCCCAATAGCTTCGGGGGGGGTTCGGTAACCTCCTGCGCGATTATATTCGAAAGTTCTCCGAAACACTTCCGATGTCCGAATATAGTCGTCCAATATATCAATCTTTATGTATCGACCATTTCGAGACTCCTCGTCATGTCCGTGATCATATCCGAGACTCCGAACTACTTTCGGTTCATCAAAACACATAAACTCATATTACCGATCGTCACCGAACGTTAAGCGTGTGGACCCTACGGGTTCGAGAACTATGTAGACATGACCGAGACACGTCTCAGGTCAATAACCAGTAGCGGAACCTGGATGCTCATATTGGCTCCCACATATTTTACGAAGAACTTTATCGGTCAAACCGCATATCAACATACGTTGTTCCCTTTGTCATCGGTATGTTACTTGCCCGAGATTCGATCGTCGGTATCTCAATACCTAGTTCAATCTCGTTACCGGGAAGTCTCTTTAGTCGTTCCTGTCGGTGTTCTTGGAACGGGGGTCCCCAGACTTGCCTGCCTGCGGCCTGTAGCGTGGCTCAAATGGGGGCCCAGCGTGGCCCAGCTTCATCAGCTCAAGCTCAAGACCCTCACGAGGGGCCAAGCCTCGCGGGGCGGACGACACGGAGCCTCTTCAGGCAGGCTCGCGAGGAGGCGGAGAGATCAAGGCAGGGTACCTCGCGAGGGTGCCCCGTGACGCAAGCCATGACGATCGAGACCAGGCGGGCGCCGGCCTGCGCAGTGTCCTTATTTCCCTTTTGATGCAAAGGAGGCAAGCACAGGCCAAGGCATCAGGCAAAGGTTACCACTTCGGTGCAACAAGACCAAGACCAGCAGTACGGCAGGATGGCGGTCATCGTGGAGCCCAGGACTGTGTCACCGTCAGAGCCTTTGGCAGCCGAAGACCAACTTTAGTCAGGATAAGTGTACCAGATGTTCCGCTTCAAAATGGCCAATTGTTGGCGCCCTTCCCGCTCATTATTTGGGAAGAGCTCCAGGGCCTCCGCCTATAAATAGGACTAGCCACCCACCGGGTAGAGGAGGACCATCCAGAGATCGACCAGAGAGAGAGAGAAGCGACTGAACTCGCCCAAGCAGTTCATCGCACCAGCTCAAGAACAGCCCCTCGCGAGGCTGTTCTCCTTTGTATCTTATTCTTCATCAGCCCTAGAGGCAATCCACCACACCACACACTGGAGTAGGGTATTACACCACCACGGTGGCCCGAACCAGTATAAACCTTGTGTCTCTTATGTTGTTCATCGTTCCTAGTTTAGATCCCTCGCAAACCATTAACGCGTGAGCTGGTAGGGGAAAGATCTCCGCGCGCACCCCAATGTTCGAACCTCAAGGGTCTGCCGGAACCCGAAATCCGACATTTGGCGCGCCAGGTAGGGGTGTGCCGGAATCCTTCCTCCGCCGCCTCGCGTTTCGCCTCGTCATTCCATGTCAAGCGACACAGCGTGGCGCCGACCGGCTGGACGGCGTGGCCTGCCCACGCCGTGCCGCCAGCCCAGGGCGACCTCAACCTTGCATCTCAGGCAGCTCGCGCTCCGCAAAGCGCCAGGGGCGCGGCGACGCGGCGACACCGCCTGCCCTCACGCCATGGCGGCAGTGTGGTCGTGCCGAGCCTCAAGCCACGCCGCGGCCACGACGCCGCACACCCGACGGGAGCAGGCGAACTCCAGGGCCGCGCTCACGGTGGCCCGAGAGCTGTTACGGTGCCAGCTTCAGGAGGGGGGCCGCGACGTGCTGTTGGAGCGTGTGGCCGAGCTTCTGGATGCCGCCGCCTCGGGAGCACCTCCTTTCTGCGTCCGGCTGCCACCCCATGCACGCCCGTGCAACCTCAAGCGGGTTCTAGGGCCTACTCGACGCCGACTTGGCCGGCAGCACCAGGCGGCAAGCCGCGCGGACCCCATCTCCGGCCGGCGAAGGGGCGCACGCCGTGACCTTGGGCCTCGGCGGACCACCGCGCCACCACTCTCAAGACAGCGCTCCGGGCCGGACTGCGTGGCACATGGGGTATGTCATGGTTCTATGTCTGACAGTAGAATAGGGGGTAGGTATGGAGAGGAAAAATCCTAGCTATGGAGTAGTTGTATACGCAAGGGAATTACGAGTTCAGGCCCTTCTCGGAGGAAGTAATAGCCCTACGTCTCGGAGCCCGAGGCGGTCGATCGGATTATATGCGTATGTGTTACAGGGGTGCGAACCCTTCTACCTGTGGAGGGCGTGGCTTATATAGAGTGCGCCAGGACCCCAGCCAGCCCACGTAGTAGAGGGTTTAAGGTGCGTTAAAGCTAAGCGTTATTGGTAACGCCTTACATAAAGTGTCATTAAGGTCATAAAGACTATTTAACTACAGATCGTTTGGACACCGAGTGGCTCTTGGACTCTTGGTGGTCGAGTGGGTCTTCATAGTCGAGTGTCTTTGAATCTGTCGAGTGGAAGCCTACCAAGTCGACTGGAGGGTTGCTTCTCTTGTGAATGTCCTTGTGGAGGGTACCTTTGGGCAGGTCTATGACCCTACCCCAGGTACATGACTTCATCATTAGCCCCCGAATGGATCGAGGTTTGAGTGAGGAAGGAGTTGACAATCTTTCCGACCTGCTCTTCGTGTTGTGAGTGTGTCTTACTCTGGATCAACGACCTTTTAGTGATGGCATCAACTTCTCTTTCAGTCGCCTTGATCCATTCTTCACGTTTGTCGAGTGAACTTTGTGAACCTGAGGATTTCCGAGCGACGGATATGAGGAAATCTGTTATCTGACGAGTTGCTCTGCGGTGAGCGGATTTCACAGGATCCGAATTTTGGGAAGTGCGCGAAGCGGAGAAAAGCACGACACTCGGATGGGATAAGACGATGACGCCTCGATCCTCGTGCCGCCTTTTTCGCCACGTGTCGTGCGCGCGCCAGTAGCGGGATTATGACGAGATTGCCTGGGCCTACCGGTCAGCCACTCGGAAGCGACCCAATATAAAGCATTGGACCGGGCATTTTGAACAGTGCGTCCTCAGGCTTCTCCCCTCTCCGCCTCCAAAACTTCCTCGCCACACTCTCCGTCTGTCCAGCGTCGAAGCTCGGTACTTTTCTCGCCGGCGACCATGGTGAAGGACAAGACTGCTGCCCTGGAACGGGTGGAGAAGACGGCGGCAAAGGCCAAGGGGAGAGCGCCCAGTCGGGGCGGTTCCTCTTCACGGTCCAAGCTGCCGCAGGGCTGGGTCCAAGGAGACTGGATCCGGTCGACCATCACCGAGAAAGATCTAACCGATCTGGCCAACGAAGGACTGATCCCCCATGGGTCGGCGAGGCTTTCGGGCACGGAGTGCCAACCGCAGCCTGAAGAGGGTGAGTGCGTCCTCCTGGCCACCCACATAGATAGGGGGTTTTCTCTGCCGCCAAATCCTTTTTTCCGGGGGTTTCTGAACTTTTTTGGGGCGCAACTCCACCATTTCACTCCAAACTCCATTGTGTATCTTGCTGCTTTCATTTCGCTCTGCGAGAATTTCTTGGGCTGTCGACCGCATTGGGGTCTTTTCAAGCACATATTCACCTGTCGCTCTCAGACGGTGAAGAAAACGAGCCCGAATGACGAGAGGACCCAAGTAATCCAAATGTGTGGGGACTCGGGGTCCAGATGAGGGGGAAGAGCGCCTTTCCAGCTATGACTCTTCCCGACTCGGTTAGAGGGTGGCAGTCGACCTGGTTTTACTGCCAAGACCAGCCGACGTCGGGGCAATCGACTGGGCTCCCTCCTTTCTCCATGAGTCGAGTGAACAAGCCATCTTCCCTGAAGGTGTTACCAGAGGAGAAGGCCCAAGTAAAGCTGCTGATGGAGCGTGTAGTCCAGCTTATTCGCGATGAGGTGACCGGCATGGATCTCCTGGAGGTTTTTCTCCGACGGCGTATTCAGCCACTCCAATACCGAGGTCATCCGATGTGCATGTACTCTGGTACAAATGATACCACTCGGGTCCATCCGGAGGAGGTTGATGATGCCATACTAGAGAAGTGGATGACTGCCATCACAGGAAATAAAGACAACCCTCGCGGAGCTAGGAGGATTCCACCACTCGACCAGAGTTACCAACCAGACAAGGTATCACCGCTTATCTCCGACTGTGATTCTGGTGCATTCATTCTGTTTTGATGTCAATTTCGCCGATCGACTTTCACCTTGTTTTGTTGTCTTCTAGGTCACCACCGAGATCTACTCAATGCCCAACGGGCGCAGGAAGCAGCCAAGAAGAAGAAGGAAGTGGAGGTGAGAGTCCGGAGGAATGGGAGTCCAACGGCGAGGAGGATGAGGAGGATGATGGCTCTGATGATGAGGAGGAGGAGGAAGAAGAGGAGGAAGACGTCGACCCTCCTCGCTCGGAGGGAAGGTCCAAGTTGACGCACGACCCGACGGCTGGGTGCGGTAAAGCTGTTGTGCCCACCGGTCAGTCGACGAAGCGACCTAGGACAACTTCTCCCGCGCCGACTGAGAAGCCGCCGAAGCAACCTCGAGCGACGTCGTCAAAGCCGGCGAAGGCCCTGCCCAAGATGCGAATGGTCATCCCCACCATCTCCGGGTAATCTACAGCGCCGCTACCTCCGAGACTTCAGCCAAGCACGATGATTAGGAAATGGAGGATGCGACCACTTCCAATCTTGGTAAGATCTCTGAGGTTTCACTTTTAGTCGACTGGAGCTTTTTAGTCGACTGGGCTTCCATGTTTACTTATGGATCTCTCTTGTAGTTCCGCCTCACATCATTGATCTCCCCGATGATGACGAGGAAGCGCCACTAAGGAAGAGGAGGAACAAGAAAGTGCCTGCTGGCAAGGCTGCTCAAGTCGCGGCGACTCTGAGACGCTGATTTCGAGGGAGGCAACCCCACTCGGACTTCAGTATCTTTTGCTTTGTATCGGCTGACAAGTGCCCGACCCACTTCGTCGACTGTTGATCCACCATCTCTCTTTGCTACACACCACGTCCCGGAAGACCAAGTAAGTGCTGCTAAGGAGGCCATACGCCAGGAAGGGATCATGATGGAGCAGGTGAAAGCGGCTCGAGAGGCAAGTCAGGCGGCCTATGATGGCAGTTCAGCTCTCCAGAGCAATGTCCAAGTAAGTCAGTCGTCGCTTGCTGTGTTAGGATATACTATCTGAAATTGCTTTCTTCTGGAGATTTCCATATCTGTACACCCGCTGGGTGTGTGTGTCGTTTGAACTTTTGTGGGGGCATGTTGAGTGCACCCACTGGGTGTAGTCCCTGAGTCTATGGTCGACTGCGTGCAGGCGGCTATGGTCTTTATGCTGTGATCTTCTTCACTCGACCTGGACGGACCAAGTCGAATGGAATCAGAAACCGGTGGGGGCACGCTAAGTGCACCCACTGGGTGTAGTCCCCGAGACTATGGTCGACTGCGTGAAGTCGACTATAGTCTAAAGAACTATTTTTTTTACTGCGGCTGACCGCTGACAATTAGCCATGTTTTTAGAATCATAACCTTTTTGCCTCTTTTGGTCGACTGATCAAACCAAATTGGTAAACCAGTGGGAGCACGCTGAGTGCACCCGCTGGGTGTAGTCCCCGAGACTACTGTAGAATGTTTTTATTCGACCGTAGTCTTAGAAATGCTTCTATTTTTCCTTAGTCACTCGGAAGTGATCTGTCTTTGATGTCTTTCGTTGGTTGACTCTTTGTAGAAATCTTGCGAGCTTGTGGCTCGCTATACTGAGTTAGAGAAAAAGCAGATTCAGCTCAACCTCGATTTGAAGCTTGCTCAGGAGAATTTGCGTGAAGGCAAAGGATGAAGCAAAAGGTATGGATGGTGAGAATTTTTGACGACTGCCTCTGTTTTTCTGCTCATTCTCAACTCTGTTCTCATTGTTGCTTTGCAGATAAACTGGAAGAGACTTTGAAGAAGGAGGACCTTGATCTTGCAGAGGCACAGAAGGCGGCTTTGGAGAAAACAAAGCTCGCTGAAGAGAAGCTTGCCTCAGTCGACAAACTTGAAGATGAAAATGCCAAGCTGAAAGCCTCTCTTGACGCGGCTAACAAGGAAGTCAGTCGACTGAAGAACGACAAGAATGTTTTGTCTGACAAGGTTGGATACCGATTGAAGCGAAACGACACGAGATTTATCTTGGAGGGTTCGCCAAGAAGCTATTTCTCATGCTTGAAGGTAATCTCTTTTATCCAACTGTCTTGCTCTCACCGCTCATCACGTGATCTTCATTTTGAGTCCGAGTTGTGTTTTCAGAATTCTGCCAAAACTTTGAAGAAGAAACCAAATGAGTGGAAACTAGCTTGGACCCCATCAACTCTCCCGTGAAGGAGGAAGCTGCTATGAATGTGCTCCGACCGGAGTCTCGTGGTTGCTAGCGTAGTGGATTATCTTGCTCGACCGAAAGTTGCGATTAAGGTCGCGGATCGACTCGACTCTCCGGCCGTAATGCACTCTCCGTAATGATCTTGAATCTCGATGACTCGGTGAATGAGATTCCAAGTCGAGTGCAAGAATGGAAAAAGGCATCTGCCAGGTGTGGTGCTGATGTTGCTCTATCTCTGGTTCGTGTCCACTCCAAAGAAGCGCAAGAGGACAAGCTGGTGTCTCTCAAGGTTGCCAATACCAGGAAGCATGACTTCAGATCTTTCATGGAGACTTTCATCGCTTCTGCTACCCGTATTGCTGACGGAATCGACCTCGACCAGTTTGTTGCACCTTCCAGTCCTCCGCCGGAGGAGTAAAAAACTTCTAAGTCCCACTTTAAATTTGCCTCGGAATGCCGAGTGGTTTCTATAGCCGATAAACTTTAACAGGCTTAACGCCTGAGCGCCTTTGGATCCGTAGGACATTTATCCGAACTTGGTTTTTCCTTTAACATGCTTTGCTTGCATTCGAGAGAACTTTATTCCTCACTCGGAAGATATTCCGTTGAAATTCCAATCGACTTGTGCTTCACCTATCCTGCAGGTAGAGGTGAAACACAGACTGCGACTGACCTTGTCGTCCTTACGGATCAGAACGAACCGCACGTTGTGCTTGTGGCGAAGCTCCGAAGGAGGAGGTAGCAGTCGACCTGCACCTCGTCGTCCTTGCGGATTGGGATGGACCGCAAGTTGTACTTGTGGAGAAGCTCCGAAGGAGGAGGTAGCAGTCGACCTGCACCTCGTCGTCCTTGCGGATTGGGATGGACCGCACGTTGTACTTGTGGCGAAGCTCAGAAGGAGAAGGTAACAGTCGTCCTGCACCTCGTCGTCCTTGCGGATTGGGATGAATTCCTTACTTAGGCCAGCACTGGGCTGCAGCTAAGCCTCCGAGTGGGAGGTTTGCTCTCCACTCGGTAGGATTTTTATTACTTAGGCGAGCACTGGGCTGCAGCTAAGCCTCCGAGTGGGAGGTTTTCTCTCCACTCGGTAGGATTTTTATTAATTAGGCGAGCACTGGGCTGGAGCTAAGCCCCCGAGTGGGAGGCTTGCTCTCCACTCGGTAGGATTTTTATTACTTAGGTGAGCACTGGGCTGCAGCTAAGCCCCCGAGTGGGAGGTTTGCTCTCCACTGGTAGGATTTTTATTACTTAGGCGAGCACTGGGCTGCAGCTAATCCCCCGAGTGGGAGGTTTGCTCTCCACACGGTAGGATTTCTATTACTTAGGCGAGCACTGGCTGCAGCTAAGCCCCGAGTGGGAGGTTTGCTCTCCACACGGTAGGATTTTTATCACTTTGGATGTTTAAGGCGAATCCTTGGGCTGTTATAAGCCCCGAGTGGGAGGCTGGCTCACCACTCGGCAGGGTTTGAATACTTAGGCGAGTACTTGACTGCAGCTAAGCCTCCCGAGTGGGAGGCTGGCTCGCCACTCGGTAGGGATTTGAATACTTACGCGAGTACTTGGACTGTGCAGCTAAGCCTCCGAGTGGGAGGCTGGCTCGCCACTCGGTAGGGATTTGAATACTTAGGCGAGTACTTGACTGCATCTAAGCCTCCGAGTGGGAGGCTGGCTCGCCACTCGGTAGGATTTTGGATACTTAGGCGAGTACTTGGACTGCAGCTAAACCTCCGAGTGGGAGGCTGGCTCGCCACTCGGTAGGATTTTGGATACTTAGGCGAGTACTTGGACTGCAGCTAAGCCTCCGAGTGGGTGGATGGCTCGCCACTCGGCAGGATTTTGTATACTTAGGCGAGTACTTGGACTGCAGCTAAGCCTCCGAGTGGGAGGCTGGCTCGCCACTCGGCAGGATTTTGAATACTTAGGCGAAGCGGATTCGCAGCTAAACCCCCGAGCGAAAGACTGGCTCGCACTCGGAAATGATTTTTTTTACAAACTTAGGCGAATCGGATTCGCGACTAAGCCACCCACTGGGGGAAATTTCAACAAAAAGCAATAACAATTACTGGGAAAATTATAACATTCTTGTCTTGGATAAACAAACTTCAAAAGCACTTTTATTACATCTCAACCGAGTGAGTTTTTAGTGTAAAAGGGGCGGAGCAGCTCCGCGTTCCAAGCTCGAGGCTCGTCGATCCGGGCGATCAACGTTGTAGAGATGATATGCTCCGTTGTGGAGGACTCTCGTGACGATGAAGGGACCTTCCCAAGTGGGAGCAAGCTTGTGTGGTTTCTGTTGATCCACTTGGAGGACCAAATCTCCCTCTTGGAAGGCTCGACTCTTCACATTTCTGGCATGGAATCGACGCAAGTCTTGCTGATAGATAGTCGAGCGGATCAAGTCCATCTCTCTCTCTCCTCTTCCAAGAGTTCGACAGCATCTTGCCGGGCTTGTTCCACTTCTTCTTCAGAGTATAGCTTGACTTGAGGCGCATTGTGAAGCAGGTCACTCGGCAGAACTGCCTCAGCTCCATAGACCAGGAAGAATGGAGTTCCCCCAGTTGACCGATTAGGAGTGGTCCTCAATCCCCAGAGAACTGATGGAAGTTCGTCGACCCAAGCTCCTGCCGCGTGTTTGAGATCACGCACCAGCCGAGGTTTTAGCCCTTTGAGAATGAGGCCGTTTGCACGCTCGCTTGTCCATTCGATCGAGGATGAGCCATGAAGCATAGTCGATTCGCTGCGTGCCTTGAGAGGCGCAGAAGGCTTTGAACTTGTCATTATCGAAGTTTGACCCATTGTCGGTGATGATGCTATGCGTAACTCCATATCTGAATATCAACTCTCGATGAAACCGATAGCAAAGGCATGCATCGAGGTTCTTGATGGGCTTGGCCGATCCAGTTGGTGAACTTGTCGATCGCTACTAGCAAATGGGTGAAACCGCTTACGCCAGTTCTCAACGGTCCAATCATGTCCAGTCCCCAAACAGCGAAGGGCCAAACGAGTGGAATGGTCTTCAAGGTCGAGGCTGACTTGTGCGACATGTTGGAATAGAACCGACATCCTTCACACTTGTCGACTATTTCTTTTGCCATTTCATTTGCTTTCGCCAAGAAAATCCCACGATGCACGCTTTTAGCCACAATGGTCCGGAGAGGACGATGATGGCCACAGGTTCCCAGTGGATATCCTCAAGAATTATTTGACCTTCTTACGGCGTGATACACTTACGGCCGACTCGATCACGCTTTCTCTGTACAATTGTCCCTTGATCACTGTAAAGGCCTTGGATCGACGGACGATCTGTGGAGCGTCTTCTTCATTCTCTGGGAGCTCTTTCCTTAGGATATATGCGATGTACGGCACTGTCCAGTCGGGAGTGATGACCACAACTTCCATAATCAGGTCGACCATGGCTGGGACCTCAACTTCAGTCGGATCATTGGCACTCTTTTGCTGCGGGGCTTCTATACGTGAAAGGATCCTCCTGACCGATGGAGCATGAATGTGTTCCAAAATACACTATCGGGAATGGCTTCCCTCTTGGACCCTATCTTCGCCAAATCATGCGCAGCTTGATTTTTCGATCGGGTATATGATGAAGCTCTAACCCCTCGAATTTCTTCTCCAGCTTTCTCACTGCATTTCAATAACCTGTCATAGCTGGGCTTCTGACATCCCACTCCTTCATCACTTGATTAACAACCAGATCCGAGTCGCCATAGACCATAAGGCGACGGACGCAGAGTGAAATGGCCATGCGCAACCCATACAGGAGTGCTTCATATTCTCGCTTCGTTGTTGGAAGAATCAAAGTGAATCTGGAGAACATACTTGAGCCTATCTCCTCGGGGAAACCAATACAACTCTCGCACTGTAACCGTGCTCAAAGCATCTTGGAACCATCGAAAAACATAGTCCAATGTTCCGAGTGAACTTGGGTCGGAAGTTGCTTTATTCGATCCGATCGGCGAGGAAATCTGCTATTTCTTGGGACTTGATGGCTTTCTTTTCCTTGAATTTGATATCAAGGGGAAGGAGTTCAATCGCCCATTTTGCCACTCGACCAGTTGCATCTCTGTTATGAAGAATTTTTGACAAAGGGGCATCGCTGACGACTGTAATGGAATGATCAGAGAAATAATGAGAAACCTTCTTCGTGGTCATATAGATCCCATAAACAAGCTTCTGATAGTGAGGGTATCTTTGCTTTGATGGGGTCGATTACTTGAGAAAGATAATAAATCGGGCGTTGAACTTTGAAGGTTTTCCTTCTTCTTCCCGGCCGACCGTAAGTAATGCATCGACGACTTGTCCAAAGGGCTGCAATGTAAAGCAGCAAAGGCTCCTTGCTGATTGGAGCAGCAAGCACCGGCTGGGTGGAGAGCACAGCTTTGAGCTCTGCAAACGCTGCATCAGCATCTAGAGTCCACTCGAACTTGTCTGACTTCTTCATCAGTCGGTAAAGAGGCAATGCCTTTTCACCGAGGCGAGAGATGAATCGGCTTAAAGCGGCCAAGCATCCAGTAAGTTTCTGGATATCGTGCACACGCACAGGGCGCTTCATTCGCAGTATGGTGCCAACCTTTTCTAGGTTAGCATCGATTCCTCGCTCGGAAACGAGAAAACCGAGTAACTTTCCACCAGGAACTCCAAATGTACACTTTGATGGATTAAGCTTGATATCATACCTCCTGAGATTGGCAAATGTTTCAGAAAGGTCAGTCAACAGGTCGGAACCCTTTCGTGACATGACCACTATATCATCCATGTATGCTTCCACATTCCGACTGATTTGAGTGAGCAAACACTTCTGAATCATCCTCATGAATGTGGCTCCCGCATTCTTGAGACCGAATGGCATGGTGACATAATAGAAGCACCCGAATGGAGTGATGAACGCTGTTTTAATCTCATCGGGTCCATCTTGTGGATCTGATGGTACCGGAATAGGCGTCCTAAAAGACAACCTCTCGCATCCCGCAGCTTGAGTCGACTATTTGGTCGATGCGAGGAAGAGGGAAATAATCTTTCAGGCAGGCCCGATTGATATGCTTGAAATCGATGCACATGCTAACGACTTGTCCTTCTTGGGGACCATGACAACGCGTTGGCGAGCCACTGAGTGGTAGATCTCTCGGATGAACTTCTGCTGCTAAGAGCCGAGCCACCTCCTCGCCAATGGCCTTTCTCTTACAGACGGCGGACCACCAAAGATACTCTTTAACTGGTTTGAATTTTGGGTCGACTCAGAGGCGATGCTCAGCCAGCCCCACAGGAACACCCGGCATGTCGCCAGGCTTCCATGCAAAAGATGTCCCAGTTCTCACGGAGGAACTGGATGAGCGCTTCTTCCTATTTTGAGTCGAGTGTTGTTGAAATGTTGGTCGGAGCAGCGTCGGGATCAGTCGGGTGAATGTGAACCTGTTTCGTCTCGCCAGTCGACTGGAATGCTGACTCCGTAGCGGGCTTCTTAGCTCGCAACAAATCACTCGGATCCGCAGTTTTCTGATACTCTTGTAGCTCTACCACTGCCAACTGAGCATCGGCGATCTTAGAGCCTTTCTGGAAGCACTCTTCTGCCTTCTTTCGATTGCCCGTGACAGTGATCACGCCCTTGGGACCAGGCATCTTTAGTTTAAGATACACGTAACATGGTCGGGCCATGAAAGTGCATAAGCTGGTCTCCCCAGAATAGCATGATAAGCGCTCTAGAAATCCACGACCTCAAAGGTCAACTTTTCTTTTCGGAAATGCTTTGAATCACCAAAAACTACATCAAGAGAAATTTGGCCGAGTGACTCAGCCTTCTTTCCAGGAATGACTCCGTGGAAGCTCATGTTACTGGTACTGAGTCTGGACATCGGAATGCCCATCCCTTTCAACGTCTCCGCGTATAATATATTCAAACCACTACCACCATCCATCAGGACTTTGGTTAGTCGAGTGCCTTCGACAACTGGGTCGACCACCAATGCTTGCCTCCCAGGGTGGCAATGTGCGTCGGGTGATCGACCGGGTCTAATGTGATGGCGATGCAGGACCATTTCAGATAATTGGGAGTCGCGAGCAACCAAGTTTACTTCGATTGATAACCTTCGATCGACTTTTGCTTTCGACGCCAAGAAAATCATCGTGGTGGAATTGACACGGGATATCCACCATCAACATCCTCTCTATCCTCAACTTTGTGCATCTCCTTATCCTTATCCTTGGGCTGTTTCCCTTGGAACCGCTTTGAATCAAGAGCCGACACTGTCGGGTGGTATGTTTTGGGTAAATGAGTTTACCCTCTTCATCTTTCTTTGTATGAATAAGACATGGTAAATCCAACACATCGTTCCCATCCTGGTCTTTCACCTTCTTAGGGTTCCAAGGACCCTTGGGTTTCCCCTTGAACATTCCTGGGGTCACTGCCAAGGCCTCTCCGGAAGCCGCTGGCTCGGCTTTGCGCTTCTGCTTCCGACTGGAATTTCCTCCGCCGATCTCATTGGCGGCCGATTTATATTTACCGGTCCGGAGCCGATCCTCTTCTTCACCATTTGCATATTTGGTGGAAATCTCCATCATCCGACTCAGGGTCATATCTCTGGTTCGACCAAATTTCAAACTCAATTCTCTGTTCTTGACACCTTCCTTGAAGGCACAGGGCCCTTTGGTGATCAGATACATTCTAGACAGTGTGGTGCAAAGTGATCCACCTCTGGATGTAATCTCTCAAGGTTTCACTCGACTTTTGCATGCACGACTGCAACTCTGTCAAACCTGCTGGTCGTTTGCAAGTTCCTTCAAATGTCCTGAAAAACACTCGGGCAGGATCTTCCCAAGTGTAAATACTGCTGGGTGCTAACTGATTCAACCATGCCCTGGCTCAACCCTCCAACATAAGAGGTAAATGCTTCATGGCTACCTCATCGTTGCCACCGCCGATCTGAACTGCCACTCGGTAATCTTCAAGCGAAGTGTCAGGCTTGGATTCTCCAGTGAACTTGCTGACTCCAGTCGCCATCCACGAAGTTGGGAGGAATCATCGCGCCACGATGGCTCTCTTTGAAACACTCTGGTCCCGAGACATGAAATCTACTGCTGGAAGGAACATCTCTATCATGGCCGTCTCGGTGAGCTCTGTTCCTGTCGACCAAACCTTGAACGATAATGGATCTCGCATCAAAGCCTGGTTCCCTGGGGTCGACTGGAACTCTTCGCCCAGCACTATTTTTGTCGTGGAATTAACACGCCAGATGTCCTTAGTGTCAGGACTTAGTCGCGAGGCCAACGCATCTATGTGGTAGCTTGAGAGGGGTTGAGCGGAATCGAGAGACGCAACACAAGACAGGGATTTAGACAGCCGGGCCCCGGAAACATCATCCGTAATAGCCCTACGTCTTTGTTTGAGGCTAGGTCTCATTATGATCATGAGGGAGTCGCCAGAAACCGGCTCTCCTCTAGTTGTGTCTAGCCCTAGACATTGTTGTTTGCCTGTAGCCTGTCCCTCTTTGGGGAGCCCTGCCCCTTCTTATATATGTTGAAAGGGCGGGTTACATGTGGAGTCCTATTAGGACTAGGACTAGCCTATCTCGTATTACAAGTCGGATACAAGTCCATGTCTTAGCTCCTTGTAAGACAAATATTCCTCACGCCTTTCCTCTTAAACCGCCCACCGTAGTTGAACCGCCTTCATGAACCGCCAACAAAGCCACCGGTCTTGCCGCTCCTCGACCCGCCTGCGGATTACCAATGAACCATAAACCGCCGGGTCGCAAAGTGAACCGCCAAGTGTCGTGGGTTCTTGAGTAAATCGCCAAGTCCGCCGGGTTATACTTCCGGCCGGTTTACGCGCTGGGTATATCCTCGACATTAGCCCCCGCTTTAATTTGGATTTATCCATGTTAAACTGATCCTCGTGAAATAAACACAAGAACAAACTTGATGATTATGCTCCGGTTTAAGAATTCTTGTAAACCGGCATCGATCATCCTTAAATCCTTGTCATTTCCTCCTTATATAAAATCCGGTTTAATAGGCCAGCTTCATAATCAACTTGTCGACATTGGTTTCTCATAGAAAATATATTGTGAAGGATAACTCCTTTGATTCAACTCCCAATGCTTAAAACAATATCGGTCCTTGAAATATTCATCCAATCTTCAGCCGGGTTTAAGGGCGTAAAACTTGCGGTTTATCATTGCCAAGATCACCGGTTTATAAACATTGATGGTACCGGGTCATGATTGTTGCGTATATCGGTTCATGATTGTTTGCCAACGCCGGTTCATGATTATTAATGACGCGGGTTGCAGCCACGAGGCCATAATGATTGGTGACGCTGGTCAACCTAGTTTGCTCAATCGGAGAATTTGAAAATATTTCCTCGATAATAGTATAATATCTGTAGCCCCCAAGTCTTTGAGCAGAACAAAGTGGTAGCTTAAGACTTTTGCTTCAATATAAATACTGCCACTTTCAAAGAAATCCGTGTTGTTCATCCCAGTGACTAGCAAAAACTGAATACTCCATACTATGTAGCCCCCAAGTGCCGGGTTGTCCTGCTTGCAGCAACCTGGGACTTGTAATTGTCTTATACTCATAAAAACTTCCACCAGTGTAGCCCCCAGGGGCCAGGTCATTATGTAATAATGAGCAGGGACTTTGTAGGTGTAATCATGTAGATTTAAGCAATGATGTGTAGCCCCCAAGGGCCGACTCATTATAATGTGATGAGTCGGGTCTTCAATAATATGAGCAAAAAAATACTTTGCATTAGCCCCCAAGTGTCATGGTGCATGCTTGCAGCGACATGAGACTTGCACATTTGATGTAATCTCAATTTAAATGATGTAGCCCCAAGTGCCGGGTCGTAAGCCTGCAGCGACTCGGGACTATTCCTTCAATTGTAGAATAAATCATATCCATTAATAATATGATAACCATTGCGCTAAAAGCGACTTTGAAAACCTCAATTATAGTATTAGTTATTGATAAAAATCCAGCCGTGTTGGCTATTAAAGATAACATAATCTGGTATAAAAAACCTTATTCATTCAATATCATAATGAAAATTCAGCCAAGTTTGGCTATTTGAATAATATAACCCAATGATATATAAGCGTATGATTCCAATGGCATAATCCAAATAGGTCTTGGCGACTTATAGTCCAAAGCCAGGCCGGGTTAACAAACACCGGATAATTTCCTCATCATATACTGGCGACTTATCATCTGAAAGCCAGGCCGGTTTAATAAACACCAGATAATTTATCATCATGCTTTATTCAATTGTCTCTGCATACAACAAGTTTAAAGTGTCTGGCGGTTTATCACGGACGAATCATAATGCCCAACATATAACCCGTGTTTATAACCAAGGCTGCATTTAAGAATAATCAATGAAATATATCATACCGTGACATTGAATCACATCATTGGTTTACCAACTTTTGTAGTAAGGGTGATAACCCCAATCTTGAGTAATGATAACTCCTTTCATACTGTGTCGGTTTATGATAAAACCGCATCGGGTTCTGATAAACACCGGTTTAACCATATATATCTTGGCGACTTATAGTCAAACCAGACCGGGCGGATAGTCTCGGATTATGATTTGATCATGTCTTGACAATTTGTAGTTGAAAGTCAAGCCGGGTTAATGAACACGGTTTACTCCATATATAAGATGGTTAAAATCAAACCGGGCAAATAGTCTCGGATTAGATTTGACCGTGTTCCGTCAATTTGTAATTGACAGTTTGAACTGGATTAATAATGTCGGTTTGAAAACACAACAAAAGAAACAATTTAAAAGAGAACAAAATTCAAGCAAAGGCAAATATAAAACCATTGCAAATGAGGCTTTGAGCCGATCAAGAGGCATTACCATGGTCGGACACGACCAAGCCCCCAAAAGGCGTAGCTATGGTTCGAGTCAGCCAGGTCACCAAGAGGTGTAGCGATGGTTCGGGTTCGACCAAAGCCCCCAAGTGATGCTGTGGCACTAGGCCGATCAAGAGGCGTGACTATGGTTCAGACGTGACCACAAGTCCCCAAGTGATGTTGTGGCTTTTCGCCTACCAAATGGCGTTGCTATGGTTCGGACACGACCAAGGCCCCCAAGTGATACTGTGGCATTGCGCCGATCAAGAGGTGTGACTATGGTTCAGACATGACCAAGCCCCCAAGTGATCAATAATATGATAAGCCAATAAGGCATGATACCCATGTTTGAACCGCGCATCATGGCAGCAGGTCCTCTTTGGCACCCTTTAACTTTTGCAAGCGATAAATCCTTCTTGAACCGGATTTTGAACCGGATATTGAGAGCTTCAAAGCTTTGTGGGAGATATCTTCCCTTGAACCGGATGTTAAACCCGGATATTTGAGAGCTTCAAGGTGAGCTCCCCTTGAGCCGGATTTTAAACCGGAATCCTTTCGATGATCCGGAACTTCTTGCTTGAGCCGGATTTTGTAACTGTCATATACTTATTAAGCGGAAATTTTCTCGACCGCCTTCAAATAACAGTAGCCTCCGGGACCGGGTTATCTTTCCCTCCATCGTCCTGGGGTTCTTAAATTTGCTGGCAAGATTTGCTTAGTCATGTCATCATAGCCCCCGAGTCTCAAGGTGACTCGAGGAGTTGGCTTGAAACTCTCCATATTTGGTGGTTCACGACTCATTGGTGTTGATAACACGATGCAAATCCACAGAAGGGTGTGATGATTGCGGGTTATAAATGATCCCGTATGAGCCGTGTCGTTAACGCTGCCAATGGTTCCTTCCAATCGGCGATTTGAAGTTAACCAAACTGTAGTGGCGGCGATTTGTGCGCCTGCCCATTGAGCCATCCAAAGGTAAACGGCGGTTGATAGTATATGATAATTTGCCTCCATTTTGAAAGAAAACCAGGCTACCCAAGCCGTGACTTGCTCCTGCGAGACAGTGCGGCCTGGTATGTTGATGTAGACCAGGCCGCAATAAATGGACGGTAGAGACGTCCTGATATTAGAGGTGGCTTGGACAGATGAACCGGCCACATATCATGGCATTGCAAGCCGGTGCGGACGGGAAAAATTGGCACTGGTGTTGTAAACCGGCACGGACGGGCGAGTCAATGTAGACCAGGTCCGCAGAGGCGGCGGCTTTGTGCACATCCATTGAACAGCGATCAAACGCGATCCCGGCAAGTCGATGTAGAGCAAACTGCACGGACGGCGGCTTGCGCACACCCGTTCAACTGCAAATGGGCGCGGATGCCGGTGCATATTTCATAGGCACAGCATGGCACCACTTTTATAATGAGTCATTATCCCTGCATACGGAAAATACGTAAAGCAGAATAGTTCTCAAAAGATTTTTTTTTTAAATTGACTGGGCAAATAGCACCTGATTTATCATAGACGATGGATGATCCATGTGTCCCGTCAATCGGATGCCAAGATTCGCCGTAGTATTTCCTATGTCCATGAACGCAGTGGTAGCCTCAAGAGATGTGACGCGTGTAGCCTTTGCACCAGTAGTAGTTGTGTACTACTAATGCATCCGTGGGCTCATATACATGTCCCTTTCTCAGAGATCCCCATATATTGTACTTGATGTCTTGTCCAGCGCCCAAGTTGTACCGGACTCTTGACTGTTTTTTATATGGACTGGCGGCGGTGGCGGATCACGATCATCTTATCTTAGCGGTGGTGTTTGGTCCTTGAGTCTCCGTCAATATCAGTTTGTGGCGTAGCGATCCCTGTGGCTCTCTGGCTATCCTATGAAGCTTCTTGACACACATTGGTGATTGCATCAGCTGTTTCAATGTGCAGTACCAAACCAGAGATCCAAAGAAGAAAACTCCATTGCAGATAGCAATGCGAATCGACCGCGGCGGTAAAGTTGACCGAGACAAGCTCGTGTGCTGCAGAAGTGAGGCAGCGGCTCGGCAGCTCGAGGCAAAGCAGGTTGATGGTGGTCTCTGTGGTCATAACTTGACAGAATAGCAACAGAGGTACGGCGAAGCCAGCAGGCGCGGGCGGTTCAGGGAAATGCCTGTTGCAACTCGTGAACGCGAATCCGGGTCACGGCCGTGGCTGCTCTTCCCAATCGACACCCGTGACTTCCTCCGGGTTGTAGTTGCTTGGTGTGGCACAAATGGCCGTTCATTACAGCAGAAACGAACCCCATCTGGCGCTTTTACGGGCGGCAAAGGCGAACCGCAATGAATGCGTGATGGAATCAACTTCCGGGCGACGCCGGCGAGTCAACGGGTGCCAGCGGAGGCGGGCCGCGGTGGTCTTGGCGACTCACGGTGGCGAATCTCCCGCGAGGCAGTGCGGACGGTTTAGAAGCGTAACCGGGCGCGACTTCGTTCGACCGGGCGGCATGTTGGGTGATTTGGTGGTTGCGGCGAAGCCGGTCATGCGGGGCGGTTCGAGCCATGCGCCGCTGAAAAGCGGATGTAGCCAGCGGCTATGGCCGAGGCCCTGGCGACATTTGGCTACGACCACGGAGTTGGGCAGCGCTTGCCTCCTCATGCAGGTAGTTTACGGGCACCGCGGCAGCTTGCGAAGGTAGCGAGGTGACACGGCGGCCCGTAAAGCGGAACAACAGACCGTGAAAACATGCGGCGACGGGACACCATGGCAGCGGCATGAGTCGGCGCAGGCGGGAGCCGACCGCAGTGAAGCACGGCCATGGCAGAAGGATGCAGTGTCGGCGACTCAAACTGGCAGCGACTTGAAACTTTGAGGCCCAGTGGCCGGTTTGAAGCACGGTTGTGAGAGAAGGAGGTCCGCGACCACGAAGCAGGTCCGCGGCCGGTTCGAAGCACGGCTGCGGCATCTGTGTAGAGGCCGTAGTAGTGACTCGGCCACGCAGCGAGGCGGAGCGAGGCCGTGGATCGTGGAGGTGGACCGTCGAAGCGCCAATGGTGGCGGCGGCGACTTGACGACGACGGCTTTACCAAAGTGAAGGCGGTCCAAAGACGGAGAAACAAAAGGGTGCGGCGGCTTAATCGGACCGCGGCAAGCGGCAAGGTAGCGGCTCTCGGGAGACGAGCGGCGCACCTTGACGGTTCACAAGGAGGCCACGGCAGCGACTCAAGCGGCGGCGATGCCGCTTGGTTCGAGGCGCCGTGGAACAGCGGTGTGGCGCCGGTGAGATTCGAGGCGGCGGCTTGAGGCTGGGCGAGGCCGCGCGGCTGTTCGGGCGAGCCAATGAACGAACAATGGCCGCGAGCCTCCAACAGAGGTGCAGCAACTTGAGAGGAGACGACCCACCGCGTGGCGGCGTGGAGTGAATCCGCGGCTTGGCGAAACCTCGGCACGCAGCGTGGCGATGCCGAGTCCGAGTTGTGGTTGCTTTAACCGTCCTCGATCCGTGACCTCCGGGTAGTGGGCTCGTGGTCCCCTCTTTTTTTGATTACTTTCCTGATTCACATATAGTAACTTACCGGGTGACCTTCACGTGACTTAGTAGTAATGGATGCACTACTTGATGGCTTCGATCTGTTCTGGTCCTCGTGCCAGAAAAATAGCAATGACAGATCGTTCCTTTTCTTGGGTGGCACCGAACGGTAAAAAACTGCAGCAGTTGATGCCCTCGGGACTTGAAACGTATCACGGATAGCGGGAAACACAAATACGGCAGATTGGACAGATGCTCGATGTATAGTAATTTGACCGGTCGCTGATCCTCGCAGAGGAAACCGCTAAAACAGCTTAGGTTTACCATCGTAGTAGTTTGGCTTTGGCGGAAAAATTCTCCTCTCGATCTCGGCGAGTTATGGCACTGACGCAACCCAAATTTCCTCTAGATCTTAAATCTTGAACACAACGTTTTGACTGTTCGCCGATGATGTGAACATCTGCATCAGGTTTTTTTTTATCTGGTACATCGCAAGCTTCTTGATCCCTGAAGAAATCCCTCCAAGAACACAAACCACCGTGCGCGGGCCCCACGGTGGGCGCCAACTGTCGTGGAATTAACACGCCAGATGTCCTTAGTGTCAGGACTTAGTCGCGAGGCCAACGCATCTATGTGGTAGCTTGAGAGGGGTTGAGCGGAATCGAGAGACGCAACACAAGACAGGGATTTAGACAGCTTCGGGCCCCGGGAAACATCATCCGGTAATAGCCCTACGTGCTGTTTGAGGCTAGGTCTCATTATGATCATGAGGGAGTCGCCGTAAACGGCTCTCCTCTAGTTGTGTCTAGCCCTAGATATTGTTGTTTGCCTGTAGCTTTGTCCCTCTTTGGGAGCCCTGCCCCTTCTTATATATGTTGAAAGGGCGGGTTACATGTGGAGTCCTATTAGGACTAGGACTAGCCTATCTCAGACACAAGTCGGATACAAGTCCATGTCTTAGCTCCTTGTAAGACAAATATTCCTCACGCCTTTCCTCTTAAACCGCCCACCGTAGTTGAACCGGCCTTCATGAACCGCCGGTCAAAGCCACCGGGTCTTGCCGCTCCTCGACCCTTTGCCGGATTACCAATGAACCATAAACCGCCGGGTCGCCAGTGAACCGCCAAGTGTCAGCGGGTTCTTCAGGTAAATCGCCAAGTCCGGCCGGGTTATACTTCCGGCCGGTTTACGCCGCGGGGTATATCCCCGACAATTTTGGCGTCTGTTGTCCTGCTGCCGAGGGGCGTATGATCCACCCCTTGGGGGAGGAGTGGGCACTCGACGTCGATCGTTGCGATCGAATCGGTGCTCATACTGCTCGCGGCCCTTGTATTGATCATCACGCCGCCCCCACGTTCCTCACGCCTCGGGCGATCTTGGACTATGGGCCGACGGAATGAATTCGCAGCGATGGATCGGTTGTGAACTCCCTGCTCCGCGATCGATACAACTGAGTTTTGATCTCCTGCCGCCCGGAGCAAATCCTCGATTTGCTGCAAACCTCTACCGCCTCCGATCGGGAAGGCTGAATCGATTCTGCTATATGGGCGGTTGCTAAATTCTGAATCGGAATTCGATATACCTGGGTTGGCGGTTGAAAGAGCCGACGTCGACTGGATTACGGAACCCTCGGCCACAGACGCTCGCCGAGTACTCGCTGAAGATTCTCCACGAAAAGCGCCAGCCAGGTTAAGCGCGCGCATCCTCCAAGGCGCGAGCCTCGTGGGGTTTCTCCAATGATAGGAGTGTGAAGTGCATCCATGTTCCGACGACGAAGCTCCTCCCTCCGGAGCGAAGTGAGGGGCTCGAGCAAGTACTCTTCATGGGATTGCACCGGATCGCCTCCACCGCCACCTTCGTTGGTGCGGGTGAATCCAGGGGGACTGCGTGGTCCATCGACCATCAGAACCTCTGCCGCCGGGTCACTGCTATCGCATTCGGACGCGGTCTCTACGGAGCCAGTCGAACAGGCCGTAGAGAGATTCGTCGGGCTCGATCGCCGCGACTTGGGGGATGGCCGACTGGCGAGCCACCGCATGCCTCACCCACCGCTGAAGCCTCGACCGACCGGAACGCTTGCACCGGTGGGAGACTGGGAGTGAAGACAGCGCAGGAGCCGACCCATACTGGGTCGACGGATGCCGCAGGAGGACGCCGCGGACACACACGCGAAAGTGTGTCGCCCCGCAGATGGGGAGCGCGTCCACGTCGAGTGGAGCCTCCTGAAGCCAAGCGGAGTCGTCGGCGACGAACGTGAGCGCACCAAGACGGATCTCGTGGCCATTGACCAGAACTCCACCTGAAACCATGATGCGGAAGATCGAGAGAATCCCAACTTCTCCAACAATTCGCTAGAACACCTGCCCTAAGGTGGGCGCCAACTGTCGTGGTTCTAAGTCTGACAGTAGAATAGGGGGTAGGTATGGAGAGGCAAGATCCTAGCTATGGAGTAGTTGTATACGCAAGGGATTTACGAGTTCAGGCCCTTCTCGGAGGAAGTAATAGCCCTACGTCTCGGAGCCCGGAGGCGGTCGACTGGATTATATGCTTATGTGTTACAGGGGTGAGAACCCTTCTACCTGTGGAGGGGGGTGGCTTATATAGAGTGCGCCAGGACCCCAGCCAGCCCACGTAATAGAGGGTTTAAGGTGCGTTAAAGCTAGGCGTTACTGGTAACGCCTTACATAAAGTGTCATTAAGGTCATAAATACTATTTAACTACAGACCGTTTGGACACCGAGTGGCTCATGGACTCTTGGTGGTCGAGTGGGTCTTCATAGTCGAGTGTCTTTGAATCTGTCGAGTGGAAGCCTACCAAGTCGACTAGAGGGCTGCTTCTCTTGTGAATGTCCTTGTGGAGGGTACCTTTGGGCAGGTCTATGACCCTACCCCAGGTACATGACTTCATCAGGGTACTACAGCGAGACCTACGGGGCGGCGTCCCCAGAAGCTTATGTGCCCCGCATGATGGATCAAGAGTGCGCACAGGAAGAAGACCATGGCTCGTTCCTTGGGCCAAGCTGGGGCGAGGAGACACCACAAGCTGAGCTCTTTCAGGGACCCCAAGAGGGCCTCGACGTCCGCGCCGGCAGCAGCAACTATCTGGTACCGTTAATTCCTCAGGAGCAAGCTTATGCTAACCATGTGCCGCAGGAGGTACAGGTCGCCGCAACAGGTGGCGGCCCCAACTCTGCAGCCTCTTACCCCTCAGGAGGAGGGCACCAGGGGCTGCAGGAGAGGGGCCGAGATTCGGGTTCGTCCCCGCGGCGCTTGGCGCAAGACGTTCTCAGGAGGTAGGCCCTCTGCCGGGGAGGCGCCCCAGGGCCTGCCCCCGGCAGAGGACCCGTGGTCGTCGGGGGAACCGCTGGCGACCGCTCTACCCCATTGGCGCCGTCCTTAGTCTCCGGCCGCCGTCAGTGGTGGTAGAGTGTGGCGCAAGGCGGGGCCCTCATCTCGCGATATGAAGCAAGGCCGGTATCTGTGAAGAAGGCCCAATGCCTGTGAAGCTCGCCGCCCCGTGACACTCTCACATAATAATGAGTGGGGATGTACACGCCCCGGAGTCTCGGGGGTGCCGGCCTCAGGCCCTGGGGCTCCCTCCCATGCCCAGTGGCAGCACTTAGCTCCGCGCTGGTGAGAAGACGTCGAAGACTAGACTAGGTGCCGGACGCGGCCTTTTGCTTTCCTTTGCCTTTTCCTCTGTTGGCAAGTTTCTTCGATTTGAATTTAAGTTGGATTTGAATTTGAGCCTTGCGTGCGTTTGGCGAAGGGGTGTTTAGTCTCATTCGAGCAATCTCTCGCGTTCTAGTTTCGGCTTTGCGTCCAAAGCTAGCGTCAGCTGCTTCCCCTCGTGAGCCCCTCACAAGCCGGGCCGGGCCAACCGCGTCCACAGCTCAGACGGCTGTCGCCACACCCTCTCCGGAGGTTCTTATCGCAAGATCAATGGGTTCACCTAGAAGACACGCGTGGCGCCATGGCCCCCACAACCCCGCTCGGGGCTCACCCGGGTCAAAAGGTAAACAAGCTAGCTGACCCACCACCGGGCCGGCCGTTGAGCTCACACGCTACGTTAAGATTACAGAGGCATTTACCACAAACCTTTACATGAGGGGCTTCCCCTCCCAAAATGCTCTCATAGTCTTCAGGGCCAAGCCCGAACCTCTTTCGTGCAGGGTAAACTACGGCGGCAAGCAATCAGTCGGACATGTCGCTCGCCGCACCTCCGAGATCACCTCCGGAGGCGTCGCTGGCGTCGCTAACATCATCGCCGCCACCAACGCCTCCGCCAGCACCAGGGCCGTCCACCACGCCGCCCTCATTGGCGGCCACGATCACGCCGTCATCGTCAGACGTGAAGGCCCTAACAAGGTCGTCCACGTGGCCATCCACCCACTGCGCCAGGTCGCCCCGGACGGCTATGGGCACCGGTGCGATGGCAGCATCGAAGTCGAAGTGGGGATCCCTGTCCCGCAGATAACTGAAGACACGGGAGAAAGCGCGCCCTAGCAAGGCTCGGCTCCTCTCCTTGACGAGCCAAAGAGACCTCTCGGCGCGGTTCTCCAAGAGCGCCACCACATCAACAAAATACTGGAGGTTGCCGGCATAGTTGGTCTCGTGCGGCTCCTCGGCAGCGGGCTCGCAAATATTGCCCAGGGCCGCGTTAGCCCGTTCCTTGAGCGTCCGGAGCATGGGGGCATGCTCGTGCTCCAGAACTCGTCGCCGACGAATCTCGTCCTCATTCTGTCGCGCAGTGGCCTCGGCGCCATCAATCCTTTGTCGAAGAAGAATCAGCTCGGCGCGGGAGGAGGTCAGCTCCGCCTGCGCTGCGCGAAGGGCGGCTGCGGAGGAGTCCGCACCTCGCGTCACTTCGTCTAGCTTGGCCTTGAGGTCCGCGGTCCTGCCCTCAGCTTCGGCCCTGACCAACTCCAACCTCAACTCAAACTGGCGCTCGAGGTCTGAGCGAGCTTCCGCTATGCCGTGGTCGACCTCTTCTTGGGCTTGGGCTTCGTGCGCGGTGACATCATCCTCCGCCTGCGCCACTAGGCGCTCCCTCGTCTCTAGCCGCTCAAGGTCGAGGTTGCGCTCGACGGCCTCCAGCGTCAGCGCTTCCTCGCGCTTTTGGAGCTCCGCCTGGTCGACGGAAGCCTCCTTCAGCGACACGAGTGCAGCCTGGCGCAACTCCACCTGCTGCTCCAGAGAGTTGCTCCAGGCTTGGAGCTCCCACGCACGCTCCTCCGCATCCCTGCGTCGCCGATCTGCTTCCAGGGCCTTCTCGACGGCTCGAGAGTAAGCCTCTCGCGAGGCCGCCAACGATGACTCAGCCTTCGTATTGTCAAGGTCATGCTGGTGACGCGCGAGGGTGACGGCTATCTTCAGCTTGCGCCTCTCCGCAGCAAGGCGCAAACCTTCGGCCTCAAGACGCGCATCTACGCCGGCGAGCTCTGCCCCGAGCCGGTTCACCGCGTCCGTCGCCCCATGGAGAAGTTCCTGACGAAGGGCGCGGCGTTCGCGAGCATGCTTGAGCATGTCTTCCGCGTCACTCTCCGCTGCTGGTGTATGCGGAGGGCCCAGAGGCGGTGCGCCTCCTCCTGAAGGGCAGGGGGCTGGCGCCCCAACAATCACCGGACAAGCCTCGCCAGGAGCAGGGCCTGGCGCTGGTCCGTCCCAAGAAGAAGAGCTCAAGATCGACTTCAACCAATCACCGTCCACGACCAAGGAAGGAGCGCGGGGCAAGCTGGTTGTGCCCCAGGAGGACTCGTGAAGGGAAGACAGCAGGCGCACAGGCTCGGGACGCTCAGCTGAACGGGCCACCTCCCCAGCCGGCTGAGTGATAAGGGCGCCGCTTGAACCAGACGCACCAAGGATCAGCGACGAGGACGGAGCTTGGGGAGATGGCTCCTTAGCCATCTCCACGAATTCGGCAGGAAGGGCCCTGAAAGGCCACAGTCAGCTGCAAGAGCCGGGAAGTAAGGGGAGCAGAGAGAGAAGAGGACTTACTCGTCTGTGGCGAAGTACCTCCTGCACTTCAGCAAGCGGCAAGGAGGGATGAGGTGTTGCTTAATGAGCCTCTTGCTTCATGTGCTTAGTGATATGCTCCAAAACCCTCCACTACTTTCTCACATCCACATATGACCTAAACCTAAACTCAAACTCAGCCCTACCGATTCTTTCTATCCGGCGCCACCGAGTTCAGATTTCATAGCCACTACCACAGACCCTAGGCAAATCGGTCTGACTGATAGGGATCTCGGTCTCACCGAGATGGGATTGTAATCTCTCTGTTTCCCTTCGTAACGTTTCGTTCTAACCGAAGTGAGCAATCGGTCCCACCGAGATTGCAATGTAAACTCTCTGTTTCCCTTTCGTAACTTTTCGGTCTCACCGAAAGAGCGAATCGGTCCCACCGAGTTTACTCCGACCAACTCTCTCGGTTAGCTAATTACCAAATTCGGTCTCACCGAAGTTTGTGTAATCAGTATCACCGAGATTACGTTATGCCCTAACCCTAATCATATCGGTCCTACCGAGTTGCATGTCGATCCCACCGAAAACCCTAACGGTCACTAGGTTTACTAAATCGGTCCGACCGAAGTTTGATGATTCGGTCCCACCGAAGTTTGGTAAATTGTGTGTAACGGTTAGATTTTATGTGGATGCTATATATACCCCTCCACCTCCTCTTCATTCGTGGAGAGAGCCATCGTAACAAACCTACACTTCCAACTTACCAGTTCGAGAGAGAACCACCTACTCATGTGTTGAGGCCAAGATATTCCATTCCAACCATATGAATCTTGATCTCTAGCCTTCCCCAAGTTGCTTTCCACTCAAATCTTCTTTCCACCAAATCCAAATCCTGTGAGAGAGAGTTGAGTGTGGGGAGACTATCATTTGAAGCACAAGAGCAAGGAGTTCATCATCAACACACCGTTTGTTACTTCTTGGAGAGTGGTGTCTCCTAGATTGGCTAGGTGTCACTTGGGAGCCTCCGACAAGATTGTGGAGTTGAACCAAGGAGTTTGTAAGGGCAAGGAGATCGCCTACTTCGTGAAGATCTACCGCTAGTGAGGCAAGTCCTTCGTGGGCGACGGCCATGGTGGGATAGACAAGGTTGCTTCTTCGTGGACCATTCATGGGTGGAGCCCTCCGTGGACTCGCGCAGCCGTTACCCTTCGTGGGTTGAAGTCTCCATCAACGTGGATGTACGATGGCACTACCTATCGGAACCACGACAAAAACATCCGTGTCTCCAACTGCCTTTGAATCCTCCAAACCCTTTCTTTACATTCTTGCAAGTTGCATGCTTTATTTTCCGCTGCCTATATACTCTTTGCATGCTTGCTTGAATTGCGTGAAGATTGCTTGACTTGTTCAAAGATAGCTAAAATCTGCCAAAGTCTAAAATTGGGAAAAGGTTAAGTTTTTAATTGGTCAAGTAGTCTAATCACCCCCGCTAGACATACTTCAAGGTCCTACAAGTGGTATCAGAGCTTTGGTCTCCATTTGCTTTGATTTCCATAGCTTTTGGCGATCATAGCCTTGGTTTCACAACCTAGGAGAGTATGGTGTCTAGCGAGGGAAATTATCACCGTAGAGGTCCTTCCTTTGATGGCACTAATTTTGCTAGTTGGAAGCATAAGATGAAAATGCATATTCTCGGGCATAACCCTGCCGTTTGGGCTATTGTGTGTATTGGTTTGCAAGGTGAATTCTTTGATGGGAGAGAACCGAACCGTGAAGCTAGTCTTGAAAAGAGTTGAAGATGTTGCAATACAATGCTCAAGCTTGTGATATCCTCTTCAATGGCTTGTGCCCCAAAGAATTCAACAAAATCAGTCGTCTTGAGAATGCAAAGGAAATTTGGGATACTTTGATTGATATGCATGAAGGTACCGACTCCGTCAAGGAATCCAAGTTGGATGTGCTCCAAAGTCAGCTTGACAAGTTGAAAATGAAGGATGGTGAAGGTGTCATTGAAATGTACTCTAGGCTTGCTCTTATCACAAATGAGATTGCTGGCTTAGGAAGTGAAGAAATGACCGACATATTCATCATCAAAAAGATCCTAAGAGCATTGGATGGAAAATATGATACCGTGTGCACATTTATCCAAATGATGCCAAATTACAAAGATCTCAAGCCAACGGAAGTCATTGGAAGAATTGTTGCTCATGAGATGTCACTCAAGGATAAGGAGGAACTTCACAACAAGTCAAGTGGTGCTTACAAAGCCTCATGTGAAGCCCCACATCATCAAGTGAGAAACAAACCTTCAACGAAGAATTGAGCTTAATGGTGAAGAACTTCAACAAATTCTACAAGAGTAGAAGCAAAGAAAGAAGCTCCAAGTCAAGGTCCTACAATGACAAAAGATCTTCTAGTCGAGAGCGCAATTGCTACAATTGTGGGAGACCCGGACACTATTCCAATGAGTGTACGGCACCCTAAAAAAGAAGATTCTCCCAAGAGAAGAAGTAGAAGAGAAGAATCACCACCAAGAGAGAGAAGGAGTAGAGATGATCGTTATGAACGAAGACCCTCACGGACAAGCAAGGATTCGGAAAGGAAGGACAAGTCATCAAAGAGCTACACAAAACGAAGACATCAAGCTCATGTTGGTGAATTGGTATCCGGCTCCGACTCCGATAATCACTCCGAGAGAAGCTATCACTCCGACTCCGAATACACTCAAGATGAAGGCGTTGCCGGTTTAGCACTTGTGTCAACCAACTCCTACGACATATTTGAATCACCAAATGAAGGAATTGGAAGATGCTTCATGGCCAAAGGTCCTAAGGTAACATACTCCGAGTATGTTGATTTTAATAGTGATGAAGATGACTTGCTAGGTGATGATGATTTACTTGTTGACAACTCTAGTGATGAATACTATGATGAAACGTCAATTAATCATGCTAATCAAGATGAAACGAATGAAAATGATAAGGAGAAGATTGAGCGTCTAACGAGAGAACTAAACACTCTTAAGTTAGCTCATGAAACTATCTTCAAAAATCATCGAGAACTTTTAAGGGCTCATGAGAAGTTACGCTTTGAAAAGCTCAATCTTGAGCAAGAGCAGGAGTTCTTAAAGGCAATCAATGATGATCTTCATAAGAAAAGTTCTTCTTACATTGCCAAGCGTTTACTCTTATCTACTTACATGCCTCAAGTCAAGTCTATTAACAAGAACAAGAAAGATTCTTCTTCTAGTAGTAACAATAACAATGCTAAATCCAATATTGTTGCTTCTAGTAGCTCTCTTGATTCCACTAATGATTCTCTTAGCCAAGTTACACTTGAGCAAGAAAACAGCTTATTGAAGGGAATTATAGAGAAAGGTGTATACAAGAGCCTTGCCGGGAGTAAGCAATTTGAGGAAATTGTACGCAAGCAAGGAAGGCACCGGAAGAATCAAGGTGTTGGTTTTGAACGAAAGTTCAATGCCAATGGAGTTGAGTGGGAAGAAGATCAATACCCCAAGACGAAGTTTGTTCCTCAACAAGAGAAGTATGATCCTACTTCCTTCAAGGGAACACAAGCACAAGATGATCTCCCACCACAAGACCACAAGAACAAAGGCAAGGACAAGCTTCAAGAGGAGATTGATGCATTTGAAGAAGCACCTAAGGCCTTGGTCAAGTGGGTTCCCAAGACTACGTCAAGTTCTACTTCATCAAGCACAACTACTACACCAAGGATTCCCATCAAGATGATGTGGATCCCGAAGAAGAAGAACTAGATAGTTCTTGAGGGTGACTCCGCCAACATTTTTCACTCATATCATTATGGCAAGGACAAGTGCAATCAACTTCCATATCTTGCACTAGTTCAAGGAGTCACAAACCCTCATGTTGGTAAGGCAAGGGACAAGGTAACCTAATGTTTTCATGGACATCATTTTGTGTGTGCAACACTCTATGTCTATGGATATTCTTGTTTGTTCCTTGTGGGACTAACCCATGTAGGTATTGAAAGTGCAACTCACTCCAAAGGATTGCTCCAAAAGATCTACATCAACATTGAGCATCTACATCTTCAACACCTACATGAAGTCATCATCGACAAAACCCAAGGTTAGTTTATCCCTCTAAGGGGGATCTCACATCTAGGGGAGCTTAACTCTAGGAATTGAGTCAAAGCAACTCTAATGATGTGAACACATAAATGCTTTATGTAAAAGTGGTAACCCCACTTGAGCTTAAGCGATGAGTATGACCTATGATCAAATGTTCTCATTTGACTCCTAAGTCAATATACTCATATATAGATGACCTAGTCATCGCCAATTGTTTGATAGATGCTAGAATTGATTGTGCATGCTTTGGCACATATTTCATTAGTCATTTTATTGTGTGAGCATGTTGGTTGCATATTTTACTCATTCGAGGACATCCACTTGTTGTTTTGATTGATTGGATTCTTTCTCTTTGGCCAAGTGGATGGACAAGAATGCCTAAGAACCTTCTCTAGCTATCTATGCTTTTCTCGTCTCAAACTCTATTCATGCTACATCACAAAATTTGATCAAGTCAGATTCGAACCACTCTGTGTGAGGAGCACTCGGAGTCCCCGATTCGTCATAGACTGAAACGTCCAAAACTTCTTTGTGATTTTTGGTCTGACTGATTCCTCCATTTCGATCATACCGAGATTACTAAGTCGATCTAGGTTTTCAATCTCGGTGCAACCGATTTGAACTTTTCGGTCACACCGAGTTGCCGTAACTGTTGACAGTTATGCATCTCGGTGCCACCGAGTTGTTCCACTCGGTCACACCGACAGTGTCGGGCTATATATTCACACGGAAAATTTTTGGAAAACTTTCTCCGAAACTCCTCGCCCGCGCATAGCTCGCTCTGCCTACTAGGTCTACGGATCGTCGACTTCGTCGCCAGCCGCCTCCAGCCGCTGGTCTCCGCCGCCGTCAACGGAATTCTTCTCCGCCGTTGCCGCTGTAGCGAGTTCACCGCCAAACTAGGGTATGAACTCGATCACAGTGCTATCCTCGTCTGATTCTCAGCACATTGTGTTCGTAATGCATCTTGCCACGATTGAAACACCTCTATCCAGTCAAAACAATCCTTAGAATAGTTGTGATTCGAAAATTTAGGGTTAGGTTTCACGAAACCATCTCGAGACTCCACCGAGTTGAAAACTTCGGTCCCACAGATTTGGCTAACGCCATTGCACTAGTAAGTCTCGATGCGACCGAGAATTACAAATCAGTGTGACCGATTTTAGAACTTTGTGAAACCCTAGCAGTCTCGGTGCCACCAAACTGTGACTCGGTCTGACCGAGTTCACTAGTTTAGGTTCCAACACTGCTTCGGTATCACCCAGTTTAAAAATTGGTAGATCCGAAATGCTTTTTGTGGAAAACTAAAACTAAGTTTTTTGAATCATTCTTTTGCAAAATCCTCTGCATTTTGTGATGCTCATCCACTCTACCTCATCTATAACTATTCACATGGTCAGCAGTCAGTGAGAGCAGCATGTCAGATCAAAGTGACAGCCAGAACAGGTCAGAAGAGCAGATTCACATGAGTGAGGGCACTAGTCCCTCTAGCAGCTCAGATGAGGGGAGCAGAAGCACTCAGATGGTGCCCAAGGCTGCCACAAGGTCAAGAAAGAAGAAGACCTCAGAGTCTGAGGATGAGGATTATGTGGCAGTTGAGGATGAGGCCAGTTCAAAGAAGAAGGTGCTCAAGAAGGAGTACAACTCAACAAAAGTTAAGCCTGGAATGAAGATCAAAAGGCCAGCAGGTAGAAAACCAATGTCCAAAGCCAGAGTCTCCACTCAAGCTTCTTTGGAATTCCAACCCAAAGAGCCTGCTGCTGCTGAAGGAAAGAAAAGGAAGGAAAGGGTCAAGAAGACCATGGCCAGAGTGATTGGGAAGCCTTCTATGATGGAGGAAGAAGAAGAAGAAGAAGAAGAAGAAGAAGAGGTTGCTGAACCAGCACCCAAGGCACAAAAGCTGATGGGTGATGCCATAAAATCGAGGGCTGCAACTTCAAAGCCCAAAGCTGCCCCTAAGCCCAAGAGTGCACCAAAGAGGAATACCAGGAGTATACCAATTTGAGAAGAACAAGGCCCCAATGCCTAAGGTTGATGTTGAGGAAGATGAAGAAGGGCAGGTCCTAAGGAAGCTCAAACCCAAGATTCCAGACCACAATGATGCTCATCCTGTGGCTGAGAACATGAAGATCAGGAGAGATCAAGGGTTGAGGCTATGGAGAGAGTCAGATCCATATGCCACCGGAAGAAGGACTCATGAGATTACAGGTTCCACACCAAGGAGCAGCAGGACTTCTATGAGACCATCTTATTGGATAAGAAGCCCATAGTTTGTGATATGAGGTGGGTCGACTCGACCTAAATTGAGGAGAATGCAGAACACTATCCTGGAGTGTATGACAACTTCAGTGCATGTGGAGTTGCAGATTTTGTTGGGCAGAAGCTCACAAACTGGAATGACGAGCTCATTATGCAATTCTACTCCACGGCACATTTCTATCCAGATGGCAGGATAGTTTGGATGTCAGAAGGAACGAGATACCAATCAACCATAGAGGAATGGGCAAGTCTGATCAATGCCCCAAAGGAAAATGAAGATGACTTGGACATTTATGCCAAGAAGAAGATAGAAGATGGGTCACAACTCAATGTCACAGATGTACAAGGAGATCCCAGATGATGCACTTGAGACTTTCAAGTTTGGATCAGTTCATTTTCTTCTGTCAGGGCTGCCTACGATCAACAGGATCCTAAGGCACACTCTGTTGCCCAAATCAGGTGACCACAACATGATCAGAGGGCATGCAATCAATTTGCTTCACATTTTTGATGTGCCTCAGAAATTCAAAGTCATGAGCCTCATAGTTGAAACTATCAAGAGGACAGCAGCATACCAGAAGAGGAGCTATGGATATGCACCACAGATTCAGGAGTTGATTAACTCAAAGATGGGCACAGGAAAGTATCTGTTGGATAAGGAACACATGGTTCTCTATCCTAACTTTGAGGACAATCAAGTTGTCATGACTGAGAATGAACCATCATCAGTACAAGCGCAAGAGAAGAAGGAGAAAGCAAGGAAAGAGAAGGCTGCCAAGATGCCCACTCAAGCAGAGGCATCTGATTACTTTCTGAAGAACAAGCAGGAGCAGCTTGGTTACTTGATAGTATCAACTCTGCGGATTGAGAAGGGGTTGGCCACCCTTACTCAAAACCAGGAGAGCCTGGAAAGAATCATGGAACAAAAGTTCTATGATCTTGATGTCAAAGTAACTGCGATTCAGTCAGCTGTGGAGCAGCTACAGGATGACATGCAGGAGAGGAAGGGCAGAACAACGACTGTTGTATTTGCCAGAGTGCCACAAGCTCAGAGATCAGCTGCAGAGCCAGTCACCAGAGTCACTTCATCAGCTCCAGCTACAGCTCCAGCACAACCAGCTCCAGCACCAACTCCTTTAGCTCCTTCCACATCTACTGATGCCTTCGTCCTTGGAGTTCTATCTACACCACCTCCGAAGACCAAGCACGAGAGGCGATATAGTCCTATGCATTTTCTAGGAACTTTTGGTAACTTGTTGCCAAAGGGGGAGAAAAATGTATAGATCATAGGCTTCGAGAGAGAGAGAGAGAGAGAGAGATTTGCTTTTGTTCGCTCTTGTCTTCTTGGTTGAACTTCGTTTGCTTTGATTGCTTGAGATACTATGCTTTTACCTGTGAGACATTGATGATCATGTGTTTAATCATAAGCTACACTTATGCTTGTTATGATATTATCTTACTTATCCTTATATGATCACTCACTTTGCTTGGTGATGAGTGCATATATTCAATCTTTATTATTTTGAGCGCTCCACCAAGATGTATGTGACATGGAAGAGTATCCCATGAGCCTAATTCCTTGTGCATTTGCAGTCCAAAGCAAATCTTAAAATATGCACAAATTCAGGGGGAGCTCTTGCTTATCACATACTTCTCAAAGCGACGATGTTTTTCAATCTTATTATCATTTGTCGAAGCTTTGATCTATATGTTGTCATCAATTACCAAAAAGAGGAGATTGAAAGTGCAACTATCCCTAGGTGGTTTTGGTATTTCATAACAACATATAGCTCATTGAGCAAATGCTATTCCAAGACAAATATTTCAGGAAAGCTCAATGAATGGCATGGCATGGATGATGAAAGTGGATCCCTCAAAATATTAAGGACAAAGGATTGGCTCAAGCTCAAAACCTCAAGACTCTACATTTTACATTTCAGTGATCCAAGATCACATTCAGTCTATAGGAAAATCCAATACTATCAAGGAGGGATGAGGTGTTGCTTAATGAGCCTCTTGCTTCATGTGCTTAGTGATATGCTCCAAAACCCTCCAATACTTTCTCACATCCACATATGACCTAAACCTAAAGTCAAACTCGGCCCCACCGATTCTTTCTATCCGGCGACACCGAGTTCAGATGTCATAGCCACTTCCACAAACCCTAGGCAAATCGGTCTCACCGATGGGGATCTCGGTCTCACCGAGATGGGATTGTAATCTCTTTGTTTCCCTTCGTAACTTTTCGGTCTAACCAAAGTGAGAGATCGGTCCCACCGAGATTGCAATGTAAACTCTCTGTTTCCCTTTCGTAACTTTTCGGTCTCACCGAAAGAGCGAATCGGTCCCACCGAGTTTACCTGACCAACTCTCTGGTTAGCTAATTACCAAATTCGGTCTCACTGAATTTGTATGTCGGTCTCACCGAGATTACGTTATGCCCTAACCCTAATCATATCGGTCCTATCGAGTTGCATGTCAGTCCCACCGACAACCCTAACGGTCACTAGGTTTACTAAATCGGTCTGACCGAGTTTGATGATTCGGTCCCACCGAGTTTGGTAAATTGTGTGTAACAGTTAGATTTTGTGTGGAGGCTATCACTACTACAAAAAGGGCTATAGATGGAATGGCTACTAATGGCGCACCTGTGATGTGGTGCGCCATTACTATATTCTAATGGCGCACCATGGTTCGGTGCGCCATTAGTAATATATTACTAATGGCGCACATGGTGTGTGGTGCGCCATTAGTAGTTTGGAAAGAAAACATAAAAAAAAATTGTTACTAATGGCGCACCGGTGCATATTGCGCCATTACTAATTGACATAGTAATGGTGCACCACATCCGTCGTGCGCCATTAGTAGTTTTGAAAAAAATGTAAAAAATAAATAAAAAAAATTTTGTTACTAATGGCGCACCTTGGGTGGTGCGCCATTACTAATAACTAGTAATGGCGCACTTTCCTTTGGTGCGCCATTAGTAAGTTTAAAAAATCAAAAAATATCATTTTTTTATTTTTTCAAAACTACTAATGGCGCACCGTGGGAGTGGTGCGCCATTAGTAGTTGAACTAGTAATGGCGCACCACCCCACGGTGCGCCATTAGTAACTTGGCCACCTTCCACCGATGACGTGCAGTGGAAGGTGGAAGGTAACCAAGTTACTAATGGCGCACCGTGGGGTGCGCCATTACTAGTTCAACTACTAATGGCGCACCACTCCCACGGTGCGCCATTAGTAACAACCACCTTCCACGAATGCACCCCGTGGATCGCCTTTTTAGTTTTAAAAAATAAAAGAAAATGATGAAAATGTCCAAAAAATAAAAGAAAATAAGTTTCCCATGTGATATGTGGTCTAGTTGTTGGGAAAATTTGCAAATATGAATTTCGACTTCATTTGCAAAATCTCTCGAGAATTTGTAAAAATGGGCATAACTTTTGCATACTAACTCGGATGAAAAAGTTTTTTATATGAAAAATCATCTACTCGAAAAGTTACATCCAAATTTACGGGGCTTTCAAGATCTAGCGGCAAAAAAATTTACGGGGAACCCCGTTAAACATTTTCAAAATCCCCAAAAACCTAACAGAAAAAAAGTTACGGGGCTTTCAAGATCTAGCGGCAAAAAAATTCAAAAAATTTCAAACTTACTAGTGGCGCACCGTCGATGTGGTGCGCCACTAGTAACAGAAAAAAATTACTAATTTCAAATTTTTTTTGATTTTTTTCAAAAATGATACGTAATATGATCGAGAAGTTTGAAATATTTTTCAAAATTTCATCATAGTCATTAACATGAACAAAGTCCTAGACATCAATAAGGTATAACAGGATTGATATGCTAGATATATCAACAAGTGCACGTGAAGTGAGCTGTTCTTTGGGGTTGGATAGAACTACGAAGTTAAGCGTGCTTGGGCTGGAGTAGTGTGAGGATGGCTGACCTTTCGGGAAGTTTGACCACGGAGTGCGATTTGACCTGAGATTAAGCATATTGACCCGAGATTAAGCCATAGTGAACTGAGATTAAGAAAAAATTGAAAAAAAAATTAAAAAATTTGAAATTTTTTTTTGAAAAAAATTAAAAAAAAATTTTGGAAAAATTTAAAAAAACTTTGAAAAAAAAAGTTACTAATGGCGCACTTCTATGTGGTGCGCCATTAGTATACCAGATACTAATGGCGCACCTCTATGTAGTGCGCCATTAGCATACTAGATACTAATGGCGCACCGTGGGCTATACTAATGGCGCACTACATGGTGCGCCATTAGTCTCTGAATACTAATGGCGCATCGGGTGGTGCGCCATTAGTAAAAATTACTAATGGCGTGCTATTAATGGCGCACCACAGATGCGCCATTAATAGCCATACTAGGTGCGCCATTAGTAGGGGTTTTTCTAGTAGTGTATATATACCCCTCCACCTCCTCTTCATTCGTGGAGAGAGCCATCGGAACAAACCTACACTTCCAACTTACCAGTTCTAAGAGAGAACCACCTACTCATGTGTTGAGGCCAAGATATTCCATTCCAACCATATGAATCTTGATCTCTAGCCTTCCCCAAGTTGCTTTCTACTCAAATCTTCTTTCCACCAAATCCAAATCCTGTGAGAGAGAGTTGAGTGTTGGGGAGACTATCATTTGAAGCACAAGAGCAAGGAGTTCATCATCAATACACCATTTGTTACGTCTTGGAGAGTGGTGTCTCCTAGATTGGCTAGGTGTCACTTGGGAGCCTCCGAGCAAGATTGTGGAGTTGAACCAAGGAGTTTGTAAGGGCAAGGAGATCGCCTACTTCGTGAAGATCTACCGCTAGTGAGGCAAGTCCTTCGTGGGCGACGACCATGGTGGGATAGACAAGGTTGCTTCTTCGTGGACCCTTCGTGGGTGGAGCCCTCCGTGGACTCGCGCAACCGTTACCCTTTGTGGGTTGAAGTATCCATCAACGTGGATGTACGAAAGCACCACCTATCGGAACCACGACAAAAATATCCGTGTCTCCAACTGCGTTTGAATCCTCCAAACCCTTCCTTTACATTCTTGCAAGTTGCATGCTTTATTTTCCGCTGCCTATATACTCTTTGCATGCTTGCTTGAATTGCGTGAAGATTGCTTGACTTGTTCAAAGATAGCTAAAATCTGCCAAAGTCTAAAATTAGGAAAAGGTTAAGTTTCTAATTGGTCAAGTAGTCTAATCACCCCCCCCTCTAGACATACTTCAAGGTCCTACAAGGATCACTCAGGCGCAAAGAGAAGAAGTGACGCAACAGGGCAATGGAAGGAGGAATGCCCAGCATTGCCTCACAGACGAAGGCGAAAACAACCAGGAGGGTAATGGACTCAGGCCCGAGATGCATCATGTGGATCTGATAGTGGGAGAGCACCGCATTGAAGAAAGTAGAGAAGGGGGGAACCAGACTCGCCCACAGGGCATCAGCGAAGAACCGGACCTCCATGACAATCCTATCAAAGGAGGCATGGGACGCAGGGCATGCCGTGGTCCTACCGCACTCATTGAAGATGGTGGCAAGAGCAGAGCGGACCTTGTCCAAGTCCTCAGGGTTGAGTATGATAGATCGATCGACGGCGGGGGCCACCACCGGAGGCGAGCGGGACGAAGACGCGGGCTTCTTCTCCTTCTCCTTCTTCGTTGGCGCCATGGTGACAGGAAGGGTGAGAGTCCGAGTCGCATCAAGGGAGGAAGTTGGAGCCATAGGAAGAAGGAAGGGCTGGGAGTGCACGGACGGTGAAAGGGGTATGGCTGTGTGCAACCCCGGGTCCGCTTAGCCGGGCGTGTAATAAGGCATCATGGGGAAGCGGAGACGCCCACGTCCAATCAATCGCCACGCGGTGCCCAAGGCCGCAGGCTGTTCGGGCTCAAGGGCGCCGTGACTGCCCCTTCGCTTCTGCTAAGCCAAGTCCGGCGCGCCTTGGGACCGGGGCTCTTGTCGGTGTTAAGGAGCAGGGGTCCCAGACTTGCACTGCGGCCTGCAGCTTGGCTCAAGTGGGGGCCCAGCGTGGCCTAGCTTCATCAGCTCAAGCTCAAGACCCTCGCGAGGGGCCAAGCCTCGCGGGGCAGACGACAGGGAGCCTCCTCAGGAGCAGCCTCCTCAGGCAGGCTCGCGAGGGGCGGAGAGATCAAGGCAGGGTACCTCACGAGGGTGCCCCGTGATGCAAGCCATGACGATCGAGACCAGGCGGGCGCCGGCCTGCGCAGTGTCCTTGTTTCCCTTTCCGTGCAAAGGAGGCAAGCACAGGCCAAGGCATGAGGCAAAGGTTACCGCTTCGGTGCAACAAGACCAAGACCAGCAGTATGGCAGGATGGAGGTCATCGTGGAGCTCAGGACGGCGTCACCGTCAGAGCCTTTGGCAGCCGAAGACCAACTTTTGTTAGGATAAGTGTACCAGATGTTCCCCTTCAAAATGGCCAATTGTTGGCGCCCTTCCCGCTCATTATTTGGGAAGAGGCCCAGGGCCTCCGCCTATAAATTGGACTAGCCACCCACCGGGTAGAGGAGGACCATCCAGAGATCGACCAGAGAGAGAGAAGCGACTGAACTCGCCCAAGCAGTTCATCGCACCAGCTCAAGAACAGCCCCTCGCGAGGCTGTTCTCCCTTTGTACTGTTCTTCATCAGCCCCAGAGGCAATCCACCACACTACACACTGGAGTAGGTTATTACACCACCACGATGGCCCGAACCAGTATAAACCTTGTGTCTCTTGCGTTGTTCATTGTTCCTAGTTTAGATCCCTCGCAAACCATTAACGCGTGAGGTGGTAGGGGAAAGATCTCCGCACGCACCCCAGTGTTCGAACCTCAAGGGTCTGCCGGAACCCGAAATCTGACAGTTCCATAATACATCATCCCACAACTAACTCATTAGTTGCATTGCTTGCAAGGCTTATAGTGATGTGTATTACCGAGAGGGCCCAGAGATACCTCTCCGACAATCGGAGTGACAAATCCTAATCTCGATCTATGCCAACTCAACAAGTACCATCGGAGACACCTGTAGATCACGTTTATAATCACCCAGTTATGTTGTGACGTTTGGTAGCACACAAAGTTTTCCTCCGGTATTCGAGAGTTTCATAATCTCATAGTCATAGGAACATGTATAAGTCATGAAGAAAGCAATAGCGATATACTAAAGGATCGTATGCTAAGCTAACGGTATGGGTCAAGTCAATCACATCATTCTCTAATGTTGTGATCCCGTTTATCAAATGACAACTCATGTCTATGGCTAGGAAACTTAACCATCTTTGATTCAACGAGCTAGTTAAGTAGAGGCATACTAGTGACACTTAGTTTGTCAATGTATTCACACATGTACTAAGTTTCCGGTTAATACAATTCTAGCTTGAATAATAAACATTTATCATGATATAAGGAATTATAAATAACAACTTTATTATTGCCTCTAGGGCATATTTACTTCAGTCTCCCACTTGCACTAGAATCAATAATCTAGATTACACAGTAATGATTCTAACACCCATGGAGTCTTGGTGTTGATCATGTTTTGCTCGTGAGAGAGGCTTAGTCAACGGGTCTACAATATTAAGATCTGTATGTATCTTGCAAATCTCTATGTCTCCTTCCTTGACTCTGTCGCGGATGGAATTGAAGCGTCTCTTGATGTGCTTGGTTCTCTTGTGAAATCTGGATTCCCTTGCCAAGGCAATTGCACCAGTATTGTCACAAAATATTTTCATTGGACCCGATGCACTAGTTATGACACCTAGAGCGGATATGAACTCCTTCATCCAGACTCCTTCATTTGCTGCTTCCGAAGCAGCTATGTACTCTGCTTCACATGTAGATCCCTCCACGACGCTTTGCTTAGAACTGCACCAACTGACAGCTCCACCGTTCAATATAAATACGTATCCGGTTTGTGACTTAGATTCATCCGAATCAGTGTCAAAGCTTGCATCGACGTAACCATTTACAGCATTTAGCTCTTTGTCACCTCCATAAACGAGAAACATATCCTTAGTCGTTTCGTGTATTTCAGGATGTTCTTGACCGCTGTCGATGATCCACTCCTGGATTACTTTGGTACCTCCCTGCTAAACTAATAGCATGGCACACATCAGGTCTGGTACACAACACTGCATACATGATAGAGCCTATGGCTGAAGCATAGGGAACATCTTTCATTTTCTCTTTATCTTCTGCAGTGGTCGGGCGTTGAGTCTGACTCAACTTCACACCTTATAACACAGGCAAGAACCCTTTCTTTGCTTGATCCATTTTGAACTTCTTCAAAACTTTATCAAGGGATGTGCTTTGTGAAAGTCCAATTAAGCGTCTTGATCGATCTCTATAGATCTTGATGCCCAATATATAAGCAGCTTCACCGAGGTCTTCCATTGAAAAACTCTTATTCAAGTATCCTTTTATGCTATCCAGAAATTCTATATCATTTCAAGTCAACAATATGTCATCCACATATAATATTAGAAATTCTATAGAGCTCCCACTCACTTTCTTATAAATACAGGCTTCTCCAAAAGTCTGTATAAAACCATATGCTTTGATCACACTATCAAAACGTTTATTCCAACTCTAAGATGCTTGCACCATTCCATAGATGGATCGCTGGAGTTTGCACACTTTGTTATCATCCTCTGGACCGATAAAACCTTCAGGTTGCATCATATACAACTCTTCTTCCAGAAATCCATTCAGGAATGCAATCTTTACATCCACTTGCCAAATTTCATAATCATAAAATGCGGCAATTGCTAACATGATTTAGACGGACTTAAGCATCACTACTGGTGAGAAAGTCTCATCGTAGTCAACTCCTTGAACTTGTCGAAAACCTTTCGCAACAGTCGAGCTTTGCAGAAAGTAACTTACCGTCAGCGTATGTCTTATTCTTGAAGATCCATTTATTCTCGATGGCTTGCCAATTATCGGGCAAGTCAACCAAAGTCCACACTTTGTTCTCATACATGGATCCTATCTCAGATTTCATGGCCTCAAGCCATTTTGCGGAATCTGGGCTCATCATCGCTTCCTCATAGTTCGTAGGTTCATCATGGTCAAGTAACATGACCTCCAGAACTGGATTACCGTACCACTCTGGTGCGGAACTTACTCTGGTTGACCTAAGAGGTTCGGTAGTAACTTGATCTGATGTTACATGATCATCATCATTAGCTTCCTCACTAATTGGTGTAGTAGTCACAGGAACAGATTTCTGTGATGAACTACTTTCCTATAAGGGAGCAGGTACAGTTACCTCATCAAGTTCTACTTTCCTCCCACTCACTTCTTTCGAGAGAAACTCCTTCTCTAGAAAGGATCCGTTCTTAGCAACGAATGTCTTGCCTTCGAATCTTTGATAGAAGGTGTACCCAACAGTCTCCTTTGTGTATCCTATGAAGACACATTTCTACGATTTGGGTTCGAGCTTATCAGGTTGAAGCTTTTTCACATAAGCATCGCAACCCCAAACTTTCAGAAATGACAACTTTGGTTTCTTGCCAAACCACAGTTCATAAGGCGTCATCTCAACGGATTTAGATGGTGCTTTATTTAACGTGAATACAACCGTCTCTAAAGCATAACCCCAAAACGATAGTGGTAAATCAGTAAGAGACATCATAGATCGCACTATATCTAGTAAAGTACGATTACGATGTTCGGACACACCATTACGCCGTGGTGTTCCGGGTGGCCTGAGTTGCGAAACTGTTCCACATTGTTTCAAATGAAGACCAAACTCGTAACTCAAATATTCTCCTCCACGATCAGATCGTAAAAACTTTATTTTCTTGTTAAGATGATTTTCCACTTCACTCTGAAATTCTTTGAACTTTTCGAATGTTTCAGACTTATGTTTCATCAAGTAGATATACCCATATCTACTCAAATCATTTGTGAAGGTGAGAAAATAACGGTACTCGCCGCGAGCCTCAACATTCATCGGACCACATACATCAGTAGCTATGATTTCCAACAAATCTGTTGTTCGCTCCATAGTTCCGGAGAACGGCATTTTAGTCATCTTGCCCATGAGGCATGGTTCGCAAGTACCAAGTGATTCCAAAAGTCCATCAGAATGGAGTTTCTTCATGCGCTTTACACTAATATGACCTAAACAACAGTGCCATAAATAAGTTGCACTATCATTATCAACTCTGCATCTTTTAGCTTCAATATTATGAATATGTGTATCACTTCTATCGCGGTTCATCAAAAATAGACCACTCTTCAAGGGTGCATGACCATAAAAGATATTACTCATATAAATAGAACAATCATTATTCTCATATTTAAATGAATAACCATCTCGCATCAAACTAGATCCAGATATAATGTTCATGCTCAACGCTGACACCAAATAACAATTATTCAGGTCTAAAACTAATTCCGAAAGTAGATGTAGAGGTAGCGTGCCGACCGCGATCACATCGACTTTGGAACCATTTCCCACGCGCATCATCACCTCGTCCTTAGCCAATCTTCGCTTAATCCGTATCCCTGTTTCGAGTTGCAAATATTAGCAATGTAACCAGTATCAAATACCAGTGCTCATGCGAGCATTAGTAAGGTACACATCAATAACATGTATATCACATATACCTTTGTTCACCTTGCCATCCTTCTTATCCGCCAAATACTTGGGGCAGTTCCGCTTCGATGACCGGTCCCTTTGCGGTAGAAGCACTCAGTCTCAGGCTTAGGTCCATACTTGGGCTTCTTCACTTGAGCAGCAACTTGCTTGCCGTTCTTCTTGAAGTTCCCCTTCTTCCCTTTACCCTTTTTGTTGAAACTAGTGGTCTTGTTGACCATCAACACTTGATGCTCCTTCTTGATTTCTACCTCCGAAGCCTATAGCATCGCGAAGAGCTCGGGAATTGTCTTATCCATCCTTGCATATTATAGTTCATCATGAAGCTCCTGTAGCTTGGTGGCAGTGGTTGAAGAATTCTGTCAATGACACTATCATCCGGAAGATTAACTCCAAGTTGATTAAGTGATTGTTACACCCAGACATTTTGAGTATATGCTCACTGACAGAACTATTCTCCTCCATCTTGCAGCTGTAGAACTTATTGGAGACTTCATGTCTCTCAATCCGGGCATTTGCTTGAAATATTAACTTCAACTCCTGTCGTGGAAATATCACGTCAGATGTCCTAACGGAAGGACTTAGTCGTGGAGCCATCGCAATGAGGTTAGCCTGAAGGGGTTAGACCGAACAAGGGACACGAGAGTTTATACTAGTTCGGCCCCTTCGATGAAGGTAAAAGCCTACGTCTAGTTGTGATGGGATTATTGGGGTTTCGATCACCAGGGAGCAAATACGCTTGCCTGGATCTCGAGTTGTTGTCTGTCGATCCTGAACTGCCGCCGGGTCGTCCCTTTATATACACAGGTTGACGCTCGGTCGGTTTACAGAGTCCCGAGGCCGACTCATACAAGTGTTCGGCTCGGTCTCTCCCTTTCCCTATCTTACAATACAAGTAAATAATTATGGTGGTTTACCACTATGGGCCCTAATCCGCCTCCGGGCTCTGGGCCTTTAAACTTTATCCGTAAAGCGCCATCTTCTTGTCTTCATGGGCTTCAGCATAGCTGAGCATGAACCAGCCCCTCCTGGGCGGTTTACACTCATTGGTTATATCCTCAACATTAGGCCCTAGATTGATTTGAACCTGTTCATGTCAATCTTCAACACTTAAGAAAATTCCATGAACATCTTGTAATGATTCTTCGTAAACCACCATGTTGTCTTCTCCCTGTAAACTTTGGTGAACCGCCATGACGTCATCTTCTGTCACTGCAGTAAATCGTCATGATGTCATCTCTGCATAAAAATATTCCCTTCATTAATTACTCCTGAAGATTGAGGCGACAGCTGCATCCTCTTTTGCCGCTTCAGGTCCCTCGATTTTCGTGCTTGCCGTTTTATCCTCTTGCCTTTATAAATAGGGCCGGGGGGTCTTTCCATTTCCCCCCCTTGCCTCTCGTCTTCCTCCTCGCGGCCCGAAGAGCTCGAGCGCCGCCGCCGCCGCCGTCGATCCTCGAATCTGCACCGACCAGGCCGCTACATCACCCTGTTCGTACGAGACCTCTTTGCGATACTCCTCCGCTGTGGCGTGGCCCTGGTAAGCTTCCTTCCCTTAACCCTAGATCTCCATTAGTGTTTCATGTTCTTCTCTGTTCATCGGCGTTTGTCAATACTGGTCCACTTTTCCCTTGGCATCTCTACTGAATCTTAGCTAAGCCTGATTGTTTTCTTTTGCGGCTAGATCCATAACCTTAGTCTGCCGCACCACAGCATCTTGTTGTTCCTGGAAAAACTCCATCTGGACCTTCTCCGTTCTTCTTAGCGCCATTGTAGGGCTCAGAAAATTTTTCTTTACTGAACCACGGTAGATCCAAAATTATACTGCCATATTGTCAAACCTGTTTCTGCAAACACTTAGTAAATTTCAGCTCTGCCTCTTCTGTTTAAGGGCAGTTTAACCTTTAGTAGTTGATAATCTGCCATATGCCATTAGCCCTCACTTAAACCACCATCTTGATTTGAGTACTAATTTCGGGTTTAACTCACATATATGCCTTGATCAAATTCCCCGGTTTAACTCCGATTAATGCACATCAATCTGCGATCGTAAACCGGCCTTCACTTTTCTTTTACAGTTTGTTGTCCAAAATGACCAAGCAGTTCGTCGCTTGCAACTGGGTTCCTTCCCGGATCATGGAAATGCAAATCAATGGATATGTTCTGACTGGTGCTTTAGCCTCAAAAATATGTCCTCCATTGCCGAGTCCCTGGTCCCGAGTGCCCTCCTGGACCTCAAGATGGAGAAGTGATCGTGTTCACGCAACATCTAACCCGGGGATTCAGCCCTCCCGGATCAAAGTTTTTCCGGGATGTACTTGCCAGCTTCCAACTCCATCCTCAGGATATTGGACCAAATTCTGTGTCCAACATATGCAAATTCGAAGTGTTATGTGAAGTTTACCTTCAAGAAGAACCAACTGTTGATCTCTTCCGGGATTTCTTCCACTTAAACCGCCGAACTGAGTTCTCTGACGGCCCAAATACTGAACTTGGTGGTGTGTCAATTCAGAAAAGGAAAGAAGTTGATTTTCCTCATGCCAAACTTCACAGCCATCCAAAAGACTGGAACCAAACATGATTTTATTGTCAGAACACTTCTCCTGCCGAAGAAAATCCTTTGCCGGGTTACCGTGCTCACCGGCTCAGCAATGGCCATCCACTGCCTCAACAACTCACAACCAGGGAACGACAAGCTTACGCACCTCAACTTGCTAAGCTCCGGGCCTTCCTAGCAAACGGTTTAACCGTTGTCGACCTTGTTCGCTGCTGGGTTTCGTGGGGCATTCTGCCTTTAAGCCGCCGCTCCGGGTTGATGCATGAGTACACCGGGAACGTCAAGGATCCTCAACGGTTTCATGAAATAGAAATGACTGATGATGAAGTCACTGAAGCGGTCAAGAAGATGATGGACGAACCGATTGCTGAATGCAGCAAAACTGGACTGCGTCCTTTTTATGCCTCCAACAAACCGCCTGCGGTAAGGATTTTAACTCTTGTGCCTTTTTGATCCGCCTCCGCTTTAACACTGTTCTAATAAACCTTTGTTTAATTTCTCTAGGCCAACAATTCCTTCTGGAAAAGGAAATCTTCTGAAAAACCGGCAAGGGCTCCTCGTGTAAAAAGTAAAGTCACAAAGAGAGCAGTCAAGAAAAGAACCACCGAGTCCTCCGATCCGCCCGAAGATGTTGATGAATCGGAACAAGAGGTAAAACTTGATTCCCTTGGCTCATTTTTCATACACTTTATTGACGATGATTGTTACCAGGATGATGCGGAAGCCAGTCACGCTGATCATGTTGAGGTAAACTCCCTTTCCACCAGTTCAGATCATGTGCCGGTTCAGAAATTTCACCGTGCAGTTCGGAAAGTAAAATACTCTCACCCTCTTGCTTATTTGGATTCAAAATTTTCTTTGAAGACACAGCAACTTGAAGGCCTTCGCACAACCCAGCACAGCGGCCAGCAAGTCACTTCTTCCGGTTTACCTGATACTCCAAACCGGAAACGTCGTCCAGAGGTTTCTTGCTCTTTTGATAAATTTTATCCCTTGGCGGGTTGCTTCCAATACCCACTTAATCCGTCTGATTCGAATTATCAGGTGTCTTCCAATTCTTCATCTGGCGGTTCATCAACCACTCAGCTGCCTCCCCTTAAGACCGTCCCTGGGTAAGTATACTGCCCTTCATCTTTTTCCTTCATGTTTCGGTTTACCGTGCTATTCTTTGTTTGATATTGCAGTGCTAAAGCCCGACTAAGCAAGAAAGCCAAAAGCAGTACCCCCACTAGTGAAGCTGAACCGGAAAGGGCCCCGGAGGGCGCCGGTAGAGATACTGATGCCATAGATGATTCTGCCCCTCAAGATGAGAATACTGAAGTTATCCCGCCGGAAGCTGACCCGGCCACCCATATGGATCCATTAAGCCCGCATGCTACTCCTCCAAGTCCGGCTGCTGATCCGCCGAACCCAGCCGCTAATCCGCCAAGTCGAGCCAGGGATACCGTCAACCCGCCAAGTCCGTCAAAAGGTGGCGATGATGATGTTATTATCACCGGTACAGGTCACACCAGCCCTGGCAATCCGGTTGTCTTATCAAAGCATATCGCCAAGGAAGAATTTGTTGCTATGGGCAAGGGAAAAGGGAAGACAGACTTATCCAGCTATATTGACCTTACTGCCCTGGAGCTTCATTCCGGCTTCCTAAACCGCCTATACACAAGCCGAGATTATGAGGCCGGTTTGGTGAACATGATGAAGGAACGCTATGAGGTAATCTTCCAAACACTTGTTTTGTATAATAACTCCATTGTAGCCACCAAGGGCCGGTTTGTCTCTTGAAGACAAACTGGGACTTGTTAATAAAGAATACTTCAACTAAGTAGCCCCCAAGGGCCGCTTTATCTTATCAAGATGAACCGGGACTTCATGCTTCCGACTGCATTTTGTCAATTCCTTTGTCTTTGCACTTTATGATCAAATACACATTAGCCCCCAAGTGCCAAGATTAATACTTGTATTGAGCCTTGGGACTTTTAATAATCAGTAAGAAAGAAGCATTCCACATTAGCCCCCAAGTGCCAAGTGTATAACTTGTTATATGCTTGGGACTTTTGAGAAAAAACATCATAACCTTCATCTTCTGACTTTTTGCAGGCCGATATAAACAACAAAGACTCCAAAATTGCTGATCTTCAAGAAAATATCAAGTCCCAGCAAGCAGCGACTTCCAAGGCCAAGGATGAACTTAAAACCACTTTGACAGCCATGGAACAACTGAAAGACAGGTTCAAGAATGAACTTGCCAGCTGGGAAACTAAAAAAGTTGTATTGTTGAAGCGGGCTGAAGACACCGAATCAGCTCTTAAACCGGTGGTGGAAGAACTAACTGGGTTGAAGCGCCAAGTAAAAGCCATGACCTCTGCAGTATTTGGTAAACATCCTTGTCAAAATTTCTTGAACAACCATCTTTGAAATTGCCGGTTTAACATTAAAATCTTGAACCGTTATAGGTGGCCGTGTTGCTCATCTGTGCTCCGACATGCGGATAAAACTGAAGGCAGCATATACGTTGATAGAGCAACTGTATACCGGTGCCCAACGGGTTATCTTGCTGATCTCATACAACAAACCGGCACCAACATTGATCAAGGATACACTAGCAAGGTTATCAATGACACCGGCGCAGATAGAAGAGATGAAGCGATCTGCTACCAGGGCCGGCGCTTTGTTGGCACTGACTAGGGCCAAAGCATGGATATCTGACTTGGATCCAGTTGATATTGCAAAAGGCTTTCCGGATGAACAAGCAGATGGGTCATCATTTGACAACGAAGCCCTCAAAACCCTGACAATGGAGATGCGTCCGCTGTCAAGCCAACTGGCTGAAGAGGCTAACTTGACTGTTCACTAGTCCTTTTATGATGAAAAGAACCAACGAGTTGACACTACTGTGACAGAAACACATAACCTTATTCCGCCAATCCATAAGCACACTTACGCCCCTGATGTTGAACCGTCCAATCTTATAAGTGAAGAGGCTGTATTTCAGGCTTTAACCCGGATTGACTGGACCACCATTGACTTCCAGCCACTTGGTGGGGAGGAGGAGGTTGAATCGACGCCATATGATCCATCAACTTCACGTCAACCTGGTGATGAGTCCCTATCCGGCAACCAGGTTGATGTTCACAAACTTCGCTTGTGTTAAAGAACAATCATTATTTTGGGCTTCAAAGCGCCTTGTAACAGGCTAGTTGAAATACTTTGCTCTGCTGCCATCGTGCACTGAGATATGACTGTTTGATCCGCCATGATATTTGTGGCGCTGGCTTATATATGTTCATAGTATTATGCAATTCCTGTCTGCATAAAAAGATCTGTCCGGGCGGTTTACCACCGGACATGTCATAATGCCCAATACACATCCTGGTAGGTAACCAAGTTTGCAAAAATAGCAAAAATAAATCATACCCGTGATATGAAATTATGCTGTTGGTTTACCAAATTTGATTGTAGTAAGGGTGAATACCCAACTTCCACCATGTAGTGCTGGTATGTACGAAGTAGAACCGGGTTGTGATGAACACCGGATGATCATACTGGCGACAGGTAATCAAAGCCAGACCGGTTTGAAAGATGCCGGTTCACCATTAATTATATGCTTTAACAGATGATAACTGTAAGCCACACCGGGTTAAGAAACGTCGGGTTGAGAGGGAGACATGTTGCCAGGCCGGATCAAGAGATGCCGGCTTACCTTAAAAGGTGATCAAATAAGGATAAAAATTTGCAAAGACAAACAAATAAAAACTTGTAGTCCAAGCTTTTCGAGGGCTGCCAGGCCCAAATTCGAGGCTTTTCGTGGGCTGCCAGGCTGCTGAGTTAAACCACTTGACAAAGCCTTTTAAGATGGGCCTCCAACTAATCAATCGTCGTTTTAACTTCGACAAGTTCAGGGTCTCAATGAGAGTAACTTGTCAAACGTTCGGCAGGTCGTGCCAGGATTACCTGCATAGGAGTGGCTTACTTGATGAAGGCAGGTTAACCCGGGGTTTTAGGTGAATACACCATGCTTCCAAGCCGTGGGTCGATACCCGATTACAAGGGTCCTTTCAAACTCTTTGTTACTTTACACAAAGAGCCCCCAAGTAACTTTGTGAGCTGTGCATGGGTGCCTACGTTTGAGTCGTGCTTTTAGCAAAAGAACTCTCTTTGGCCCCTTGGGTGTGAAGTTCCCAAGCTGTATGATGGCATGATAGCCGGTTTAATGGACAAAATGGGTCATCGGTTTTAAAGCAGAAGCCCCCTTGTAACCAAGAAATATTGGAAGAACGGCAGAGGCCCTGCTTGTAGCAAGGATGCCGGTTTATTATATTGAGCGTAATATATACATTTTCATAATATGTACATAGTGAGAGCCTATGGCTCAGGTGTAGTAAGGCCGAAGGAGAGCTATGTTCCACTGCCGCCGGGTCTCCTCCTCAGAACTGCGTGAGTCTTCTCAAACGTCAATGAGGTAGTATGATCCGTTGTGCAGATTCTTGATGACCACAAAGGGCCCTTCCCAAGGTGGGGATAGCTTGTGCATGTCGGTCTGATCCTGGATGAGCCGGAGCACTAAATCTCCTTCTTGAAAGGTTCTTGTTTTAACCCGGCGGCTGTGATATCGCTGCAGGTCTTGCTGGTAAACCACCGAACGAGCCAAAGCCATATCCCGCTTCTCATCTAACAGGTTCAGTGCTTCTTGACGTGCTTGCTCGTTGTCTGCTTCAACATAATTGGCAACCCGAGGCGAGTCATGACGAATATCACTGGGGAGTACCGCCTCTGCTCCGTAAACCATGAAGAAAGGCGTATAACCTGTAGACCGGTTTGGGGTGGTGTTTATGCTCCATAATACAGACGGTAGTTCTTCCACCCAGCAACCCGGCGTCCGCTTCAAGGCGGCCATAAGCCGGGGCTTTATACCCTTTAAAATTTCCTGATTAGCTCGCTTAGCTTGACCATTAGATTGGGGATGAGCCACAGACGCTACATCAAGCCGGATGTGCTCTCGTTGACAAAAGTCCTCCATCTCGCCTTTAGAAAGGTACGTGCCATTATCTGTAATAATGCTATGTGGAAAACCGAAACGGAAGATCACCTTTTTGATGAACTGAACCGCCGTGGCTGCGTCAGACTTGCTTACTGGCTCCGCTAAACCCATTTAGTGAACTTGTCAACCGCCACCAACAGGTGGGTCTTCTTTTCTTTTGATCGTTTGAAAGGTCCTACCATGTCAAGCCCCCAAGTTGCAAACGGCCAGGTGATAGGAATTATCCGTAGCTCCTGAGCCGGAACATGAGCTCGTCTTGAGAATTTCTGACATGCGTCGCACCGTCTGACCAAATCCTCAGCATCAGCGTGAGCCATCAACCAATAGAACCCATGACGAAAAGCTTTAGCAACCAAGGATTTTGAACCGGCGTGATGACCACAGTCTCCTTCGTGGATCTCGCGTAAAATCTCACAGCCTTCTTCAGGAGAAACACAGCGTTGGAATGCACCAGAAACATTGCAATGGTGTAACTCGCCGTTGTGAACAACCATGGACTTGGACCGCCGGACTATCTGCCTGGCCAAAATTTCATCATCTGTTAACTCGCCCCGGTTCATATATGCCAAATATGGAACCGTCCAATCCGGAATAATATGTAAAGCGGCCACCAATTGTGCCTCTGGATCAGGAGTAGCGAGGTCCTCCTCTGTAGGTAGTTGAACCGATGGGTTATGCAAAACGTCCAAAAAGGTATTGGGTGGCACCGGTTTACGCTGAGATCCCAGCCGACTTAAAGCATCAGCTGCTTCGTTTTTGCGCCGATCAATGTGCTCCACTTGATAACCCTTAAAGTGTCCAGCCACAATACCCACCTCTCGTCGGTAAGCCGCCATGAGTGGATCCTTGGAATCCCAAGTACCTGAAACTTGCTGGGCTACCAAGTCCGAGTCTCCAAAGCATCGTACACGGCTTAAGTTCATCTCCTTAGCCACTCGAAGACCATGGAGTAAAGCTTCATACTCAGCTGCATTGTTAGTACAAGGGAACATTATGCGAAGGACATAATGAATTTTATCACCCCGAGGGGAAGTAAGGACAACACCAACCCCCGAGCCCTCCAATTGCCTGGACCCATCAAAGTGGATAGTCCAGTATGTGCTATTCGGTTTGTCTTCTGGTGCCTGCAACTCGGTCAAGTCGTTGATGAAATCCACAAGAGCCTGGGACTTGATAGCTGTGCGAGGCATATACTTCAAATCGTGTGGTCCAAGCTCAATAGCCCACTTAGCAACCCGGCCAGTTGCCTCCCTGTTCTGGATTATATCTCCCAAAGGAGCAGAACTGACCACTGTGATGGGATGGCCCGGAAAGTAATGTTTAAGCTTCCGGCTTGCCATAAAAACCCCATACACTAGCTTTTGCCAATGCGGATATCTTTGCTTTGATTCAATTAACACCTCACTGATGTAATAAACCGGCCTTTGAACCGGATATTCCTTCCCAGCCTCCTTGCGTTCCACCACAATGGCTACACTGACAGCCCGAGCATTAGCAGCCACATATAATAACAGGGGCTCCTTATCAACTGCAGCAGCAAGAACTAGCGGTTCAACCAACTGCCACTTCAAGTCCTCAAACGCCGCATTAGCTGCATCACTCCAGACAAAATTGTCTGTTTTCTTCAACATCTGATACAGAGGAATCACCTTCCCCCCAAACGGCTGATAAACCGGCTTAGGGCTACAATTTGACCTGCCAGTCACTGAACATCATTGATACACTTCGGTTTATCTAAGGACGTAATCGCTTTGATCTTTTCCGTATTAGCCTCAATACCTCTGTTAGACACCAGAAAGCCTAAGAGCTTGCTTGCCGGAACACCAAAAACGCACTTGTCCGGATTAAGCATCATTTCGTAAACCCGAAGATTGTCAAAAGTCTCCTTGAGGTCCTCTATTAATGTCTCCTTTTTAATGGATATTACCACAATGTCATCCATGTAAGCATGAACGTTGCGTCCAATCTGAGTATGAAGACAATTCTGCACACAACGCTGATAAGTTGCCTGAGCACTCTTGAGCCCAAAGAGCATAGACACATAGCAGAAGGCTCCAAAGGGAGTGATGAAGGCTGTCTTCTCCTGGTTCTGGACTGCCATCTTGATCTGATGATAACCAGAATAAGCATCCAAAAAACTCAAACGCTCGCAACCCGCCGCAACATCAATGATTTGATCAATACGAGGGAGGGCGAAGGGATCAGCTGGGCAAGCTTTGTTCAAATCTGTGTAATCCACACACATACGCCAAGTGTCGTTTTTATTAAGTACCAGCACTGGATTAGCCAACCACTCTGGGTGAAATACTTCGACAATAAACCCTGCTGCCAGTAGCCGGGCTACCTCTTCTCCAATGGACTTATGCCGTTCCTCATTAAAGCGGCGAAGAAACTGTTTGACCGGTTTGAACTTCGGATCAATATTAAGAGTGTGCTTAGCGAGTTCCCTCGTTACACCTGGCATGTCAGAAGGTTTCCATGCAAAGATGTCCCGGTTCTCAGGGATGAACTCGATGAGCGCGCTCTCCTATTTGGGATCCAAGTTGACGCTGATGCTGAACTGCTTGGTTGAATCGGCAGGAACAAAATCAACCTATTTGGTTTCATCAGCCGATTTAAACTTCAAAGATGGATCATGCTCTGTGGTGGGTTTCTTCAGATAAGTCATGTCTGCCGGATCAACATTGTCCTTATAAAACTTCAACTCCCCCATTGCACAAACCGATTCAGCATATGCCGCATCACCTTCCTCACACTCTAGAGCAATCTTACGGCTACCATGGACCGTAATGGTCCCTTTATGACCCGACATCTTGAGCTGCAGATAAACATAACACGGCCTTGCCATGAATTTAGCGTAAACCGGCCATCCAAATAAAGCATGGTACGGACTTCTAATCTTAACCACTTCAAAGGTCAGTGTCTCGGACCTTGAGTCATGATCATCCAAAAACCACTTCCAGAGCTATCTTTCCAACTGGGTAAGCCGATTTACCAGGCACCACTCCGTCAAAAACGGTGTTTGACGGTCTAAGATTCTTATCTGTCAACCCCATACGCTGGAAGGTTTTGTAGTACAAAATATTGATACTGCTCCCTCCGTCCATGAGTACTTTGGTAAACTTATAACCTCCCACCTGCGGTGCAACCACCAAGGCTAGGTGACCCGGATTGTCAACCCGGGGCGGATGATCCTCCCTGCTCCAGACAATAGGCTGCTCAGACCAGCGTAGATAACTGGGCACCGCCGGTTCAACAGAGTTCACTGCCCTTTTATGGAGCTTCTGATCGCGCTTGCACAAGCTAGTTGTGAAGACATGATACTGTCCACCGTTTAACTATTTCGGGTTGCTCTGATAACCCGACTGCTGTTGATTCCCCTGATTACCCTTTTGATGGTTACCACCTTGGTTGTTCTGATTGCCCTGATTATTCTGAAACCCTGAGCTTGAACCGCCACCACCGTAACCCGGCCCATGGAATCCTGGACCGGAACCACCAGAAGGACCCTGATCATACTGGAAAAGATCAGAGTTTTTGAATTCCCTCATGATGTGGAAATACTTCCAAAGATGTGTGGCCCGAGCCTCCTTTGTCCCGTGCTTTGGGCAGGGCTGGTTTAACAGGCATTCCAGATTCATTCCTCCGCCGCGCTGGGGTAGTTTACCCCTATGGCGCTGCATATTACCCTGCACATTGGTGTTAGCCACAAAATCGGAATTGTCCGCTTTACGCTTACCATTATTTCCGTGGCCCGCCTGGTTATGCTGTCCCTTTGAACCGGCATTCTTCTTTCCCTTCTCCTGTTTCTCTTCATCAGAATCAGGGTCCTTGGTATTACCAGAATCAGCATACTTAACTAGAGCCGCCATAAGTGTTCCCGTATCATTGCAATGACGCTTGACCCGTCCCAACTTCATTTTTAGGGACTTGAACCGGCAATTGCCCTCCAACGTCACAATTGCTGTATCCGGATTGATGCGGCCGGATGAATGCAAGATTTCTGAAACCCGGCGTACCCAATGGGTTGTTGACTTGTTCTCTCCTTGGACACAAGCCGCCAGATCTACAATGGACATAGGTTGCTTGCATGTATCTTTGAAGTTTGCTATGAACTTGGCCTTCAACTCATCCCATGAATTGATCGAGTTAGCAGGCATGCTGTTCAGCCAGGTGCGAGCCGTTCCTTCTAGCATCATGGTGAAGTATTTTGCACACGCCGCTTCATCCACATCTAGCATCTCCATTGCCATCTCACAACTCTCTACCTACGCCTCGGGGGGCTGATCAATGGTATAGTTAGGCACCTTGCGTCGACCTTTGAAATCTTTGGGCAACCGCACATTCCGGAGAGCCGGGATGAGACACGGTACTCCCCGGGAGCTGAAGGCAAGCCCAGTACCTTGTTCTACTGATGCTACTGGTTGAACCGGGGCGGGTTGATGATGACCCGCGTACTGTGCCGCTAAAGCGGCCTCCCTTCGCGCTCTGCCATTATCCACCACGTCATGTGAATTTCATCCGCCGTTCGCCGGATTAGCCCCTCGAGGGGCATCACGACGCCGCGCGCTGCTTGACACGGCCGGCTCGTCCATGTGCCTGCTATAACTCTTGCTCGGATGGGGGGTTGAATGTATTACATCTATCTTTGTAGGAATAAGCACATTCTTTGAACAACGACGGTTTGAAGAAGATCCCTGGCTCGTCGAGTCTCAATCGCCGCTAATGAATCACCCTCCATCGGAATAGCCGCCAATCATGATGCTGCCGCAATCATGTTATCCATGGGGCTAGAAAAGTGACCCGGCGGTGTTGCTACATATTGCGGCGGGTTGTCCGTCCGTCGGGGCGGATCCATCGCCCGTGGCTGATCCGGCGCGGCCCCAGGTGCTTCGGTCCGGTTTACTCCCACCGGATTGCTAGGCCCAGCTCCTGGTGTGCCAAAGAGATTCAGACCCTCGTAAATTTGCGGTAGTCTAGACCGGTGCTTCCTTCTCATAACTTCATTTCAGGCGTTCTGATCCAACGTAAGCCAGTAATTCTGCGCCTGGATTTCCTGCGATCGGGCATCTAAGGCGGCCCGTTCTTCATCCATCTTGGCCTCCTCAGCTGCCAAGTCTGCCTTAGCCTGAGCTATCTGATCCTTTAGCTTCACGACACCCGCATTGTGCTGAACTTGAGTCTCCGGAGTCACCGCTGTAGTTAACAATGTCGTCAAAGCATCCAGTAAACCGGCAAGAACTTGTGCCGGCCGGCGCGCCGGGCCTCCTGCCACGGCTGCCGATCCGGAGACCATTGCTGCTGTAGATGAAGATTGCATAGTGGGCTGTGTACCGGCCATGAAGATCGCAACCCGGTTTGGCGGTTCAAGGGGATCCGGAATACTGTCGCCATCGAAATATCCCTCAACCCGGCCATCTTACAATTGGTATAACGACTCGGTTTCGCCAGTGGACGATTCGCCATCTGAGTAGATGGCAGTCTCACCGTCGGACACCGGTTCAGATTCCGCACCATGGATGAATCCTACGAACGCACGCTTCATGGCGGGCTGAATCTGGGCAGGACTTGCACGCTGAGCCGTCTCGATGAGGTCGGTGGAGATGTCCGGCTCAGGGCCCGGTTCACCGGTCTTGCCAATGAAAACGTGAATTCCGCCAAAGGGGACATGGCACCCGTACTCGATTGAGCCGTCCTCGGGGCCCCAGCCTGCGTCGTCGATGTAGAGCTTGCCGCGATGACTCTTGGTCATCCGGCCAACCACGTACCCCTTCAGTCCTTCAAAGCTGCCCTTCAAGAACTCGAAACCATCATGCGATAGCCCCACGGTGGGCGCCAACTGTCGTGGAAATATCACGTCAGATGTCCTAACGGAAGGACTTAGTCATGGAGCCATTGCAACAAGGTTAGCCTGAAGGGGTTAAACAGGACAAGGGACACGAGAGTTTATACTAGTTCGGCCCCTTCGATGAAGGTAAAAGCCTACGTCCAGTTGTGATGGGATTATTGGGGTTTCGATCACCAGGGAGCAAATACGCTTGCCTGCATCTCGAGTTGTTGTCTGTCGTTCCTGAACCGCCGCCGGGTCGTCCCTTTATATACACAGGTTGACGCCCGGCCGGTTTACAGAGTCCCGAGGCCGACTCATACAAGTGTTCGGCTCGGTCTCTCCCTTTCCCTATCTTACAATACAAGTAAAAAATTATGGCGGTTTACCACTACGGGCCCTAATCCGCCTCCGGGCTCTGGGCCTTTAAACTTTATCCATAAAGCACCATCTTCTTGTCTTCATGGGCTTCAACATAGCTGAGCGTGAACCGGCCCCTCCTGGGCGGTTTACACTCAGTGCTTATATCCTCAACAACTCCTGGAACATCTCATATGCTCCATGACGTTCAAAATGTTGTTGAAGTCCCGGTTCTAAGCCGTAAAGTATGGCACACTGAACTATCGAGTAGTCATCAGCTTTGCTCTGCCAGACGTTCATAGTATCTAGCGTTGCTCCTACAGCGGTTTTGGCACCTAGCGGTGCTTCCAGGACGTAATTCTTCTGTGCAACAATGAGGATAATCCTCAAGTTACGGACCCAGTCCATGTAATTGCTACCATCATCTTTCAACTTTCTTTCTCAAGGAACACATTAAAATTCAAAAGGAACAACAGCACGGGCCATCTATCTACAAACAACATAGACATGCAAAATACTATCAGGTACTAAGTTCATGATAAATTAAAGTTCAATTAATCATATTACTTAAGAACTCCCACTTAGATAGACATCCTCTAATCATCTAAGTGATCACGTGATCCAAATCAACTAAACCATGTTCGATCATCACGTGAGATGGAGTAGTTTCAATGGTGAACATCACTATGTTGATCATATCTACTATATGATTCACGCTCGACCTTTCGGTCTCCAGTGTTCCGAGGCCATATCTGCATATGCTAGGCTCGTCAAGTTTAACCCGAGTATTCTGCGTGTGCAAAACTGGCTTGCACCCGTTGTATGTGAACGTAGAGCTTATCACACCTGATCATCACGTGGTGTCTCGGCACGACGAACTTTCGCAATGGTGCATACTTAGGGAGAACACTTATACCTTGAAATTTAGGGAGAGATCATCTTATAATGCTACCGTTGATCTAAGCAAAATAAGATGCATAAAAGATAAACATCAAATGCAATCAATATAAGTGATATGATATGGCCATCATCATCTTGTGCCTTTGATCTCCATCTCCAAAGCACCGTCATGATCACCATCGCCACCGGCGCGACACCTTGATCTCCATCATAGCATCGTTGCCGTCTCGCCAACTATTGCTTCTACGACTATCGCTACCGCTTAGTGATAAAGTAAAGCAATTACATGGCGATTGCATTTCATACAATAAAGCGACAACCATATGCCTCCTGCCAGTTGCCGATAACTCTGTTACAAAACATGATCATCTCATACAATAAAATTTAGCATCATGTCTTGACCATATCACATTAGAGCATGCCCTGCAAAAACAAGTTAGACGTCCTCTACATTGTTGTTGCAAGTTTTACGTGGCTGCTATGGGATGAGCAAGAACCGTTCTTACCTACGTATCAAAACCACAACGATATTTCATCAAGTATGTGATGTTTTAACCTTCACAAGGACCGGGCGTAGCCACACTCGATTCAACTAAAGTTGGAGAAACTGACACCCGCCAGCCACCTGTGTGCGAAGCACGTCGGTAGAAGCAGTCTCACGTAAGCGTGCACGTAATGTCAGTCTGGACCGCTTCATCCAACAATACCGCCGAATCAAAGTGTGACATGCTGGTTGCTACCTCTTGAGCACTGCGTTGGTTTTCCCTTGAGGAGGAAAGGGTGATGCAGTAAAGTAGCGTAAGTATTTCCCTTAGTTTTTGAGAACCAAGGTATCAATCCAGTAGGAGGCCACGCTAAAGTCCCTCGCACCTACACAAACAAATAAAAACCTCGCAACCAACGCAATAAAGGGGTTGTCAATCCCTTCACGGTCACTTACGAAAGTGAGATCTGATAGATATGATAAGATAATATTTTTGGTATTTTTATAATAAAGATGCAAAGTAAAATAAAAGGCAATAAAAATAGCTAAGTATTGGAAGACTAATATGATGGAAAATAGACCCGGGGGCCATAGGTTTCACTAGTGGCTTCTCTCAAGAGCATAAGTATTATGGTGGGTGAACAAATTACTGTTGAGCAATTGACAGGATTGAGCATAGTTATGAGAATATCTAGGTATGATCATGTATATAGGCAACACGTCCATGACAAGTAGACCGACTCCTGCCTGCATCTACTACTATTACTCCACACATCGACTGCTATCCAGCATGCATCTAGAGTATTAAGTTCATAAGAACGGAGTAACGCTTTAAGTAAGATGACATGATTTAGAGGGATAAACTCATGCAATATGATGTAAACCCCATCGTGTTATCCTCGATGGCAACAATACAATACGTGCCTTGCTACCCCTGCTGTCATTGGGAGAGGACTCCGCAAGATTGAACCCAAAGCTAAGCACTTCTCCCATTGCAAGAAAGATCAATCTAGTAGGCCAAACCAAACTGATAATTCGAAGAGACTTGCCAAGATAACCAATCATACATAAAAGAATTCAGAGAAGATTCAAATATTGTTCATAGATAAACTTGATCATAAACCCACAATTCATCGATCTCAACAAACACACCGCAAAAGAAGATTACATCGAATAGACTCCACGAGAATCGTGGAGAAATTTGTATTGAGATCCAAAGAGAGAGAAGACGCCATCTAGCTAATAACTATGGACCTGAAGGTCTAAGATAAACTACTCACACATCATCGGAGAGGCTATGGTGTTGATGTAGAACCCTCCGTGATCAATGCCCCCTCTGGCAGGACGCCGGAAAAGGCCCAAAGATGGGATCTCACGGGTACAGAAGGTTGCGGCGGTGGAATTAGGTTTTCATGGATGCTTCTGGTGGTTTGGGGGTGCGTATGTATATATAGGAGGAAGAAGTACGTCGGTGGAACAACATGGGCCCCACGAGGATGGAGGGTGCGCCCAGGGGGGTAGGCGCACCCCCTGCCTCGTGCTCTCCTGGTTGCTTTCTTGACGTAGGGTCCAAGTCCTCTGGATCACGTTCGTTTCGAAAATCACGTTCCCGAAAGTTTCATTCCGTTTGGACACCGTTTGATATTCTTTTTCTGCCAAACTCTGAAATAGGCAAAAAACAACAATTTGGGCTGGGCCTCCGGTTAATAGGTTAGTCCAAAAAATAATATAAAAGTTTATAATAAAGCACGTTAAACATCCAAAACAGAATATAATATAGCATGAAGCAATCAAAAATTATAGATACGTTGGAGACGTATCACTGGTAAGCAGTATGACTTGTATCGCCCACAACTCACTTGTGTTCTACTCGTGCATATAGCATCTACGCATAAACCTGGCTCGGATGCCACTGTTGGTGAACATAGTAATTTCAAAAATTTCCCTACGCACACGCAAGATGATGGTGATGCATAGCAACGAGAGGGGAGAGTGTCGTCCACGTACCCTCATAGACCGTAAGCGGAAGCGTTATGAGAACGCGGTTGATGTAGTCGTACGTCTTCACGATCCGACCGATCCAAGTACCGAACGCACGACACCTCCGAGTTCAGCACACGTTCAGCTCGGTGACGTCCCATGAACTCCGATCCAGCAGAGCTTCGAGGGAGAGTTCGTCAGCACGACAGCGTGATGACGGTGACGATATACTACCGACGCACGGCTTCGCCTAAGCACCGCTACGATATGACCGAGGTGGATTATGGTGGAGGGGGGCACCGCACATGGCTAAAAGATCAACTGATCAACTTGTGTGTCTATGGGGTGCCCCCTCCTCCGTATATAAAGGGGGGAGGAGGAGAGGGCCGGCCAGGGGAGAGGCGCGCCCAAGGGGGGGCAATCCTACTCCAAGTAGGTTTGCCCCCCCCTTCCCTATTCCAAGAAGGAGAAGGGGGAAGGAGGAGGTGGAGGGAAAGAAGGAGAGGGGGCCCGCCGCCCCTTTCCCTTGTCCAATTCGGACTGGGGCAAGGGGGGCCACACGCCACCTCCTGGCTGCCCTCTCTCTTCTCCACTAAGGCCCATAAGGCCCAATAGCTTCCGGGGGGGTCCGGTAACCTCCGGTACTCTGGTTATATTCGAAACTTCACCGAAATACTTCCGATGTCCGAATATAGTCGTCCAATATATCAGTCTTTATGTCTCAACCATTTCGAGACTCCTTGTCATGTCCGTGATCATATCCGGGACTCCGAACTACTTTCGGTTCATCAAAAGACATAAACTCATATTACCGATCATCACCGAACGTTAAGCGTGCGGACCCTACGGGTTCGAGAACTATGTAGACATGACCGATACACGTCTCCGGTCAATAACCAATAGCGGAACCTGGATGCTCATATTGGCTCCTACATATTCTACGAAGATCTTTATCGGTCAAACCGCATAACAACATACGCTGTTCCCTTTGTCATTGGTATGTTACTTGCCCGAGATTCGATCGTTGGTATCTCAATACCTAGTTCAATCTTGTTACCGGCAAGTCTCTTTACTCGTTCCGTAATGCATAATCCCGCAACTAACTCATTAGTTGCATTGCTTGCAAGGCTTATAGTGATGTGTATTACCGAGAGGGCCCAGAGATACCTCTCCGACAATCGGAGTGAAAAATCCTAATCTCATCTATGCCAACTCAACAAGTACCATCGGAGACACCTGTAGAGAACCTTTATAATCACCCAGTTACGTTGTGACGTTTGGTAGCACACAAAGTATTCCTCCGGTATTCGGGAGTTGCATAATCTCATAATCATAGGAGCATGTATAAGTCATGAAGAAAGCAATAGAAATATACTAAATGATCGTATGCTAAGCTAACGGTATGGGTCAAGTCAATCACATCATTCTCTAATGATGTGATCCTGTTAATCAAATGACAACTCATGTCTATGGCTAGGAAACTTAACCATCTTTGATTCAACGAGCTAGTTAAGTAGAGGCATACTAGTGACACTTAGTTTGTCTATGTATTCACACGTGTACTAAGTTTCCGGTTAATATAATTCTAACATGAATAATAAACATTTTTCATGATATAAGGAAATATAAATAAAAACTTTATTATTGCCTCTAGGGCATATTTCCTTCAGGAGTCATTAGTAGCATCATTTCTCAAGTCATTAGAATTCATAAAGATGAACATTGCCATGGTCATACATCTAATGAATCACTCTCTCTAGGTGATGATCAATCACAAGAGGATGCTGAACATGGATACTGTGATGAGGATGATGATACTAACTTTGATCCTGATGAGTCTATGAGACACTTTGGTCTTATGGATAACATTCGTAGCTACATGGCTGGAGGAAAGGAATGGTTCCTTATAGTGGATGTACCGATCACATGACCGAAGACAAGGATATGTTTGTGAGCTTGCTGAAAACGACCGCCCTCGAAAGTATATCATTTTTGGTGATAACTCAAAGGGTAAGGTGGTTGGCCTTGGTAAGGTGGCCATATCACATGACATCTCTATCCAAAATGTTATGCTCGTTGAATCTCTTGGCTACAATTTACTTTCCGTATCTAGACTAGCCGATTTTGGTTTCAATATCCTATTTACTGAAGTAGATTGCCAAGTGTTTCGAAGAGATAACCATAAGATGGTCTTTACCAGTATTCGTAGAGGTGATCTATACATCGTTGATTTCACTAAAAAGTCTCAACGTTAAACTTGCTTAATTGCTAAATCTTCTAAAGCTTGGTTGTGGCATAGAAGGTTAGGTCATGTGGGCATGCGAAATCTTGATAAGCTTATTAAAGGTGATCATATCCTTGGTGTTAAAGATGTTATATTTGACAAGGATAGACTTTGCAGTGCTTGTGAAGCAGGAAAATAAGTTGGAGGAAGTCATCCCGTGAAAAACATTATGACCACGAGAAGACCGCTCGAGCTACTTCACATGGATCTTTTTGGTCCTAATTCCTACAAGAGTCTTGGTGGAAACTCGTTCGATTTAGTCATTGTTGACGATTTTTCAAGATTTACGTGGGTCTTCTTTCTTGATGATAAATCGCAGGTCCAAAAGATCTTCAAGAACTTCGCTAGGAAGGCCCAAAATCAATTTGAAGTGAAGAGCAAAAAGGTCTGCAGCGACAATGGAACGGAGTTCAAGAATGCCAATGTGGATACCTTTCTTGATGAAGAAGGGATTTCGCATGAGTTCTCAGCTACGTACACACCTCAACAAAATGGAGTTGTTGAGAGGAAAAACCGGACACTCATTGAGATGGCGAGAACGATGCTTGATGACTACAAGACACCAAAACACTTTTGGGCGGAAGTGGTTGAGATAGCCTGTCATGCAACTAATCGTCTATATCTTCACAAGCTTCTCGGCAAGACAACATACGGGCTTCTCACCGGTAACAAACACCAAGTTGGATACTTTCGAGTATTTGGCTCAAAGTGCTTCATTCTTGATAAGCATCGTCGTTCGAAATTTTCTCCTAAATCTCATGAAGGTTTCCTACTTGGTTATGGCTCAAACTGTCGGATGTGGGGTTCCGGCAAACCCTTAAGGTTCGAACACTGGGGTGCGCGCGAAGTCTTTCCCTCCTACCGATCTACGCTCTAGATCGCTAAGATCTTCTTGAGGCGAACTCATTTAACTCACCACATAGAAAGAGACACGGGGTTTATACTGGTTCGGGCCACCATTGTGGTGTAATACCCTACTCCAGTGTGGTGTGGTGGTGGATTGCCTCTAGGGCTGATGATGAACAGTACAAGAGAAGAACAGCCTCCTGAGGTTGAGGTGTTCTTGTGGCTAGGCTCTCGATCAGTTCTACCAAAGATTAGATTCCCCCTCTACTGTGGTGGCTAGCTCTACTTATATAGGCCCTGGTCCTCTTCCCAAATGTTGAGCGGGAAGGGAGCCAACAACGGCGGGCAAATTTGAAGGGGGGTAACTAGTACAAGCTATCCTGACAAAAGCGGTCTTCGCCTGCGAAAAGCCCTAGGGTGACGCCGTCTTGGGCTCCATGATGACCTCCGCCTGGCCGTCCTCCTGGTCTTGGTCTCGTTGCACCAATATGGCAAGCTTTGCCTGATGCCTCGATACTCTTCACCTGCGCTTGCGTTCTTAGCACCAAAGAGGAAATGGGGACGCTGTGTGCACTGGCGCCCGCCTGGCATCGTTCGTCATGGCTCACGTCACGAGAGCCTCGTGAGGTTCGCCTCGCCTTGATATCTCCTTTCCTTGTGAGCCTTCCTGGCTAGGCCACTCCAGAGGAGGCCTTGTGTCGTCCGCCTCGCGAGGCTCGGACCCTCGCGAAGGTCTTGGATGCCTTGTTGATGAAGATGGGCCATATAGACCGCTGCTTAGCCACGCCGTGGGCCGCAGGCAGGCAAGTCTGGGGACCCCCGTTCCCAGAACACCGACAGTAGCCCCCGGGCCCAAGGTGCGCTCGGGCTTGGCTTCGCGGCGAAGCCAAGGGTCAAGTTCGGAGCGCCGCGGGCCCCAAAAGCCTGCGGCCTCGGTCGACGCGTGGCGGTTGATTGGACGTGGGCGTCTCCGCTTCCCCACGCTTCCTCGGCAACTGCTTGACCTGACAAAGGGCCGTCGCGGGCAGTTTTCACCTTCATTGCTTCTTCCTTGCCTTGCTCCAGATCCCTTTTCTCGCCCTTCGCAGCTGCTATCTCCTGATCTGCTCCATCCTTGCTCTGATCCTGCCACCCATGGCGCCGCGCAAGGTCAGGGCCTCCTCATCACCGGCTTGGTATGAGCCGGCCCTCGAGGCGCCCACCGTCACGGAGAAGAGCCTCGCCTCCGTGCGCCTGCTGACAGCAGGTGAAGGCAACGAGTGGGGGAAGACGGAGCTTCGGCTTGCCTCCGACGAGCCGGAGCCTGAGGGAAGCACCTTCTTCCCCTTCTTCTCGAGCAGCATCGCCGTCGGGTTGGTTCCTCCCTTCTCTGATTTCTTTTATGAAGTCCTCGACCACTACGGTCTGCAGGCGTTGCATCTCCATCCCAACTCTGTCCTCCTCCTGGCCATCTTCGCCTACTACTGCGAGGCATATCTGGGCGTCATGCCGTCCGTGGCGCTCTTGCGCCATTTCTTCTTCCTCTGTGTAACTGGCGAGTATATCACCGGATGCGCTAATTTCATCACCTGCGGCAAGGCCAACTAGATCTCGAGCACCGGGAGCGGGCCGACAACATCGATCCAAATGGGTCATGATGGATGCTCAGCGCGCCGACCCTCGCCTGGAATTGCCCACAGCGACGCCTCCTCCCAACGGGTGGTGGCCCAAGTCGGAACTTGTCGACGAGCGGGTATCGCTGGTGCTGGGGCAGATGATGACCGACCTGAGGCCGGGCAAACCGAGGACGGCCAAGGTGACGGGGGCGATGCTCCTGAGGGAGTTCTTGATGCCGCGGGTTGCCCCGCTCCAGGCGCGCGCGCGCCCCCTCTGGGAGCTTGACGAGCAGGAAACCAAGACCCGCCTGAGGCCGGGGGACTTGCCTGGCGATGAATTGGACGCCGTCCTGCGCCTCATAGTCGGGGACAACCAGGAGTACCCGGCTAGCGCCTTCCTTCCCCTGTTCAAGCGCAGGGACTGGGAGGAATTCGTCGCCTCCAGGCCGACTTTTGATGCGCATGGGCTGGTGCCACCGGCGCTTCCGGAAGCCCCTATGGCGCAGAACCCGGTGGAGGTGTCTTCTAGCGAGTCCCACGGAGAGGGGGAAGGGGAGGAGGACTCGGAGAAGACCCTGGAAGAGGTGGGGGAGACTTCCGCCCTGAGCAAGGCCGAGATTCTCCGCACCCATCCTGATGATGCCGATGCCAATGCCCACCGAAGGGATAGGGAGCAGCCTCCTACCCCTACGAGGAGCAGGTCGTCGCTGGTTGCCCGTGGTGCTGCCTCCGACTCGGTACCTCCTGGGGCTGGATCCGGTTCCGCCTCTGCCCCGCCCGGTGCCGCTGGTGTCCGAACGCCCGCTCCTTAGGTCCAGCAGCTGTCGGGCCTCAAGCTTCTCAAGCGGTCAGTGGAATACATTGCAGTGGACCGGTGAGTGTCTTAAGCTTCGCCTTGTCCTTGTTCGTGCTCATTGTTTCCTGATGTTCGCTCCTGGTTGATCAGACTGACACCTTCAGCGAAGAAGAGGAAGGAGGACTCGGCGGCCGTGCCTCCCTTCGCAGGGAGAGGAGGCAGCAGCGCCCGTGTCTCCCCAGCTCGGTCGTCCTCCCCAGCTCGGTCAGCCCCCTTGGCTCCGGAGGTGCCGGTACTTGGCGTGGCTGACAAGGTCCCAGTTGCTCCCGAACTCGCAGTCTCCCAAGTCCTGGTAACGATGTCGCTTCCTTCTTCCGCTGCATCTCCACTTCCTGGTCCTCCTGCTCCTACTGCCACCATGGAGCGCGCCCTTGCGGAGATGGCCCAGCTGCAGGCGGATGTCCTGAGTGCGGACCCGCGCCTGGTGGCCGGGCATCTGGAGCTGGCCTCTGGCTGGCTTCACTCCGACCTGGCAGTTCGCGCAGCGCTGGGTCAGGCTGCTGCGGCTTCCGAGAAGGAGAAGCAAGGCGTCGCCAGCGCTGCGGCCGATCGTGAGGCAGCGCTGCAAGACGCCAAGGCCGCCCGTGACCGCTGCCAAGAGCTAGAGGGCGAGCTACAGAGCCTGCGCGACAAGCACACTGAAGAGGTGCGCTGCCGCCAGGCGAAGGAGGAGGAGATGAAGGCCCGGGAGGAAGCCGTCAAGAATCGTGACGCAGAACTGGCGGAGTTGGGGAAGAAACAGGCCGCCGAGCGAAACCGGTTAGAGGAGCTGGAGCGGAAGACGAGGATGAGGGAGGCCGATCTTGACGCCAAGGCGCGGGTCCTGGCAGAAGATCGCGTGGCCTTCGCCGATCTCGAGAGGAGGTCACGCGAGGCGCTGAAGACGCTATACGAGCGCAGCCTGGAGAAGCCTCTGGACACCGACGAGGACGGCCCCGCCCAGCTTCTTCCTATCGTGGTGAAGGCGCTTGAGGAGGTCGTCGACGGCCTCGCTCCCGTGGCAGAGGCAGAAGCTCGTGTCCTGTCTTCAGCTGCACTGACTCGGGTCTTCAGCCACCTGCACCTCCGCGACCCCAATGCTCGCCTTGACGAGCTGCTAGAGCCTGTGGCTGAAGATCAATACGAGGCAGCTGCCGCGGCTGTGCGGGATCAATTGGGGGCCTTGCTGAGAAGGTTCCGTGGCTTTGTCTCCGCTCCTCTGCCCGGCGTCGTCGACCTTGCGGATGGTGGTGAAGACAAAGCCGATCATGAGTGAGCGCCTTCCGCAGGCATTGGCGATGTCTAGAGGTGACCCGCGGTCATTCTTCCCGTTCCGTTCCTGCGACATGCAAACGGCCTCGTGGAGGCGTTTAGACTTTTATTTAGTATTGTGAGGACAATATGCTTGTAATATTTGCTTCGAGATTTTGCGATTTCCTTCCTATTTGCGTTCTGCGTCGGCAGAGCCCGGCTCCGCGCATACCTCAACCGCCATTGGGCCGACCGGAGACTAGGACGGACCAAGGAGTGAGGGGCTACGTGCCCAGTTAGGCTCCTGAGTCGCGATGCTCACGAGTCCCCCTTGACGCGCAAACAACATATAGGGAGAGTTCGCTGGGATAGGTTATTGTTCTACGTCGGCAGAGCCCGGCCCCACGCATGCCTCAACCGCCATTGGGCCGGCCGGAGACCAGGATGGACCAAGGAGTGAGGGGCTACGTGACCAGTTAGGCTCCTGAGTCGCGATGCCCAGGAGTCCCCCTTGACGTGCAAACAATTCCGTACATGCCCTCGCTGAGGCCTCGGGAGGGGCGCGTGATGCCCAGGTCCGGGGGACCTGGTTGGGTGGCGTGCGCTTGGGCGTGACCCGTGCGCAGCCCCCATGCGCGGCTTTCTCGAGGGGAGGCGTTGCAGTTAGGCTGGGCGCTGAGCTCTGGGCTCCCTGAGGATGGCATGACCATGGGGTCGCCCTCAGTTGTTTAACACCAGTGCGGAGCATAGTGATTCCGCTTGTGCATGGGCATAGCCGCTCCTCGGCAGTGTCGTCAGCCAGCGCGGAGCATGGTGCTTCCACTTGGGCGTGGGATGGGGGGCCCTCCGGGAGGAGCCCCCGCGGCGTGTACAGCCCATACGACACGTGGCTTGCACGGCAGGGCTGCGAGGTGTATATGGGCACTCATGAGCCAGCGCGGGACTCATGAGGCCCTACCTCAAGGCGGGTTGCACCTGGTCTTGAGTCTTGGTGACTGTATGTTCCTGCGCTCTAGAGAGGACACCGCATCCCTCTCTTCACACGGGACCGTGATGATTCCTCCGCTTCCTGGCATCTTGAGGATGTTGTAGCCGTGATGAATGACCGCCATGAACTGCCAGGGCTGGATACCCGAGGATGGCGTTGTACGGCAGGCGGATGTGCGCGACGTCGAAGTCAATGAGCTCGGTGCGGTAGTTGTCGCGCTTGCCAAAGGTGACGGGCAGGTGGACTTGCCCTATCGGTGTGGTGGAACCATCAGTCACTCCTGAGAAAGGCTTGGTCGGCTGGAGCTTCTCATAGGGCACTTGAAGATTGTCGAACGTGTCGACGGATAGGACATTGAGCCCTGCGCCGCCGTCGATGAGAGTCTTGGTGACTTGCACATTGTTGATGACTTGGGAGCACAGCATAGGGAGTGCGCCAGCGGTGGCTGCGCACTTGAGCTGGTCTGCCGAGCTGAAGGTGATGGCGCATTGGGACCACCTGAGCGGGAGCGTGACCTCGAGCTTGGGGAGTGCCGCGTTCACCTCGCGAGCGAACTGTTGGAAGATGCGCTGAGAGGCTGGGGCCTGCGCGCCACCCAAGATGCAAGAGATCGCGCGCGGCTCCTGGAAGCCCCCAGCTCCCTCGTCTTGGTGGTGGTCGTTGGTCCTTCTTGGTGGCGGCAGCGGGGGAAGACCGGTGTTGCCCTGAGGGCGATCCTCACGAGGCGGATCTCTCCAGGCACCCTCGCGAGGTTGGTCCTGCCAGCGGTCCTCAGGAGGCCGGTCACGCCACTCGTGGCTCGGGCCACGGTCGTCCCAGCGTCCGCCTCCGCGTCCTGCTCCACGGCCGTAGCCCTGGTCGTTGCGCTCGGGGCGTCAACCGTAGCGTCCTTCTCGTATGGCCCTGAGCTCTTGGCAGTCGCCAGTGTTGTGGGTGTTCAGGTTGTGGAAGGCGCAGAACGGTCGGCCGTTCTTAAACGATTCAGGCTGATCTCTGCCTCGCTTGGTGTCGGGCTCCACTGCGAGCACCACTGCCTCTTTGCACTTCACGTCTTTGGACTTGGTCTTCTTTTCTTCAGCTCCTGCAGCTGGCAGCTCGAGGAGAGAGAGGCGCCCCTCCTCAGCTCTAGCGCACTTGGTCGCCAGGTTGAACAACTCCTGAGAGGTGCAGAGCTCCTCGTGGATAGCCAGCTCTTCCTTCATCTTGACGTCACAGACACCGTCAGAAAACGCGGAGATGATGGCTTCGTCCGTGACCTTGGGGATCTTGAGGCGAGTGTTGTTGAAGCGCTGGATGTACTTCTGGAGGGTCTCTCCTGGCTGTTGCTTGATGTGGCGCAGGTCACCCACGGCTGGTGGGCGGTCGCGAGTGCCCTGGAAGTTGGCGACGAAGCGGCCGCGCATCCCGTCCCAGGAGGAGATCGAGCCGTGTTACAGGTTCAGGAGCCAAGAGCGGGCCCCATCCTTGAGAGCCATGGGAAACCAGTTCGCCATGACTTTTTCATCACCGTTGGCTGCTTCGATGCTCAGTCGTAGAGCTGCAGGAACTCCGCGGGGTCCACAGTGCCGTCTAGCGAGAAGGCAGATCTGGCTTGAACTTGCCTGGCCAGGTGACACTACGCAGCTCGGGGGTGAAGGCGCGACAGCCGGCTGTGGTTGCCGGGGCCTGCTTCGGGAGTGGAGCTTGGTCTTGACAGGGTTCACGCTGCGACGCTGCGGACAGTGCGCGGTCTTGATGAGGTGGCACGGGGAGCGCCGGCGCAGCTTCTCGCGGCCGCGGGATTTCTTGGCAGCTTCTTTCTTCACGCGGGGGCCCCGGGCACGGTGGGTCACGCCGCGGAGGCGCGCGCCTTGGTGCCAAGGCGCCATATTGGGGCTGAGGCGGTGGAGGCATGCCGCGAGCCCCATCGCCCGCGGCTGGTTGAGGGGGAGGCAGAGAGTGGGACGGCGCCGGAGAGCCCCCTTCGGCGTGGACGAGCTCGGCGACGCGGTCGAGCCACTCCTCGTAGAGGTCGTCGACGGGGCGGTAATGCAGGAGCTCGTTCGCCGTGAGGAGTGCGGCCCGCGCCTCCATGGGAGCGCGATGCGCATGAGACGAGGAACCAGCAGGGGTGAGCGACGGAGTAGCGGTGCGGCCATCTTGCCGCACCGAGGGATGCAGCGAGGACGCCTGCTACTCGTTCCCCGCCGGGCCGGTGGCAGCGTTCGCGACGGCGAACGGAGAATGACGAGGTGGCCCGCCTACAGGAGCCGTCTGAGCGACGCGGGTGGAGAGGGCAACCCGACGCTCAGCTCGAGCACGGCGAGCGTCCGCCATGGAAACGATGGAGTGACGGGGCAACGAACTGACGGAAGGGAAACCACGGCGCACCCCTACCTGGCGCGCCAAATGTTGGATGTGGGGTTCCGGCAAACCCTTAAGGTTCAAACACTGGGGTGCGCGCGAAGTCTTTCCCTCCTACCGATCTACGCTCTAGCTCACTAAGATCTTGCGGATGAACTCGACGAACTCACAACACAGAAAGAGACACGGGGTTTATACTGGTTCGGGCCACCATTGTGGTGTAATACCCTACTCCAGTGTGGTGTGGTGGTGGATTGCCTCTGGGGCTGATGATAAACAGTACAAAGGAAGAATAGCCTCCTGAGGTTGAGGTGTTCTTGTGGCTAGGCTCTCGATCAGTTCTACCTAAGATCAGGTTCCCCCTCTTTACTGTGGTGGCTAGCTCTACTTATATAGGCCCTGGTCCTCTTCCCAAATGTTGAGCGGGAAGGGAGCCAACAACGGCAGGCAAATTTGAAGGGGGACAACTAGTACAAGCTATCCTGACAAAAGCGGTCTTCACCTGCGAAAAGCCCTGGGGTGACGCCGTCTTGGGTTCCACGATAACCTCCACCTGGCCGTCCTCCTGGTCTTGGTCTCGTTGCACCAATATGGCAACCTTTTCCTGATGCCTCGGTACTCTTCGCCTGCGCTTGCCTCCTTAGCACCAAAGAGGAAATGGGGATGCTGTGCGCACTGGCGCCCGCCTGGCACCCACCTGGCACCATTCGTCATGGCTGTAGGACCTTGAAGTATGTCTAGAAGGGGGGTGATTAGACTACCTGACCAATAAAAACTTAACCTTTTCCCAATTTTAGAGATTGGCAGATTTTAGCTATTTTAGGACAAGTCAAGCAATCATCACACAATTCAAGCAAGCATGCAAAAGAGTGTATAGGCAGCGGAAATTAAAGCATGCAACTTGCAAGAAAGTAAGGGGAAGGGTTTGGAGGATTCAAAGGCAATTAGAGACACGGATGTTTTTGGCGTGGTTCCGATAGGTGGTGCTATCGTACATCCACGTTGATGGATACTTCAACCCACGAAGGGTAACGGCTGCGCGAGTCCACGGAGGGCTCCACCCACGAAGGGTCCACGAAGAAGCAACCTTGTCTATCCCACCATGGCCGTCTCCCACGAAGGACTTGCCTCACTAGCGGTAGATCTTCACGAAGTAGGCGATCTCCTTGCCCTTACAAACTCCTTGGTTCAACTCCACAATCTTGTCGGAGGCTCCCAAGTGACACCTAGCCAATCTAGGAGACACCACTCTCCAAGAAGTAACAAATGGTGCGTTGATGATGAACTCCTTGCTCTTGTGCTTCAAATGATAGTCTCCCCAACACTAAACTCTCTATCATAGGTTTTGGATATGGTGGAAAGAAGATTTGAGTGGAAAGCAACTTGGGGAAGACTAGAGATCAAGATTCATATGGTAGGAATGGAATATCTTGGCCTCAACACATGAGTAGGTGGTTCTCTCTCAAAAATGGTAAATTGGAAGTGTAGGTTCGTTCTGATGGCTCTCTCCACGAATGAAGAGGAGGTGGAGGGGTATATATAGCCTCCACACAAAATCTAACCGTTACACACAATTTACCAAACTCGGTGGGACCGAATCGTTAAACTCGATCGGACCGATTTAGTAAACCTAGTGATTGTTAGTGATTTTCGGTGGGACTAACATGCATCTCGGTGAGGCCGATTCGGTTAGGGTTAGGGCATAACGTAATCTTGGTGAGACCGATTACACAAACTCGGTGAGACCGATTTTGTAATAAGCTTTCCAGAGAGTTGGTGAGGTAAACTCGGTGGGACCGATTTGCTCTTTTCGGTGAGACCGAAATGTTACAAAAAGGAAACAGAGAGTTTACATTGCAATCTCGGTGGGACCGATCGCTCACTTCGGTTAGACCGAAACGTTACGAAGGGAAACAAAGAGATTGCAACCCCATCTCGGTGAGACCGAGATCCCTATCAGTAAGACCGATTTGCTTAGGGTTTGTGGCAGTGGCTATGACTTTTGGAATCGGTGGCGCGGATAGAAAGAATCAGTGTGACCGATTTTGGCTTTAGGTTTAGGTCATTTGTGGATGTGGGAAAGTAGTTGAGGGTTTTGGAGCATATCACTAAGCACATGAAGCAAGAGGCTCATTAAGCAACACCTCATCCCTTCTTGATAGTATTGGCTTTTCCTATAGACTCAATGTGATCTTGGATCACTAAAATGTAAAATGAAGAGTCTTGAGCTTTTGAGCTTGAGCCAATCCTTTGTCCTTAGTATTTTGAGGGATCCACTTTCATCATCCATGCCATGCCATTCATTAAGCTTTCCTGAAACAATAGTCTTGGAATAGCATTAGCTCAATGAGCTATATGTTGTTATGAATTACCAAAACAACCTAGGGATAGTTGCACTTTCAATGGCTCACGTCACGAGAGCCTCGTGAGGTTCGCCTCGCCTTGATATCTCCGCTCCTCATGAGCCTTCCTGGCTAGGCCACTCCAGAGGAGGCCTTGTGTCATCCGCCTCGCGAGGCTCGGTCCCTCGCGAAGGTCTTGGATGCCTTGTTGATGAAGATGGGCCGTACGGCCCGCTGCTTAGCCACGCCGTGGGCTGCAGGCAGGCAAGTCTGGGGACCCCTGATCCCAGAATGCCGACACAAACTCTCACACTTACCGTGTCTACAACAATTTCACCCTTAAGGTTGAAGAGACTGTAGATGTGAAGTTTGATGAATCTAACGGCTCGCAAGTAGAGCAATTGCCAATTGATGTAGGAGATAAAGATCCCTCGGAAGAAATTCAAGACTTGTCTATTGGCAAGATACGCCCAACGGAGGTGAAGGAGAGTACCTCGTCCATTCAAGTGGAAGGCTCAACTTCACAACGAGGTGAACCACAAGTTGACTTGGAGGCATCCACAAGTGGAACACGTCAAGATGAAGGAAACTAGGAAATACAACAAGATGAACCTCATCGACCTCCTTCTCCACCTCCACATGAGAACAACAACACCAACTATGAAGAAGGACAAGAGGAACAACAAGATGATGAAGAAGATGTTCCACCCCGACACAAACAAAAGCTCTCACGAGTTAGAGTTTCAAGAGATCATCCCGTCGAACAAATCTTTGATGATATTCAAACCGGGAGAATTACTCGCTCTAAAACTCGTCTGGCTAACTTTTGTGAACATTATTCATCCATCTCTAGTGTTGAAACTATGAAGGTTTAAGAAGCTCTTGATGATCCAGATTGGGTGAACGCCATGCATGAAGAGTTACAAAATTTTGAGAGGAACCAAGTGTGGACATTGGTAGAAAAGCCGGACGACAACCAAAACATCATTGGAACCAAATGGGTGTTTCGGAATAAGCAAGATGAAGATGGGCAAGTTGTACGCGACAAGGCCCGTCTCGTCACCCGAGGCTACACTCAAGTCAAAGTTATGGACTATGGTGAGACATATGCCCCCGTTTCTAGACTTGAGTCCATATGCATCCTACTTGCTTATGCCAATCACCATGATATCACTTTATATCAAATGGACATTAAAAGTGCTTTTCTGAATGGTGAACTTGAGGAGGAAGTTTATGTTAAACAACCTCTCGGCTTTGTTAATCCTAAGAAACCTAATCATGTTTACAAACTTCACAAAGCTCTTTATGGTCTTAAACAAGTTCCTAGAGCATAGTATAAATGCTTGGCCAAGTTCGTTATTGAAAAAAGCTTTGAGATTGGAAAAATTGATTCTACACTGTTTACTAAAAGGGTTAACGGTGAATTATTTGTGTGCCAAATTTATGTGGATGATATCATATTCAACTAACCCTCATTTTAGTGAAAAGTTTGGAAGGCTAATGTCGGAGAAGTTTGAGATGTCTATGATGAGTGAACTCGAGTTCTTTCTTGGTTTGCAAATAAAGCAAACTAAGGAGGGTACCTTTGTTTCCCAAACAAAGTATACCAACGACTTATTGAAGAAGTTCAACATGCAAGAAAGCAAAGGTATGAAAACACCCATGCCTACTAGTGGACATCTTGACTTGACTAAGGATGACAAACCGGTTGACCAAAAGGTTTACTGCTATATGGTTGGTTCATTGTTATATCTATGTGCCTCCTATCCTGATATTATGCTAAGTGTGTGTATGTGTGCATGATATCAAGAGGCCCCTAAAGAATGTCATCTTAAGGCTGTGAAAAGGATAGTGAGATACTTAATTCATACACCAAACTTTGGGATTTGGTATCCTAAGAGGTCTTGTTTTGATCTTGTTGCCTACTCCGAGTCAGACTATGCCGGTGACAAGGTTGATAGAAAGTCCACTTCGGGTACTTGTCAATTTATTGGTAGATCTCTTGTGTCTTGCTCCTCCAAGAAACAAAACTCGGTATCCTTTTCCACCGCCAAAGTGGAATACATTGCCGCCGGTTCATGTTGTGCTCAATTACTTTGGATGACCCAAACTCTTAAGGACTATGGGATATATGTGAAACATGTTCCATTGCTTTGTGATAATGAGAGTGCTATTAAGATTGCTCACAATCCCGTGCAACATTCTCGAACTAAGCATATTGAAGTTCGTCATCATTTCATTCGAGATCATGTTGCTAAAGGAGACATCAATCTTAAGCATGTTCGTACCAAATAAGCAATTGGCGGACATATTCACCAAACCACTTGATGAGAAAGTACTTTGCCGTTTGAGAAGTGAATTGAACATTATTGATGCCTCAAACTTGGACTAGAAACTCCATTTGGATACACGCAAGGGTTGAGCTTGCCCTTTGACTAATCCTTGATATATCTCTTATGATGATGATCATATGTCTTGGAACTATACTTGTACCCTTGCATGTCATCTAACCCTTGTAGGTACTTGGATGAGCCCAAATCCATGAGATTGCAAATCACTCACATCTTGAGCAGTCTCTACATCACCAAGTCTCTACAATATGGTGGTTCAAATCAAGGAAGCATGAATCCACTCAATATATCCTTTGACAATTTCTATATATCAAATTTCATTTGGTATCAAGGTTCATGATTGTCATTTTGAATACACAAGTGCTCTTTCTTGCAAAACTAACCCATGTAGGAAGATGAACTCAAATGACAATGACAAGTGGTGCTCCCAAATCTTGATGAACTACATCAACCTTGAGCATCCAACACAAGTTCAACTCCATGATCAAGATCAACACCACCACCTCAGGTATGTCATTCCATCTTAGAGAGGATTTATCCCAAGTCATGGGTCAAAGCAGCTCAACAAGATGTGAATTCATCAAAATGCTTAAACGAAAAATGGTAACCCCATTTCGAGCTTAAATGACGAGTATGACCTACGATCAAGTGTTATCACTTGACTCTGCAGTCAATATACTCTAACATAGGTGAGTTTGTTGCCGACCCTTTCTAGATGAAGTTCTCTAGTGTTTCTTTGTTTTCCTTCTTCGTGTTCTTGCATATGTTTCTTGCTTGTTTGTTCCCCTTATATAAAAAAAACCTTCATCTAGATCTCTGTCCTTTTGTCTGTCATTCTCTGCATTCTCTGTATCTAATTCATTGCAAATTCTTCAGTTAATTCCTTGCAAATCTTTGTGAGATCTTAATTGCCAAGTGAGCTGAGGTCACAAAACTTTTTCTCTACATTGAACTCCGCCTCACCAATTTATGCCTATCGGCTAGATTGAACTACAGAGGAACCTTGTAGACCATTCATCGGTACAACCGACAAGGACAAACCCGGTCTGACCGATATGCATCATCCATGATGCTGCCAACTCGGTGTCACCAATGGAAATGAATCGGCGTTACCGATTTCACTACTGAGAAAACTTTTTGCCATCATTTGTCATTTCTTCTCTAGCTCCACTCAATGATGCTTATCCTCTACTCGCATCTAGAACTACATGCTGCTTTGTAATATGATTGAAGGACCAAACCTATTTGACTCATGCTCCAGAAGATCCCTTCTTGGAAATTGATGTCAAAGGGGGAGAGAGAGCACATCAAAGCTTATCACATGGGAGAGAAAGCACATCTTAGCTTCTCAAGATGCTTATTAACAACAGAGGAGAGAAGTCACATGTATTTAAGAGGGGAAAGACATGTTAGTGTATGTTATGTTTGCTTTGCTCAGTTTTTTTCTTTGCTCTGATTTTTCTTTTACCCTACCTTCTCCCATTATCCTATATCAGATTCAGGGGGAGAAAGAGTTCATATCTAAGGGAAGAAAATATTTGGAATTCATTGCATATCCTTTAATCTTTGGGGACATGTTTATATCTAAATAGAGTACTAAGTACTCACCTATTACATGTCATCCTAGTCTTGGTACTTTTGTGGTTTCCTGAACTTGCTTTACTTAGAATGTTATTGTGGTATCTAACCCTGTTTTCTCAAGTTCATCTCGATCAAAGCCAGCTCAAGACCACAAGGTATGTATATGCATCACACTCATGTACATGATGATCTCTTGCTGATGTACATATTGTTTGCAAGAAGGACTCATGAACATGAAGGTACACTTCCTGCATCTACATCATTTGCTCAGATGCATATAGCCAAGATACATGTAACTCATTGCTTGCTCCGACATGCTTATGCATTCGCATGCTCTCACATCCCATCTTTATATGATTGCATACATGTAGGGGGAGCCTATGCATGATACATGTCTTTCCAAAGCTTTACTTGTTACTCTTCATATCTTTATCTACAACTTTGATGTATGTTGTCATCAATTTCCAAAAAGGGGGATATTAAAAGCAGAAGTGCTCCCTGGGTGATTTTGGTAATTAATGTCAGCATATCTCTTGCTGGACTAATATTTTTATCTAGTATATTTCATAAAGTTCAACGATGGCATGGCATGGAAAAGAAGATGTGGGACCCCTTCAAAATGCGAAGGAAAAAATATTGGCAAAAGCTCAAGACTCTACATTTCTATTTAAGTGATCCAAGATCACATTGAGTCCACAGGAAAAGCCAATACTATTAAAAGGGGATGAGGTGTTTCTTAATGGTCTACTTGCTCAAAATTCTTAGTGATATGCTCCAAAGCCCTCAACCACTTTCTCTATTCCAAATATGTCCTAAACCTAAAGTCAAACTCGGCCCACCAATTTGTCTATGCGGCGCCATCGAGTTCCTTTGACATAGCCATAGCCAGAAACCCTAATCAGTTCGATCGCACCAATAGGGATTTCGGTCTCACCGAGATGGGATTGTAAACTCTCTGTTTCCCTTCATAACGTTTCGGTCTCACCGAAATGAGCGATCGGTCCCACCAAGTTCGCAATGCAAACTCTCAGTGTCCCTTTCATAACATTTCGGTCTCACCGAAATGAGCGATCGGTCCCACCGAGTTTGCCGGACCAACTCTCTGTTTTCTCATTGCTGAAATCGGTCTCACCGAGTTCATGCAATCAGTCACGCTGAGATAAGGTTTTTCCCTAACCCTAGCACACCGGTCCCACCGAGTTGATCATGTCGGTCCAACCGATAATCGTAACATTCACATTTTTAACGGAATTGGTCTCACCGAGCTCACCTATTCGGTCTCACCGAGTTGGGTCAAATGTGTGTAATGGTTAGATTTTGTGTGGAGGCTATATATACCCCTCCACCCCCTTCTCTATTCAAGTGAGAGCCATCAGAACGTGCCTACACTTCCAGTGCTCATTTTCTGGGTGAGAACCACCTGCTCATGTGTGTTGAGACCAAGACATCCAATCCAACCACAAGAATCTTGATCTCTAGCCTTCCCCAAGTTGCTTTCCACTCAAATTATCTTTCCACCATAGCCAAATCTGTGTGAGAGAGTTGAGTGTTGGGGAGACTATCATTTGAAGCACAAGAGAGTTCATCATCAACACACCATCTATTACCTGCCGGAGAGTGGTGTCTCCTAGGTTGGTTAGATGTCACTTGGGAGCCTCCCAAAAGATTGTGGAGTTGAACCAAGGAGTTTTTAAGGGCAAGGAGATCGCCTACTTCATGAAATCTACCCAAGTGAGGCAAGTCCTTCGTGGGTGATGGCCATAGTGGGATAGACAAGGTTGCTTCTGTCGGTGTCCTGGGAATGGGGGTCCCCAGACTTGCCTTCCTGCGGCCCACGGCATGGCTCCACCAGCGGCCCTGTACGACACATCTTCACCAGCAAGCACTCAAGACCCTCGCGAGGGGCCAAGCCTCGCAAGGAGGACGACACAAGACCTCCTCAGGGATGGCCTCACCAGGCCGACTCATGAGGGGTGGAGAGATCAAGGTAAGGGACACTTCGCGAGGTTTCTGTGATGCAAGACATGACGACTGGAGCCAGGCGGGGGCCAGCGCGCGAAGTGTCCTCGTTTCCTCTTTGGTGATAAAGAGGCAAGCGCATGCGAGGAGTCCCGAGTTATCAGGCAAAGGTTTCCATATTGGTGCAACGAGACCAAGACCAGCAGGACGACAGGACGGAGGTCATCGTGGAGACCAAGACGGCGTCACCACCAGAACCTTTGGCAGGCGAAGACCACCTTTAGTCAGGATAACTTGTACTAGTTGTCTCCCTTCGAATTTGGCCGTTGTTGGATCCCTTCCCGCTCAATATTTGGGGAGAGGACCAGGGCCTCTATAAATAGGACTAGCCACCACCATAGGAGGCATCTCATCTTGGATCGGAGCCATTCCATCCATAGCCACACACAAGCACAAGAGCACATCTCCCCAGGAGGCTGTTCTTCCCTTGTAGCTATTCATCCTCAGCCCAAGAGGCAATCCACCACACCACACTAGAGTAGGGTATTACACCACATCGGTGGCCCGAACCAGTATAAACTCTTGTGTCTCTCGTTCTTTGGGTTCGTCTAGCTAGGCCTTGTGATTGTTGCGAGAGCAACCTAGGGAGAGAGAGATCTTCGTGCGCACCCCAGTGTTCGAACCTCAAGGGTTTTGCCGGAACCCGAAATCTGACATTTGGTGCGCTAGGTAGGGGTGCGCCGAAGCTTTCCTCCCACCGATCCGCGTCTCGTCGCATCCATGGCGGACGCCCTCGAGCCCACGCTGAGCGCCGGGCTGCCCTCGCCGCCTGCGTCGCTCAGACCTCCCCTATCGGCGGGCCCCCCCGTCGTTCCCCGTCGCCCGCCACAAATGTCGCCACCGGCCAGGCGGGGAACGAGCAGCAAGCGTCCTTGCTGCACCCCTCGGTGAGGCGGGACGGCCGCACCGCCACTCCGTTGCTAACCCCAGCCGGCTCATCGTCTCACGCTCGTCGCGCTCCCACAGATGCGCAGGCCGCACTGCTCATGGTGCGCGAGCTCTTGCGCTACCGCACTGGTCATGGCGCTCGAGGTCCTGCGCTACTGCCCAGTCAGCACCGCCGGGGGCTCCCCCGCGCCGTCCCTCTTGTTTCCGCGCCCTCCACCAGCTGCGTGCGACGTGGCTCATGGAGCGCCTCCACCACCTCTGCACCAAGACCGCGCTCTGGCGCCAAGGCGCGCGCCCCCCGGCGCGACCCACCACGTCGGGCGCCCGCGCGAGAAGAAGGAAGTTGTTAAGAAGTTCCCCGGCCGCAAGGGAATGCGCCCGCGCTCCCAGCGCCACTGCGACAAGACCGCGTGCCGCCTGCAGCGGCGGTGCGCGGGCATCAAGGGCAGGCTCCGCATTAGGAAAGGGCCCCGGTGGCCACGGCAGGCTGCCACGCCTTCACTCCTGAGTTGCGTAGCGTCGCCTGGCCGGGCAAGTTCAAGCCAGACCTGCCTGCTCTCTACGACGGCACCCCCGACCCCGCAGAGTTCCTGTAGCTCTACGAGCTGAGCATCGAGGCTGCCAACAGTGACGAAAAAGTCATGGCGAACTGGTTCCCCATGGCTCTCAAGGACGGCGAGCGCTCGTGGCTCCTGAACCTGCCTCCCGGCTCGATCTCCTCCTAGGATGAGATGCGCGACCGCTTTGTCCCCAACTTCCAGGGCACTTGCGACCGCCCGCCGGCCGTGGGTGACCTGCGCCGCATCAAGCAGCAGCCAGGAGAGACTCTGCAAAAGTACATCCAACGCTTCAACAACGTTCGCCTCAAGATCCCCAAGGATATGGACGAGGGCATCATTCAGCGTTTTCTGACAGCGTCCGCGATGTCAAGATGAAGGAGGAGCTTGCCATGGACGAGGAGCTATGCACCGCTTTGGAGCTGTCCAACCTGGCGACCTGTTCAACCTGGCGACCAAGTGCGCAAGAGCTGAGGAGGGGCGCCTTTCTCTCCTCGAGCTCCCGGCTACCGACCTGGAGGAGAAGAAAGCCAAGGCCAAGGACGTGAAGCGCAAGGAAGTAGCCGTGCTCGCGGCGGAGCTAGTTACAAAGTGCGGCCGGGACCATCCCGAGTCGTCCAAGTGCAGCTGGCCGTTATGCGCCTTCCACAACGTACACAGCCACAACACCAATGACTGTCAAGAGCTCAGGGCCATTCGAGATGGACGCCTCGGTCGACGCCCCAAGCGCAATGACCGAGGCTACAGACGAGGAGGAGGACGAGGCGGAGGACACTGGGACGATCATGGCCCCCGCCAAGAGTGGCGCGACCGGCCTCGCGAGGACCGTTGGCAGGAACAACCTCGCGAGGGCGCCTGGAGGGACCCGCCTCGTGAGGACCGCCCTCAGGGCAATGCTGGTCTTCCTCCGCTGCTGCCACCGCCAAGAAGGAACCACGACCATCATCAAGACGAGGGGGCTGGGGGATTCCAGGAACCGCGTGCCATCGCCTGCATCTTGGGCGGAGCTCAAGCCCTAGCCTCTCAGCGTATCTTCAAGAAGTTTGCTCGTGAGGTGAACGCAGCCCTTCCCAGGCTTGAAGCCACGTGCCCGCTTAGGTGGTCCAAGTGCGCCATCACATTCAGCTTAGCGGACCAGCTCAAGTGCGCGGCCACCGCTGGCGCCCTCCCAATGCTCTGATCACCCGTCATCAGCAACTTACAAGTCACCAAGACCCTCATCGACGGCGGCGCAGGGCTTAACGTCATGTCCGTCGAGACGTTCGACAACCTCCAAGTGCCATACGACCAGCTTCAGCCTACCAAGCCCTTCTCAGGAGTGACTGACGGCTCTACTACCTCGATAGGGCAGGTCTGCCTCCCTGTCACCTTCGGACAGCACAACAACTACCGCACCGAGCTCATCGACTTTGACGTTGCTCACATCCGTCTGCCGTACAATGCCATCCTTGGGTATCTGGCCCTGGCCAAGTTCATGGCAATGACCCACTACGGCTACAACGTCCTCAAGATGCCAGGAAGCGGCGGGATCATCACCGTCCCCTGCGAAGAAAGGGATGCAGTGTGCTCCCTCGAGCACGCTTTCCAAGCCGCAGCGATCGAAGACCCCGACAACAATGGTGCGCAGTACCCTCCTGAGGCCGTCCCCAAGAAGAAGAAGCAGCTGCTCCGCACAGGGCCTCAGGGGAGCTACGTCTCTGGCGATGCAACATCAGGATCCGCGCCCGCGCCTGGGAAGCCTCCCTCCCTCGCATAGGAAGGCGCGCCAGGCGCCCGCCTCGAGCAGGGCTCAGGGACTCTCTTCTGGAGGGCCTCAGACCTAGCCAATATCACGAGGGAGGTGCTTGGGCACCACATGGAGGCGTGCTTTGCGGCATGCTTCCCTCAGGAGGACACTGGGTGAGGAGCGCCCGATGCTCAGGAGTTCATCACCAAGGTCACTCGGGAGCTGCAGGATGCAAGAGCCATGCGCGGCGACCGCCACCCACCTGGCGCAGCCCCCCATCCAGGCGAGGATGGCGGGCTGCGCGTCTGTGTCGAAATCCCAGGGCTCAAAAGGGCCGCATCTTAGGAGCTCTTCTGGCCTTCGCGCATGGTACGTTGCAAGGGCCCACCTCACAGCTATGTTCGCGTGCCGTTTGGCCTACCGAGCATGGCAGCCGCCTTCCAGCGCAACCTGTGGAGTGCTACCTCTTGAGCACTACGTTGGTTTTCCCTTGAAGAGGAAAGGGTGATGCAGCAAAGTAGCATAAGTATTTCCCTCAGTTTTTTAGAACGAAGGTATCAATCCAGTAGGAGGCTACGCCCGAGTCCCTCGCACCTACACAAAACAAATAAATCCTCGCAACCAACGCGATAAGGGGTTGTCAATCCCTTCACGGTCATTTATGAGAGTGAGCTCTGATAGATATGATAGGATAATATTTTTGGTATTTTTGTGATAAAGATGCAAAGTAAAATAAAAGCAAAGGAAATAACTAAGTGTTGGAAGATTAATATGATGAAGATAGACCCTGGGGCCATAGGTTTCACTAGTGGCTTCTCTCAAGAGCGTAAGTATTTTAAGGTGGGTGAACAAATTACTGTTAAGCAATTGATAGAATTAAGCATAGTTATGAGAATATCTAGGTATGATCATGTATATAGGCATCACGTCCGAGACAAGTAGACCGACTCCTGCCTGCATCTACTACTATTACTCCACTCATCGACCACTATCCAGCATGCATCTAGAGTATTAAGTTCATGAAAACAGAGTAACGCCTTAAGCAAGATGACATGATGTAGAGGGATAAATTCATGCAATATGATAAAACCCCCATCTTGTTATCCTCGATGGCAACAATACAATACGTGCCTTGCTGCCCTACATCCTTTGGGAAAGGACGCCGCAAGATTGAACCCAAAGCTAAGCACTTCTCCCATTGCAAGAAAGATCAATCTAGTAGGCCAAACCAAACTGATAATTCGAAGAGACTTGCAAAGATAACCAATCATACATAAAAGAATTCAAGAAGATTCAAATATTGTTCATAGATAATCTTGATCATAAACCCACAATTCATCAGTCTCAACAAACACACCGCAAAAAGAAGATTACATCGAATAGATCTCCACGAGAGAGGGGGAGAACATTATATTGAGATCGAAAAAGAGAGAAGAAGCCATCTAGCTACTAACTATGGACCCGAAGGTCTGAGGTAAACTACTCACACATCATCGGAGAGGCTATGGTGTTGATGTAGAAGCCCTCCGTGATCGATGCCCCCTCCGGCGGAGCTCCGGAACAAGCCCCAAGATGGGATCTCATGGGTACAGAAGGTTGCGGCGGTGGAATTAGTTTTTTGGCTCCGTATCTGATCGTTTGGGGGTACGTAGGTATATATAGGAGGAAGGAGTACATCGGTGGAGCAACAGGGGGCCCACGAGGGTGGAGGGCGCGCCCTGGGGGGGTAGGCGCGCCCCCCTACCTCGTGGCCTCCTCTTTTGTTTCTTGACGTAGGGTCCAAGTCTCCTGGATCATATTCTTCCTAAAAATCACGTTCCCGAAGGTTTCATTCCGTTTGGACTCCGTTTGATATTCCTTTTCTGCGAAACTCTGAAATAGGCAAAAAAATAGCAATTCTGGGTCGGGCCTCCGGTTAATAGGTTAGTCCCAAAAATAATATAAAAGTGAATAATAAAGCCCAATAATGTCCAAAATAGTAGATAATATAGCATGGAGCAATCAAAAATTATAGATACTTTGGAGACGTATCATGGAGCATCCGGCGGCTCAGGAGGCCACGCATCATGCAGTCCTGGCGGAGATGGAGACGGTCCTCAAGGAGCTGCCTGGGCCCCCAGAGCCTCCAGAGGCTCAGGGCCCCGGTGGTTCATGAGGAGCAACCCCTTCGCCACGCATCTTTTAGCTACCCCAACATCCCTTCGACAACGGAACCAGGTGACATTTTCCAAGTTTATTTAGGTGGGAGCGCCCCCCGGGCTGCATCATTCCCAGGCCGCGTGGGCCTGTCCCTGCAGCATGTATCCTTTTATGTCTTTAGCTTACTCTGTTGGGGGCGTTCCTCGGGCTGCATCATCCCCATGCCGCTCGGGTCCGACCCAGTGGCCTGTATCGTTCTTGCATTTACCTGAGCTAGTTCACTTTCCATGCATGATCTATCTATGTTTATCACCTACTTGATTGTCACCCACCACGGGAGCTACACACGCTGGCATGGTGCTTGTGCTTGGGTCCGTCCCTGCAACATCGACAAATCTGAGCGGTCAAGCTCTGGCTCGCGGCATGCCCCGCGCATGTCACCTCACCAGGCCCTCAGTGCCTCCATCTTCTTGCAGAGCGACCTGCGGCATACCGGCAATCGTCGTGGCAATCTGTGTCCCTCCTCGCACTAACCTGCAGGAACCTCCTGACGACGACAATAGGCGGTACCACGGGCTGCTTCTCCCATGTGATTCGCTTGCGTGTTAAAAGGGGGGCTCCTGAGCATCTTGACTTAGGAGCTCTTACTGGCTCTCCAGCCCTCACCCCCTGGCCTTGACCACGGCATCGCGACCTGGCATACCACGGCGGCCGAGAGCTCGCCGAGAGCCGGGACCGAGACGCTTGAGCACAAGAGCGTGGAGAAGAGGGGGAGGCTCGCACGGGCCTAACCTAGCTACCCTAGAGTAGTCGACGCACAAGTCTGGCGTTACACACGGAACCAGCTCTGGACTGCCAAGATAAGTTTCACGCCCGGATCGACCTAGCACTACGGCATAAGATCCTCACCTGTGGCAGCCTCGTTACGGCAATGCCGCCGCCCTTTCCTGCCTCTCGGTGGTTGCTTAAGAGCTAAAGGGGACCTCTTGAGCATCACGCCTCAGGAGCTCTTACTGTACCTCGGGCCGCTCACCTCCTGGCCTTGACCATGACATCACGACCTGGCATACCAGCGACGGCTGCAGCTTGCCTCGGGACCATGACCTGTCGGCGTAGAGCACCAAGCTGCCGCAGGGTTGGAAAGGGGAGACTGGGCTGAAACGAGACATGCTTTCGAAAGTTATCACAATAAGGATGATATGAACAGAAGACATTACATACCCTTTACACGCCCCCACAAGGTCCATTACGATTCCTCGCAGGGAACAAAAGAAGGGAATTCCTAGGAGCTCTACCTACACGCGCCAGCACAACCGACGCCATCATTGATAGTGGGCCACGGGAGGCCGGCGCCAACCCCATCCAGATCAGCGACGGCGGCGGTTGGATGCTCCGGCCTTGCTCCGGGCCCGGCAAGATCTCGGGGGCACGTAGCTGTCGTCGCTCGTCTCTGGAGTCTTGTAGGGCTCGGGAGAGTCGCTGGACTCCCAAGCACCACCGCTCCTGCCGGAAGAGCCGCTGGCAAAGCCAACGGCAAGATCGGCGCCGGCTGCCCCGATGATCCTCTCCAGGGCAGCACTCCAAGCGGCGGCCTTTCGCGTCGAAGACCTTGAAGAACATCATGGAGGCGCCGTCGTACTTGAAGTGGATGGTGAGGGCGCCTTCCGTGCAGCAAACCCGAGCAACCTCTCCCCAGCCGCGGTTCATGAAGATCTTGCCTAGGGAAATGACTTCCACCTCCGCTCAGCCGCCGGGGTGTCGCAGTCGGCGTGCTGCAGCCAAAGCTCAAGGGGCCCCTCGGCAGCATCTCGGCGGAGAAGAACTGCGGGAAGCAGATCCAACTGCGCGGAGGCATCTGTCGGCATTCTGGGAACGGGGGTCCCCAGACTTGCCTGCCTGCGGCACATGGCGTGTCTAAGTCATCGGGCCGTACGGCCCATCTTCATCATCAAGGCATCCAAGACCCTCGCGAGGGGCCAAGCCTCGTGAGACGAACGATGCAAGACCTCCTCAGGAGCGGCCCCTCTAGGCGGGCTCACGAGGAGCAGAGATATCAAGGCGGGGCAAACCTCACGAGGTTGTCATGACATGAGCCATGACGATCGGCACCAGGCGGGCGCCAGCGCGTGCAGAGTCCTTGTTTCCTCTTTGGTGCTAAGGAGGCAAGCACAGGCGAGGCGTACCGAGGCATCGGGCAAAGGTTTCCATATCGGTGCAACGAGACCAAGACCAGAAGGACGACAGGATGAAGGTCATGGTGGAGCCCAAGACGGCGTCACCACCAGAGCCTTTTGCAGGCGAAGACCACTTTTGTCAGGATAGCTTGTACTAGCTGTCCCCCTTCAAATTTGCCCGCCGTTGTTGGCTCCCTTCCCGCTCAATATTTGGGGACAGGACCAGGGCCATCTCAGCCTGATCTGATCTGATCGAGAGCCTACCCTATCCACAAGAACACCTCAACCTCAGGAGGCTGTTCTTCCCCTTGTACCGTTCATCATCAGCCCAAGAGGCAATCCACCACCACCACACAGGAGTAGGGTATTACACCACAATGGTGGCCCAAACCAGTATAAATCTCATGTCTTTCTGTGTGGCGAGTTCATCGAGTTCGTCCGCAAGATCTTAGCGAGCTAGGGCGTGGATCGGTAGGAGGGAAAGACTTCGTGCGCACCCCAGAGTTTGAACCTTAAGGGTTTGCCGGAACCCCACATCCGACATTTGGCGCGCCATGTAGGGGTGCACCGTAGCTTCCCTTCCGTCGATCCGTCGCTCCGTCGTCTCCATGGCGGGGCCTTCGCCGCGCTTCGAGCTGGCGCGGGCTGCTCACCGCACGCGTTGCTTTCGAGCGGCACCCGTCGGCGGGCCACCTCGCCATTCTCCGTCTCCCGCCGCCAACGCTGCCACCGGCCCGGCGGGGAACGAGCAACAGGCGTCCTCACTGCATCCGTCGGTGCAGCAGGACGGCCGCACCGCCACTCCATCACTGACCCCGGCCGGTTCTTCGTCTCATGCACACCTCGCTCCCATGGAGGCGCGGGCCGCACTCCTCGCTGCGAACGAGCTCCTGCGCTACCGCCCAGTCGACGACCTCTATGAGGAGTGGCTCGACCACATCACTGAGCTCGTCCGCGCCGCAGGGGGCTCCCCGGCGCTGTCCCTCTCTCTGCCTCACCCTCCGCCAGCCACAGGCGACGTGGCTCATGGCGTGCCTCCACCACCTTTGCCCCAAGATCACGCCTTGGTGCCAAGGCGCGTGGCCCCACGGTGTGATACGCCACGTTCGGTGCCCGCGCGCGAAGAGAGAAGCTGCCAAGAAATCCCTTGGCCACGAGAAGCCGCACCTGCGCTCCCCGCGCCCCCTCGCCTAGACCGCGCGCCGCCTACGGTGGCGCTGCGTGGATCTCATCAAGAACAAGCTCCACCTCCGAGGCGGGCCCCGACAACCACGGCCGGCTGCCGCGCCTTCACCCCGAGCTGAGTAGCATTGCCTGGCCAGGCAAGTTCAAGCCGGATCTGCCTCCCCGCTATGACGGCACCTATGACCCCGCGGAGTTCCTGTAGCTCTACGGGCTGAGCATTGAAGCAGCCAACGGCGACGAGAAATTCATGGCGAACTGGTTCCCTATGGCTCTCAAGGATGGTGCCCGCTCCTGGCTCCAGAACCTGCAGCACGGCTTGATCTCCTCCTGGGATGAGATGCGCGACCGCTTCGTCGCCAACATCTAGGGCACCCGCGACCGCCGGCCGGCCGCGGGTGACCTGCGCCGCATCAAGCAACAGCAAGGGGAGACCCTCCAGAAGTACATCCAGTGCTTCAACAACACTCGCCTCAAGATCCCCAAGGTCACGGACGAGGCCATCATCTCCGCATTCTCAGACGGCGTCCATGGCGTCAAGATGAAGGAAGAGCTCGCTATCCATGAGGAGTTGTGCACATCTCAGGAGTTGTTCAACCTGGCAACCAAGTGCGCAAGAGCTGAGGAGGGGCACCTTTCCCTCCTCGAGCTGCCAGCCGCGGGCACAGAGAAGAAGAAAGCCAAGGCCAAGGACGTGAAGCGCAAGGAAGCGGCAGTGCTCGCAGCGGAGCCCGACACCAAGCGGGGCAGAGATCAGCCGGAGTCATACAAGAACAATCGACCATTCTGCGCCTTCCACAATCTGAACACCCACAACACCAGTGACTGTCAAGAGCTCAGAGCCATTCGCGAAGGACATTTCGTTCGACTCCCCGAGCGTAGCGACTAGGGCTACGGCCGTGGAGGAGGATGTAGAGGCGGACGCTGGGTCGACCGTGGACCGCGCCAGGAGCGGCGCGACAGGCCTCGTGAGGACCACTGGCAGGACCATCCTCGCGAGGGCGCCTGGAGGGACTAGCCTCGTGAGGATCGCCCCCAGGGCAACGCCGGTCTTCCCCCGCTGCCGTCACCAAGAAGGAAGACGATCACCATCAGGATGAGGGGGTTGGGGGCTTCCAGGAACCGCGTGCAATCACCTGCATCTTGGGCGGCGCGCAGGCCCCAGCCTCGCAACGCATCTTCAAACAGTTCGCTCGAGAAGTGAACGCGGTGCTCCCCAAGCTTGAGGCCACGCGCCCACTCAGGTGGTCCCAATGCGCCATCACTTTCAACTTGGCAGATCAGCTCAAGTGCGCAGCCACCGCTGGCGCCCTCCCGATGCTGTGCTCCCCAGTCATCAGCAATGTGCAGGTTACCAAGACCCTCATTGACGGCGGCGCAGGGCTTAACGTCCTGGCCGTCAACACGTTCGACAACCTCCAAGTGCCATATGAGCAGCTTCAGCCTACCAAGCCTTTCTCAGGAGTGACCGACGGTTCCACCACACTGATAGGGCAGGTCCGCCTGCCTGTAACCTTTGGAGAGCGCAAGAACTACCGCACCGAGCTCATCGACTTCGACGTCGCGCACATCCGCCTGTCGTACAATGCCATCCTCGGGTATCCGGCCCTGACCAAGTTCATGGCAGTCACCCATCACGGCTACAACGTCCTCAAGATGCCCGAAAGCGGCGGAATAATCACGGTCCCATGTGAAGAGAGAGATGCGGTGTGCTCCCTCGAGCGCGCCTTCCAAGCTGCAGCAATCAACAACCCCGACCGCAAAAGTGAGGGCCCTCCTGAAGCCCTCCCCAAGAAGAAGAAGCAGCTGCGCCGAGCAGGATCTCAGGATGGCGGCGATGCGGCTGGAGCCTCATCAGGATCAGCGCCTGCTTCAGGCGCGCCTCCCTCCATCACATTGGAAGGCGCGCCAGGCGCCCTCCTCAGGCAGGGCTCGGGGGTTCTCTTCTGGAGGGCCTCAAACCTTGCCAACCTCACGAGGGAGGCGCTTGGGCACCACTTGGAGGCGTGCTTCGCGGCACGTTTCCCTCAGGAGAACACAGGGCAAGGAGTGCACACCGCTCAAGAGTTCATCACAAAGACCACTCAGGAACTGCAAGACGCAAGAGCCATGCGCGGCGAGAGCCACTCATGAGGCGCAGCTCCCCATCCAGGCGAGGATGCTGGGCTGCGTGTCTGCATTGACGTCCCAGGGCTCAACAGGGCCGCATCTCAGGAGCCTTTCTGGCCTTCGCGTGTGGGCTGTTGCGAGGGCCCGCCACACAGCTACGTTCTCATGCCCTTCGGCTTGCCGAGCATGGCATCAGCCTATCAGCACAACATGCAGCGCGTCCTGGCGGCTCAGGAGGCCAGGTACCACGGTCGTCCTGGAAGAAATGGAGACGGTCTTCAAGGAACCTCCCGAGCCCCCAGAGCCTCCCGAGGCTCAGGGCCCCAGTGGCTCGTGAAGAGTCATTCCTTTGACTCACGCCTTCAGCTGCACCAACTCTACTTCGTCTACAGAACCATGTGACATTTTCCAAGCTCGTTTAGCTGGGAGCGCCCCTCGGGCCGCATTATTCCCAGGCCACATGGGTCCATCCCTGTGGCATGTATACATTTTGCTTATGTCTTTAGCTTACCTTGTTGAGGGCGACCCTCGGGCTGCATCATCCCCCAAGCCGCCCGGGCCGGACCCAGTGGCATGTACCTTCCTGCATTTACCCAAGCTGATTTGCCTTCCAAGCTTAACCTGCCTACGGTTGTCACCTACTCGATCGCCACCCGCCACGGGTCCATTCATCCTGTGCAATTCGCTTGCGCGTTAAAAGGGGGGCTCCTGAGCATCGCGACTCAGGAGCTCTTACTGGCTCTCCAGCCCTCACCCCCTGGCCTTGACCACGGCATCGCGACCTGGCATACCAGCGGCGGCTGAGCTCGCTCGAGGGCCGGGACCTGAGGATGCAGAGTGCTTGCACTTAACCGCATTGCAGGAATACACAACGACCAAGACTCAAGACCAGGCACAACGCGCCTTGAGGTAGGGCCTCGTGAGTCCCGCGCTGGCTCACGAGTTACCAGATACACCTCGCAGCCCTATCGTGCAAGCCACGTGTCAGGGCGGGGCTGTACACGCCCTGGGGCTCCTCCCGGAGGGGGCCCCCTCCCACGCACCAGTGGAAGCACCGTGCTACGCGCTGGCCGTCGACACTACCGAGGAGCGACTATGCCCGTGCACAAGCGGAAGCACTATGGTCTGCGCTGGTGATAAACAACTGAGGCGGCTTCACGGTCGTACCAACCTTAGGGAGCCCAGAGCTCAGCGTCCGGCCTCATCGCAACACCTCCCCTGGGGAGAGCCGCGCGAGGGGGCTGCGCTCGGGTCATGCCCAAGCGCTCGCCACCCAACCAGGCCTCCCGGGCCTGGGGGCTGCTCTCGGGTCACGCCCAAGCGCACGCCGCCCAAACAGGCCTCCCGGACTTGGTCGTCGCACGCCCCTCCCGAGGCCTCGGCGAGGGAAGGTATGGAGATTGTTTGTGCGTCAAGGGGGACTCCTGAGCATCGTGACTCAGGAGCCTAACTGGTCACGTAGCCCCTCACTCCTTGGTCCGTCCTGGACTCCGGTCGGCCCAATGGCGGTTGAGGTATGCGCGGGGCCGGGCTCTGCCGACGTAGAACATCAACATATCCTTGCGAACTCTCTGTCGGTGTCAAAACCGGCGGATCTCGGGTAGGGGTCCCGATCTCTGCGTCTAGGCTGATGGTAACAGGAAGCAAGGGACGCAGATGTTTACCCAGGTTCGGGCCCTCTCGGTGGAGGTAAAACCCTACTTCCTGCTTGATTAATATTGAAGATATGGGTAGTACAAGACTAGCATGAGATCGTAGAGGCTAAACCCTAAGAGCTATCCTATGATGGTATGATTGTAATTGTGATTGGCCTTCTAAGGACCAACCTCTCTGGTTTATATAGACATCGGAGAGGGCTAGGGTTTACATGGAGTCGGTTACAAGAAAGGAAACACAATATCCGGATCGCCAAACTTGCCTTCCACGCCAAGGAATGTCCCATCCGGACACGGGCCGAAGTCTTGAGTCTTGTATCTTCACGCTTCAAGAGACCGTACGATGTATACAGTCCGGCTTTCCGGATACCCCCTTATCCAGGACTCCCTCAGTAGCCCCTGAACCAGGCTTCAATGATGATGAGTCCGGCACGTAGTCTTGTCTTCGGCATTGCAGGGCGGGTTCCATCTCCGAATACTCCAAAGTAATTATCGAACACTTGAGTCGTGTACGGATCCACGAAATGATCTTCATATACCGCTGTAGAGAGAATGATACTTCACAAATGCAATCTGCTGACAACTCTTTAGACAACGCGACATGTCATTACGGCTGGGTCATCATTCGAACCGTTTTTCCACAACCAGCCACAGCGCATATTGTGAGGCAGTTTCTTTGACACGTATTGTCAAAGCAGAGATCGTGTCCCCTTATCATGGGATTCTCATCACCACGCCATCAATCGTGGCGCTTGGGAAGCAAACGATTCCCAACGGGCAAGTGGGGAGGCACACCGATTTCATTGCCTCTATAAAGGGATAAGATTTCCTCATTTTTTACCCACTCCTTCTTCCTCCTTCGCCCACTCTCGCCCCCTTGAGCTCCAGCGCCCAAGCCCAAGTCTTCTCCGCAGAGCTAAACATGTCCGGAGCAGGAGGCAAGTGGGTGGCTTCCACCGTCAAGGAGAAGCATATCGCAAATCTTCGGGCGGCCGGATACTTGGCCGCAGACATAGCGCACCGGCTACTGGATGCCGGGCAGGTCGTTCCGACCCCAGGACCCCATGAGAGGGTTGTGTTCATCGCCCACTTCGTCCGTGGACTGGGATTTCCACTTCATCCTTTCGTCCGCGGGCTCATGTTCTACTACGGGCTAGATTTCCATGATCTAGCCCCGAATTTCGTCCTCAACATCTCGGTGTTTATCGTCGTATGCGAGGCCTTCCTCCGCATCAAGCCCCACTTCGGCTTGTGGCTGCAAACCTTCTGCGTGAAGCCGAAGGTCGTGAGCGGCCAACAAGCGGAGTGCGGAGGGGCCATGGTAGGCAGGATGCCAAACGTCACCTGGCTTGACGGCTCCTTTGCGGAAACCGTGAAGGGGTGGCAATCGGGTGGTTCTATATCACCGAGCCATGACGCCAACCGGGCGGCGGCCCCGAAGTTTCGATCCGGCACCCCATGCGGCTCACTTCACGGGAGAGGAAGGGCCTGTCTGGGCGAACCCTCTGAGCTGACCCGGACTCAAAACCTGCATTAAGAGGATGAAGGACAAGAACATCAAGCTTGTCAACGTGATCCAGGTCATGCTCATTCGCCGGATTCTGCCGTGCCAAAGGCGGGCATTCAATTTGTGGGAGTTCGTCCCGGCCGAACACCAGACGCTTCAGAGGCTCTATGGTATGAAGCACAAAGGTGCATGGAAGGCGTTGTTCAAGGCCTCCGAAGTACCTCCTCCCACATCCGAGGACCGTGGGCTCCACGCTGCACGGCCTCCTAGCAAGGTGAGTTTTCAGGTTATCACCGGATTCAGTCCTTCCCAATATACTCATAGGGGAGTCTTAAGTAGTTGTGCATATTTTCTCAGGATTATGTGGAGATAGTGGAGCAGATTGACTGTCCAGCTCCCCTACCAGAAAGCCCAGCTGATGCTCTCCTGACGGAGATGCTGGTCTCGGCGCCGTACCAGGTGCCGGAGAAGAAGGCCGATAAGAAGGCCCCGGGGACCCGAAAGGGTCTTCGGTGTAAGGTTGTGCCGAAGGCCTCGTCCGAAGTCGACGAGGCACACTCCTCCCACGAAGGGGAGGAGGAGGAAGAAGAAGACGCCCCGTCCGGAAAGGATGAGGGGCCTGAGGAGGCGGACCAGGGGGCCGAGAAAGGCCCTCGGCGCAAGAAGGTCATTATACCTACGCCGTCGTCTGACGACAACGAGACAGATTCCTCCCACGGAGGCGGGGGGAAGCAAGAAGAAATTCCACCTCCCCGCACTGGGGAGGAGAAAAAGAGAAAAGCCGCCCCAGGAGGGGGAGGCTGGGACGTCCAAGAAGGGAAAGGTGTCCCTTCCGGACTACTCCGCCACGGCCTCTCTTAGCGAGGAGGGGTGGCTGCCCAGGGGAAAGCCCCCAGTGCGATCGTAAGTGTCTGCATTCTATCATGACTTTTACTTCATAGTTTGTGTATTTATAATGCCGAACATGTATGTAGTCCGGCCAGTGTTCATCCCGAGGTATCTTCCTCCGGATCCCTGAGCGATTCGGAGATAAATTCGCTTCCGATGGCCACTACTCCTCAGCCCGCGGATGACACGGAGGTGTTGTCCCGAAGGCTCCCAGAGCGGGGGGAGGTGACTCTAGAGACGCCCCAAGGCAGGATTCCAGATGTCGGACGCGCGGGGTTCAAGATCCCCGCGGATCATGTCGATGAGAGCCACGGTAAGCCGGGCTCTCAGCCGAACACTGTTCCGGAACCTTCAATGGTTCCGGACTTAGGCGGGCGGCCCCTCGTTAGGGAGGGCGAGCCGTCTGTATCGAGGACTTCTATCGCGCCTTAAGCGCCGGATTGTCTGCGGGAAGCGCTTCGCGGCGCTTCCCTGGATGAAGAGCACCGTACTCTTATGAGTGTGGTGATTCAGAAGGTTTCGTCCACCAAGAGCGGACTAGCAAGCTGCACCGACCCTCTTGACAGGCTTTGAGGTAAGTAATAAAAATGTATGAGATTACCACCCGATAGGTAGTAGCCCCTGATACTCTGTTTGGTGTTCGGAAGGAAAAGCCGAACAGAGGGTCAATTATGATCCGCAGGAGTCTAATAATAAATATTCGTGTAAATAAGCAGGCTGTGCTGCTTGCCGCTGCTGCCCGCACAGCCGAGGTTGCCGAACTAAAGCGGGACCTGGAGCAGGCGCAGGGAGAGCTCAACCTCGCTAAGAGGCAGATTGAAGAAAACAAGGGTAAGTAATTCCCCGCTATTATGTATTTAAGAATAGACAAAATTGGTTGGTCTAACGCCAAAGCGTCGTGACTGTGTAATAGGGGCTGCTGCCGAAGTGGCGTCCCTGAAGAAAGCGTTGTCCGAGGCCGAAGACAAGGTGGCCTCGGAATGCCAGGAGCGCGAGAAGCAAAGTGCTAGAGTGGGCGAGGTACATCAAGAGCTCCAGGACCTCGGCAAGAAGTACGAGTCCGTGGAGCATGATCTGAAGATGAAAGAGGCCGAGCTTGCGAAGGCCTTGGTGACTATGAAAGACGCCAAGGCCGAAGCCTAGAAGGCACATCAGGAGATCCAGGATGCCAAAAAGATAGCAGTGGGCAAGAAATTCTTTATGCAAAGCAAACATGTGGAGGAGGCGTTTCTTTTACTTACTTTAATTCGGAGCTCTCCAGGGGCATTCGCAGATCTGCCAGGCAGCGTATCAGACGCTGCGGAGTTCTACCGTGCCCAGGAGGGGAGCTAAACAGAGAAGTTGTTCTGGTCCCAGTATGCTGGGGCCGAACACCCAATGCCTCTGAGTGACCAACTGAAGCAGTTGGTCGATCTCCACAGGGGGGCCGAACTAGCTATGAAGGATTTCATAGTCCGGATGTGGCCTGGTGAGCGCATGCCCACTAGTTACTTCGGTTTGATCAAGCGGATGGTGGATGCCTGTCCGCGGCTTGAAGTGATCAAGCGATCTGTTTGCATCGAGGGTGCCCGCCGGGCCTTTGCCCGCGCGAAGGTGCATTGGGGCAAGCTGGATGCGGAGAAGCTGGTGAAGGACGGGCCGCCGGAGGGCAAGGCGCATCGCCATCTCGAGATGTACTATGATGGAGTTATGAAGGGTGCTCGTCTCGTGGCCGATGAATGTGCCAAAGACATTATATTTCCCTGAGGGCATTCGTTCCACTGTTTGAACATGTGTTCTTCCTGTGCGGCTGTTTATTGTAAATCCTGAGAGTTGGCGATGTGGCTTACCGCTTACGTAAAAAAGGAATTCGGGGGTGTTCGCGGTATATCTGAATGCTCTTTATCCCATAGTTGGGTCCTTTTAAGGAGGTGTTTCTCACCACGAACCAGGCAATCGGACTATAAAGCTTTATTACTCTCACTTAGCCATAGGAATTCGAGTATGGCCGGTGCAGCCCCTAGTGTTCGGAAGGCCGAACTAGGGGCTCTATTGGCGCGATCGAGAAGATCGATCCGTCAGACTCTGCATTTATAATGGCGCAGCGGAATAAATCTTTAAGGATTTTACAACCTCTCGAACAGTGACCAGCCCTCATTGCATCATAATGATCGGTTTTCGGCTTTCTCTACTGAGGTGCTCATCCGGCTGAACCGGGACACAATCGCAGTAGTTCTCCCAATGCTACCTTAGACGACAGAACGGAACATAAGGTACCAAAACATGGGAGCCGGGCAAACCCAACCAATGACCCAAGACATGATTCGGAGCTGATGCATATAGTGCTATAAGTTCGGGGTGTCGAGCGACCGAAAAGGTGGTTGGACTATATTGCCGTACTGTGAAGCCCCTGGCATAACCAGGCAAACACGAAGCATGGCTGCTATTTTTGGCAAAGAGGCGTCGGCGATAAACGACGCCCGGTAAGTGTTATTTAAGTCTACGCATTGTAGTAGGATGATATCTCTATGCATATGAGTATAATGTTTTGAAAGAGGCGTTTTTTGGCGGAACCTATAATTGCCGGACTAGAGGGGGTTGTGAGTGGATCAAGAGTGAATCCGAACTTCCTTCTACCTGCATGTTCCTGCCATTGTTTGTCCGGGCTGATTACATGCCGCCAAACCTGTTCTGTGTCAACGTTAGTTTGTAAAGGCAAATGGTTGGAGGCAGCTGAGCGTCCTCTTGTGGTTTGTCCAAGGGTTCCTGATCGGACCCCGATGGACCTAGCTGTTATACCGTGAGGTAGCGCGGACTCCTCAGTGGGTGTCAGGATAGTTGGCTGTCGTATCAATATTTTGATAGGCGTGCACACTCGCTGTTCCGGCAACTGAATGATTTCCGCTCTAAGGGTGGGGTTCGGCCTTGCCTATAAGTGTGATTATATCACACGACGTTGGCCTAATGGTCTACCACGTGGAATCTAGCCAACATGGTTCATCCCGTTAACATACGGTAAATTACCGCATGAGGGGAAGGTGCCGAAGAATTAATCTTTGGCGTGGCATTTTTTGTTGATCCGAAAACAACCGTTAGAGTGGTGGGCCAATAGACTTGGCCTTTGCACCTGGCATCTTTTGAGAAGATGTTATTTGTGGTTTCATACCAGCGAGGGCTTTATGTATTATGGAGCCCCCAGACTACTAGGTCTAGGGGTACGACAATTGAATTGCTATGTTTGGAATGATCGGGGGCGATCGGCCGTACTTTTATACTCTGGGGGTCTCTTGACTAGACGCCTCCCACCATTGTTTCCGGCACACGACCAGCCGCTTTTTTTTAGGATCCGGCATTCTCTATTGGTATGCTTTGCCGTCCTTCTAGGAGTACCATGAATTTCGCATGGTTGATCGAGTATGTGGCTCGAGCTGAATAGGCTTGAGCTGCACTTTGTCCGTTGACCAGACAGGGAGTTGCTGGATTTCGTGCCAATTTCCTTTACTTGCCGTTTATGACCATCGCGCCGAGGCTTGAGGGTGCCTCTTCGTGTATCCTTCTTGCTGTCTTGGACCGTAATGATGTGTGGGCGTCGGGGTGTGCGCCTTGGGTTCTCCTGATTAGGTTGAGGTAGCCAATTGTGTTGTGCATGCCATTTGTTGGGGTTGTCGAGTCCGTACTTTTCGGTGGCCAGTACCTTGGTCCACCTATCCACAAGCAAGTCTTGGTCAGCTTTAAGCTGCTCCTGCTTCCTTTGCAGGCTCCTTACCGTGGCTATGAGCCGTCGCTTGAAGCGAACTTGTTCCACTGGATCTTCAGGCACGCCGAATTTGTCCTTACTGAGGCTTACCTCGTCGTTGGAGGGGGGTGTATAGTTGTCCCTCTACCAGTATCCCATCATGACCGGTCCAGCCTGCTTGAGGGTAGGCTGATCAGGGCTGTATTCCTCTTCGGCACCGTACGGATTGCTTTTATCTCCGGGGCATGTGTTTATGTGGCGGGGCTTGGAGCCGCGCTGAAGATGCCCATGCTTTGCTTCTCCTCTCGAAGCGTTATCCTCCGCTCCCTCATCGCCATTGGTTTCCTTCGGAGTGTCCACCATGTATATATCGTATGAGGAGGTGGCCGTCCACCGCCCCATGAGCGGTGGCTCCTGCAATTCTCATGCATCGTCGTCCATACCATCGATGTGTTCAGAGTCATAGTCAAGCACGTCTGTTAAATCATCGACCGTAGCGATGAAGTGGGTGGTGGGTGGGCAGCAAATTCCTTCGTCGCCTGCTTCCCACTCAAGCCGGACATAGTTCGGCCCAGAGCCTCCTGACAAAGAGAGACACTTTAATGCGTTCAGCATGTCGTCCAAGAGCGAGTGCTGGAAGATGTCCGCAGCGGTAAACTCCATTACCGGAGACCAACCTGGCCCGGCTGGCTCGAGGGTGTGCGGACCGGGACTAATGACCGGATAAGAGTCTGGGTGCCCGGGGTTACAGGTCACCACAGAGGTGAGACCTGTGTTCGGCTCCACCGCTGATGAGTGTCCGGCCTGTGGGGCGGGGTCCAGCTCTCCGCCCTTAGGCAACGCAACCTGCTCCGGGTTTAGATCCGAGGCTTCTGCCGGTGTGATATCCTGAGCTTCGACCGATAGCAGGTCTAAGCCGTGCTCGTCGGGAATGTTCGGTGCTCCTAGCGCAGGCCCAAATCCGTCAAAGATCAAGTCTCCGCGAATATCCGCTGTGTAGTTTGAGTTTCCGAACCTGACCTAGTGGCCGAGGGCATAGCTATCAATCTGCTCCAGATGGCCAAGTGAATTAGCCCGCGGTGCGAAGCCGTCGAACACGAAGATCTGTCCGGGGAGAAAAGTCTCGCCCTGGACCATGTTGTTGACGATTGAAGGCACGATCAAGCCTCGAAGCGACGACACAGAGGAACTCTCAATGAAAGCACCAATGTCGGTGTCAAAACCGGCGCATCTCGGATAGGGGGTCCCGAACTGTGTGTCTATGCTGATGGTAACAGGAAGCAAGGGACACAAATGTTTACCCAGGTTCAGGCCCTCTCGATGGAGGTAAAACCCTACTTCCTGCTTGATTAATATTGAAGATATGGGTAGTACAAGAGTAGATCTACCACGAGATCGTGAGAGGCTAAACCCTAAGAGCTAGCCTATGATGGTATGATTGTAATTGTGATCGGCCTTCTAAGGACCAACCTCTCCGGTTTATATAGACACCGGAGAGGGCTAGGGTTTACATGGAGTCGGTTACAAGAAAGGAAACACAATATCCGGATTGCCAAGCTTGCCTTCCACGCCAAGGAAAGTCCCATCCGGACACGGGCCGAAGTATTGAGTCTTGTATCTTCACGCTTCAATAGTCTGGACGATGTATACAGTCCGGCTGTCCGAATACCCCCTTATCCAGGACTCCCTCACTCTCCCTATATGTTCTTTGCGCGTCAAGGTGAACTCCTGAGCATCACAACTCAGGAGCCTAACTGGTCATGTAGCCCCTCACTCCTTGGTCCGTCCTGGTCTCCGGTCGGCCCAATGGCGGTTGAGGTATGCACGGGGTCGGGCTCTTCCGATGTAGAACATCAACCTATCCTCGCGAACTCTCCCTATATGTTGTTTGCGTGTCAAGGGGGACTCATGAGCATCGCGACTCAGGGGCCTAACTGGTTACGTAGCCCCTCACTCCTTGGTCCGTCCTGGTCTCTGGTCGGCCCAATGGCGGTTGAGGTATGCGCGGGGCCGGGCTCTGCCGACGTAGACACAAAGCAGATAGGAAGGAAAGCACAAAATCTCGAAGCAAATATTACAAGAACATTGTCCTCACAATACTAAATGAAAAGTCTAAACACCTCCACGAGGCCTGATACATGTTGCAGGAACGAAACGGGAGAATAGCCGCATGTCACCCCTGGATACCGCCATCGCCTGCGGAAGGTGCTCCTCCGTGGGTGATGTCGTCTTCACCTTCACCACCAGCCGCAGGATCGGCGGCATCACCGGACAAAGGAGCGGAGACAAAGCCGTGGAACTTCTTCAGCAAGGCCTCCACTTGACCTTGTACAGCTGCGGTGGCGGCTGCGCTAAGATCATCGGCCACGGGCTCCAGCAGCTCGTCAAGGCAAGCGTCAGGGTCGCGAAGGTGCAGATGGTTGAAGACGCGAGTCAATGCAGTATTTGAAGACAGACGCGAAGCTTCGCCTCCGCCATGGGCCCGACACCATCAACGACTTCCTCGGCGCCTTCACCAAGAGAGGAAGCACGGGCGGGCCGTCCTCATCGGTGGCCAGTGACTTCTCCAGGCTGTGCTCGTAGAGCGTCTTGAGTGCCTTGCGAGATCTCTTCTCGAGATCGGCAAAGGCCACGCGGTCTTCGGCCAGGACTCGCGCCTTGGCGTCAAGATTGGCCTCCCTTGCCTCCGCCTTCTGCTCCAGCTCTTCCAACGGGTTGCGCTCGGCGGCCTGCCTTTTCCCCAACTCCGCCAGCTCAGCATCACGGTTCTTGACGGCATCCACCAGGGCCTTCATCTCCTCCTCCTTCGCTTGGCGGCAGCGTGCTTCTTTGGCATGCTTGTCGCGCAGGCTCTTCAGCTCGTCCTCCAGCTCTCGGCAGCGGTCGCGGGCGGCCTTGGTGTCCTTCAGTGCCACCTCACGATCGGCTGCAGCAGTGGCAGTGCTCTGCTTCTCCTTTTCGGAGGATGCTACGGCCTGACTCAGCGTCACGCGAACCGCCAAGTCGGAGTGAAGCCAACCAGAGGCCAGCTCCAGGCGCCCGGCAACCAAAAAGCGCTGGTCCAGCCAGAGATGTGCTCAAGAATCGGGTCATCTCCAAAAGAGCATGTCCAGGACAGCAGTAGAGGTAGAAGAACCTGGGAGTGAAGGTGCAGCAGTAGGAGGAGGCGACGTCCTCGCCAGGGCCCGGGTGATTGCGGGTTCCGGAGTAGCTAGGACATCATCAACCGCGCCATACACCGGAACTCCCGAAGCCAGCAGGGCCATGGGGGCTAATTCCACACAGCGATGTTCCTCTTGGCCTCGCGAGGACGACGGGGTTGGGGAGGTGCGGGCGCTGCTGCCTCCTTTCTCTATGGAGGAAGGCACGACCGCCGTATCCTCCTTCCTCTTCTTCGCTGAAGGCGTCGGCCTGATCGACCAAGGGCGAACGTCAGGAAATAACAAGTACAAGCAGGGACAAGGCGAAGCTTAAAGGCACTTACCTATCCACTGCAACATATTTCCACTTGGGGAGCTTGAAGCCTGACAGCCTCGGGACCTGAGGAGTGGGCACGCAGGCCTCTGCGGCAGAAGGGCCGAAGCCGGCTTCAGGAGGCGTCGAGACAGGGGCGGCATCTCGAGGAACCAACGATGACCTGCCCCTTGTCGGGATGAGGGGCTGCTCCCTCTCCTCCTGGCGGGTGTCGGCCTCGGCGTCGTAGGGCACTGCACGGAGGATCTCAGCCTTGCTCAGAGGAGAAGTCTCCCCCACCTTTTCAAGAGTCTTCTTCGAGTCCACCTCCTCCTCCTCCCCTCCACGGGACTCGTCGGAGGACACCTCCACTGGCTTCGGTGCTGCAGGAGCTCCTCCGAGTGCCGACGGCACCAGGCCGCACGCATCAAAGGTCGGCCTGGAGGCGACAAGTTCCTCCCAGTCCTTGCGGAGGAAAAAAGGAACGAAGGCACTAGACGGGTACTCCTGGTTGTCCCCAACTATGAGGCGCAGGACAACATCCAACTCGTCGCCAGGAAGGGCCCCAGGCCTCAGACGGGTCTTGTTCCCCTCTTCTTCAAGCTCCCACAAGGGGCGCGAGCGCACCTGGAGAGGGGCAACTCGCAGCATCAAGAACTCCATCAGGAGCATTGCCCCGGTCACCTTGGCTGCCTTCGCATTGCCCGGCTTCAAGTCAGTCGTCATCTGCCCCAACACAGACAACGCCCGCTCATCGGCAAGCTCCGCCTTGGGCCACCCCTTGTTGAGCTGGGGGCCTGCGTCAGTAACACCGGTAGCGGATGGGCGCTGGCGTCCATCATGACCCATTTGGATCGGATATTGTCGGCCCTCTTCCCGGTGCTCGAGATCGAGTTGGCCTTGCCAAACGCGACGAAGTTGGCGCATCCGGAGAGTGGCCCATCGGTGACGCGAAGGAAGAAGAAGTGGCGCAGAAGCGCCACGGATGGCAGCACGCCCAGGTACGCCTCACAGTAGTAGGCGAAGATGGACAAGAGGAGGACAGAGTTGGGATGGAGGTGCAACGCCAGCAGCCCGTAATGGTCGAGAACCTCATAAAAGAAGTCAGAGAAAGGGGGGACCAACCCGACAGCAATGCTGCTCGAGAAGAATGGGAAGAAGGTGCTTCCCTCAGGATCCGGCACATCGGAGGCGAGCCGGAGCTCCGTCTCCCCACACTCGTTGCTCTTCCCCGCCGTCAGTAGGCGCACGGAGGCGAGGCTCTTCTCTGTGACGGTGGGCGCTTCAAGGGCTGGCTCATACCAAGCCGGCGCTGAGGAAGTCCTAACCTTGCGCGGTGCCATGGGTCGCAGATGGGGAGCGGGATTGGAGCAGATCTGGAGGTAGCGGTGGCGAGGAATGAGAAAAGGGATCTGGAGCAAGGCGAGGGAGAAACAATGAAGGAAAGCGCCGTCCGCGCCAGCCTTTTGTCCAATCAGGCAGTTGCCGAGGCAGCATGGGGAAGCGGAGACGCCCACGTCCAATCAACCGCCACGCTTCAACTGAGGCCGCAGGCTTTTGGGGCCCGCGGCGCTCCATACTTGACCCTTGGCTCCGCCGTGAAGCCAAGCCCGAGCGCACCTTGGGCCCTGGGGCTACTGTCTGCGTTCTGGGAACGGGGGTCCCCAGACTTGCCTGCATGCGGCCCATGGCGTGGCTAAGTCATCGGGCCGTACGGCCCATCTTCATCAACAAGGCATCCAAGAACCTCGCGAGGGGCCAAGCCTCGCGAGGCGGACGAGGCAAGACCTCCTCAAGAGGAGCCCCTCTAGGCGGGCTCACGAGGAGCGGATATATCAAGGCGGGGTAAAACCTCACGAGGCTCTCGTGACGTGAGCCATGACGATCGGCACCAGGCGGGCGCCAGCGCGCGCGTCCTTGTTTCCTCTTTGGTGCTAAGGAGGCAAGCGTAGGCGAGGAGTACCTGTCGGCGTTCTAGGAATGGGGGTACCTAGACTTGCCTGCCTGCAGCCTGCGGGGTGGCTCGAGGAGTGGCCCAGTACGGCCCATCTTCATCAACATAAGCTCAAGACCCTCATGAGGGGCCAAGCCTCGCGGGGTGGACAACGGAAAGCTTCCTCAGGCACGGCCTCATCAGGCTGGCTCGCGAGGAGGCGGAGAGATCAAGGCGGGGTACCTCACAAGGTGTCCATGACGCAAGCCATAACGACCAAGGCCAGGCGGGCGCCAGGCGGGTGCCGGCCAACGCAGAGTCCTTGTTTCCTCTTTGGTGCAAAGGGAGAAAGCGTAGGCAAGGGCATCAAGCAAAGGCAGCCATTTCGGTGCAACAAGACCAAGACCAGTAGAACGGCAGGAAGGAGGTCATCGTGGAGCCCAAGCCGGCGTCACCGCTGTGATTCTCCGGCGAGGACCGACTTTGGCCAGGATAAGTGTACTAGATGTTCCCCTTCAAATTGGCCAATTGTTGGCGCCCTTCCCGCTCAATATTTGGGAAGAGGCCCAGGGCCTCCCTCTATAAATAGGACTAGCCACCACAGAGTAGAGGCATGGGAAAGATAGGGTAGCTAGCAGCTGGCATCTGGAAGAGACGCATCTGATAGAGCCTTAGCAGAGAGAGAGAGAGAGGTGATCGAACTCACTCAAGCAGTTCATCGCACCAGCCCAAGAACACCCATCGCGAGGCTGTTCTTCCTTTGTACTATTCATCATCAGCCCCTGACGCAATCCACCACTCCGCACACTAGAGTAGGGTATTACACCACAATGGTGGCCTGAACCAATATAAACCTCGTGTCCCTTGTGTTGTTCCTTGTGCAGTTTAGATCCTTGCGAGGCGACAAGACGTAGGTAGGTTGGAGGTGCGATCTCCGCAGGCACCCCAGATTTCGAACCTAGAGGGTCTGCCGGAACCCAAAATCCGACATTTGGCACGCCAGGTAGGGGTCCACCGGAATCCGCCTTCCGCCGCCCTGTTTTTCGCCGCCCCTCGCATCCATGTCAGACGCTCGTCGGGCCCGCGCCGAGCGCCGTGCCGCTCTCACTGCTCGCGTCGCCCCCGCCGTTCCCCGTCGCCCACTGTCAACGCCGCCACCGGCCCGACGGGGAACGAGCAGCAGGTGTCGTCTTTGCATCCTTCGGTGCGGTGAGAACGCCGCACCGCCACCCTGCCGCCGCTGGCGGTTTCCTCGCTCCCCACGCCCATCGCACTCCTGCGACGCTGCGACGCCACGCTGTACTCTGGCGCGAGAACTCCTGCACTACCGTCCGGTTGATTTACCTACGATGAGTGGCCCGCCCGCATCACCGAAGCTTCGTCGGCGCCGCCATTGGGGCTCCTCGCGCCAGCTCTCTTCTGCTGCCACCGCCTTATGCGGGTCGATGAAGCTCGGGCGCCTCAGCCGCCTCCCCTCAAGAAGGCGCCTTAGCCCTCAAGGCGGCGTGGCCTGGGCGGAACCCACTCCGGCCCAAAGCACCAAGACATCAAGATAAGAGCTGCCAAGAGGTCCCTCGTCCCTGTGAAGCTGCCCGAGTGCTCCTCAAGACCGCCCGTCACGCATCAAGGCTCCTTCTCCAGGCTAAGACCTCAAGGCTGCTCGGCGGCGGCGCATGGAGACCTCAAGATCAAGCCCTCCGTCACCAAAGGCCTCCGTGGCCACTGCAGGCTGTCAGGTTGCCATCGAAGGCAGCTGCGTGGCCTGGCCGGGCAAGTTCAAGCCGGACCTGCCCCCACGCTACGATGGCACGGCCGACCCTGCAGAGTTCCTCCAGCTCTATGAGCTGGGCATTGAAGCCGCCAACACAGACGAGAAGGTCATGGGGAACTGGTTTCCCATGGCGCTCAAGGACGGTGCCCGCACCTGGCTCCTGAACCTGGCCCCTGGCACGATTTCCTCCTGGAACGAGATGTGCACCCGATTCATCGCCAACTTCCAAGGCACCCGCGATCGGCCCCCGGCCATGAGTGACTTGCGCCGCATCAAGCAGCAGCCAGGGGAGACCCTGCAGAAGTTCATCCAGCGTTTCAACAACGCTCGCCTCAAGATCCCCAGGGTGTCTGAGGAGGCCATCATCTCAGCCTTCTCCGACGGTGTGCGGGACGTCAAGATGAAAGAAGAGCTCGCGATCCATGAAGACCTGTGCACATCCCTGGAGCTGTTCAACTTGGCGACCAAGTGCGCCAGGGCTGAGGAAGGACGCCTTTCCCTCCTCGAGCTGCCGGATGCCGACCCAGAAGAGAAGAAGCCCAAGGTCAAGGACGTGAAGCGTAAGGGGGCTGCCGTGCTTGCAGCAAAGCCGGACACCAAGCGAGGAAGGGATCAGCCTGAGTCACCCAAGGGCAGCCGGTACTGCGTGTACCACGACCTCCACACCCACAACACCAGCGAATGCCAAGAGCTCAGGGCCGTGCGGGATGTGCGCGCCGGCCGATGCCCCGAGCGCAGCGACCGGGGCTATGGCCGAGGAGGAGGAAGAGGTGGAGGACGATGGGAAGACCATGGCCCCCGTCAAGGGTGGCGTGACCGACCTCGCGAGGACCGCTGGCAGGACCAGCCTTGCAAGGGAGGCTGGAGGGACCCTCCTCGCGAGGGAGGCTGGAGGGATCAGCCTCGCGAGGACCGCCCACAAGGCAATGCAGACCTCCCTCCTCTGCCACCGCAACCAAGGAGAAATGAAGACCATCATCAGGACGAGGGGGCTGGGGGCTTCCAGGAGCCGCGCGCGATCGCCTGCATCCTGGGCGGAGCTCAAGCCCCAGCCTCTCAGCGCATCTTCAAGCAGTTCGCTCGCGAAGTGAATGCAGCCCTCCCCAGGCTCGAAGCCACACGTCCCCTCAGGTGGTCAGCGTGCGCCATCACGTTCAGCTCAGCGGATCAGCTCAAGTGCGCGGCCACAGCCGGAGTCCTCCCGATGCTTTGCTCCCCAATCATCAGCAATGTGCAAGTCACCAGGACCCTCATCGATGGCGGGGCAGGGCTCAATGTCCTGTCCGTCGAGACGTTCAATAATCTCCAAGTACCATACAATCAGCTTCAGCCAACCAAGCCTTTCTCTGGAGTAACTGATGGTTCCACGGTTCCGATAGGGCAGGTCCGCCTTCCTGTCACCTTTGGGACGCGCGACAACTACCGCACCGAGCTCATTGACTTCGACGTCACGCACATTCGCCTGCCGTACAATGCCATCCTCGGGTACCCAGCTCTGGCCAAGTTCATGGCCGTGACTCATCATGGCTACAATGTCCTCAAGATGCCAGGGAGCGGTGGAGTCATCACAGTGCCCAGTGAAGAGAGAGACGCAGTGTGTTCCTTGGAGCGTGCTTTTCAAGCCGCGTCAATTGAAGACCCAGATCACAGGAGCGGAGGGCTTCCCGAGGTGGTCCCTAAGAAGAGGAAGATATCCCCTGGTCATAACCCTCGGGAGGCAGGCCCCTCAGAGTCCGCGCCCGTTCCAGGAGTGCCTCCTTCTGTCGCATAGGAAGGTGTGCCCGGCGCCCTCCTCGAGCAAGGCTCGGGGGCTCTCTCCTGGAGGGCCGTCGACTTTGCTAAGATCATGAGGGAGGCGCTTGGGCACCACTTGGAGGCGTGTTTCAAAGCACGTTTCCCTCAGGCGGGAGGAAGGCAAGGAGGGCCAAACCCTCAAGAGTTCGTCAGCGAGATCATTCAGGAGCTGCGGGAGTCAAGTGTCATGAGTGGCAGCCGCCGGTTACCCGCTGTAGCTCACCATCCGGGCGAGGATGGAGGGCTGCGCGTCTGCATCGACATACCAGTGCTCAACCGAGCCGCTTCTCAGGAGCGCCTCTGGCCCTCGCGCGTGGGACGCTGTGAGGGTCCACCCCACAGCTACATTCGCATGCCTTACGGCCTGCCGAACGTGGCGCTGGCGCGAGGAGCGTCCTGGAGGCTCAGGCGGCCATGCGTTCCGCAGTCCTGGCGGAGATGGAAATGGTCCGCGAGGAGTCACCAGCGCCTCCGGAGCCTCCCGGGGCTCCTGGGCCTGGGGGCTCGTGAGGATCGGCTTCCGCAGCGTGCGACGTACGCTACTTCAGCACCCCTTCATCTTCGGCATCATCAGGTGACGTCCTTTGAGCTTCACTTTTCAGCTGGGAGCGACCTCAGGGCTGCATCATTCCCAGGCCGCGTGGGTCCGTCCCTGCGGCGTGTATCCCTTTTGTTCATGTTTTAGCTTGCTTTGTTGGGGGCGCCCCTCGGGCTGCACTATCCCCAAGCCACTCGGGCCTGACCCAGTGGCGTGTATCCCTCTCGCATTTACTCAAGTCATGTGTTGACTCCTCATGATTATTACTTGAAGCCTGTCCGCGGCACCCTTCTTCCTTCATGTCGGCCGCTTGCACGTTAAAGGGGGGTACTGAGCATCACGACTCATGGGCCCCATGGCTCTCCAGCCCTCACCCTCCGGCCTTGTCCACTCAGATCGCGACCGGCATACCAGCGACGGCTGAGCTAGCTCGAGGGCCGGGACCCGAGGACGTAGAGCGTCGGCATCTAACCAAACTTGCAGGAACACATTACAAGAAAAGGCTCAGAGCCAGGCGCAACCCGCCTTGAGGTAGGGCCCCGTGAGTCCCGCGCTGGCTCACGGGTGCCCAGATACACCTCGCCAAGCCCTACCGTGCCAGCCACGTGTCGAGGCATGGGATGTACACGCCTGGGCTCCTCCCGAGGGGGAGCCCCTCCCACGCTGATGGAAGCACCATGCTCGCTACTGGCCGACGACACATCGCCTAGGAGCGGCTATGCCCGTACACATATGGAAGCGCTATGCTCCGCGCTGGTGATAAACAACTGAGGGTGGCCCCCGGCTGCATCAACCTCAGGGAGCCTAGAGCTCAGTGTACGGCCTCATCGTAACGCCTCCCCTCGGGAGTGCTGCGCGAGGGGGCTGGGCACGGGGGCTACACCTGGGTCACGCCCAGATGCACGCCACCCAGCCAGGCTCCTTGGGCCTGGTTCATCGCACGTCTCTCCCCGAGCGGAGCCAAGGTACGAAGGCCGTTTGAACGTCAAGGGGGACTCCTGAGCATCGCGACTTAGGAGCCTAACTGGTCATGTAGCCCCTCACCCCTTTGTTCCGAAAGGCTAACAGCGGTTGAGGTATGCGCGGGGCCGGGCTCTGCCGACGTAGAACGGTAAATCTGTTCACGCATCTCCCCTCCCTACTTGCTATTCGCGCGTGAAGGGGGACTCCTGAGCATCGCGAGTCAGGAGCCTAACTGGTCACGTAGCCCCTCACTCCTTGGTCCCTTCCTGGTTTCCGGTCGGGGCTAACGGCGGCAGAGGTATGCGCGGGGCCGGGCTCTACCAACGTAGAACACAAGCAAGTAGGAAGGAAAAGCGCAAATCTCAAGGAATTCAAAAGCAAATATTACAGTCCATAATTGTTTCCACAACGCCAAACACAAGTTTAAACGCCTCCACGAGGCATGATGCATGCTGCAGGAGCTGAAAGCAGGACAGGAGCCACGAAGGGGTCACTTTCCAGCAGCGCTGTCGCTGGCGGCAGAGCTGCGCTGGGCGGGTTTGCCTCATGGAGCCTCATGATCGGCAGCACCTCGCCTCGGCTTGGTGCTGAAGGCACGAAACTTCGCCAGCAGAGCCTCCGCTCGACCCTTCACAGCTTCAACAGCGGCAGCGGCAAGCTCGCCGCTCATAGGCTCCAGCAGGCTGTCAAGATCAACGCTGGGGTCGCGAAGGTAGACATGGGTGAAGACGCGTGTCAGTGCTGCAGAAGAAAGAACATGCGCCTCATGTCGGCGTTCTGGGAACGGGGGTCCCCAGACTTGCGTGCCTGCAGCCTGCGGCGTGGCTCAAAGGAGGCCTAGGACGGCCCATCTTCATCAACGCAAGCTCAAGACCCTCGTGAGGGGCCAAGCCTCGCGGGGCGGACGACAAGGAGCTTCCTCAGGCATGGCCTCGTCAGGCTGGCTCATGAGGGGCGGAGAGTTCAAGGCAGGGTACCTCGCGAGGTGCCCATGACGCAAGCCATGACGACCAAGGGCGCCCGGGCGCCCGGCCAGCATGAGTCCTCCTTTCCTCTTTGGTGCAAAGGGAGCAAGCGCAGGCGAGAGCATCAAGCAAAGGCATCCATTCCGGTGCAACAAGACCAAGACCAGCCCCAACGGCTGGAAGGGAGTCGTCGTGGAGCCCAAGCAGGCGTCATCGCCAGAGCCTTTGGCAGGCGAGGACCAACTTTAGTCAGGATAAGTGTACCCGGTGTTCCCCTTCACAATGGCTAAGCTGTTGGCGCCCTTCCCGCTCAATATTTGGGAAGAGGCCCAGGGCCTTCGCCTATAAATAGGAGTAGCCACACTCGAGAGAGGGATCTTCGATCGGCCCCGGTATGAGATCGGGATCCTCACCAAGGAACCAGTAGCTAGAGCAACTGAACACCACCCAGCAGTTCATCACACCCACCAAGAACAGACCCTCGCGAGGCTGTTCTTCCCTGAACTGTTCCTCATCAGCCCAAGAGGCAATCCACCACACCACAAACTAGAGTAGGGTATTACACCACAACGGTGGCCCGAACTAGTATAAATCTTGTGTCTCTTGTGCTGTTCTGTTTGGTAGTTTAGGTCCCTGCGATTCGGCGAGGTACGAGACGGTGGAGGGTTCGATCTCCGCGCGCACCCCAGTGTTCGAACCTCAAGGGTCTGCCGGAACCCAAAATCTGACATTTGGCGCGCCAGGTAGGGGTGCGCCGGAATCTGCCTTTCGTCGCCCCACTCTTCCCCGACCACCGCAACCATGTCTGACGCCCGTCGGGCCCGCGCCGAGCGCCGAGCCGCCCTCGCTTCCCATGTCGCCCAGACAGCTCCCGTCGGCGGGTGCCCTCGTCGTTCCCCGTCACCTTCCGTCAACGCCGCCACCGGCCCGGCGGGGAACGAGCAGCAAGCATCATCCCTACACTCCTCGGCGACCTCAGGGGAGGAGCCGCGCGGCTTCCTCGTCATCCGCCCCGTCGTTCCGGTTCCTCCGCTCGTCTCGGCCCTCCTGGGCGGCTCGCAGGCGCCGCCTTCCAGCCGCCATGTCAAGACATTCGTCCGCTGGGTCGGCGCCGCCTCCACGCGGCAGGGGGCTCCCTCAGGCCGGACGGAGTCGCCGGCCGGGCTGACCTTCGACTCTCAAGACCACCCCACCAACTCGGCCGGCTCGGATGCGCTCCCCATGCTCTGCACACCCACCATCTGCCAGGTTGCCGTCACCAAGACCCTCATCGACGGCGCCCGGCCACAACGTACTCTCGCCGAGGCCTTCAACCTCCTCTCAGATACCTGTGGAGCGATCGCAGCCCAGCCGGCCTTTTTTCGGGCGTGAGGAGGAGGGTCATCCAGCTCCTTGGGGAAAATCCGGCTTCCGGTGACCTTCGGCACCTACGACAACTTCCACACGGAACTGGTCGACTTCGACATCGCCCCCATCGGCCTCCCCTACAATGCCATCCTTGGCTACCCAGCATTGGCCAAATTCATGGCCGCAACCCACCCGGGGTACAACCTCTTGAAGATGCCTGGGAGCAGCGGTGTCCTCACCGTGCCCGGGGACACCGAAGGTGCGCTGCGAGCGCTCAGGCTCACCCTCAAGACGGCGGCCGCTGTGCAGCCCGCCGATGCGGAAGCCCCCAAGCCCAAGGGGGCTGCGCCGACCAAGAAGAAGCAGTTGGTCACACAAGACAAGGCGGAGACCAAGCAGATACCTGTCGATGAGGACGGGTCCACAAACTCCACCTTCACCATAGGCGCCAACCTCGAGCCCGAACAGGAGGAAGCCCTTGTCAAGTTCCTGCGTGCGAACAAGAAGGTGTTCGCCTGGGAGCCCGATCAGCTGGCGGGGATTCCACGGGGCGTAATCGAGCACCACCTCAACGTAGCCCCAACGTGCGCCGAGTGAAGCAGAAAGCGAGAAGGCAGTCCACTGAAAAGCAGGCCTTCATCGTCCAAGAGACCCGCAAGCTAGAAGCCGCGGGGTTATTCGCGAGGTCCGATACTCAGATTGGCTGGCCAACCCCGTGGTGGTGCCAAAGAAGGGAGGAAAGGAGCGCATGTGTCGACTTCACCAACCTCAACAAAGCATGCCCGCAGGATCCGTTTCCGCTCCCTCGCATCGACCAGATCGTCGATTCCACCGCCGAGTGTGACCTGCTATGCTTCTTGGACGCCTTTTCCGGGTATCACCAAATCAAGATGGCGGTGGAAGACGTCGAAAAGACGGCCTTCCTAACCCCGTGTGGAGTGTACTGCTATACGTGCATGCCGTTCGGGTTGCGCAACGTGGGGGCAACCTTCCAGCGGCTCATGCACATCACCTTGGGCCCGCAGCTCGGGAAGAATGTGGAAGCATACGTCGACGACATCGTGGTGAAGTCTTGCGAGGCCAAGACCTTGATACAAGACCTGGAAGAAACCTTCGCGAGCCTCAACGCAGTGAGCCTGCGACTCAACCCGGAGAAGTGTGTGTTTGGAGTTCCCTCAGGCAAGCTCCTGGGTTTCCTCGTGTCCCACCGAGGCATCGAGGCCAACCCAGAAAAGGTCAAGGCAGTGGAAGACATGAGCCCACCAAAGACCCTCAGGGAAATGCAGAAGCTCACGGGGCGCGTAACGGCGCTGGGCCGTTTCATCTCCCGACTGGGGGAGCGGGCGCTGCCTTTCTTCCAGCTGATGAAGAAAAAGGGGCCATTCGAGTGGACTGAAGAGGCCAACAAAGCGTTTCAAGACGTCAAGAGGTACCGACCAGCCCTCCGGTGATGGTGGCCCCGCGCCTCGGGGAGCCCTTGGTGCTCTACCTCGCCGCCACTCCCTACTCCGCTAGCGCTGCTCTGGTGGCAGTTAGGGAGGAGCGTCAGGCCAAGACCACGACAGCCACCCGAGCTAAGGCAAGACCAAATCAGAAGGAGCTAGCAGAAGCCAGCACCGCAATGGAAGAAGATCAGCCGTCACAGCAGAGTGCACCAAGGGTGGGGGAGGCCTCCCATCCAAGCACCCAGCTTCCGGAGGCGCCGTCGCCTCGGGAGGTACCTCAGCTTCCGGAAGACGCCGCCATTACCGACGCCCCTAACCTCGTCGAGCACCCGGTGTAATTCGTCAGCATCGTGTTACGGGATGCGAGGGCACGGTACCCCATGACGCAGAAGCTCCTCCTCGCGCTGTTGGTGGCTTCAGCAAGTGCGGCACTACTTCCGTGGTCATCCAATCAAGGTTGTCTCGGCATACCCCCTGGAGAGGGTGCTCAGGAGCCCCAACTGGGCCGGAAGGGTCGCCGAGTGGAACATTGAGCTGCAAGCATTCCAGCTCGAGTTCAGCACAACCAGAGTCATCAAGGGGGCAGCGCTGGCAGATTTCGTGGCCGAGTGGACCGAAGCACCCGGCCTCAGGGCCGGCGAGGATCGGTCCCTCTCCCCAGGGAGCGAAGCGCCATAAGGTTGGGTCATGTACTTCGATGGAGCATTCTCCAGACAGGGCGCTGGGGCTGGGGCAGTGCTCATATCCCCGCCAGACAAGCTCTACTATGCCGTGCAGCTCTGCTTTCCAAAGATGGCGAGAAGGTCTCCAACAATATAGCAGAATCACGAGGGCCGAGAAGGGTCCGAAGGCTGCCGCTGCCACAGGGGTGAAGCGCCTTACCATCAAGGGCGATTCGCAGCTCCTCGTCAATTTCTCCAACAAGGTGTATGAGCCAAGAGATGAACACATGGAGGCCTACCTTGCGGAGGTCCGCAGGATGGAGAAACAGTTCTGGGGATTGGAGCTGCAGCACGTGCCCCGCGGCACCAATCAAGAGGCCGACGACATCGCCAAACGAGCCTCCAGGAGGTTACCCCAGGAGCCGGGCGTCTTTGAGGAACGGGTCTTCAAGCCATCAGCCCTGCCACCGTTATCAAGCACAGCACAGCCTCGGGAGGAGCTCCCTCAGCCACCTGCCTTGGGAGCCCCAGCCCTTGGCCCGGCCTCAGGAGCACGCCTGCTTCTAACGATGGAACCTCAAGAGGAGTGCTGGATCACGGAGCTTAAGAGTTACTTAACGCGTGGGACTTTGCCGGAGAAGGAGGAGGAGGCAGAACGTGTGGCGCGGCAAGCCACGGCATACAACATCATGGATGGAGAGCTCTACCGGAAACGACCGAACGACGTATCCCCGCGTTGCATCACCAGGGAACAGGGGAAGGAATTGCTAGCAGATATACATGGCGGAGATTGTGGGCACCATTCATCGTCACGGACCCTTGTCGGCAAGGCGTTCCGCAGCGGTTTCTATTGGCCCACCGCGCTCAATGACGCTATCGAACTCGTGAAGGCTTGCGAGGCTTGCCAATTCCATGCCAAGCAGATCCACCAGCCAGCAGGAGGTCTGCAAACCATCCCCCTCACTTTTCAATTCGCGGTCTGGGGGCTGGACATTCTGGGCCCTCTCCCTCGGGCGCCAGGGGGCTATCGCTACCTCTACGTCGCCGTGGACAAATTCACCAAGTGGGCCGAAGTCGAGGCCGTCCGCGCCATCCCCGCTGGTTCTGCGGTCAAGTTCATCAAGGGCATCGTGAGCGGTTCGAGTGCCGAACCGCATCATCACCGACAACGGTTCGCAGTTCACCAAGATAACCTTTTTAAAATGTACCGCGCTAACCTTGGGACGTAGATATGCTACGCCGTGGCATGCACTTCGCAGCAATGGACAGGCCGAAGCGGGCTAATGCAGAGGTCCTGAGAGGCCTCAAGACCAGGACATTCAAGAAGAAACTGGAGGCCTGCGGCAGAGGCTGGTATGACGAGCTTCCGCCCATGTTGTGGTCCATCCGCACAACCGCAACCAAGCCAACTGGAGAGACCCCCTTCTTCCTGGTCTACGGAGTCAAGTGGTCCTCCCTCACGAGGTCAAGTTGCCGATCCGCTGCTGGGTCCCGGGGCGCTCGGCGAAACGCCGCAGACGCCATGCGGGGACGGCCCTTGTGCCGGGGAGGAGCGCCGTCGAGAAGCCGTGACCGGCGACAAAGGTACCAAAGAGGCACTCTGGCGATACCACCGCCGCAAAGATCCGCCCCTGAACTCTCGAGGTAGGGGACCTCGTGCTCGACGGTCCTCTCGGGGAGGGACTGCATAAGCTCTCTCCCATGTGGGAGGGCCCATTCAAGGTTGTTCATGTTTCCAGCCCGGCTCCGTGCGCTTGGAGACTCAAGAGGGAGTACCTATACTGAACGCGTGGAACATCCAAAGCACCTCCGGAGGTTTTACCCCTAAAAGGCCCAGGCACATGAAGAAGGCAAATGCCTGTGAAGCTCATCTTTTGGAAAAGGCCCAGAGCTCGTGAAGAAGGCAAATGCCTATGAAGCTCATCTTTTGGAAAAGGCCCAGAGCTCGTGAAGAAGGCAAATGCCTGTGAAGCTCATCTTTTTGGAAAAGGCCCAGAGCCTGTGAAGAAGGCAAATGCCTGTGAAGCTCATCTTTTTGGAAAAGGCCCAGAGCCTGTGAAGAAGGCAAATGCCTGTGAAATTCATCTTTTTGGAAAGGGCCCGGAGCCTGTGAAGAAGGCGAACGCATGTGAAGCTGACGCGTTCTGGAAAGGCCCGGATCCTGTGAAGAGGGCAAACGCCCGTGAAGCTTGCTTCCCAGAAGAAAGGCCCTGAGCCTGTGAAGAAGGCGAACGCCTGTGAAGCTCGCCGCCCGTGACAATCTCACGTAATAATGAGTTGGGGCTGTACACGCCCCGGAGTCTCAGGAGTGCCGGCCTCAGGCCCTGGGGCTCCCTCCCACGCCCAGTGGCAGCACTTAGCTCCGCGCTGGTGAGAACACGTCGAAGACTAGACTAGGTGCCGGACGCGGCTTTTTCATTTGCTTTCTGCAGTTGACTAGTTATTCCCATTTGGAGTTTTTATCGAAACTATTGCCCCTTTTCCGTGGTTCTTCGATCTTTCCCACTCTCCTGCCTCGATTTCTCTTGCGCGGGGACTCGTGAGGCGGGAGCCTCGGGAGCCCCCGCGAGCGTTTCTGCCCCTATCGCTCAAGTTTTCACGGCCCTGGTCCACAACTGGAGCACCCCTCCTGACCATGCTTCACGGGAAGCACAACGCGAACACGGGGCCTGGATCGGTCACCCCGCGGCCACGGTTGGGATTCACTTACGAATGGGCGCACAGCAGAAGGGAACAGTATCAGGATAACAAAAGCAGTACAATAATTAACGGCGTTGACCTAAACGCGCCCCACGGGGCCATACATTGTTCCCTTTTTACACAGGATAAAAGAAAGGAAAAGGACAGAAGCAGGTGAAGCACGCCCCGTGCCGGCTCTCTTGGAAGGCCCGAGCCGCCTCCGGAGCTCAGGGGGACTCCCTCTCGCGCTTCACCGAGGCGTGGCGGCAAGCGGACCCGCTGCCACCCCCCAAATAGGCGCGGCAGCGTGGGGGCTGGCCGCGGCCACTGCTGGAAGAGTCACCACCCGAAGAAGAGCTGGTGAAGCGTGAGGAGTCGCGGGCATCACCGGCCGCCCGCGCGCTGCCCTCTCCGCCCACGACGGGGCTGAGTCCTCGGCATGATGCGTCGTCTTCGTGGCAGCACCCCATGCGCGGCCGCCTTCCCGAACACCAAGACGTAGAGGGTGGCGTCGCCATCGTACTTGAAGTGCAGGAGCACCGGGCGGCGGAGACCACGCTTGAGCGAACGCTCATACCGCGGGCCAGGAACAGGTCCCCTACAGCCAAGACCTCCAGAGAAGCCCACGAAGCCCGACTGCAGCAGCCATCTGCCTGGAGCCAGAGGCCACTCAGGCTCCATCTGGAGCTCACCTGGGAGGAAGCACGGAGCTGAAGCCGGACGCCGGACGGCTCCTCCGCCTCACCATGAACTCCGGCAGCGCTTGGCGGCATGGAGGCGCGGCCTCGGAGGACGCGGGCGTCGGGCACGCCTCCGACCATGACCAGCCGCTCGTCGCCACGCCGAGAGCCTCCCGAACGATCATGGGGACCGCCGAGGAGGCCACGGGTGCTGCGAGGCGTCCTCGGCCACGCTTAGGCGGAGGAGAGGAAGACTCGACCGACGGCCCTTCCCTCCTCCGCTGCCGAGAACTTCCTTGGTGGAGCCATGGAGAAGAAGGAGAGACAAGAAAGGATAGACTGGAAGGGCGGCGCTGCCTGCACTTATTGCCGGCGATAGCCAACCGTTTAGCCTCCACGATCACCGGTAATCATGACCAACTCGCATGCGAGGACTTGCCGAATCCGGGCGGTTACCGAGGCATCATGGGGAAGCAGCAGTGCACGCGTTCAATCAACCGCCACGTGGCGCCCAAGGCCGCAGTTGTTAGGGGCTCTTGACGCTCAGACTTGCCCTTTCGCCTCAGACGGCCAAGTTCGGCACGCCGTGGGCTGGGGCTACTGTCGGCGTTCCGGGAACGGGGTCCTCAGACTTGCACACTGCGGCCATGCGGCGTGGCTCAAAGGAGGCCCAGGACGGCCCATCTTCATCAACGAAACTCAAGACCCTCGCGAGGGCCAAGCCTCATGGGCGGACGACCAGGAGCTTCCTCAGGCACGGCCTCGTCAGGCTGGCTCATGAGGGGGCGGAGAGTTCAAGGCAGGGTACCTCGCGAGGTGCCCATGAAGCAAGCCATGACGACCAAGGGCGCCAGCCCGCGCAGCATCCTCCTTTCCTCTTTGGTGCAAAGGGAGGAAGCGCAGGCGAGAGCATCAAGCAAAGACATCCGTTTCAGTGCAACAAGACCAAGACCAGCCCCAACGGATGGAAGGGAGTCATCGTGGAGCCCAAGCAGGCGTCATCGCCAGAGCCTTTGGCAGGGAGGACCAACTTTAGTCAGGATAAGTGTACCCGCTGTTCCCCTTCAAAATGGCAAACTGTTGGCACCCTTCCCGCTCAATATTTGGGAAGAGGCCCAGGGCCTTCGCCTATAAATAGGAGTAGCCACACTCAGAGAGGGGGATCTTCGATCGGCCCCCCCGGTATGAGATCGGGATCCTCACCAAGGAACCAGTAGCTAGAGCAACTGAACACCACCCAGCAGTGCATCACACCCACCAAGAACAGACCCTCGCAAGGCTGTTCTTCCCTGTACTGTTCCTCATCGGCCCAAGAGGCAATCCACCACACCACAAACTAGAGTAGGGTATTACACCACAACGGTGGCCCGAACTAGTATAAATCTTGTGTCTCTTGTGTTGTTCTGTTTGGTAGTTTAGGTCCCTGCGTTTCGGCAAGGTACGAGACGGTGGAGGGTTGGATCTCCGTGCGCACCCCAGTGCTCGAACCTCAAGGGTCTGCCGGAACCCGAAATCCGACACCTCAGCCTTAGCCGTGGGGCCCAGGCCAATCGCGACATCTTCAAGGGCGCGGACCAGGAAGGGAAGCAACTTGGCGGGACTGTCCTCGGTGCCGGCCAGTGGACTCTCCAGGCCGCTGTCGTAAAGTGTCTTCAGCAAGGCGCGAGCTTTCTCCTCCATCTTCGCAAAGGGCACGCGGTCCTCGGCCAGGACCCGCGCCTTGCCGTCCAGCTCGATCTTCCTCGCCTCCAACGCCTGCTCCAGCGTATCTAAGCGGCCATGGTGCTCATCAATCTTGGCATCCCGGTCCTTGGCGGCGGTCTCGCGAGCCTTCATCTCTGCCTCCTTCTCCCGGCGGTCACGAGCCTCCTTGGTGAGCTGGTCGCGAAGGCCCTGCAGTTCGCTCTCCAACGCCTTGCAGCGACTTCGAACATCCGCAGCCTCCCCCAAGGCGGAATCGCGAGTGGCCTTGGCCTGAAGGACGGCCTGTTTTTCCTCGTCGCGGGCCGTCGCGCCCTGAACCAACGCTGCTCGAATTGAAGCATCGGAGCGGGCCCAGCGGGAGGCCAGCTCCAGGCGCCTGGCCACCAGGCGAGGGTCGGCGCCCTGGAGATCTCCTCGCAGCCGGTCCAATTCAGCAGTAGCACGATCCAGGCCAGTAGACGGAGTAGGAGAAATGGCAGTTGGCGGAGAAGGAGGAGAAAACGGCAGCGAGATCATGACACCAAGAGTGGGGCTCTTTCGCGCCTGACGACCACGGGCGGTGGCGCCAGCGGCGCCTCGAGTGTCGCCACACGGGGCTGAGTCGCCCCAAAGACAGCCCGCCTGGCCTCGCGAGGATGGCCGGGCAGGAGAAGCCTGGGCCTTACCGCACCCTTCTCCCGTGGGTGGAAATGCTGCCCCAGAGGAAGCCTTAGGGGCCCCCTTCAGCTTTTTCGCCGCAAGCGCCAACCTAGCCAAAAAATATGAACGTCAAGCCCAACAACAAAGCAGGAAGCAAAACGAGAACCAAGCACTTACTGGTCAGTGCTCGCGGGCTCGAGCAACCTCCGACCGAACTTGAAGCCCGAGAGCCGGCTGCTGGGATCAACCTCAAGAGACTCAGGAGCAGGAGGCACGTCTTGAGATCGCCTCGGAGCCGGAGCAAGCCCGCGGAGAGCCAGCCCCGTCCTGTCCTTCTTCGGGATCAGGGGCGAGCATGCACCGCCTCGCTCGTCGCCATCCTCGTCGTTGTCCGGCATGAGGCGAAGAGCGCAGGACCTGCACCGAGGGAGGGGCGCCCTCGACTCCCCGTCAGTCGCCTTGGAATCGGGCTCCCCTTCCTGCCCCTCTTCTTCCTCCTCTCTGCCGGAGTCGCCGGAAGATACGTTCACCAAGGCCGCCGGGTCCTCCGGAACCTCCGCGGGCACAGGCCCGTGCCCGTTGAAGGCGGGCATGGAGTTCACCACCTGTTCCCAATCATCCCGAAGAAACAGGGGTACAAGAGCATCCTCCAGCCTCGCCACGTCTCCCCGACCAAGGATTGGAGGACCGCGGCCAGATCTTCGTCAGCCAAGACTACGGGGCTCGGGAAAAACCTCCACAGCGGGAGCGAATACTGCCGAAGCAGGGCCACCTGATGCTCCAGGAACTCCCTCAGGAGCGACGCCCCGGTCAGCTTCACCATCGCCATGTTGCCCGGCCACAGGTCCGCGTCCATCCTCTCCAGCACTGGCTTCGCTTGAGGATCGACGAGCTCCACACGAGACCAAGCGTCGACGGACTCAGGCTGCCGCGTGGGCAGGATCAGTCGGGGGTGGATGCGCCCAGCGTCAACCATGACCTACTTGCTCCGGAAGCCTTCAATCCTCTTCCCAGGCTTCGAGATAGCATTGGAGATGGAGTACGCAACGAAGCTCACGCACGCAGTAATGGGGCCGTGAGAAACCCGGAGGTAAAAGTAATGGCGCAGCAAGGCCACTGAGGGCCGTACCCCGACATGAGCCTCGCAGTAGTAGGCGAAGATCGCCAGGAGGAGAACAGAGTTGGGGTGGAGGTGCAGAGCTTGCAGGTTGTAATGGTGGAGGACACAAAAGAAGAACTCGGAGAAGGGAGGCACCGGACCAGCGACGATGGCGCTCATGAAGAGCGGGTAGAAGGTGCTTCCTCGGTCCTCAGGAAGGGCGGAGCCAACCTTGAGCACCGCCACCCCGTCGTTGCCTTGCGCCGCCATCATATGGCGCGTCCGGGCAAGGCTCTTCTCCGACACATTCGGAGGATCCAAAGCGGGCGAGAACCAAGCTCCGGCCGGGGTCTAGCGAGGCGCCATGCCTTGCTAGGGTGCAGGGTCGGAGTAGATCTGGGGATTTCGGGAGCAGGAAGGATGAGAATGGGAAAGGGGATCTGGGCAATGACCGAAGAGGGCAAAGAGGGTAAGCCTAGCCGGGTACCGCTCGCTTGTCAATTCGTGGAGTTGTCGAGGCGTCGTGGGGAAGCATGGACGCCCACGCCCAATCAACCGCCACGCGGCACCCAAGGCCGCAGGCTGTTGGGGCCCGCGGCGCTTCGCACTTGCCCCTTCGCTTCTCTGCTAAGCCAAGTCTGGGCGCGCCTTGGGCCCGGGGGCTACTGTCGGCGTTCTGGGAACGGGGGTACCTAGACTTGCTCACACTGGCCTGCGGCGTGGGTTTCGAGGAGTGGCTGGCACGGCCCATCTTCATCTGCATAAGCTCAAGACCCTCGCGAGGGCCAAGCCTGCATGGGCGGACAACGGAAAGCTTCCTCAGGCACGGCCTCATCAGGCTGGCTCGCGAGGAGGCGGAGAGATCAAGGCAGGGTACCTCACGAGGTGTCCATGACGCAAGCCATGACGACCAAGGCCAGGCGGGCGCCGGCCTACGCAGAGTCCTCGTTTCCTCTTTGGTGCAAAGGGAGAAACCGCAGGCAAGGGCATCAAGCAAAGGCAGCCATTTCGGTGCACCAAGACCAAGACCAGCAGAACGGCAGTAAGAAGGTCATCGTGGAGCCCAAGCCGGCGTCACCGTCAGAGTCTCTGGCAGGCGAGGACCAACTTTGGTCAGGATAAGTGTACTAGATGTTCCCCTTCAAATTGGCCAATTGTTGGTGCCTTCCCGCTCAATATTTGGGAAGAGGCCCAGGGCCTCCCTCTATAAATAGAACTAGCCACCACAGAGTGGAGGCATGGGAAAGAGAGGGTAGCTAGCAGCTGGCATCTGGAACAGACGCATCTGATAGAGCCTTAGCAGAGAGAGAGATAGAGAGGCGATCGAACTCACTCAAGCAGTTCATCGCACCAGCCCAAGAACACCCCTCGCGAGGCTGTTCTTCCTATGTACTGTTCATCATCAGCCCCTGAGGCAATCCACCATGCCGCACACTGGAGTAGGGTATTAGACCACAATGGTGGCCTGAACCAGTATAAACCTCGTGTCCCTTGTGTTGTTGCTTGTACAGTTTAGATCCTTGCGAGGCGACGAGACGTAGGTAGGTTGGAGGTGCGATCTACGCGTGCACCAAAGAGTTCGAACCTAGAGGGTCTGCCGGAACCCGAAATCCGACAGTACCGAGGCATCGGGCAAAGATTGCCATATCGGTGCAACGAGACCAAGACCAGAAGGACGGTAGGACGAAGGTCATCGTGGAGCCCAAGACGGCGTCACCAACAGAGCCTTTTGCAGGCGAAGACCACTTTTGTCAGGATAGCTTGTACTAGGTTCCCCCCTTCAAATTTGCCCGCCGTTATTGGCTCCCTTCCCGCTCAATATTTGGGGAGAGGACCAGGGCCTATATAAATAGAACTAGCCACCACAGTAGGGGCATCTCAGCTTGATCTGATCTGATCGAGAGCCTACCCTAGCCACAAGAACACCTCAACCTCAGGAGGTTGTTCTTCCCCTTGTACTGTTCATCATCAACCCAAGAGGCAATCCACCACCACCACACTGGAGTAGGGTATTACACCACAACGGTGGCCCGAACCAGTATAAATCTCGTGTCTTTCTGTGTGGCGAGTTCGTCGAGTTCGTCCGCGAGGTCTTAGCGAGCTAGGGCGTGGATCGGTAGGAGGGAAAAACTTCGCACGCACCCTAGAGTTCGAACCTTAAGGGTTTGCCGGAACCCCACATCCGGCAGCATCTCCACCCACATCACGAGTTCGCGCGAGGAGTCTGCGGCATGGACTCCTGGGGCGACGGCGTGAGTCACCACAGCGCAACGACCGCGGCCCTGGCGCAGGCGGCGGCGCTCGTCGCCTCTTCCTCCAGAGCCCTCAGCTTGGGCGTACAAAGGCAGTGAGTACCCGGGAGGAGGCCGCTCGTACCAAGGCCTCGACACCTCTGGCCTCACGACTATGTCGCGGCGGTGGCCTGGCCTCTTCTTCGGCGGAAGTAGCCCGGGCTCGTCACGGGGGGTTTTTCCCTTTTCTGCGGCCGAGAACCTCCGGATAGGTGCCATGGGAGTCACTACTAGCAATGAAACGAGGAAGAAGAAGCGAGCGGAGCGGGGAGAGACGAGTGACGGGGGCTTCGTCCCCTCCTCATTTATAGCGGGAGAAGGCCAACTGGCGATCCCCACGACCACAGGTAATGATGATTTTTCTCTGCATGAAGCAGGGAGTCGTCAAGTCGGGCAGTTGCCGAGGCAGCGTGGGGAATCGGAGACGCCCACGTCCAATCAATCGCCACGTGTCAAGCGGGGCCACAGGCTATTGGGGCCCGCGGTGCTCCGCACTTGCCCTTTGGCTTCACCACGAAGCCAAGTCCGAGCACGCCTTGGGCCCGAGGGCTACTGTCGGCGTCCTGGGAACGGGGGTCCCCAGACTTGCCTGCCTGCGGCCCACGGTGTGGCTCCACCAGCGGCCCTGTACGGCTCATCTTCACCAGCAAGCATTCAAGACCCTCGCGATGGGCCAAGCCTCGTGAGGCGGATGACACAAGACCTCCTCAGGGACGGCCTCACCAGGCCGGCTCACAAGGGGCGGAGAGATCAAGGCAAGGGACACTTCCCGAGGTTTCTGTGACGCAAGCCATGACGACTAGAGCCAGGCGGGCGCAAGGCAGGCGCCAGCGCACGCAGTGTCCTCGTTTCCTCTTTGGTGCTAAAGAGGCAAGCGCAGGCGAGGAGTCCCGAGGTATCAGGCAAAGGTTTCCATATCGGTGCAACGAGACCAAGACCAGCAGGATGATAGGACGGAGGTCACCATGGAGCCCAAGACGGCGTCACCACCAGAACTTTTGGCAAGCGAAGACCACCTTTAGTCAGTATAACTTGTACTAGTTGTCTCCCTTCGAATTTGGCCGTTGTTGGATCCCTTCCCGCTCAATATTTGGGGAGAGGACCAGGGCCTCTATAAATAGGACTAGCCACCACCATACACTACAAAAAAATACACTTCTGTGATGATACGTGTTTGTCACAGTAGGTCGCGTTTTTTGTCATGCATGTACATCCATGACAAATTTATGACAGAATCAAGATAGTCATACCTGTCGTCAGAGAAGTGTTCCATGACATTACCAAAATTATCATCACGGAAGTGTCCACTTCCATGACGATAAATCACGCGTCACGTAAGTGCTTTCGTCCAAGGGTGACCGACACGTGGCATCCACCATAACGGAACGCTGTTAAGCTATCGGGTCGGGTTTTGGATCCGATAACCCGTTAACAGCCCCGACCAATGGGGATTTTCCACGTGTAAAATCATCATTGGCTGGAGGAAACACGTGGCACGGCTCAACAGAGGCCCATTCCTATGAAAAGGTCGGCCCGTTTGACTTGGTCAAAAGGTGGCGGGCTGGCCCATGGAAAGCCTGTTAACGGCCTGTTCGCATATAGCCCATTTACAGCCCGCTAACCCAAGGCCCGTTACGCCCTATTCGAATTAGGCCCGATGGCGCTATCCGGGCCATCCAATATGATTCCATGCCCGTTACTTCTCGCCCATGTATGGCCCATGACGTCTTTCGGCCCATATGAGGCCCTATGTAACTCCTTGCCTATTAACGGCCCGTGGTGAAACTGGCCCGGAATGAACAGTGTATCATTTTACACCCATTAACGGCCCGTGGTGAAACTGGCACGTAATGAACAGTGCATCACTTTTTTTTTGAATGTGAACTGTGGGGCAAAAACCCCACAACATTTCAAAACTTTATTAAAATCAGAAAGACAGTTACAACAACAAGATTACAAGAGGTAACCAAAAGGAAAGAAGAATAAAAGACTAAGCTTATAAAGGTGAAAGAAATACATTTGAGCAAGTCATCCTTGTAGACAGATTTAATTCTGTGATGCATCAGAGTCATGTCATGTCTGAAAGCTCCTCTCCATTTATTGAAACTTGCCCTCTCACCTCTGAAGACCTTGGCATTCCTGATGATCCAAATATTCTAGCAGGCAATAAATACTACTTCGGTGAAGAAAGGCTTATCAAAACTCCTCTTTGCAGGGTGACCAAATCAGACATTGAGTTTCCAGTGACCAATCAATCTGCAAATAATTCCAAACTCGACTAATCGAAATTGCAGTTGAAAAAAAGATGGTCTCTGGTTTCTCTTGGTTGAAGGGGGCACAGCTTACAAGAAACACCATCATCCATGTGCCAGTGTCTCCTGTCAACCATATCCTTGGTGTTGAGTCTGTCCATGATCTTAGAAGTACAAGAGGATTTCCAGATCCAGCACAGCAAGTGGTTGTAGATTTCATTCTGAATAGCATGGCAGTAAAACAGCTTGGGTTTGTAAACCTTTGAAGAGCCCTGCCACAACCACAGATCCTTACAAGTATCATCTCTTCTGTGGGAGACTAACATATCTCTTATTAAGTTTAACTCATCAAAAGCTTGAAGCATAAAGGTAGGCGAAGTGTTGGTACAAGTCAATGGAATTGAAGATATCCTTAATCGAAATCCATGGATCCTTGGCAAAAGAGAATAATCTTGGAAATCTAGACTGCAAGCTAGAAACTTCATTGCCAAGATTCCAATTGTCGACTGTAAGAGAGCGGTGTCTCCAAAGATTGACCGCACCTGTGAGCAGTCCCTAAAATTCTGCAAGACCTTGCAAATATCCTTCCACCAAAAGGAGCCACAAGAGGTTGTTCCCTGGGGCATTCCTTCATAATAGTATGAATCCCAAATTAAGGACACCCAAGGTAGATATTTCCTGTTAAGGAAATTACTAGCATGTTTGAGAAGCAAAGCCACATTTTGAACACCCAAGTTCAGAATACCTAGACCACCCTTGTTCTTTGGTCTACAAATCAGATCCCAAGCAGCAAGAGATGGTGCAGGCTCATCTCTATTTTTTCTCCACAGACATTGTCTTTGTATTCTTTCCAGCTGCTTGAGGATACCAGCAGGAACAGCCAGGCTACCCATAAAGAAAATTGGCATGGAAGAAAAAGCAGAGTTCAGGAACTGCAGCCTCTCACCTTGATTAAGGAAGGAGGAGCTGGCAGTCATTCTCCTCTCCATGCAACCCACAAGAGGCATGAAGTCAACCATCTTAGGTCTAGTAGTACCCATAGGCAAGCCAAGATATGTAAAGGGCATCTTTCCATTAACGGCCCGTTATTCCGTTGGGCCGTTTCCAGCCCATGTTATCCTTCGGCCTTGTAAGTGCATCTAGTGCCACCCCTAGTTTGGTTTTGGAGTATTGACGACAAACGTGGTTGAGGGACTAGTGTGTTTGAAGTCGGATAAGTCAGATTTACTTGTAGCCCAAGTCAAGCTGTTGCGTGTGTTTGAAATTTGACTGTTGTGACACGTGTCAGTTCCTTAGTGACCCAGGGTCATTTCGGACAAATCAGGTCGGCTTGCCCTGTGGCTATAAATAGCCCACCCCCCTACACCATAAATTGGTGGCTGCTCAGAGTTAGTGCACGGATTTTGTCGTTTGAGAGCAACCCACCTCCGAAGCTTTTGAGAGAGAGAAATCCTTGTGAGGACAAAGCCCAAACACCCAGAGCCAAAGAGTGTTAGGCATCACTGAAGTCTTTCTGTCCGCGTGATCTGAAGACTTGTTACACTTGAGGACTATGAATCCTCCAGCCGGTTAGGCGTCGCGTTCTGAGCATCCAAGAGTAATTGTGGATTGCCGGTGAACGAAGTCTGTGAAGGTTTGGAAGTCTACCTTGAAGACTTACCAGAGTGATTGGGTGGGGACTGTGTGTCCTTAGCTCAAGGGGAATAAGGTGAAGACACGGTCTTCTGAGTTAAATCTCAGCCTCCCTAACAGACGCATCAGCTTGTCACAAAGAATCGAACTGGTCGAACAAATCCTTGTCTTCACAACTCACCGGTTCTATCTCTTATTCTCCTTACTTACAGCTTTGTTGTTGTGAAGTCATTGTTTGATTGCTTTACCTGTTTTACTTCACCGTGTGACTACATGTTCGATTGGCTTCATACTATCTTCCATCCCGATCCTACTACATAGTCAGCCGTCACCATCATGCTTTAGCTTCATACTTGTTTGACTACGGCTTGTCTAGTGCAGTTCATCTTCCGCTGCATGTTTATAGGTCCAGTTTTCATGTTTGTCTTCGAAACTTTCATGTTTTGAAGACTTTCGTAAAAATCGCCTATTCACCCCCCCTCTAGTCGATAACTAGCACTTTCAATTGGTATCAGAGCAAGGTACTCCCTTGTTCTGTGTGATTCGGTTTAACCACCTGGAGTTTTAGCTATGTCGATCTTTGGGATAATCAAAGTCTCCGCCGCGTGTCCTGCCTTCGATGGCAATCAATATCCCTCTTGGAAGAATAAGATGCGTATGCATCTTGAAGCCATTGATGTCGATCTGTGGTATGTCGTCAAGAACGACGTTCCCAAGATCGGTGAAGGTGTCACTCCATCGATGTCAAGAAGTTCATTCAACTCGATTCCACTGCGAAGAACATCATCTGTGGTCATCTGACCAAAGGGCAGTATGGACGCGTGAGTGCTTTGGAAACATCGAAGCTAGTATGGGACTGGCTCTCCAAGGTAAATGAAGGCGTTTCAATTCAGAGAGATCAAAGAATCAGTGTTCTACGCAACCTCTTCAACCGCTTCAAGAGAAATGACAATGAGAATGTCCAGCTCACGTTTGATCGCCTCACTAACATCACAAATGAGCTTCAGGCTCTCAGCGCCACTGAGATCACCAAGCATGAAATCGTCAAGACGCTTGAGGGAGTCATGGATTAGGGGGTGTCCGGATAGCCGAACTATCACCGTTGGCCGGACTCCTAGACTATGAAGATACAAGATTGAAGACTTCGTCCCGTGTCCGGATGGGACTTTCCTTGGCGTGGAAGGCAAGCTTGGTGATACGGATATGTAGATCTCCTACCATTGTAACCGACTCTGTGTAACCCTAACCCTATCTCGTGTCTATATAAACCGGAGGGTTTTAGTCCGTAGGACGAACAACAATCATACCATAGGCTAGCTTCTAGGGTTTAGCCTCTCTGATCTCGTGGTAGATCCAATCTTGTACTACCCATATCATCAATATTAATCAAGCCGGAGTAGGAGTTTACCTCCATCGAGAGGGCCCGAACCTGGGTAAAAACATCGTGTCCTTTGTCTCCTGTTACCATCCGCCTAGACGCACAGTTCGGGACCCCCTACCCGAGATCCACCGGCTTTGACACTGACATTGGTGCTTTCATTGAGAGTTCCTCTGTGTCATCATCCTTAGGCCCGATGGCTCCTTTGATCATCAACAACGACGCGGTCCAGGGTGAGACTTTTCTCCGCAGACAGATCTTCGTATTCGGCGGCTTTGCACCGCGGGCCAATTCGCTTGGCCATCTGGACCAGATCAAAAGCTACGCCCCTGGCCATCAGGTCAGATTTGGGAGTTTTAACTACACGGCCGACATCCGCGGAGACTTGATCTTCGACGGATTCGAGCCACAGCCAAGCGCGCCAAGACTGCCTCGATGGGCATGATCTAGCCTCGCCGTCAACAAGGCCTCGAGGCCGCATCAAAGATCCGGCTCCGACCCTTAGCTCGGAGCCGACTCTGCTAATCGAGGACAAGTGGTTGGACACCGCCTCGGCTACGATCTCTACGGCGATTGAGCCGAACTCCATCCCTGTCCTTTGCGAAGACCGTGACTCCAAGGTGCCGGACTCCTCTCCGGACTCCGACCCTCCGCGCCCCTGCCAATCGAATCCAATTGGGCGCCGGTTATGGAGTTCACTGCCGGACATCTTTTCAAAGACTCGCCCTTTGGCGACATCCTCGAACTCACTAAAGTCTCTCTCTTTATCAGAGAGCCCTGGCGGACTATGGTCAGAAGGTTGGGATGCGGACGACGAAGAAATTCAACGCCCACCCACCGCCCACTTTGTAGCCACTGAAGACATTGAAGGTATGGACGACGATGTAGGAGACAACCATGAACCAGCACCTATAGGATACTGGACAGCCACCTCATCCCATGATGTATACATGGTGGATACTCCTAAAGGAAGTGACGACGAGGAACAACGGGACACTACGAAGGATAAATCCCTCGAAAAGCAGTCAAAATGGCAATGTAAACGCCGCACAAGGTCCCGCCTCGACAAAGACCCATCCATAGAGCAGGGCGAACTGGTGGATCATTTAACATGCTATCGAAAGCAACCGTCCTAACAGGACAACTTGATAAACAACCCGTCCCCGACGAAGATAACGATCCGGACGATCTCACACCGGACAAATTGTTGGAGCAGAAGAACCTCCACAAAAGGCTCTGCCGCCATCGCGCGTAGTCTGAAAAAGCAGAAGCGCAAGCTCAAAACAGCGGAAGATGCACTCAGAATCAGATGGAGCAAAGTACTCAACACCGCAGAGAAATACGGCGACAGTCGCCAAACAAAGAGCTACCCGAAGCGCAAATTACTACCCGAGTTCGATGAGGAGGCCTTAGAGCCCCCGCAATCAAAGAACAAAGAGGCCGCCCGGTCGGATAGACGACCACATGGCAAACATGGAGCGGCAAGCGGCGCCGCACAAGACACAAGCACGCGATCCGCATAAGGATTCAGATCAAAAGGATGGCCCATTAGGTCCATCTATGGCCGAGAAAGCAAGCTCTTGTAAGCAATGCAACACGCCAAATATCCGAGCATCACGGCACACCCAAATATAGGGGTGCCGCACACTTCGTGTTTCACCGATGAGGTGCCGGATCACGAATTCCCGGTGGATTCAAACCCGTAAACATAGAGGCATACGACGGAACAACAGACTGAGTCTGGATTGAGGATTACATCCTCCACATACACATGGCTAGAGGAGATGATCTCCACGCCATAAAATACTTACCCTCAAGCTCAAAGGGCCAGCCCGGCATTGGCTCAAAAGCCTCCCTGAAAATACCATTGGAAGTTGGGAAGAGCTCGAGGATGCTTTTCGCAAATTTTCAAGGGACTTATGTCCGTCCTCCGGATGCGCATTTATTTAAGTCACATAACTCAACAACCCGGAGAGTCAGCCCAAGAATTCGAATAGGTTCCTTACCAAAAAGAACCAAATAGTCGACTGTCCGGACGCCGAAGCCTTAGCAGCTTTCAAACACAACATCCGAGACGAATGGCTCGCCAGGCACCTTGGCCAGGAGAAGCCGAGAACCATGGCTGCATTAACAAGTCTCATGACCCTCTTTTGCGCGGGAGAGGATAGTTGGCTGGCAAGATGCAGTACCAGCGACCCAAGTACATCCAAAGTCAAGGATGGAAATGGAAAACCACGATGCAGCAAGGACCACCGCCGGACAAAGGGAAACAGCCCGAAGAGCACGGCAGTCAACACCGGATTCAGAAGCTCCCGGCAGAATCATAAAAAAACTACCCCTCAAGGACAACAGCGACGAGCTATCCAACCTAAACAAAATCTTGGACAAAATATGCCAAATCCACAAGATTCTGTGAAGCCTGCAAACCATACCCACAGAGATTGTTGGGTCTTCAAGCAGTCCGGCAAACTCAATGCCGAACACAAGGGGCTCGACACACCAAGCGAGGACGATGACGAACCCCACGAGCAGAGCACCGGAAAAAAAAAGAATTTCCCACAAAAAGTCAAAACAGTGAACTCACTTCAAGTGACAAAAGGGGAAAACAGAGCGGCACCCATAGAAACACACACCGCACGGTCTATCCCAGCAGAGTCCCAACGATGGTTGTCAAAACCAATCACCTTCGATCATCAAGACTATTCCGGAAGTATCCGGAACGCAGGATGGACTGCCTTGATATTAGATCCTATAATCGATGGACTCCAATTTACACAAGTCCTAATGGACGGAGGTAGCGATCTAAACCTGCTATATCGTGACACAATCCGCAAAATGGGGATAGACCCAACCAAAACTCGCCATAGCAACACCTCCTTCAATGGGGTAATGCAAGGCCTATATGCCCATTGTACGGTCTACATAATGCTAGTTGTTGTGTTCGGATCATCCGACAACTTCGCCGCGAAATGTTAACCTTCCACTTCGCCAGATTTGAAAGTAGCCATCAAGCACCATCGGGCGTGAAGCTACCGCTTTAACGCAATACTGCATTATGCATCTCCTACACTTAAAATGCCCGGTCCACGCGGCATCATCTCATTAAAAGGGAGTATTAAGTGTTACTCGAGCACGGAAGAACATGAGAATGCCTTGACAGCCCCACACCAATCCGACTCCGCTAATCAAAGCACCTGAATAGGTCATTCGAACCCCGGACATTGCTAGACAAGTCCGGCGCCTACTAGCGGCATATCCCCGTAAAAGGGGCTGCACGCATGTACAACAAGGGACAATAAAGCTCAATCATGAACACCGTGCTACACCCGTCCAGGATACGGCACAACGGAGACACAGGCGCAGACGTGCAGTAGTGACCCGTTGCAAGGATTCTTTTCAGATTAAGACCCTGCGTAAACCTTTTTTACTGTCTCTTCTTGATACACATCCCCCGATTTCTTGCTATAACCGAGGAGGAGGCTGGCGTTTTGGCATCGGCCGCACCAGAATTTTTTTATGCGTGCACTGGACACCGAGGGGCTTAGGGCATTATTCTTCCTGCTTTCATAAAGACCGAATACCTTAGGGAGTGTTCGGCGTCTCGAGTTAGGCCTTATATGCATCAGCTCGAATCATGTCTTTGGTCAAATGTTGGGTTTGTCCGGCTCCCATGTTTTGGTACCTTACGCCCGTTATATAGGCTAAGGTAGCGGTAGGCTAACCATCGCGATCGTGCCCAGTTGAGCTGGGTTGAGCACCTCGATGGAGAAAGCTAAACCGATCGTCATGATATAGCGTGAGACTGGTCAACCACTTTCGATGACCCAGCGGAATGTTTACAATTCCAAGATTGACGAAGGGCCGTTTCCGGCCAGGCACATACGCCGCCTGAATTCGAAAGCGCTGGTGCCCCTAGGGGCTATATAGTAGCCCCACCATCAAACCCCTATGGCTAAGTGAAAGTGATAAAGCATTATAGTCCGGTTGCCTAGTTTGCTACGCTTTACAGGACCAAGACGTTGGATTAAGTGTGAAAATGCGCCTTTTTGCAAACATCCCCGCACTATGTGCGTAATGTCAAGACTGCCATCTTTCAAAGTTATATACACATATACATCAACGTCAGACAGAGGTGTTTTAATACTTGAACGCACAAGTATAAAAAGCTCTTATATTATATTGAAACATTGTTTTCACATATCATACATGTCATTTAAACATAATATCCTTCGAGCACTGCGTCTCTATTAAATGAGCGCCCTGCAGGACTTCCTCAAAATAGTGCTCGGCAGGGACTCGTCTTCTGTCCGAATCTTGGGATGCAATGTCGGTGGCCTTCATCTCCGCCCAGTATGTCTTGAAACGGGCAAGAGCCATCCGCGCACCCTCTATGCATGATGACCTCCTCATTGCATCGATATGCGGCACCGCACCAAGGAACTGTTGCACCAAGCCAAAATAACTCTTCGGCTCAGGCCTTTTCGGCCACAAATGAGTCATGACAGCCTTCATGGCAAGTCCGGACAACCTATTCAGCTCAACCCATTCGGCCAAACGATCGGTTAATGAAAGTGGACGCTCCGGACTATGGAACTGCAACCAAAAAAGCTCTTCCATTCCGTGATCCTTTTGACCTCGGAAGTGTTCGGCCGCGTCTACGGCACTCGCCGCCAAGTCCAGATAAGCATCCTCCGCACCCCACTGCCGGTCCAATTGAGCGTACTTTGGATCCGTGAATTTCCTCCGCAGCAGAAAGGGCTTTCCAGCCGCAATATCTCCGGCCTGACGTAGCTCCTCCTTCATACCTCTCATCGCAGAGCGAGTGTCCTTGGCCTCGGTGGCGGCATTTTTCAGGTCCTCTTGTTTCGCTCGATCTTCTTTTTCAAGAAGCTCGCAACGGTCAGTAGCATTCTTCAATTTCACGGACATCTCGGCCATTTCTTTCTTGCTTGGCAAAGGAGCAGCCTGTTCGCTTTTAGCTCATGCGGCCGCCTTTTAAGGCCGCCACATCACTTTTCCTGGCTTGCTCCTTGGCTCGGGCGAGCTCACCAAAGGTTCTCCATAGCAGCAGCACCATCTGCATTAAGCATACATGTTGTAAGGCATGGGTGTCAAGCTCCCTTACCAGTGTCCGCGGAGAAGTTGCATACCTTGTGACTCGCTGTCAAGCCGCTTATTAACAAGCGTGATGTCCGCATCCGCCACGCCAAGTTGCCGCTTGATTCGGCAAATTCATCACCCGGCTAGCCACCGGACGCTTCGCCACCTACATAGGAAGAGCGCATATTATACTGGGTTATGATCCTCGGCGCCGTCATTTTTGACACCGCACCAAGTCTCGAGGGCTAATATCTATATAGGGCGCATTTTATATGCGTAATCGCCGAAGGTACATCATTTTGCGTACCTCAAAACCCGTCAGTAAACTTGCGACGGCTTCATGCAGTCCGCTCTCAGCGGATGAAATCCTTTCAATCACTGTACCCATTAACGTACGGTGATCTTTTGAGATAGACGCTCGCCCGAGCAGATCCTTCAGCTCCTTCGACCGTACACCCGTTGGTGCCGGACTCGTCCGGTGGCCTTTTTTGAAGGCCGGACACGGAGGACTTTGAGGGGACATACGGCTGCCTTCTGGCCCCGCCGGATTCGGAGAAGCCCTCCGCGACGACACCTCAAGGTCGCCCGCCTCGCATGACGGTACGACAGGCGGAGGCGCTTCGCTCTCCATCATCTCCGGACCAAGATCCCCTGAAGACGAGCTCTGCTGTGAAGGGATGAGATCCGAACTACAAGGTAAACTTTTGGTTACCTTCAGAAATAAAACGGGGATGTCTCCCTTTTAATAAAAAACGCCCCCTTTACTTACGGCTCGCTGGAGGGCTGACCTCCTTGGGGAAATAGTGCAGCTGGGGCATCTCCCGCCGCAGGACCCTCTGGTGAAGATTTCTTAACCCGCTTCGAGGCTTTGGTCTCCGGATCTTCAGAAGAGGTCCTCTTCTCCCCTTGGAGGGAGGGATTCTCGATCCCCCCTTTCTTGATAGCCTCCTCCACGGAGGTAGTAGTTCCCTTGTTCCCCCCTTCGCCTTCTTCAAAAGGCGCAGCCTCTAGCATCTTGGTTAATACAGGATCTGGCGTGGTCTCAGGGAGGGGGGCCGGACACCTGATCAGTTTTGCTTTTGCTATCCACTCCTGTTTAAAGGATAGCTCTTTTAAGGGCAAGTGTATGATAAATATGCGGATAGCATGTCCGGGTAAAGCACTACTTACTTGAGTATCCCAAGGATTGCAGCTCAGACACTGCCCTCGGTTAAGTCCGGACACATTGCTTGTGATCCAAGAACAGTTGGTACATCTCCACGAGCTGTTACGCCCATAAAATGTTGGAAAGCTCGTGGTCCCTCCGGATTAAACTCCCACAGCGAAGGGGTGACGCTTGCAGGCAAGGTGCATTTAATCAGCATGACCTGCGCTACTACGACCAGATTGATCTCTCTTTCTCGGAGGTCTCGAATACGGCCCTGCAACAGAGGTACGTCCTTGGACGGTCCCCAGTCGAGCCCTTTATTGACCCATGACGCCCGCCGCAATGGAGGACCCGAGCGGAAGGCAGGTGGCGCCGCCCATTTGGTGCCCCTGGGAGCGGTGATATAGAACCACTCATGTTGCCATAAATTGAGCTCCTCTTGAAAAGAGCCCTCGGGCCATAGAGCGTCCCGCATTCTTGCTTATAACGGCCCCTCCGCACTCTGCCTGATGCCCCTTGATCATCTTCGGCTCCACTTTGAAGGTCTTGAGCCACCATCCGAAGTGAGGGGTAATGCGGAGGAAGGCTTCACATACGACAATGAACGACGAGATGTGGAGGATGGACTCCGGATCCAAGTCATGGAATTCCAGCCCATAATAAAACATGAGCCCCCTCACAAAGGGGTCCGTCGGGAAGCCTAAACCGAGAAGGAAGTGAGACACGAATACCACGCTCTCACCAGGATTGGGGGTGGGAATAACCTGCCCTTGGGCAGGCAGCCTATGCGAAATTTCGTCGGTGAGATACCTGGCGTCTCTTAGCTTTAGCACATCTTCTTCCGTGACGGAGGAAGGCATCCATCGGCCGTGCAGGTCGGAGCCGGACATCGTCGAAGGTCTGAAGCGCCTAAATCTGGAGCTTTGGGTGTTGGAACTCGAAGCGAGGGGCGGATTCGATTGAGATTGAAAGAAAGGAGCAGGCCTTGGTCTCGTTATAAAGAGGTTGAATACCAAGAGCGCCCGTGACCGCTCGGGACTCGCCTTTGATGGAGGAGGCGTGCCAACAGCACGATCGGGTTACCCACGCCCATATTGATGAGAATCCTGAATAAGGGGCACGATCTCCACTTTGATAAGACGTGCCAAGGAAACCGCCTCGCTAAACGCTACCGAGGTGGAAATAAAGAAAACGATTCATATAAAGGCCTGGCCGTGGTGTGATGTCACGCTGGAATACGCCAGCAGATCTGTGCAAAGGTTATTCTCTACGGTAGTATGTGGAACTTGTTTTGCAGAGCGGACACTATCCTTGTGTTCAAAATCTTCTTTGAAGTATTCGGAGGAGGAACCCGCCTTGCAATGCCGAAGACAATATGCGCGCCGGACTCATCGTCATTGAAGCCTGGTTCAGGGGCTACTGAGGGACTCATGGATTAGGGGGTGTCCGGATAGCCGAACTATCACCGTTGGCTGAACTCCTGGACTATGAAGATACAAGATTGAAGACTTCGTCCCGTGTCCGGATGGGACTTTCCTTGGCGTGGAAGGCAAGCTTGGCGATACGGATATGTAGATCTCCTACCATTGTAACCGACTCAGTGTAACCCTAACCCTATCTCATTGTCTATATAAACCGGAGGGTTTTAGTCCAGAGGATCTAACAACAATCATACCATAGGCTAGCTTCTAGGGTTTAGCATCTCTGATCTCGTGGTAGATCCACTCTTGTACTACCCATATCATCAATATTAATCAAGCAGGAGTAGGGTTTTACCTCCATCGAGAAGGCCCGAACCTGGGTAAAAACATCGTGTCCCTTGTCTCCTATTACCATCCGCCTAGACGCACAGTTCGGGACCCCCTACCCGACATCCGCCGGTTTTGACACCGACAACGCTTCTGAGATCTCTTGACAGCTCATTTGACACTCTAGCTCTTATGATTCAAGAACGCCCTGACTTCAAGACACTCGATCCATATGACATACTTGAGAGGCTTAACACACATGAGTTCCAGCTATCTGAGAAAAGAGATATCTATGGTCCCAACTATGGCCGAACTCGCGCTTTGAAGGCAATGGCTATTTCCTCATCCGAAGAAGAATCATCGCAGTTACGGTGAAGTCAAGACCTTGGAAAGGAGCTCGCTATGCTTGTGAAGAAGTTCCAGAAGTTCACTAAGAAGAAAGGATTCAGAAAGTCTTCACGATCCAGCTCAAGAAATGATGAAGCTTCTTCCCATGACCACAAGAAGAGAACCTGTCACAAGTGCAACAAACCAGGTCACTACATCTCTGAGTGTACACAGTCTAGCTCTGGCTCTGGCTTCAGCCTACATTGCCAAGTCCATCTTTAACACTGAAGACAATGTGTCCATCACCAACGCTGATGCCATTGACAAGGACGACTCTGCTCCCACTTACTGCTTCATGGCATGCGGTGCCAAGGTAAACTCACGCGATGCTTACTTTCAAACATCAAGTGAAGATGACTCTGATTGTGAATCCAAACCCAGCTACAAAACACTTGCTAAAATTGCAACTAAACAATGTAAAGCTATGGAACATATTCAAAAACTGTTAGACAAAAGCGATGATCTGTTGGATTTGCCGAAATGACCCGATCTCAGTCCTTAATTGAAGATATAAAAAATCTTCATGTTAAGTACCAAGAGCTTGAAGGTCATCATGAATCACTCTCAACAACCCATGAAATGCTATCCTATGATTATCTTCAAAGGAAGCAAGAACTTGAGAAGTTGCGAGCGGCTCATGAAGATCTTCAAAAGGAAAATGAGTCACTTCGCGCTCAACAGATCAATCCCGCTCAGGAAGGATTTGAACCACCATGTTTAAAATGTCTTGAGCGTGATAACACTAATTCTGTTGCTGAGTGTTCTACTGCTGCTACTACTTCAATATCTTCAACCATCGATGTGGTAACTAACCCCTCATGGAGGATGCCATCTTGTTGCTAATGAAAATGCTAGATTGAAGACATTGCTTGAAACAGGAATGTACAAAAGCCTCAAGGGGCATCAGACAGTGTGTGATGTCCTCAAAAAGCATATCTTGAACCGAAACCGTAGGAAAGAGGTTGTTGGGTTCGAGAGGAAAATGAATGTTGATGGTTCTTACTGGAAGCCTGAGAAGTACCCCAAAACCACATGGGTTGCTGCAAAGGAACCTTCAATGGATCCATCTACCTTATCTGGATTTACTTGTGCTAACCCAATTGCTATTGATGAATCCTTTGATGCAAACTATAAACTGTTTAAGTATCGAATGGTGAAGTGTTTGCGGTATGTTGGTACTAATCGCAGGAATGGACCACCTATGAAGAAGATCCGGTACCTAAACAAGACATTGAGAATCTTCCTGTGAATGTCATCATGACACCACCAAGGAAGAAGACAAACCCTGCACTCTATGGCTTCATATGGCCCAAAGGCTTCATACAGATATAAGACTCACCTGAGTTACCCTAACGCCAATGTTTTGCAGGGAAACCATACTCAGTCTTATGAATATGAGCGTGTGTCGTCAAACCTCTATGTTCATAGAACTAAGAACTTTTCTACTTATTCATATGAGTATCGCTCTTCTCCTGCAAGGATATTTGCTAGGGCTCCAAAGCCGAAATTCTCAGATGCTGCACTTAGACTCATTGCTTCTAAGACATCCCTAAAGATGTGGGTGGTTAAGAAGAATTAACTTTCTTTTGCAGGGAAAGGTCTCCAGCCAGAAATCAAAGGCGTCCGATGCTATTGCTGGGGACCTAAAACACATTATGGGACGCAAAATAAAATGCCCAAATGGTATTACTATGTATTTCATTTCTGAATCATTTGCCAGTCATACCATCTGTCCTAACCTTGATCTTAGCTTTGATAATCCTCTTGTGCGTCAAATGTTTATGCTTCACAATACTCTTTGTGAAGCCTATCCTCCTAATCGCCTTTGTAGGGTACGACACCTCGTGCTTCAGAATGGATTATGGACAACGGATGCACTAACCACATGACTGGTGATCGAAGTCTTCTCATGGACTCAACGTTACGTCCATGTGATAAAAGTCACATCAGATTCGCTGACACTGGTAAAAGCAAAGTATTGGGCCTAGGTAGAGTTGCAATATCAAGGGATCGGCACATGGACAAAGTGATGCTTGTTGAATCCCTTGGCTTCAACTTAATGTCTGTCTCAATGCTTTGTGACTTAAACATTATTGTGCTATTTGGAAAATATCGTTGCCTTGTACTAATGGAATCTGACAAGTCTCTAGTCTTCGAAGGGTACAGGAAAGATGATATGTACATGGTAGACTTCTCAGCAGGACCACAGATGGCTGTATGTCTTCTAGCAAAGTCTTCAGAGTGCTGGCTCTGGCATCGGAGGCTAGGGTATGCTGGCATGAGGAACCTACACACTCTCGCCAAGATGGAGCACGTCATAGGCATCGAAGGCGTCAAGTTCAAGAAAGATCATCTATGTGGTGCTTGTGAAGCTGGGAAGATGACAAGGGCCAAGCATCCCTCGAAGACAATCATGACTACATCTCGACCTTTTGAGTTGCTCCACATGGACTTGTTTGGTCCCACTCACTACTCTACTCTCATTGCAACTACTTGTCTATATGGTTTCGTTATCGTTGATGATTATTCAAGATATACGTGGGTGCACATAATTATCTTCAAGACTAAAGTGTAGGATGTCTTCAGACGCTTCGCCAACCGCGCCATGAACAACTATGGCATCAAGATCAAGCACGTTAGGAGTGACAACGGCACTGAATTCAGGAACACAGGCCTCGACCTTTATCTTGACACCTTAGGCATCACTCATGAGTTTTCTGCTCCTTACACACCTCACAGTAATGGCATCGTGGAGTGCAAGAACAGAACCCTTATTGAGATGGCTCGGATGATGCTTGACAAATACAAGACTCCAAGAAAATTCTGGCCTGAAGCCATTGATACTACATGCCATGTCATCAACCGTGTTTATCTTCACAAGCTTCTGAAGAAAACACCCTATGAGCTTCTAACTGGTAAGAAGCCTAACGTAAGCTACTTCAGAGTATTTGGTGTCAGGTGCTGGATCAAGGATCCACATCACACTTCTAAATTTGCACCAAAAGCACATGAGGGTTTTATGCTTGGTTATGGAAAGGACTCGCACTCCTACAGAGTATTCAATCTCTTATCATTTCTGCACCTGATCAACCTGAAGACATTGCTCAGCCTTAAAACAATCCTCCAAATGATGACAATGATCAGCAGGAGCAAAATCTTCGTCCAGTTCATCCTCGTGTTGCTAATGAAGTTCAGATTGAGAAGATAATTGATAGCATTAATGCACCTGGTCCACTCACTCATTCAAGAGCAACACAGTTAGCAAATTTCTGTGGGCAATTTGCATTTGTCTCAATCTCAGAACCCAAGAAAGTTGCCGAAGCCATTATGGAACCTGAATGGATTCAAGCTATGCAAGACGGGCTTCAACAGTTCAAGTTGAACAATGTATGGGAATTAGTCAAGCGTCCTGATCCTCACAAGCACAACATAATAGGCACAAAATGGATATATCGCAACAAACAAGACGAGCATGGTCAAGTAGTGAGAAACAAAGCACGGCTCGTTGCTCAAGGATACACACAAGTTGAAGGAATTGACTTCGATGAAACATTTGCTACAGTGGCTAGGCTTGAAGCCATTCGCATACTGCTAGCTTACACAAATCATCATAACATCCTTCTTTATCCAATGGATGTGAAGAGTGCCTTTCTCAATGGAAAGATTGAAGAAGAAGTGTATGTTGCACAACCGCCTGGCTTTGAAGACCCAAAACATCCTGATATGGTATACAAGCTCAACAAGGCACTGTATGGCCTCAAACAAGCCCCCCGTGCTTGGTAAGACACACTCAAAGACTTCCTAAAGAGCAAAGGCTTCAAAACTGGTTCTCTGGATCCCACTCTTTTCACGAAGACATATGATGGTGAACTGTTTGTGTGCCAAATCTATGTGGATGACATTATCTTCGGTTGCACCAACAAGAAATACAGTGATGAATTTGGTCACATGATGCAAGAACAATATCAAATGTCCATGATGGGAGAGCTGAAGTTCTTTCTCGCCTCTTCAAATCCACAAGAACGCAACGACATCTTCATATCTCAAGAAAAATATCTCAAAGATTGCCTCAAGAAGTTTGGAATGCAAGATCGCAGAGGATACACGACGCCAATGCCAACCAAAAGTCATCTAAGCCCCGACGCCAATGGTAAAGATTTCAATCAAAAGGTATACCGCTCCATGATTGGCTCTTTACTTTACTTATGTGCATCTAGGCCGATATCATGCTTAGTGTTTGCATGTGTGCCAGATTTCAAGCGGCACCTAATGAGTCGCATCACTTAGCTGTGAAGCGAATTCTTTGATATTTTGATTACACCCCAACACTAGGATTATGGTATCCAAAGGGCTCAGAGTTTGATCTGGTTGGATTTTGGATCTTGATTATCTTTGGTGACAAGGTGGATCGCAAGTCTACATCGTGCACATGTCACTTTCTCGGGTCGATCTCTTATGCATTGGACTTCAAAGAAGTAGAACCGTGTATCACTCTCAACCGCTGAATCTGAATACATTGTTGTCGGATCTGTCAAGGCCACTTCGTGGATGAAGCAAACACTTATGGACTATGGAATCTATCTCAAGCATGTGCCACTCTCATCGCGATAATGAAAGCGCTATCAAGATTGCTAATAACCCAGCTTCAGCACTCGAAGACAAAGCACATTGAAAGTCGCCATCACTTCCTCGGAGATCATGTTATGAAGGAAGATATTGATATCATTCACGCCAAGATGTAAGAGCAGCTATTGATATCTTCACTAAGCCCTTGGATGAGAAAAGGTTTTGCAAGTTGCGGTGTGAGCTAAATATCTTGGAATCCTCGAATGTCCTGTGATTAGGCACACATCCTAACACTTATGTATTTTGATGACTTAGATGTGCAACACACGAAGTAATGTATGTCTTCAATCAATGAATACATACACTCTAAGTGTGAATACATTAATGTGGAAATTGACTTCAGAGCGCCACGATAATTGTGCGCCGTGTCTGCGTCTAATTCTTCCTATACGTTGGGTAACGCCACCACCAAACTCTTATGAAATGTTTTCTCATGGTGTCATATTTGCATCGTCTTCACAATTAATTTGTTTTCCACATTGATTTGAATTCTCGTTTATCTTCACTGTGTTGATTTGTTCTTGACTGATACATATATAGTGTTCTATCCTCTACAGCATTCACTTATTGCTATCTCTTCGCTTTGAATCCTTTGAACTAAGTGAATGTGATCAGACCCTAACCTCTCTATGCTTTCTACCACAAGCTCTATCTATCCAAATCATATGCATTCTGTTGAAACTATCGAATGTCTTCTCTACGTCCTTCTCAGCAGAAGATACACAGACAAACATTGTAACATCCCAATTTTCCTAAATTAGGATGTTAATAGATCATTCATATGCATATCATATTTTTATTGCATTATTTGCTTTTTCAGAATATTCAAATCATTATGCAACAAAAGGCAATTTATTTGGAGTGGAGATAACATGACTTCTCCCTATTTTAAAAATGTTCATAATGTGCAGAATATTATTTCCAGTTCATATGATATGTTCTGGTAATCTTTGTGATCTTCAAAATATTTTATTTGTTTGTTTTATTGCTGTTTGAGTGGCCTATTGCATCAAAATTATTTTTACAAAACTGCATTAGTGTTGGAACTAGTGTTCCTGTAGTTAATAGCTGTAGAGCTATTTTTACAGTGTGTCTAGGTATTTTTATTTAGAATTTATATTGTGTATTTTATTTTATTTATTTTTAGTTTTACTGCTGTAGTTTTTGTTAAAGAAAACAAAATGCAGCGCAAGAATCAAGACTGCAGCCAGCCATGCCACGCCACGGCGCCGCCCACACCACTGCAGCCACCGCAGCCCACCTAACCCTCAAGACAAACAAGCAGCCACCTAAGCCGCAGCGAAGTGGTACGCCGCTCGCCCGACCCGCATTGCTTCAGCCGCTGACCCGCGGACCCCATGCGCCCCTGTTCATCACCTCCATCGAGCCGGATACCGCACGCACGCACGCCGAGGCCGAGCCGGTTCGCCCCGCGCCCCTGGTCCACCTCGAGCGCTCCCGAGCCGCCGTGTGCAAGCAGAAGACCCAGGGCAACCTCGCATCCCTCCTCGATCTTCTCCGTCACGGACGCCTTTCTGGTTAGGGCGAAACGCATCTCGCGAGAAGCATCGCCGACCGCTGCTGCTCACGGGCGATTCCACCGCTTTAGGGACACCCATCGCCACGCCCGCTTCGCCGATCTCCCTCTCAACTACGCACCCCTTTGACTTGTTATTGCGGCCGAAAATGCAGCGGAGCCGGAGGGGCAAGCTCGTCCGCCGCCGCCGGAGTACTCCGACGTTCACGACGCCGCAGCTGCAGAGGAGGCCGACCCGTCCATCCCTTCACCTTCGCCGGAGATCCGCCGGAGAAGCTCCACCGCCGACGCCCGACCCGCTGCCGCCGCGTCCCCTATTTTCTAGTGTGCACGACGCTGAGGGGCCTTTGGCCAATCACAAACTGCCACGTGGCGGACTACTACAAAGCGCAGCTACAAAGGCCGCACAAGAACCAGGAGATTTCTGTTTCTTTTGTTTTCACAGATTTTCATCCAAAATTCAACTAGATATATCTTTTATTATATAAGTCCAATTTAGGTAGTTATTTTTCCTATGCACTCACAAAAACCAGCACTTTATCACAGTACCAACTTTGCACATGTTTGCACTTTTCAAATTTGAATTCGTTTGAATTTGAATTAAATCTTCCAGAGGCCGTAATTTTCAAACCGCTTATCGGAATCGAGTGATTCTTTTTGCGTTGTGACCATAGTGCAATTTAGGTGCTGTTAAGCTTCTGTTGTTGATTTTTAAATGGTTTTGTTGCTATTGGCTTTATTTTGGTTCTATTCGTGTTCCGGTGATTGATTTGTTGAATTGTGTGAAACGTGTAGATTGTCCGGAGTGCGACGCGAGCTATTGTCAGGAGTGTGACTTTCTGAACCAGAACCAAGGCAAGTTACATGTTGATCATCCTTTACCTATTATTTTCTATGCATGTAGTTATATCACACTATGAATATATGCATGTAGTTATATCACACTATGAATATATGCATGTATAGGAGTATTATATATGTTGGCTATGCTGTTGAGCTATCTTCCCGTCTTTTGCAAATCGTGGTAGTTGTAGTTTGCTATGCTTTGTAGACGGGGGTGGTCATGTATTCATTGAGTTATGTGAGGATTATATATATATAACAATTGAGTAGTAACTAAGGATTTAACTCACCTCTGGGCGGAAGTGGTATTGCTTGGTGTTGAGGGAAGGCATCATGGGGTCTTGCACCTTTTCTAAGGCCATGCGCTCATGAGAGTGCACCCTAAGTTGAATGCCGCCCAGGTTCAAAAAGATCAGACAGACTTAGTGACTAGTAGCTTCCATGTGCGCCACTTGGCTATATGGGCTCGGCTTAGTTGATCAGTTGTTGGAACCTGGCCTGCATAAAGGTTTCCAGATGTAGCATATGTAGGTGGGATGTGGCCGTCGGTGGTTAAGGGAACCTCTTACGAAAGACTTTGTCTCAATCTTCGGATTGGGTCCGATGGGTAAAGCGTACAAAACTCGCAGAGTATTAAAACTAATCATGATTAGCCGTGCCCCGGTTATGGGTAAATTTGAGCGACTACGCTTATTACAGCTTGTTGGATGATCTTGACAGATGTGACACTTAATAAATTTGTTGGGCAACTTAATAAAAGGGTAGGTTGGAGTTGATTTTGCCAACTCAACCTTGTGCATTTAATTAGTAATAAAATAACTAAATAAAAATTTGACTACTAGGTAGTTATTAGGATAAAATCAGCTTTCTGCAAAATAAACCCTCAAGCCTTCCTTTGTTGTACTATGCATATACATGTAGGTCTGCTTTATTATTACTCCTGTAACTTGCCAATACATTCCAAGTATTGACCTATATGGCTACAACGTCTCATGTTGCAGGATATTCGCACGAAGAGTAGGGTACCGTTAGGGTCATGAGTCTGCACTCAAAGATCGATGGGCTATGAAGGGACTCATCGTTATTTTACGCTACTTTCCGCTGTTTGATTGAATAAAGCTAGCCAAGTGCTATGCAGATTGTTTTATTTTATACATTACGGATCATACGTTGTAATAAATGATGCACTTGCTATTCTGGTATTCATCTATACTGTGTGTGCTAGCGAGTTCGATCCAGGGACTAGCACGGTAAGCACAGAGACTCAAATCCTTCGAGGTTTGGTCGTTACAAACATTTATATCTGGTTTTAATGACATATCCTTTTTGCCTAAAACCCGGAGAATTCGGAATGACCACACTGACAATCCAGGCGCGTGTGGGAACGTGGAACAACTCTCAATGCGTTGCATGTTCGCCACGTGTCCATCAGATGTGAACCGCCAGGGGCACCTGCGTAATTGCGCTGCGCTGTCTCTGTCCTTATAAATACCTGTCTCGTCTCGGTCAAAAATCTTTCTTCCACCTCGCCACCTCTCGCAAACCCTAGCACCTCTGCTAAGCTCTCGACGACGCCGGCGACGAAGCGCTTAGCTGCCGCGACTTCTCCGACGCCGTCCTCACGCCGGCCACGGACCTCGTCCTCTGTGCCGCCGCCGTAGGTGTCTTCCGTCGCCAAGTTAGGGCACGGGAGATCGAACTGCTCGGCATCCATCTCTGCTCCGTCTAGCAGTTCTTCCTGTGGTCATAAAAGTTTACTTTTTACCGTCTTTTGATCTGATAGATTCATCCTTTCTTACCAAAAGTAGTTTCTAGATCTTCAAACATGAACCTATCTCTTTCTGCTTCTCATATTCTGCCTGGCATATTCACTTATGCATCTTCACAAGTTAGATTCCTCACTTGTACTTATTCTTGGATTTGTACAACTCTGGAACCAACTCTCATCATATAGGTGAATGTCTTCGCGTTATGAGGTCAATGTCTTCAAACTGATTTATCTTCAAAATCTTCTGAGAATGCATATGACCTCTTCCCCTTCCCTCGCACCCTTAATGCTGTCACAGGTACATGTCCGTGGGAGAATCCTTTGGTTCTCATAGTCTGTATTCGTTTGCAGAATTCTTACAGAGTCACATCAACTCACCTGAAGCAAGTTCCAGTCAGTCCAGCCGTTTGAAGCCATTGCAAGTACTGAAGCCATTCAGTTTACACTTCATGGCTACTGAAAAATCAGCAAGAAAGGGAGGCGCATAGCGTGGTGACACTTCCAAGGACTTACCTCCAGATTTGCACGAGATGTACAAAACTGACCCAGAAGAAACCTATACTGAACGCAAGAATCGAATCCAATGGATTCGAAGATATTGGGCAGAAGAATGGTTCAGATATCGCTTCATCACCAAAGAATATGCTGAGAAGAATGTCATCAAGGCACCCTGGGGTGATATTTTGTACAAAAATCTTCCACCCAGGACTCGGGCAGAAGCTATTGAGCAAGGCTTCTATCCTTGCATGGTGCGCAGACCACAGCCTGAGAATGCTGACCCGTCTTCACTGCTCTGGTGTCGTGAAGACAATTTGTTCAAGCGAAACTACCAGTTCGCCAAAGACTCAGCTAAAAAGAACAAGAAGGATTTAGGGCTTGACTTCAACCCTGGTCCTTCCTCCCCTCGGGACAATGGCACCCGTGAAACCAATGACAACAGGATTGGCCCCTTCTACAACCTTGCTGGCCTCATCACTCACATTACTTTTCGAGGTGCCAAAGTGGATCATTCTGATGATGATGATGCTGACACCGACGAAGCTCCTGCTCCTGCACCAAAGCCGCAGAAGCAAAAGAAGACTAAAGCTTCAAAGTCATCTGCTGCCCCAAAAGCTTCGAGAGTGAAGCCATTGGCAATCGCCCTCCTGCTCCCGATAATACCTCAAGATCTCTCAGATCTCCAAGAGGCGTGAGAAGCCATAGAAGACACCTGTTCAGCAACTGAGTCATGCACTAACACCTGCTGCCGTTCTGAGGAATGAATCTGAAGCCATTGACTTGTCTTCAGATGAAGAGTTTGGCAATGATGCCCTTGAGCAGTTGATCAAAAGCAAGCAAGAGGCGGAGATCTTCAATGATCTGCCCCTCTTCGATGTGAATATACTTCACACTTTCAGTGATGAATGGTTCGACAATCAAGAACTCAGCTTTTATGACCTTCAACTCCCCATTGGCATCAGCGTCTCCTTTCAAGGTGCCATTGCTCCTGAGCTGGCCCTGGCTCAGCAAATCGTTGAACTGAAGCACAAGATTGATTTTGAGAAGGAACAGTTCAAGAAGCATGTAGCCAAGCTGAGTGTGGCTGATGTCCAGAAATTCAAGGTGATGCTCAATGACCTCAAGGAGGCGTTTCGCAAGAAACGTGAAGAAGCCAAAGGCTCAACTGAGCGCATGAAAGCACTTGCAGCTAAGTGCGTTCAAGCTTACAATGAAGCTGAAAAGCGCAAGGCACTTGGCCGCCCTGGCATTGACCCCTCAATGGCTGCCAAGAAAAAGAAGTCAAATGAAGCCCCAACTGAAGCACCAAGGTAGGGAGAACCTCACATTGGCTTCCCAGCCAGCATGCACAGCTCGAAGCCTAAGGCTCCTTCAGTGGATTCAGAACAGAAGAAAACCAAGGCAGCTGAAGCCGATGCCAGGAAGCGCAAATCCAAGAGCACCACTGATGAAGCACCGCCCCCCAAGAAGAGAAAAACCAAGAAAAAAGATCGGGCTGCTCCCACAGAGCCCCTTGTTGTTGAACCCCTTGCCTTTGTTCCCCCTCCATCTACAACCAAGAGTGTCGGATGATTGTTCATGAGCCTGCTTCCACAGAGGCTCCTGAAGCTCAAGAAGTTCCAGTCCTCGACCCCATCGCGACTGAAGACATCGTACAAGATGATATAGTTCTTCCTTAGATTGAGCGCCCAACGGTATCATCGCCTATTCAAACGAACAGTGAGCTTATCAGTATTGATCGTCCTTTGACACCAATCTCACAAGATGCATCATGGGCTGATCGCCCCCAGCAAGCTACCCCACATCAAGACTCACCAAGTACACCTCAGCCATCATTTGTGCCCGTCATCAGCCCCATGTCCAATGATGACAACTAAATGGAGACATCACCATCACCACAGGCGTCGCCCATATTCCAACAGTTTCGCAAAGGCCTGAGGCCATCCATCTCCATGACCACCATCACAGAAGAGGGCTCAAACTTGTCAAGTTCAGTGGCACGTCAAGTGTTTCCTGAAGACAATCCTTCTGTGATGGTCCCTGTGTCTGAAGCCAATGCTGTTTAAGACCCTCCGGCTGCATCAGCCGGAGCAACACAAGAAGAAAAGCGTGTCGCTACCCCCCCTACAACTCAAGAAGAAGTTCATGAAGAGAACCAGTCTATGCCAGAACCTCCAGCTACTCAAGTGGAGGGTGAAAATCCTGAGGCTGCCACCAATGACATTCCTGAAGCCAATGACGTTGTCATGGCCGAAGCCAATGTGGAGCCTTCAGTGGCCAATGCACCAGTGTTCAATGAAGCCAATGAAGCCCGTGAAGCAGATGAAGTCAATGCCGCACCTGACACGAATCTGCAGCCTGAAGTTAATGTCACTTCTCCTGTTCCGCCTACAAGGCCACATACTATCGAGCAATTATACAACTATGGCCAGCTTGTCACTGTCAGATGGCCTATTCTGATTCCTCCACCTGCTGCTGGTCCTCAATTTGATTACCATGTCGAGCACAGGCCTCCGGTTCAGAAGCCAAAGCCAAGACTGCCCAGATTTCCAGGTACTGCCACTTCGCCAGGATATTTCAATGTCAACGGCTTCATAGCACACAACACCTTCTTCGATAGCGATAAGAACCCCTACACCAGGCCCAAGATTTCATCTGATCGGTTCTGGAGTTATCAGCAGCGCAGCTATTATTCATGCATTCTGTACAACCAAGGCCGCATATTTCCGCGTATGCGCCTCGATACTGAAGCCATAGCTGGCCTGCCCTGCTTAGAAGAAGCTCTAGATTGCTTCAAAGAGGCTGACTTACTGCATTTCATCACTGATAAGGAGCACTAGAATGAAGAGTTGCTGCTTCAATTCTACGACACTCTTCATATCAGAGGTTACAACAGGGATCCTAAGACTTGGGTCCTTGAGTGGATGACAGGAAATGTCCATCATGAAGCCAAAGCATTTGATGTCATTGAGCTTACTGGCTGCCACTCGAGTCTATCCGTTGGCTGGTACTACACGTGCACCTCACCGTGCCCCAACCGAAGCCACTAACAACACAATTGCTCAACGTCCTCGAAGGCGATCTCATGTTCTAAATGACCGAGAGCTTCTCGTTGGCCTGCATCAAAAGCAGGATAGGCATCATGATTGGCTCAAGCGCCAGATGCAGAGCATCATGACTGACGTCAACCGCATTCGCAACCTTGCAACCAAGAATGCCTTTGTCGCCAAGATGAAACCCGCCGGACGCACATGGAGAGGGCTAATGCTTATGTGTGCTGAGGAAGATCTTCAGGACGATGGCTTCTTAGAACAATTCAAGTTTGATTCCACTCCGCCCAGAAATGTTGTTCTGCAGCGCACTCCATCTCTTGAAGACTCAGAATACTCCTCTTCTGCTGCAACCGTGAATGCTTGTGTGATCGATGATCAAGATGATGCTACTTCGCCACCTCCAGCGTGTATCAACACTGCTCCAAGTTTGTCTGCACCGCCAAACCTCGACACCAACCCTGCATCTTCTCCTACTCCTTCTGAGAACGAGTAGAGGCTCAATGTCTTCAACCCTTTTTGGTCCTTACTGACAAAAGGGGGAGAAGCTATGAGTTGATAGTCTTCAAGCGGGTTCATATGGGTGGTTGCTTTATAATTTTGCCTAGTGTTTACAACTCTTTCTCCTGATACATTTGGTTCTCTGAGTTGTAACACTTAAACTCGATGGTCGTCTGCTACTTATTTGCTATTTTGTGATGTGATGATAAATTCCGCATGTGCGATGATAACTTCCGCATTTAAATCATTTTGCAGACGTCCATTTTTCATTATGCATATCATTATCTTCATTACTTTGAATCATGCATTATGAATTGTCTTCATAAGTTGAAGAGGATCTCCACAAGTAGAACCTGCCATGTGCATTTGCATTCCAAAAGCAAATTACTTATATGCACATCTTCAGGGGGAGCTGACGGTGTCCTGGACTAGGGGGTACTCACCACGTCGTCTCCCGATCAATTGGATTGGGCCGAGGATCCCCATGGCCGTATACTCATGGGCCAGTCCGGACAGTTGCCGTATACAAGGAAGATTCCACAAGACTTGGCGATCAAGACAAGGACTCCTCCCCCACCGGCGTATTCGGCTAGGACTCTTGTTATCCTAGGCCTCTGGTGCATTATATAAACCAGGGCCAGGCTAGTCGACAGAAAAACAACAACCCTTACAATCATACCATAGGCTAGCTTCTAGGGTTTAGCCTCCTTGATCTCGTGGTAGATCCACTTTTGTAAACATCCACAATATCAATATCAATCAAGCAGGACGTAGGGTTTTACCTCCATCAAGAGGGCCCGAACCTGGGTAAACATCGTGTCCCTTGCCTCCTGTTACCATCCGCCTAGACGCACAGTTCGGGACCCCCTACCCGAGATCCGCCGGTTTTGACACCGACATTGGTGCTTTCATTGAGAGCCCCTCTGTGTGTCCGGCAAAAGGTCGATGGCTCGCCCGCAGATCAACTGCGACTTCGCCATATTCGTCACCAGCTCGACTGGTCACCTTGGTTCGACCAAGGACTACGCCCTATCTCCGATCGTCATGTTCGGACGAGGGCCTTCATCAACATCAACTCCGAGCTCTATCAAGATCATGGAGGAATCATCCAGAGAGCCCGGGGGCTCAACGTCAACATTGCCCCCGGGCGACCGTGCTGTTTTTCTGGACAGCGAACTTGAATCCGCCGTCAGCACCTCCTCGAGCGTTGGTTTGACGATTGCTTCGGTGGAATTGTGCGGAATTGAGTCTACAACAACCCTGGAAAATTTCGTCGAGTTCCGATGGAGGAATCTCTGGCAATCTCCGATATACCGGAGCCGCATTAAATCTGGACGAGAGTCCGGACGAGTTTAGGGCGTGGTGTCCAGCTTCTAGCTCGGACTTCCTTTGGAAGATCCAACCGTTGATCGGCTGCGGAATTCCTATATCTACCATCCCTCAAAATTTCAGCTCGATCCGACCGTCCAAACTCCGGGAACCTTCCGATTAGTGCATCACTTTTCAGGATCTGTTTTCTGCGCGAAAACAAATCCGACCCGAGTTCGTATTTTTTATGAACGGGATTTCGGACATCCTTTTTGAAGGAAGTTTTGTATGGGGTATTGTGCTTTGTTTCCGAACACATCCCATTAACTTTAAGATCTTTTGAACATGATCATGCTGGTGTCAAACCAGTTCGGCCATATGGCTCCACGGCTGCCGACCTGCGCTAGACACGTCGTCACATTGTTGAGTCGAGCTCAACTTCTTCGGATCATCATCTCGGCAAGCCGAACAAGAGTCCGGCATCGCAAAGGATAAATCATCACCAACATCGCCGCCCCACGGATTACACGGAGCGGGCATACCGGCATCGCCACACGGTCGCTTTATCAAGCCGGCATCGACCACGTCACGACCTGCATCGGCAGGGCCGCACTATTGCTTCTTCAAGCTGGTGTCCATCACGCCGACCTACTTCGACATCTCGGCTGGACCAGGGGCTTCGCCATCTCTTCATTAACCTACTCCGGACACTTCGCCGTCACTAGCCGACTGTGCAATGGGTGCGCGGATCGACTCCCAATTTCGGGAATCACCTTCCTTCGGATTGCTACCACAAATAAACCAGGTGCTATTAATCCTAGTATTTCTTTTTGCTTGTTTGGGTTAATTTTTCCCAAGGAATTATTACTCTGGTTTGTCCATTATATGTACACAGGTCTATCAAATGGTGGCCGCATTATCGACGGTCGCATGATGGTTCGGTCGGTTTACAGACATAGTCCGTGACGCCGCATCCGTAACTTCGGACCGACACGTGGATCCGTGCTTTACACGCCTTTATTGCATTACGCTGATGACCTGCATCGACATCGACTTCGGCGTCAGGCCATATTTCTTTTATTACTCACATTGCATAAATCATTTATTATGCAACGATTTTTTGTTATTATTACTATTATCTCTGGTTTGCACTATTTTTTGTGCACAGGAAAATGATCCAGACGGACTATATCCTTTGACGTCAGCTCGGCTGGACGGGGGGCTTCGTCAACACTTCATTACCCCATGCCAGGGACTTCGGCATCACTCTGTCGTTCTGCATCGACCGTGTATGTCACCACTTCGGAGTGCTGAGCTCTTTGCTCCGCCACCTCGGGACCGGCTTGGGTGATGGAACCTTGTCCCGCCTCAAGCTCGGACCGCGTCGTCAATACCGAACACATTAACCAGCTAAGTTGCCTTCATGCTCAAAGTTTTAGATTTCTAACTTGTGTTCGGTTCGACCAAGAATTATACTTTTTTGTAAAAAGTTTCTTGTACAAATTTTCCTTGTCGAAACTTTGTTCGCACACACTTGACGTGCTACCCGCTACCATTATACTCGGGGCTTCTTTAATGTAAGCTTATTAATACGGGCTTTATGCCCAACACATGTGTCACACTTCCGCATGTACCTTTTATTCACCATTATATGCATCGATATGACTTAAGTTTTGGCCAAGCTGGGTTGCACGGCTCCTGTGCTTACCCCTACGCTCCCGATTGTTCGGCTAGGTGGTAAAGGAGCACCTCTGCGATTGTTACTGCCGGGTCACCGGATGTGTACCTCAGACTGGTGAAGCCGAAAGCTAGCGTTCTTAAGGGAATACTCGGTCGGTGAACTAAAAGATGATTTTAATTATTTACCCATCTGCCCCAGATGATTTTACGCTTTCATAGCAGCTTTGACATGCACTTTAGGGCATGCATCCCAAATGAAAGGAACCCTTAACGGAACTATTCTCCTGGAAGATGTTTCTTACTACCCATGTAATATAACATAACTAGTTGGGCACTTGTCCGATACAGCACTAATGACCCCTACGCCTTTGTCTCCATGCATGCCACGGTTCTTATATAACCACGAAGGTATTCGGACACACTCCGGACTATTGGGTCCAGAGGTTGAAGCGAAAAGGTCCGCTACGACAAACGATCTACAATCCGGCTAGAAGGCATTCTACATGTCACCTTACATTTTATAGTCAACTTTTACCCAAGTCGCTTGGGGGCTCTTATGTTTATTTGAGCCGTTTCATACTAAGTGTTTTTCTTCTTAGTCGTTGCAAAGTTAAAGCACGGCAGAAGCACCTTTTTTTTCTAAATTCCAATTTTTGGATTGGCACTGAACACTTGATCTAGTTCGGACATTAATCTTTTGAATAAGTTTTTTGGCTTTTCGAGCCCATGGCACTTTTAAACTATTTGTGTGTTTTCAGCACAAGTCTTGCAAAGGCAACGCCGACACCATTTGAGATTCGGCAAAAACATTCTCGGATATTGCTATATATGCATCAGTTTCAAATTGTGTCTTGGTCAATAGTTGGGTTGCCCGGCTCCGCTTGCCTCCTACGTTCCGCTTTGTTCGGCTAGGTGTGCAAAGGGAGAACCACTGCGATTGTGCTTCCAGCTCGCATGGTCAAGCACCTCAGTGGAGAAAGCCAAAAACTGATTGTCACAATAGGTGTAAACTGGTCGGCGATCCGATGACTACATTAAATGACGGGCCATTCATTGGCCGAAGTGTTTCCGGCTTGACCTCGACTGTCGCCGAACACTATCGGGGGCTATTAACTGGCCTCCCAAACTAAATCCTCGATATTTTGCTCTTACATTGGAGCAGAGGTTTCATGATCATGCTTAGCATGACAACCCAAAGAAAGGAACCGATAAGCGGGACTATTTTCTTTGGAAGACATTTCTTCCGTTAAACAGTAATATAACATGTCTCTCCGCTGCACCTTTGTTTATAAAACCGTATGGCCATATTGCCTTGTTTGTTGTAAATCTTTGCCCTTATAAAGGCTTTATAAAGTAGGACAAACACTCCTCGGCTATTGGCCGAGGAGGTGGAAGCCGATGGTCGGTCAACAAAGTTTTGTACAATGCGGATCGGAGCATTAATGACGTAAAGTACTTGGATACATAGAGTCATTACACATAATTTGTGATTTTACAATGGATGTCGATCCTTAATTCGGCCTCCCGTGCCCGCATTAAGGCTCGGGGGCTACTGGGCTTCGGGCATATTATTTACAAATATTAAAGGGGCACATTGATCCCCTGATTTGGTGTTGCCACCCGACCAGTGTCTCGGGGGCTACTGCATTGCTTGTTGTATGCAGAAAATCTTAAGTGCAATACTGATTTCGAGGAGATTTTGATCCTCGGGTTGGTCGGCCGCACCCAACCCGAGTCTCGAGGATCGAGCACGCCGCTTTTTGTGTCCCGAAGTATTCTGCTGAAGTTAGGACTTGATCCTCGGACCGATTTTGCAAATCAACCCGAGTCTCAGCTGCCACGGGATCGGCGGTCTTATGTCATCCTTCAGTGCATCTCGGGTTTTAGACCGATACATACCTTGAGGGCTACGGCTATATATCTCGTCGGAGAATAAATTACATCAATAAAAACATTGACCAAAAATCAGCCCATGACCGAGGTGCTTAACCACCTCGGAAGCAATCGACATATAGCTCGGATGCAAGTGGTGGCTCCTTAGAGGGCATTTCGGCATTAAGCTCGGTTAAACTCCTTCAAACTTCTTTGAACCAAGGTGATTTACGACACCTCGGATAAACTCCGGCGTTGGAGCTCGATACATAGTCCGGCGTTGGAGCTCGGATACAGTCTGGCGTTGGAGCTCGGATACATAGTCCGGCGTTAGAGCTGGAAGCAGTCCGGCATTTGTGCTCGGCTGCAAAAGATACCTCGAATGCAGTCCGGCGTTGGAGCTTGGACGCAAGAGGACATTGCCGCTCGGGAACAACTTCAAACCTGAGGTGTGGCATAAAAATAACAAGGCATTGATAAAGGCCGGAAACTTAAAGGGGCTCCTCGGATACCCGACGTGTGAACTCGTCGAATGCATTTCGGCGATCCTCAAGATCGAAGATGAGAAGATATGTTGAACCAGTTTTCAAGACCGACGACCGAAGATGAAGAACAGTTCGGAAGAATCGAGGAGCGACCCCAACTTGAAGACCGGTTCAGGGGGCTACTGACGGTGTCCTGGACTAGGGGGTACTCACCACGTCGTCTCCCGATCAATTGGATTGGGCCGAGGATCCCCATGGCCGTATACTCATGGGCCAGTCCGGACAGTTGCCGTATACAAGGAAGATTCCACAAGACTTGGCGATCAAGACAAGGACTCCTCCCCACCGGCGATTCGGCTGGGACTCTTGTTATCCTAGGCCTGCGGTGCATTATATAAACCAGGGGCCAAGCTAGTCGACAGAAAAACAACAACCCTTACAATCATACCATAGGCTAGCTTCTAGGGTTTAGCCTCCTTGATCTCGTGGTAGATCCACTCTTGTAAACATCCACAATATCAATATCAATCAAGCAGACGAGGGGTTTTACCTCCATCAAGAGGGCCCGAACCTGGGTAAACATCGTGTCCCTTGCCTCCTGTTACCATCCGCCTAGACGCACAGTTCAGGACCCCCTACCCGAGATCCGCCGGTTTTGACACCGACAGGAGCCTTTTGCTACTTATGAAGACAATACCTCATCCTTTACAATTTCACATATCTCACATATCTATATCCCCGTTGAAAACTTCAACCAGTTTGTCATCAATCACCAAAAAGGGGGAGATTGTAAATGCATCTAGTGCCACCCCTAGTTTGGTTTTGGAGTATTTGACGACAAACGTGGTTGAGGGACTAATGTGTTTGTGAGAATTACAGGATAACACAGGTAGTAGTCCCTCATTGATTCGGTTTACCTACCGGAGATGACCCCTAAAAATGTATGAAGACACTGAATACAATGGTGGTACGTGAAGATATTCACATTGAAGATTATGACAGAAGAAGACATTGAGTGAAGACTATGGAGCACGAAGACTTAGCTGCTTCATTGTTTCTTTTCTTCTTTGTTGAGTCATAGGAACCACCGCACTGTTAAGTGGTGTCCAATGAACAAAGTCAGAGTGACTGAAGTGATGCTCAACCAAAATATTATGTCTTCGAGCGAAGACAATGAGAGCAAATCATATCCAGAGTCGGATAAGTCAGCTTTACTTGTAGCCCAAGTCAAGCTGTCGCATGTGTTTGAAATCTGACCGTTGTGACACGTGTCAGTTCCTTAGTGACCCAGGGGTCATTTAGGACAAATCAGGTCGGGTTGCCCTGTGGCTATAAATAGCCCACCCCCTACACCATAAATTGGTGGCTGCTCAGAGTTAGTGCACGGCTTTTGTCGTTTGAGAGCAACCCACCTCCGAAGCTTTTGTGAGAGAGAAATCCTTGTGAGGATAAAGCCCAAACACCCAGAGCCAAAGAGTGTTAGGCATCACTGAAATCTTTCTGTCCGCGTGATCTGAAGACTTGTTACACTTGAGGACTGTGAATTCTCCAGCCGGTTAGGCGTCGCGTTCTGAGCATCCAAGAGTAATTGTGGATTACCGGTGAACGAAGTCTATGAAGGTTTGGAAGTCTACCTTGAATACTTACCAGAGTGATTGGATGGGGACTGTGTGTCCTTAGCTCAAGGGGAATAAGGTGATGACACGGTCTTCTGAGTTCTCAGCCTCCCTAACCAGACATACAGTTGTCACAACAACTGGAACTGGTCGAACAAATCCTTGTCTTCACAACTCACTAGTTCTATCTCTTATTCTCCTTACTTACAGTTTGTTGTTGTGAAGTCATTGTTTGATTGCTTTACCTGTTTGACTTCACTGTGTGACTACATGTTCTGATTGGCTTCATACTATCTTCCATCGTGATCCTACTACATAGCTGCTGTCAGTCATCATGCTTTAGCTTCATACTTGTTTGACTATGGCTTGTCTAGTGTAGTTCATCTTCTGCTGCATGTGTATAGGTCCAGTTTTCATGTTTGTCTTCGAAACTTTCATGTTTTGAAGACTTTCATAAAAATCACCTATTCACCCCCCTCTAGTCGATAACTAGCACTTTCAGGCCTTCTCAGAGCCCATTTATTCTTGGGCTCATTTCCAGCATTCGTTTACTTACGGGCCGTTACTGTCATTTTCTACTTGTGGGCCAAATTCAGCCCGTGGTTACAGTCGGCCCGTTTGTGGTCCATTAATACGTTGGGCCGATTTCATAGCGTCATCAAATACGGCCTATTAACGATGGCCCGTTATGGTCGGCCCATGAACGAACGATTCCAACTCTAGCCCGTTTACGGCCATAATGCGGTCTGTTTGGCCCATGTTTGGCCAATCGATCATATGGCCCGTATAAGGCCCATTGATAACACGGCCCGCAGAAGGCCCTTTGTTTTTACGGCCCGTAGAAGGCCCATTGTTTCTATGGCCCGTAGAAGGCCCACTGTTTCTACGGCCAGTAGGAGGCCCAGTGTCACTATAGTAAATATTAGTCCATGGTTATTGTGGCCTAGTTTTAAAAAATAGGTTATTGCAGCCACTAGCAAATCGCGGAAAAAAAACTACAATGACTACAAGCAAACAAATAAACAAGACAACAAGGAACTAAATAAGGAAGCAACTAACGCTAGGCTATCACGGCTATTACACATATTACATCCACTGGGCATCAAAGTTCGCCACCAGTGCAAATATAGGGAACAAAGCAGCATATCGTATACACTGGTTGTCAAAGTTGGCGACCAGCGCAAATAAACATCATAGCAAAACAAATCTAGAACTGAAACCACTTCAGAAGATCTCAGGAAACAATATCCTGGGTACCCATAATGCTGGCAAGATGCTTAGCAAGCTTATTAACTTTCTCTTGTTTGGCGCTTAAATACTCCAGCGCTTGCTGTTGCACCAGAAAATATGCATCTGAATTCTGCAGGGACTTCCTCAGTCCTTGACTTCTGTCGCAAAGACATCTCGATCGATGTCTTTCAACTTGAAGTTGAGACTCAAGAAGACGAACTGATTCGGGCATCGAGTTCAAGAGCTTGTGCGGCGATGAGTTGGCCAAGAACTTTCGAACACTACATCAAGACAAGACTTTTGGGTTCCCTCACTTTCGTCAAGATAGTTTTTATCAGCTTTCTTGGAGACCAACAGGGATGTCTCACTATCTTGAACCTTATCTGCATTACTTCCTTTACCATTGGATAACACGGTACTGTTCTCCAATATTTTGTCCGCATTCTAAAAGAGAAACAAGCATACACATCACATGTTTACCATGTATGAAACTCATTTTGGTAAATGAGTTCAGTAGTAAAGTGGACAGGATAACAGCATGAAACAAACATATATCTATGTGCCATGGTCACTTTATGGTCTATATCATTCTAGTTTTTGATGCCAAATCAAGATAGAGACACAGTTCAAATAATATTTGTTCAAGACAAAGCAGAATAGACAGAATATAAGTGTGGGTAACTATAGAGCAATAGAAACACTTGTAATGTGCATGACATGAGAACATAACTGTTTATTCAATTGAAACTGAAATCAACATAGAGCAGATTACACCAGCAAACCAGTTAAAGAAATAGGTTTAAAACATACCTGTCTCGCCATTGGAGTTTCAATTCCATCCTTCAAATTTGAAAATAGTTGGTATGAGTAAATACAGTCATGCAAGAGCAAAGGAGTATGAACCATAGCTACAGAACCTGACCTGAGAACAAATCTTCTTCTCCTTCAAGCGTTGAGTTGGGACTCGGAGTGGTGGTCCTTGTGCTTTGGGCACTGTAGTTCCCTTACTAACTGCTCGTGTTTGGGTGCTCTGTGGCGGAGACGGTGCTGTGTCAACTGGAACTGGGTTACTATCTGCCGGGGTTGGGGTTAGTAGGGGTGTAGCTGGTTCTCTATCCAACTGGGTAGGGGTACAATCTGTGAGAGTCTGGTTATGTGTGGTGGATCTGGTCCTTGGGCAAGTACAACTGTGGTTCTATCTGCATCAACCGGTAGCACTATCTTTTCTGAAGACCGTGTTGTTACTCCCTTAGATACTGCCATCACGCTCTCCAATTCAAATGGCTGATAAACAAGAAAAGTAATTGAAAGTATAGACATTGTATGATAGACAGGTGCAATGGATAGTGGGGAATAAAAGAGGGCATGAAATAATTCATATTTATGTTGTCTAACCAAACAGGATAGCATGACACAATTTCACATATATGATGGCTAACTAAACAGGATAGCATGACACAATTTCACATTATGATGGCTAACTAAAAGATGGAAAGACATAGTTCAAAATATGAGACTATGTAAACAGGATGACATGACATAACTATATAATGTGTTTATTAAATAGGTTGGCATGCCATAATTCACATACATTCACGCATAGAATGCCATAATTCAGAATATGATGACTGTAAACACTAAACAGGATGAGATGATATAACTATATGATGTCTTTATTAAATGGGTTGCCATGCCATAATTCAGATAGATGATGTGTATGTACTATGTAAACATGATGGCATGATATAATTCAATTATATGATTTATATAGTAAGCAAGTAAGCAGATGGCAATCCATATATGATGTAAAAACTAAGCAATGCAAGACAACATGCATGACATGGGTAATATAACCCTGCCAAGTTTGAGCATAGACCTCACGGGGGAAATAGGACTGGTCATCGATCTACGAATCCCCCGAGGAGCTCTCTATAACCAGCAAGATGTACGCTTGACAAGTAGCATTGTCGCTCGAATACCTTGTTTTCACTCCAGATACTTCCATCACCGCTTCAAATGGCTGATGCACAAGAAGAGTAGTTGAATATACAAACGTTGTCGACAAATGGAACACGTAATACAAAAAAAAATTATAGCATGATATAATTCACATACATGATGATTGGCTAAACAGCATGGCATTGCATAATTCACATACATAATGCCTTTGCAACAATATAGCATTGTATAATTCACATATATAATGTCTTGCAACAAGATGGCAATGCATAATTCACATATATGGTAATTAGACAATGAACAGGTGGCATTCACACAAAGCATGTCTAAACTAATCAAATGACATAGCAATGTGAGACACCATACGCACGATATGAGCAACATAACCCTGCCAAGTTAGAGCATACACCTCGGGGGGGTGGAATAGGACTGGTCATTTGTCTCTAAATCCTCCTCTGAGGAGCTATCCGTAACCAATGAGATATGCGCTTCGTCAGATAGCATAGTCTGCTCTGAAGACCTTGTTTTCACTCCAGAATTTGCCATCACCGTGTCAAATGGCTGATGCACACGAAGAGCAGTTGAATGTAATAACATTGTTGACAAATGTAATATGTAACAAAAAAAGGATGGCCTGATATAATTTACATATAAGATGACTGGCTAAGCTGGATGGCATTGCAAAATTCACATATATGATGCCTGGCTAAACAAGATGGTGTTGCATAATTCACGTAAACGATGAATAAACTAAACAGATGGCATTCGCACAAAGGATGTCTAAACTAAGTAGATGACATATTTGATGTATAAAGTAAGAAATGCAAGACACCATATGCATGATATAACCAACATCAGCATGCCAAGTTAGAGCGAAGACCTCAGGGGGTAAATAGGAGTTGTCTTCTCCTTCTGAATCCCCTCGTAATGTATATCTTCCTCTCGATTACAATCCAAAATGCATGGAGGGGCTGCCTTTGCGCCTGCCATGGAGCAACGTCTGCATGAAATTTTATTGCCACACAAGGCTCGTCTCTTTTGCTCTACATGTTCAGTTCCATTGTTTACAATAACTGTCATGCATAGGAATAAAACATAGTGAGATTATGTAAGGAGTGCATGCAGAAATCCAGAGTGATGGTAGCAACCTATGGATAGACCCAAAACCAATAATAGCAGGCAGATAATGGCTTTAGTTAAAAAATACAGATAATGGCTTCTTTACTGTTTGTTTCCCACCCAACATGAAACTCATAGTACACACCGGAGATTAACCAGATAGTAGATAGATAATATTGATAGCGGCCCTGATATGTACCCCACAACCATTTAAAAACTCAACTTTGACCATTAGTTTGGATCTGACTCATAGTCTAATCGGTGAACATGATGATAAAGTAGCATGTAATATTAAGCGATGCATAACGTAAGCAGACACGAAAGAGTGCGACCTCTCTTGCGGACCCGTGTAGTCCTCGAGGTCATCTGCTCAGTTGATGATGGTAATGCAGTTTTCATGGCAGCCAGCGGCAGGGAAGAAGATCTGAGGCGGCGAAAGATAGTCTGGAGGCCGGATTGCTGCTGTGCTGGACCCTTTGGTTGTTGGAGCAGCTGAGCAGGGGTGGACGATGGCGCAGCAGGAGCGGGACAAACCACGCAGGGTTTTCTTTGACAACTATCTGTAAGAGAAGTAATTCTGTAAGGGCTCGTTTGAATTGGAGGATTCCGACAATGCAGGGATAGGAAATAGACAGGAATAGGATAGGAATGCATGTGCAAAACAGAGAATTTAAAAACACATGATTTCTGCCAATATGGGTGTTTGATTCACAGCAATTGGAAGATCACAGGATGCAAAGAAGCATGGTGAGATTAAGTCAAACCACAAGAAAATGTACGGTTATAATGCTATTATGCTACTATCTCTTAGTCTTGTGCTTCATGAATAGGAATTTGAAAAGGAGGACAAGTGAAAATTAAAATTCCTATGTTTTTTCTTTCAAGGTGACACTTAAGGAACAAATCGGTGTGCTCAGTGGACAATATATATAACATGTAGAGTAAAAAAAAGATGCAACAAGTGTACAACCTCTTTGGCGAAGCCATGTCGATCTCAGCGTGATTGGGTTGGCCGGTGAGGATGTTCTGGCTGACTTTGCTGTCGGAGGAGGGGAAGAAGATCTTAGGAGTCTGGATATGGAGCCCGAGGTACTGCTCCGCTGTGATGGAGGGTTTCGTCGTTGGAGCAGCTCCGGTGAGTTGTACGACGCTGAGGCTGAAGCAGGACAAGAGATAACGAACAACGTTAACTCCGAGTGGAATTCTAATAGCATCTCCAATACATGACGTAAAATACATAACCACAAAGTGCTAGATGTAAAATACATCAGCCGCTCATCTCTGAACTTAACTGTCGAAACTGAATTTAACTGTCAAAACTGAACTTAACTGTCGAAACTGAACTAAACTGTCGAAACTGAATTATGCTGTCAAAACTGAAATATGCTGTCAAAACTGAATTTTGCTGTCGAAACTGAACGCACTAGCAAGGTGAGGCTACACGTCGGTCCACTAACTTTTTCATCTCTGGTCAGTCGATTTTGCAGCTGTTGGATACGAAATCAAGGGCCTGCGGTTCATCTTCAACCTCCACCCCCCTGAGCCGGCCAAACAGCAGCCCCCCGCCGCCCGCGGCCGGCGGTGCGCCGCCTCGCCCGCCCCGAAAACACTCCCCACCGCCGATCCACCGCAGCCCCGGCCATCCCTCTAGCCCCCGCCTGCCGAGCTTTTTCTCCAGGGATCCCCACGCCACCGCCCTCGCCAACGCACGCCATCGCCGGGCGACCACCGCCCCATCTTGAACCCTAAGATAGATAGTGGGGTACCTCTCCGTGAGCCCCCTCCCTTCTGGCTGGTTCTTCCTTCACCCAGCAAGCCCCCCACGCCCTAAACATCGACTGACCCAAAATTTGATTCAGTCGACTAACGTGTAGCTAAATTGGAGCAGCATCGCAAGCAAGAGCAAGAGCGAGCAGCAATGAAAGCATGAGCAATAAGCAAGAGCAGACCAGGAAGGGGACCGAGAGCAAGAGCAGAGCAGCAGCGCGAGCGAGAGCTAAAGCAGCAGCAGGTCCTACTGATGTGGACGTCACCGCCGAGGGAGCGGCGCCGTGGAGGAAGTGGCTGGCGATGCCACCGTGGATGGAGTCGCGCCGTGTCGGCTCGGGACCGAGCGCCTGCAGCACCATGAGATCGAATCAAGAAGAAAATGTGGCGATTAGTGTACAACCTCTTTGGTGGCACCGATTAGGCCGCAGCTTCATCCGAGGAAACGGTGATGATGATGCTCTTCCGGTGGTGCAGGTGAAGACGGCGGTGTGGGAATGGAGGTTGTGCGAAAGACGAGGGGAACATCAGGGCAGCTCCTTGGAGGTGGAGGACGAGGTGGCTGAACCGGCGGGACGATGAGATCGACGACGGATCCTCATCCGGTACGGTGGATGAGGGACGTCGAGGTGTTGTTGTGGACGACGTCGTCGGGGAAGAGTCTCCGGCTGGGTGGCGAACGGAGCAGGGTGTGGGGTTTCGTCGCGGGTTTTCACGGCCTCGGTGTACGAATGGGTGGGAAGATGGGATGGCAGTGGGGAACCATGGCTTAGAGACGCGCTTGTTCGAAATGTGGGGTAAGTTACGAAAGTACCCCCACCGATTTGAGGCGGTTCTTTCGGTTCAGGGGTACCACAGGCATTTCACATGTCAGGATTTCACAAGAGGTGGGAGTTTTTGCGTGCGTTGTAATTTCAGAATAGCAAGGCGCAGGTTGAGATGGAGGGAGTTGTCGGAGCACAACGAGACAAAGATATATCTTAAATATTTCGGGCTAACAAGGCGCGGGTTGAAATTTCTGGACAAGCCTAACGTGTACTGTACCAAGTCAATGCGCACTACAAATGTCATTCAAAACTTTGGATTCATGTTATGTTCAATTAAAATATTTCGCTACATGTATAATGCATGCAACCTACTACTCAAATGAACGTTTTAGTGCATTCCAAACGTATATACTACCGCTTCAATATGAACTAAATTTGAATTCGTTTCTCTATTTGAATAAGATCTAAAGTAATGATTGTTGTGAAGTCAGAGCATTTGAATTCGTTTCTCTGTTTTAATAAGATCTACAATCAACATTATTGTCAAGTTACCATCGTTTGTGTATTATCTTCACAACACACCACATGATTAGTCTCGAGTTACATATGAACTATGTGTACTATACGAACTCGAACTAGATTTTTTGAATCCCCTTTATTTTGATTTCAAATCACATTACATTTCTAGCTCTAGCTAGATCTTCATAATCTAAACCATGTCTCATATGTATAATGTGTTTATCACATTATGTATGGCGCCCCGCCCCCTACGCCTACAAGTATTTAGATGCGAGTTGAAAACACCACACATTACCACAAATTCAAATAAAATGTGAGAATGTTCGTTATATAGTATTGTTTAGATTGTTCGATATTTAGTTGCAAGCTGCAAACGCCACACATTATCACAAATTCAAATAAAATGTGAGATTGTTTGATGTATAGTATGGTTTAGATTGTTTGGCATTTAGCTGTGAGTTGCAAACGCCATGCATTATCACATTACGGTATAACATGTGCACAACACGTGTATCACCGCTATATTCATGCATGCAATGTTTAAAACACTATGATCTCCTATTCAAATATATGAATCCGCTTTCATATCAAATTATGATCTTTGTTAGTCTCTTACACCCACACAATCCTCTAACCTTTGTAGCTACCACTAACTTTCTCTCGTGCATGCACACGCCCTCCTCACCCTCCGCCTCCCTCGGCATTCTATCCACCTGGCACATTCATTTTTTTTCTTTAGGTCGTTCTCCCAGAGTCTCCACAACTACTTTCCGACACACACCGATCGATAAACCTCTCCAGCGATGCCTGCCTACAACATACACACACACCTTCAATCTCCTCCTTTATGTGTCCTTGCCTTGTGTCTCTCATACGGTCTGACACACGTGTAAACTCTCGCCTCTTTTCATCGATCTCACAACCGCACCTCCTCCCCTATCTAGCTAGTAGTTGGGCCTCTCGCACCACCTCCTGGCTCCATTCTCTCTGTCTATCCGTCTCGCTGGGCCTTATTTGCCTCTAACAAATGGACGTACACCGACCGATCTCTCGCTATATATATAGCTAGCTAGGTCCTTATAACTCGTTTTTACCCACCCGTGAATCGATCTACCTCATTAGTTGTGTCTCTCCCTTCCTCCGACAAACAACAACTGATCTATCGATCTAGTTAGGTTTGCTTACCAAACACATGGTTCCCCTTCATCATCCATGGATGCGTCCCGACAGATCTATCACGTGCAGGCACACATGTAAACACATCCCCACTCTTATTGATAACATTGCAATTCCACCTCGGTTTGTCTAGTAGGCCTCTCCCACCATCTTCGAGAAGCAACTCCATCACCCATCCCACACTCTACCCCTCTCTCTCTCTCTCTCTCTCTGTCCCATCATATTTCCCGTCCTTGATTATGTATGGATGTCGTTGATCTCCCTCAATACATAGCTGGGTCTCTCCGTCTCAACACACATACGAGTCGTTCTACCTCTATAGTTAGGCCTCTGCCTACCCCTCCCCCCCCCCCCACACACACCAATACATCGAGCGCTCTAGTCATGTCTCCCTGCCACACACAAACTTGACATGTGCCCTCTAACGTTCCGGTAGGCCATTCGCCCTATATCTTTGACTTGCACACACGCACACACACAATTTCGATGGCTCTCTTCATCGATATCACCCACTTGATCCTCTCTTCGACTCTATCAATAGCTATGACCCCTCCCTCTCTTCTTGTGGATTGCCCAATCCTCTATGTATGATATGGATAGGCCTCCATTTCACACACATTGCATGCAAAATTTTGTTTGAGATGTCATCGACACATATTCCCATAAATAATTCACGAAATCAACGTGGTTTGTATCTCTCACACACACCCACGTAGGTGGGGGACGTGCACGAAGAGAAGAGGTGCATGCATGGCGCACATACTCCCGTCTCTTTCCCAACCACACCCGCGCGGGAACATGGTGGAGCTCATTTTTGTACGAAAAAGGCAGCCCACGTGGTAATTTGGCATGTGTACTGGTTGTCCACTTGGTGGAGGGAGGATCGTGTACCACGGGTGAACAAACAAATTGCCACTTGACTTGTTATGTTAAAAAAAGAGGCAAACCATGTGGGGCCTACCTTAGAGGCAAGGCTCTATACACTGGAGTACTTTTGATTGTCCCGTCAACTCATGAGAATGAGGAGAAGCTTGCTTAGTCGCCGTCTCTCCATGCAGGCGCGGTGGCTCGCAGGATGAGGTGAAGCTTGCTTACCACGCCATACGCCCGCCTCCCTCGCCCCATGCGCGCGATGGCTCGCAGGACGAGGAGAAAAATTTACTACTCCCTCCGTTTACTCCTCGTCCCTACTACCTTGGTTATAGAGATTATATCATATTGTTTGGAATATATATGTCCTTTAGTAGATTTCAATATGAACTACTAGTACATACTCCAAACACTGATGTATATAGACGTATTTTAGAGTGTAGATTCACTCATTTTGCTCCGTATGTAGCACTCTCCCTCGCCCCTCGAGCCTGCATACGTGGTGGGCGTGCAGCGAGATCATTCGGTCTCATATAGCCGTAAGCGATATATCTTTGCACTACCATTATTGCTCGACTTCGAAGAGGCGAAGAGCCAATCGCAAGGTTAATATTTTGGAGATGCCAAGCTCAAGGTTATAGGAGAACGAGTAGTAGGTGCCGTCATTTATAAATAAAGTTTTTTTCTTGAGAACGCGTCGCAATATGATAGGTTCACATTGGAGAGAAAAGCAAACTGCTCCACTATATACATAGTCAGGACGGGCCAGCCTACACGGTTGCTTGCTGGGGTTGATCTCTTCACACTCTCGAACAAAATGACTGTGGCCACATCTCTAACATCCCGGCGGATCACGTCCGCTTGGGGAAGGGGTGGATGCCTAGTGTAGATGCGGTGGCCGTCGCCGACAACGAAAACCCACTGTCGGCACGTCCCGATCAGGGGTCCCCGCCGTTCTCTCTCACAAAGCCGGTGAGGTTGCCTTCGTCCCTTGCTCACTGCCGCTACGTGGGCAGTTCCCGCCTCCCGCCGCCCTCCTCAAGGTTGACCTACGTCCCTCAGGTACAACTCCCTTTACAGCCGGCTTGCACCATCGCTCCAGCTGCCCACATCACTCCTCGTGGATATTTCTCTACTTCTTTTCCCTTTTATACCTCTACGGGCTTCTACATCTTGTATTTGTGATGAGTTTATGTCTCATCAACTAGTCCCAATAATCTTATTCTAATCACGCTTGTTCAATTTCTTTGCCACAGGGATGCTCATCTCGATTTTGGTGAAACTGCACAAAATGATCTGATGGTCAAAAGGTTGCAAACTTCATTTATTAGAAAGCTCGAACGTTTCCAGCAAATTGAAGCCTGGTCAGGGTTCACGGTTCAAGGGCTAGGGACTGCATGGATCGTTTTTTTCTTTAGCTGCCTCTGTTCCAAAATAAGTGTCAACTTTAGTAGTAGTACAACTTTGTACTAAAGTTTGCACAAAGTTGAGACACTTATTTTGGAGCGAAGGGAGTACATATTTGCTATGATCATCAATCATTGAGATGCAATAGCATGCACGTTAGTCTCCTTTGTATTTGAGGAAATGTTGCAACGGGCAACCTTGGGCCTTAAGATACATGTAATGTGTTGGAAGCTTCATACCATTGTACAAATTTATCTCGCTGATAAATTACAGTACGTACTATACTAGTACTTCCTCCATTCCTAAATATAAGTCTTTGTAGATATTTCACCATGAACCACATGCGAATGTATATAGATGCATTTTAATTGTAGATTCATTCATTTTGTTCCGTATGTAGTGGAATCTCTACAAAGACTTATCTACTAGTAATAGCTAGCCCCCATTACTAGGAATTCTCTATCCTCTCCTTGAGCCACATCATCAAAATTGATGTAGCCGTTAGATGAAGTAAATCATTCCATAATAGCCGTCTGATCTAGACGTTGAGAGGCTCCGCACTAAGCCACATGCAAGCATACAGAAATACCATGGCACATGCATGTGAGTGGGTTTTAAATCACATCAACATGTGCGCATGCAAGCATGCACCGTAGCATGCATGTAAGTGAGCTTTTAAGTCCCATTAACATGTCAAAAAGAAAAATATAATCCCATTATGCAGTAGGAGTTGGCTGATATTTTTTCCTTATGCGGGATGATCTAAATGATGATGGGGGTTTATTTAGTTTGGCTACCACATTTGTCATGCGGTTATAGAGCTTTTTTTAGTTCTTTGAAATCAATAATTTTGCACAGAGAGATATATCGCTGTTCCGCGCCAACGCGCGGGAACTCATCTAGTAATATTTAGGAACGGAGGGAGTACTATGTAAAGAGTTAGGTGTCGCACGGTGATAGTGCGAGGTGGGCCATGTAATCACTGAGCCTACGTGTTTTCACTGCTCTTGCACGCCTCCGTTGTAAGAATGGAGAAAATTGTAATCTAGTAGTAGTATACCTCCTTTCGCCGAAAGCATGGAACATCCAGCAGTCCTACCACCTCAGTAATAAAGACCAATGAGCCGTCAAATCACATAGACCCAAAGAAGAAGTTGGATGACGAAGAAACCATCACTCTTGCGCCCGGTGAGAGGTCGCGTGGCTCTGCCCGGGCATGAATGCGGCATCGATTCTTTGGAGCGGCGCTGACCGTTTGGCGGGAAGCTGAGCGATGGAGGGGCTTTGGGTGGGCCAGTTGGTCGAGGCGGCATGGCAGCTGTCCGCATGTCCCTACCGGACACGCCCGAAAACGAGAGGATGCACCGACTCTTGCGGCTAAAATCGTACACTACACAACATCTCTCTGTAGGAGTAGGTCGATCTGTCGCTCTCTCTAACACACACGCATGCTGTTAAACACACACACACACGCACACGCACACGCACACGCACGCACCTTGGTCCTGTTGCACCTTCTAACGTGACTTATTACACCTAGACGGAGGGAGTAGTAAGTATACGAGATACGGTGGCACACTGACTTAAGTCGAATACAAGTGCCCAAAATTTGTGTGCATGTTATAATAAGGATTCACTTAAAATAGTACGTGAGCGAACAGAGGGATCAATTGGACAGTGTTCCCGAGCAGTAGCGAGATGTGTGAGGTAAGATACACCGCTGGCGCTTTTAATTTTTCTTATTAATTTGTTTGTTTCACCCTCTGACTGGTGGGACCCAACGTACTACATGGAGAGAGGTAAGGTGACTAAGGCTGCATTATTTCTGCACAACTGTGGATAGTCTTACCACCAAAGCCACATGACACGATTATGATTGAAATCCCAATGACTCCCACACACAAAAAATAACATGGCATGCTTGTCACACGAATGCAGGAATGTATAAAAGGTTATTTCCCTCTCGTTGAACATAACGGGAGGGTTGTGTAGTAGTTAGCCTGTTAGCTCATCAAACTTGAGGTCTCGGGTTCGATAACTACACTTGAGCATAATTTGTGCGGGAGGATTCTTTGACTGGTCAAAATGTTTTCTAGGGTTTGCACGCTTCACACTCTCTCTCCGGTATATATATACACGTTGGAGCCTCGGCACTTGTAGTTGCTCTCTTCACACTCTCTCGCCCTCTCTCACTGGAGCCTCGGTAGCTTGTAGTTGCTCTCTTCACACTCTCTCGCCCTCTCCAGATCTAAACAAGACTTCGTTGGCCTTTCTCTCCCCTCACTGTTGCTCAAAGAGCCAGCAGGATCCGTCCGTTGGGAAGGGAAGGAAGCTTAACGCTATCGCCATCAGCGAGGGACTACTGGGTGTTGTTCACTTTCCACCCAGCGGGCTGAGGAGACCTCAAACCCCTTCTTCTTCTGCCCGTCCGTCGCCCACCGAACCACGCCCCAAGAACCTTAAGGTATACTCCACATGCATTGCTCTAGCTGCATGTATACCATGAATCTAGGACGTGGTTCAAAGAGGAAAGGAGTGGGGGAAAGTAGTGGGAAAAGTTGTATATAGCATGAATCTAGGATGTGGTTCAAAGAGGAAATGAAGGGGGAAAGTTGTATAGCATGAATCTAGGACGTGGTTCAAAGAGGAAAGGAATGGGGGAAAGTAGTGGGGAAAGTTGTATCGCATAAATCTAGGACGTGGTTCAAAAAGGAAAGGAAGGGACAAGGCTGTAGAGTTTGAGCAGGACTAGATTTGCTGCGCTCACATAGGGAAAGGTGTCTAAAGATAAAAAAACTAGGACCAACACAAATATGCTCCTTGGTTGTTTGTTCTTTGTTGCACCAGACTTTGCATGACCACAGTACATCGGTAGATGCACATGGTGGTCAAAAGCGCCCACCGTCCCATTGCAACTCATTAGCTGTTGTTAATCTAAGGCCCTGTTTGGTTAAACTAGTCCCTACCTGCTTGGTTCCAGGGACTAAACATGGACTAGAGGTTATTAAATGACATGCTAAAAGACCATGTTACCCCTAGTAATGAACTAATAGAGACAAGGTGCGATGCGTGGCAGGGCAACTGTTGGAAAAAGTCCCAAAAAGACTCCCTCGGGGTCTTCTTTCTTTAGTCCCAAATGCCCACTTTTAGTCCCTAAAAGTCCCTCCTGTTTGGTTTAGATGGGACAGACATGGAGTTTTTTTAGTCCCTACACCAAAATGTCCCTATAAACAAACACCCTCTAATAATGCCGCTGTAAAATTGATGCAATGCCAAAGTTAAAAGCAAATTACATGTTTAACAAATTTTATTGTTAATATAATCTCTATGTTAATATTAATCAATGCCACCGTTTCAGAAATGCTACTGTCTTGCTTTCTTGCTTCTTTTTGTTGGCTTCTGTGTCATCCACCGTTATTGACCACTAATTGTTTCCTTTGCATCTCTGTGTAAACAAGGTTATCCACTTCACCTCGTTGCCATTGTGACCTTTTGTTGCACTCCACAAAACACTTTTGTTTTAAGAGTGTTTTGTGCAGTTCAACCAAAATGTCACACCGACAACGTTGCTTGATTGCTTGATCTTAGTGGAACTGCACAAGAGGAGATCTTACTTCCTATCCGTTAAGGCGAATTTGGTTCAGATCTTGTTCTTGTGAGTTGTTTGAATTCCGCGTCATGAGAGGTTAGTACTAGCCTTCTTTCACATGATTCTGCAGTGTGCATTCATATGTTGTGCTACTTGTACGATAATGTTGCTTGATTTTAGTGAACTACACAAATGGAGTCAAGACCTCCAATCTGTATGTGATATGGACATTTCACAACTACTGGCCTATATTTTGCCGCTTTCATCAGAAAATTAAGTTTAGTACTATACTTGTGCTCCCTAATTGACATGCCAAATCTTACATTGAAGGCGAAGCTTGTCTGTTATTGAACCAAGTGATGAAGGGGAAGAACAAGCGGAAGAAAAACAAAAATCAATTCCCGGTGCTGTGATGAAGCACTGGAGCTGTGATGACACAAGTAATGATATAGTTTTACATCTTAATTTATTGCTATGGCTGGAATGAGCAATTGTTTTGCCACTGATTTGATGCCACTCTTAATGTAATATGTAATTATCTCTACTTGTGCAAACAGGATCTTCTTTGAAGATACCATATATTTTAGTGGAACTGCACAAGAAGATGTTGGAAACATTAAACTAATCGAGGAGTATATAGTAAGCATGGCCACCACCGTAGATAGCAACAGATGGTTCGGAGAATTGCTTCATCTCTATGCTCTACACAATAAGCCTCGACAAAGGTTGGTACTCGCCATCGATTTCATCCATATGATTGAGCTTTGTCATCTCTATTGGTGTTGTGCTACTGTTTAGATATTGTCATGAAAAAGTGGTATTGTCCTTGAGAAGTGCTTCATATGTGCTGTTTTAAATATTTCCTTTCCTTTTTTCGAGCAAACAGTGATGCTAGCATTTAGTAGTCCTCTTGTCTTTGCACAACAGGATCATCTTCCTCTGAAGAAGAATATAGATGCATTGAAGTGACAAGTTCCGATTATGCCAGGATGAAGAAGCCCTGTCTATCTTATCATCAAAAGGAGCAGTTGAAGGATGGTTACATTACTCCCCACAAGACCAAACTAACTTCAGCTCAGAAGGACTGACAAAATCTCCATTTTTTACTGTGATGCACGAGTACAATGTTGTTCTAGGATTCTTTCTGGTGAGTTCCATTTTTCGAAAAGTGTGCTCTACATGGACCATGTATGTGCCTAAACTGTCAATTCATAGTACAGTTTGCTTTATAATAATCACTTTTTTGTATTTGTGCAAACAGGGGTGCTCAGCTTGATTTCAATGGGAACTGCACAAAATGTTCATGAATACATCAAATCATTCATTTCCACCACAAGAAAGGAGGTGCCAATAAGTTACGCGCGAATTTGGTTGATTTTGGTGGAACTGCACAAAAAGAAAAACTGGTTTATTTAGCACGAGGTGCCATGTCAATGTCCGAACTGATGGCAAACCCTGCCCATTCCACAATCGTAGGCATTTGATATTTTGGAATGGGACAACCCTGTCAAATTTTGCTCATTGATTTTAGCAAGACATGCGTTTGATATTTTCGAATAGGACGCCCTTTGCTGTCAGCAGCTTGATCATTTTTTTCTTTATTCTTTAGTTGTGAAGTAAATATTGCCTCTGACATGTGAGTCGCTGAGATGCATAATCATCGATTGTTTTGAATGTTCTCTATGAATTGCATGGCCTGTGTGTTTGATTGCAATGTACAGAAACGCTAAAAAGCTGCTCAAACTCTTTGTACTCCTTCTGTTCCTTTTTACTTCGCACATTGTGAAAGTGCATACTTTTTTGTATAAGATTGGTCAAAATAGAGATACTTTGACTGCAGACAAAACTTGTATGCAGACTAGAAAGGACCGGAGGGAGTACATGTGAAACTGCTGCAAACGAGGTGATCACCCTGGGAATAATGCTAGTACGTATTGTTTTGCATGTTCATCCAATGCCAAAGTGATACAGAATTGAACTAATCAAAATAAATTTATTCATACACGGTCGGATTTCATATAAACATGTCGGATTTCATTACATTTCATACATTCTTCAACTAAAAAGGGGTGCTCTGGAGGTATAATTAATTAACCGAAGCTACCCCACTGTGTCCCAATCGAGCAAGCTTGAAGTGACTAAGGACTAAGCTGCAGTGCAGTTGCATGAATCGACATGTGGCCTGTTGGGCCCACTATCGATCGACCAACTGCACCAAAGTTAAGTAGAAGCGTCCTTCTCCAGCACAGCTCTCCGACTCCACGTCGCTGCCAAGAAGCTAACCGGCCGTCAATGGTTAACCCGCCTAGCTTGGCTTCAACCGGAGGGTAGCAGCGGTGGCCTTACTTGGACCCGAGCGGCAGTGACCTACCGTGTTCTACTCTTCCTCGTTTTCTATGTGGCGTGGCCTCGTTGGCAGCGGGGAGGAGCCGGCGATGTCCTCTATCTCATTACCGGCGGGCGGCGCCTCAGCGGAGCGGTGGAAATCCTCCCCCATGTTGCCGGCAGGGTGGGGCCTCGGCTGAGCCGGCGATGTCCTCTGCCTCGTTGTTGGCGGGGCGGGGCCTCGACGGAGCCGGCGGTGTCCTCTGCCTCGTTGTTGGCATGAGGCCTCGGCGAGCGAGGCCTCGTCGACGCCTTGATGGAGCGGGGACTCGTCGGAGCCGGCATTATCCTCTGCCTCGTCCTCGGTCTCGCCAAATAGCGCCTCGCCCGCTTCATCGCCCTCTTTGCTCTCCTCTTTGTAGGCAGCCGCAACCGCCGCCACCCGCATGCGGTACCGCCAGCGCTTGAGGCGGCCCTTGCGGGCGGAGCGGTACGAGTCGAGCAGCGCCTCCTGCTCCGCCCGCTCCGCGGCGAACTACTCCTCCACCTGCAGGTGCTCCTGGAGGAGATGGTGGTTGTAGGCGGCGTCGGCCTGCGCCTCCCGGAACTGCTGCTCACGCATCTGCCTCACTGTGTCCATATATTGGGCACATGCCTTGCCGATGGTCATGGTGCAATGCACCGGCGAGGATGGCGCGGAGGAGGGGGTTGGCGCCGGATCGTCGACTACCATGTTCTCCATTGGGATGTCATCATCCTCCGGCTGCGTGCCGGCCAGCCAGTCGGCAGCAATGGCTGCCATCTCCTTGTGGTCCGTCGTCCGCCCGTCCTGAAGTGCGCTGGAGTGCGAGGAAGCCATGATGGGCAGTAGTGGTGTGGACAGGAGAAAGGGAACGGATGCGGATGACTGCGGCTATGGCCAGTTTAGCAGTTTATATAGCAATGGTGGGCGGGCGGAGGGACGGACGTGTGGCGCCGGAGTAGCCGCCTCGGCAACCGCGTATCATTAATGTGGGCGGCAGATGGACGGACGGACGACACTTGTGTCGTTTGAAGGCGGAGCAATCGCCTGCACCGGGAAGCGGGGCGGGCGGCGCTGACTGTTTCGGGCGGAAAGCGCGCGCGGGCGAGGAGATGACTTTACTTGGAGAGGATGACAATAGGGACCCACCAGGTCCATAGCCTCACGTACGCAAGTGCCTCCTTATTATTATTATATATATATATATATATATATATATATATATATATGTGTGTGTGTGTGTGTGTGTGTGTGTGTGTGTATGTATATATGTAAAACTATACTCCCTCCGCTAGGTTAATAAGTCGTATTAGAAGGTGCATCACGACCTAGGTGCAAGCAGATTGGTGGAAAAGAAGAATATTTCTCTCTTCTAAACACAACATTTAATCACAGCTTTCAGGCCCATATCCTTGACAAACACATGTTTGAAGTTTTTGACTAAGCTGCTAGCCAATCAGCTACAAAAAGTGATCTTGAGATGTATACATCGCAACCAGTACGTGTTTCTTCGTTGCCGCTCTATCCAGGATTGTCTAGCCAGGTGTTTCAAATACATTCATCAATGTAAAGCATCAACACGGACCATCATCCTCCTTAAGCTTGATTTCACGAAGGCCTTTGATACAATTGAGCATGAAGCCATTCTCATAATCTTACAATGCAAGGGTTCTGATGCTCGTTGGACTGGCTGGATTAATAGCATTTTGTCCACGGGTTCTTCTTCTGTCCACTTAAATGGAGTACCAGTTAATCATTTTGTCTGCAGATCTGGCGTACGTCAAGGAGACCCACTCTCTCCGTTATTATTTGTCATTGCGGTGGATTTGCTTCAGTCAGTAGTCAATGAGATGTGCTCGAGAAACATTCTCACTCTGCCAATACCAACAAATTTCAATGACTACCCGATCGTACAATCTGCGAATGACACACTCATTGTTTTGCCTGCGATTGATGACCAGCTGATCGCCTTCAAGGACATGCTTAACACCTTTGCAGCAGCATCTGGTTTACGTGTCAACTTCAGTAAGTCATCTCTTATTCCAATCAATATGAGTGATGAGGAGGGCGCTAGGGTCGCTAACCTGCTAGGTTGTGATGTGGGATCTATGCCTTTCACATATCTAGGGTTACCCATGGGTACTTCCAGGCCCACGATCTATGATCTATTACCTCTTGTTGACCGTATTGAATGCCGGTTATCTGCTTCCTCGTGTCTACTGAATCAAGGAAGTCGACTGCAACTGCTTCAGTCAGTGCTTTGCTCAATGCCAATCTATTTCCTGTGCACACTATCTCTCCCCAAGGGCATCTTGCAACAGATTGAGAGAATAATGCGTCAATGCCTGTGGAGAGGCAACACAGATAATCCTCGACAATCCTTAGCTGCATGGGATCTGGTCTGCCGACCCAAGAAGTGTGGTGGTTTGGGTGTGCTTAATTTGGGACTTCAAAATGAAGCCTTGTTACTCAAACATCTATTCAAGTTTTTCAACAGAATGGACGTGCCTTGGGTCACATTAATTTGGGACACCTATTATGCTGCTTCGCCACCACAGGTCACACAGAGCTGTGGCTCATTTTGGTGGAGGGATGTCATGAGCTTGTACACCAATTTCTGCAAGTTAGCAATCCCACAAGTGCACGCTGGCAACACGGTGGTATTTTGGCTTGTTCGCTGGCAGCTGGGTAATAATGTGGTTCTTTTGAGCGAGCAGTTCCCTAGGCTTCATTCTTTTGTTTGGTGACACAATCACAGTCAAAGAATTTATGGAGCTTCCAGAGATTTCGGAACATTTCCATCTGCCACTGTCTCAAGAGGCCTATTCTGAACTAACTCATCTTCAAGATTTGCTATCTTTAGTCAGCTTGAACAGGGAGAGTAAGGACATATGGAAGTGGCCATCTAAATCTGGGCAGTTTAAATCAAAGATATATTATGAGTCTTGCTTCTCCCATCTGGTGGTTGATCCCATCTTCAAATGGATTTGGAAGTCTGCTTGCACGCTCAAGTTTAAAGTGTTTGGATGGCTTCTTCTAATGGACCGCTTGAACACTAGGGATATGATGCAACGCAAGAGATGGATCATCCAGGATGATATGTGTGTTCTTTGCCTCTGTGCTTCACATGAGGATCGTGCACATCTTTTCTTTGCTTGCAACTTCAGCCAAAGGGTTTGGAATTACCTTGGGATTTCTTGGAATGCTCAACCAAACCAGAATACATATGAGATGGCACTTGCTGCTAGGAGGGATTTTGGTCATCCTTTCTTCACTGAGGTGGTTTTTACTGCTACTTGGAATATCTGGACACAAAGGAATGGGAAAATCTTTAGAAATGAGAGATCTACCTTCATTTCTTGGAGGAGGAATTTCATACATGATATTTCCCTATTAGCTCATAGAATCAAATGTAAATATAAGGATAGCTTAGTTTCCTAGATAGCCTCTCTCTCATAGGCCTCATGTAAGTATTTTCTTTCTTTGTTTTCTAGATTACTGTAATTATGTAACCCTTTTGTTAAATTTTAATAAAGCACTGTGAGGCTGTTGCCTTGCAGTACATAGTCAAAAAAACATTTAATCGCAGCAGTTAAGAGGATGCCTTATTAGCTACCCATGCAGGCCATCATAATTCATAGCATGCAAAGCGCTTTTATTTCTTGCCTAATAACCGCATGGACGTGCTGCATGCATTGGTCCTTGCCCGAGCAAAAAAAGGGAGGAAAGGGGTTTCCACGGGAGACAACGAGGCGTAGGTGGAAGCGCTCCCTGTAGTAATTTATTTTGCTTCCTCCTGGTTTCCTGACATCACGGTCCCACACCATTGTCAACCTATGTAGTAGTGAATAAACGAGAGAATTGCACAAGGAGCGGCCGACAACTGGGACCAAGCAGCTCGAGCAGTATTTGTGTTTTTGAGGTGTGAGCACTGCAGAGTTTTTCGATGTTTAGCCCAGATATTAATTTTTCTCCTCTGAACAACAACGAAAACATCGCTACAGGTATTAACTAGGCGGGTTGTGGCCCGTCTAGCCCAGGCCAGATATCCAGCCCAGATATTAACTTTTTTCAAGCTGAAAATGGCTAGCCCAGCTATACTTTTTTTAGGAATACCCAGGTGTCGGTGTCAAAACTAGCGGATCTCGGGTAGGGGGTCCTGAACTGTGCGTCTAGGCGGATGGTAACAGGAGACAAGGGACACGATGTTTTTACCCAGGTTTGGGCTCTCTCGATGGAGGTAATACCATACTCCTGCTTGATTAATATTGATGATATGGGTAGTACAAGAGTAGACCTACCACGAGATCAAGGAGGCTAAACCCTAGAAGCTAGCCTATGGTATGATTGTTGTTCGTCCTATGGACTAAAACCCTCCGGTTTATATAGACACCGGATAGGTTAGGGTTACACAGAGTCGGTTACAATGGTAGGAGATCTACATAACTGTATCGCCAAGCTTGCCTTCCACGCCAAAGAAAGTCCCATCCGGACACGGGATGAAGTCTTCAATCTTGTATCTTCATAGTCTTGGAGTCCGGCCGTGACGATAGTCCGGCTGTTCGGACACCCCCTAGTCCGGGACTCCCTTAGTAGCCCCTGAACCAGGCTTCAATGACGATGAGTCTGGCGCGTTGATTGTCTTCGGCATTGCGAGGCGGGTTCCTCCTCCGAATACTTCATGCAAGGTTTTGAACACAAGGATAGTGTCCGGCTCTGCAAAACAAGTTCCACATAACACCGTAGAGAGAATAATTTCTGCATAGATCTGCTGACGTATTCCGTGGCGTGACATCACACCACCGCAAGGCCTTTATATGAATTGTTTTTTACTGTTCCCACCTCAGCGTCTTTAGCGAGGCGGTTTATTTGGCATGTCTTATCAAAGCATAGAACATGCCCCCCTTATTCCGGGATTCTCATCAATACGGACGTGGGTAACCCATCCGCGCCATTGATTACGGCGCTTGGGAAATAAGCGAGTTTTACCATACTGGTGGGGGACGCATAGCTTCGTCCGTCTATATAAGGGGATAAGGATCCACCTTTTCACCTACGCCTTCTTCCTCCTTTGCTTATCCATTTCACAAGACTGAAGCTCCAAATACCAAGTCCGCACATCCCACCTCAACCTTTCTCCAATCATGTCGAGGCGGGAGGCGGGTGGATGGCCTCCTCCTCACACGGAGTGGCACATCGCCAGATCAAGGGAGGCCGGATACTTGTCCGGCAACATCGCGCCTGAGCTTCGAACGAGGGCAGCTCATTCCGACCCACAGGCCCCGTGAGAGGGTGGTGTTTCTCCCCACTTCCTCCGCGGACTAGGGTTTCCTCTTCACCCATTTGTCCGGGGCTCATGTTCTACTATGGCTCGGACTTCCACGACCGCCCCAATTTCATCCTCAACATCTTGGCGTTTATCGTCAGGTGCGAGGCTTTCTTCGCATCCCGCCCCCACTTCGCTTATGGCTGAAGATCTTCAACGCCAGGCCAAGGTAGTGGGCGGCCGCTGCTGAGGCGGAGGCGCCATGGTTGGCAAGATGGCCAAAGTCCCATGGCTCGAAGGCGCCTTCGTGGAGACAATAAAGGTGGCAATCCGGGTGGTTCTACATCACCGAGCCCCGCAACACCAAATGGGTGGCGGCCCCCGAATTCAGATCTGGCTTCCCCACACGGCTCTCATCATGGAAAGAGACGGGCCTGACGTGGGGGAATTCAGACGAGACATCCGGACTACAAACATGCGTCCGAAACCTGGTGGCCAAGAATCTTAGGCTGGTCGACGTAATCCAGGTGATGCTCATCCGCCAGATTCTCCCATGCCAACAACGGGCTTTTAACTTGTGGGAGTTCGATCCGGCACAGCACCAAACCTTGAGCCGGCTCTTCGACACTACATACGAAGACGCCTGGAAGGTGTTGTTCAAGGGCGCTGAAGCCCCAACATCTGCTACCAAAGATCGCGGATACAGCTCGCAGCGTCCAGCCGGCGAGGTAAGTCATTTTACCCTTTACGAGACTCTTTTTTCATAGATTGACTCTACATGGGATCTAAAACTCCCTAATCTATGACAGGACTAGCTGAAGACGTCCGGACAGATTAACTGTCTGGCTCCTTTGCCAGAAGATCCGGAGAATGCCCGATTGACGGGACTGTTGGCTCCGGCGCCGTACGTGGTGCCGGAGAAGAAGGCCAAGAAGGAGGCCACGGGAACTCGAAGGAGCTCCCGACGCCAGTCTTGTCGATTCAAGCGTAATCCTCTCCCAAGACGAGGAGGAAGAAGAATAAGCTCCTCCCGGCCGGGGAGGAGAAGAAAAGGAAGGCCGCCTAACCGGGAGGCCGGAGGGTCCAAGAAGGGGAGAACCCTTCTTCCGGACTTCTCCGCCAACGTCGACGATGACGAGGACGACTGGCCTACAAGGGCCAAGCCCCTGGCGAGATCGTAAGTGTCCGGATACCCATGGTTTTTTATTATTGCAGGCGTTCTCTAATGTTGAACAATGTGCAGCCCGCCCAAGGGCGAAGTTCGCCGATTCATCGGCGGGTCCCTCGGCTCACGGAAATGGAGAGTACCTCGCTTCCGACCGCCTCCTCGCCTCATCCGCGGGCGACGGCGGGGCCCCAAGGGGGGCCTGGTCAAGAGGAGGTAGCGCAGGAGGTGCCACAAGGCGACCTCCCGGACTCCAGGCGCGCGGGGGCAAGATCCCCAGGGGCTCTAAGCCCGACCCTCATCCGGACTCCATGCCGGAACCATCAGAGGTTCCGGAGTCCGGACAGCGGATCCTTCGTAAGAAGGGTAAGACGCCGGTGTCCTCCGCGCAACCGGAGGCACCGGATAGCTTACAGGAGGCGCTTAACAGCGCTTCCATCAAGGAGGAACACCGCACTGTCATGAGTGCGGTGATCCAGACAGTTTAGTCCGCCAAGAGCGGACTGACCGAAGCCTGTACCAGCCTTCTAACAGGCTTTGAGGTAAGTTTTAGAATATGTCAAAAATAACCGCATAGATAGTAGCCCCTGATGCTTAGTTCGGTGTTTGGAAAGAAAAGCCGGACTAAGGATCTAAAAAGATATACGCAGGAGTCTAATATAAGTATGTCAATATGGGAATGCAGGTTACCGACCTCTGGCGCCTTGATCATGGAGGTCAATGTATTGAAGCAGAACCTCGATCGGTCCGAGAACGAGCTCGGACAAGCCAAGACGGAGCTCGAGGACAAGGAAGGTAAGTAAGACCTTATTAAAGAAATACCTTATGGAAAAGGTTTTGGTTGCGAAAAATAACAGGAATAACATGGGTACTGCAGGGGCCACGAACGAGGTGGCGGCCCTTAAGGAAGCGGTGTCCGTGGACGAAAACAAAGCGTTCATGAACGCACCGAGCGAGAGAAGGGGAGGCGCAGCTGGCCAAGATGCGGCAAGAGCTCCAAGCTCTCGTGGAAAAACACGAGAGTTTGGAGCGTGACTCTAAGACTCGAGAGTCCGAGCTCGCCTCGGCTCTTGAGAGTGCCAAAGCTGCTAAGGCCGAGGCCCAAAAAGCCCTCCAAGAAATTGAGTCTTTAAAGAAAATAGCAGCGGGTAAGGCATTCTTTATGCAAAGCAAGCATGTGAGAGTGAATTATCTATTACTTACCCGGATTCGGAGCTCTCTAGTAGCATTCGCAGATTTGCCCCGTAGTGCGTCTGGCGCTGCCGCATTCTACCGCGCCCAGGAGGGGAGCTCCACGGAGAAGGTGTTCTGGTCTCAAGATGTCTTTGAGGCCGACCATCAGTGCCCTTAGCGATCAGCTGAAGCAGCTGGTCGAGCTCCATAAGGTCGTCGAACAGGCCATGAAGGGCCTTATAGCGCGGCTGTGGCCATTGGAGGCCATGCCTGGGAGCTACTTCGGCTTGGTGTAGTGGCTGGTGGACGCTTGCCCGCGGCTTGAAGTCATCAAGCGCTCCGTCTCCATTGAAGGTGTCCGTCGGGCCCTTGCCCGTGCTAAAGTGCACTGGGGCAAGCTGGATGCGGAGAGGCTTGTGATGGACGGGCCACGGAAGGGCCATGAGCATCGCACGCCCGAAATGTACTATGAGGGCCTCCTGAAGGGTGCCCGCCGAATAGCGGATGAGTGCTCCAGAGATGAAACTTTTGAATGAACTCGCATTTGTTATCCTGTACGCTGAAAACTTGTTCATATGCGCTAAGCAACGCTTATTAATTTAAAATATTACCTTCTCTGCGGCGTTTATCAAATTTGAGAGATGGCAAGTCGTTGGCTTCAGCCCCCATGCCACGAAAGTGTTGGGGTGTTCGGGATAAACTTGAGCACTCTTGTTCCCATTCTTGGGTCCATCTAGGGAGGCGCTCAACACAACGAACAAGGCAACCGGACTTATAATGCTTGAACACTCTCACTTAGCCATAGAATTCTATAATTTTAAATTTCATGAAGCCCCTAGTATTCGGAAGACCGAGTTCGGGCGCTATCCACGCCTTTGGCCGGACAATTCCGGTTCCTCGCTCTAAGCGGCATAAGTCTTTAGGGACCCGAAAAACCTCTCAAACAGCGCATCGGCTCTCGCCTCTATCATGACGGCCGGGCTTTTAGCTTTCTCCATCGAGGTGCTCGACCAAAGATAATCGGGGCACAATCGCAGTGGTTCTCCCGGTGGTACCTTAGCCGATATAGCGGAACGTAAGGTAACAAAACACGGGAGCCGGGCAAACCCAACTATTGACCCAAGACATGAATCGGAGCCAATTCATATAATGCTATAAGTTCGGGGTGCCGCACTTGTGAAAGTGTTCGGACTTATCACACCATAATTTTGGGATACTTAAGCCCCTGGTGTATTGGCCATACCAAAGTGTACGATTGCAACATGTCATGAAATGAACACATGTATATATAAAGGAAATAGAGCAATAATAAGCAAAAAGCTGTGTATTGTTTATTCAAAAAGGTACTGCAATGGAAGCGTAACGATACAAATAGTGTGGTAAGCAAGGGATGGGACTATCTAACATGTCCCCCTCCAGGGGTAAGATGTTGGATGATATGTAAAACAGGTATAATGCTCGTAATAGAGACCACCTGAACACTTGACGTGGCTTTCCGCTTCCCTGGCTGTTGCATCGTGAGTTCAGCGATTCAAGTGCCGGACAGGACTTCTCAAAGACGGGGTCCTGAAGTAAATTAAAAAAAGGAAAAAAAAAAGAAGAAAGAAAAAGGGAGTGACAGAAACGGGAGCCCCTGGTGCGGTCTAGCCGCATTCTTGGCGTGCCGTTGTCTTGCCCCTCCCCATGTGCCCATGGTATCTCTAGAGCGTAATTATGTACGCATGGTACTAGCATCGCAATTTCACGAGGGCTGGGGTTGGGGCCGGATTGCTACTCGTGCTTGAATCGTGCCAGGTGGTCTTGTTGCAGGTTACTCCGGGCACGCCTGGCGGTGTCCGGATGCTTAGTGGCCGGACTCGAGAATTGCCGTGAGAGGCTGCTTTGCACCTCCGCCGCGAGGGCCGCCGTGTGCTCCTCCGTTCGGAGAGAGCGTTCGGTGTTTCCATTGACCGTGATTACTCCTCGAGGGCCTGGCATCTTGAGCTTGAGGTATGCATAGTGCGGCACCGCATTGAACTTTTGCAAAAGCGGATCGTCTGAAAAGGTGCATGATAGCCGCCGCAGAATGGGACGATGTCGAAGATTAACTCTTCGCTTGAAGTTGTCCGGAGATCCGAAGACCACTTCGAGTGTGACCGAGCCTGCGTAATTGGCCTCTACACCCGGTATGACGCCTTTAAAGGTCGTCTTTGTAGGTTTGATCCTTGAGGGTCTATGCCCATTTTGTGCATTGTATCCCGATAGAGCGTGTTCAGTTGCTACCGCCGTCCATCGGGACTCTGGTGAGGTGAAATGGCCAATAATTGGGTCAAGAACCAATGCGGCGAAGCCGTGTGACGGATGCTAGTAGGGTGGTCCTTCGATCGAAGGTGATTGGGCAGGAAGACCATGGGTTGAACTTTGGGGCGACTGGCTCCATCGCATATCGTCCCGCAGCACGCTTCCGCTCCCTTTTGGGTATGTGGGTTGCGTATATCATGTTCACCGTCCGCACTTGTGTGGGAAAACCTTTCTGTCCTCTATTATTCGGCGGCCGGGGCTCTTCCTCGTCATTGCTATGCAGCACCTTGTCATTGAGTTCGGCACTTAACTTGCCTGCTTGCTTGAACACCCAACAAGCCCTGTTAGTGTGATTGGCTGGTTTTTCGGGGGTGCCATGTATTTGGCACAAGCGATCGAGTATGCGGTCCAAGTTGGACGGGACCTGGGTATTTCTTTTGAATGGCTTCTTCCGCTGACCGGGTTTAGAGCCTATGAATCCGGCATTGACGGTCGTATCTTCAATATTATCGCCGTTAATGCGGCGCTTATTCTTGTTGCGACGCGACCTGCCATTGTTGTCCTTGGTATTCGGACTATCCGGATGTTTGGCCAGGTTGTTGCTTCGAGCTAGCCAGCTGTCCTCTCCCGCACAAAAGCGAGTCATGAGGGTTGTGAGGGCTGCCATAGATTTCGGCTTTTCATGTCCTAGGTGTCGGGCAAGCCACTCGTCGCGGATGTTATGTTTGAAGGCTGCAAGGGCCTCTGCATCCGGACAGTTGACAATTTGATTTTTCTTTGTTAGGAACCGAGTCCAGACTTGTCTGGCCGATTCTTCTGGCTGCTGAATTATGTGGCTAAGGTCATCGGCGTCTGGTGGTCGCACATATGTGCCCTGTAAGTTATCAAGGAATGCGGCTTCCGTGTCCTCCCAACAACCAATTGATTCTGGCCGGCAAGCTATTGAGCCAAAGGTCGAGCTGGTCCTTTGAGCTTGAGTGGGAGGTATTTGATGGCATGTAGATCATCACCATGAGCCATGTGGATATGGAGGAGATAATCCTCGATCCGCATCAAGGGATCTGTGGTACCATCGTATGATTCGATGTTTACGGGCTTGAAGCCCTCGGGGATTTGATGATCCATTATTTAATCTGTGAAGCATAGTGGGTGTGCGGCGCCTCTGTATTGAGCTATATCATGACGTAGCTTATATGAGCTTTGTCTCATCGTGTGTTTGGCCCGCCGGTTTTCTTTGTATCCGGCGCGACGGTAATCATCCCGCATTGCTGGCGCCCACGCGATCCGTAGATCGATCTTGTATGTTTTGCTTTCTCCTCCACTAGATCTGGCAAGTCCGGCGCGTTTTCCCGTGCCTTGGTACTTTTTGAGCGGCGTCGGGGTGTGGCTTGAGCGGAGGGTCTAGAGGCCTCTCTATCGCGGCCACGGGGTGGCCGGTCTGCCATGTCATGCGCTGGTGATTTGCGTGCTTCTTCCTCTAGTCGAGGCAACGGCCTGCGTTTGGGGTAGCTTTTGGAGGGGCGTTCGAGTTCATACTCTTCGGCCGCAAGGACTTCAGTCCACCTATCAGCTAGCAGGTCTTGGTCAGCTCTAAGTTGTTGCTGCTTTTTCTTGAGGCTGCTTACCATGGCTATAAGCCTGCGTTTGAAACGCTCCTGTTCGGCGGGATCCTCAGGCACGACAAACTCGTCGTCGTCGAGGCTTGCCTCTTCGGAGGGAGGCGCATAATTATCGTCCTCAACCTCTCTTTACATCGCCTTGTCGTGCGGACTTGCTTCTCTCTTCTGCTGAGTCCTGCTGGAGGGTTCTCTTGACCTTGTCCGGGGTGTTATTATCTCCCGTGCCGGAATCACCGTTTTTTATTTTGTCGGGATTTAGAGCGGGCGCTTGACGGCGTCGGCGCTTCGGCTGTTTCTTGGAGGGGTCATCCTCCGTTGCTCCATCGCCGTTCCCATCTTTTGGGATGTCCACCATATATATGTCATATGACGAGGTGGCCTTCCAGTGCACTGTAGGCGCTGGGTCTTGATCGTCTCCAGCATCGTCGTCCATACCGTCGATGTCTTCGGAGTCATAGTCTAGCATGTCGGTTAAATCATCGACAGTGGCTACAAAGTGGGTGGTGGGTGGGTGTTGAATTTCTTCGTCATCCGCATCCCAACCTTCCTGTCCGTAGTCCGGCCAGGGCTCTCCAGATAAAGAGAGAGACTTTAGTGAATTCAGGATGTCGCCGAAGGGCGAGTGCTGAAAAATGTCCGCGGCCATGAATTCCATAACGGGCGCCCAATCGGATTCGATTGGCAATGGCGCGGAGGGTTCGGAGTCCGGAGAGGAGTCCGGCACCCTGGAGTCGAGGTCTTTGCAAAGGACAGGGATGGAGTTCGGCTCAATCGCCGTAGAGATTGTAGCCCCCGAGGCGGTGTCCAACCACTCATCCTCGATCGGGGAATCCGAATTCGGATTAAGGGTCGGAGCGGACACTGGTGCGGCCTCCAAGGCATTGTTCGGCCGCAGAGCTAGATCATGCCCATCGAGACAGTGCGGCGCGCTTGGCTGCGGCTCGAATCCGTCGAAGTTCAAGTCCCCGCGGATATCGGCCGTATAGTTTAAACTTCCAAATCTGACCTGATGGCGGGGCAAAGCTTCGATCTGCTCCGGATGGCTAAGCTTAATTGGCCCGCAGCAGAGCCGCCGAACATGAAGATCTGTCCGGGAGAAAAGTCTCACCACTGGACCGCGTCGTTGTTGATGATCGAAGGAGCCATCGGGCCTATCGGTGATGACACAGAGGAACTCTCAATGAAAGCACCAATGTCGGTGTCAAAACCGGCGGATCTCGGGTAGGGGTCCCGAATCGTGCGTCTAGGAGGATGGTAACAGGAGACAAGGGACACGATGTTTTTACCCAGGTTGGGCCCTCTCGATGGAGGTAATACCTAATCCTGCTTGATTAATATTGATGATATGGGTAGTACAAGAGTAGATCTACCACGAGATCAAGGAGGCTAAACCCTAGAAGCTAGCCTATGGTATGATTGTTGTTAGTCCTGGGACTAAAACCCTCCGGTTTATGTAGACACCTTTGGATAGGTTAGGGTTACACAAAGTCGGTTACAATGGTAGGAGATCTACATATCCAGATCGCCAAGCTTGCCTTCCACGCCAAGGAAAGTCCCATCCGGACACGGGATGAAGTCTTCAATCTTGTATCTTCATAGTCTTGGAGTCCGGCCGTGACGATAGTCCAGCTGTCCGGACACCCCCTAGTCCGGGACTCCCTCACCAGGCAAGGTCAAGTTGTTATTCTCTGCCCCGCTGGGCTGCAAATCTTTCCTAGGAGGGATGCATTAGGCATAACAATAAAATGGGCTTTAAGAAATAATAAATGGGATGTAATTATAAAAACTGACAAGAACGATAAAAATGCACCAAACACGTGATTACTTTATAAAATATTATTTTGGATATTGAAAATTTTAATTTCATTAATTGTTGTGAGCGCAATTTTACATTGGATTTTTACGTATTATAAAATTATATTGAAATTTTATTTAATCTGACTAGAAATTTCGGGATAAAAATATTTCGGATCCCATCAAAATGTGGGAAATTTTATTGAATTCTGTTTTGAACGGTTGGTTGAAATGGGTGTACTTTTAACAAACTGTAAATGGGCTGTAGTAAATTCCATTAGAATTCAAAAATGATCTACACATTCTTACAAATCTCAAATGGGCTATAAGTTCTCTGCCACACTTCTGGCCTTACTAAGTTGACGCGTCCCCTAAAAAAACAGAGTTGACGCGTATGCAAGGCTTTGTCAACTTATAGTCAACACAAGGTTCTAGCAGCAGTGGCCGTTGGATGTCCATCCAATGGATGTCGTGCTTCTTCTTCAATCTCGGATATTCTAGCTTCATCCGCCCAAAAAATGATTCCTCCCCCTGACATCTGGGGCACACCGTTTCGGAAGCTGACCTGTGGACCTACTAAGTTGACGTACCAAGGGCTTTGTCAACTTAGTCAATATAAACGATTCTAGCTGCAGTGACCGTACGATGTCCATCCAACGGCCGTAGTGCTTCTTCAACCTCTGGTCTTCTTGCTCCAGCCGCCCAAAGCAGCACCAGTCGTGCCGCTTGATCCTGCCTCCCATGGCCGGCTGTGCTGCCGTGGAGGCTTCACCGCCCCCTACTATTCCCACCGCTGGCCAGGCCCTGCGACAACGGCAGCCTCACACCGCAGCCAAACGAGTGAACCCTCATACTCCTCTCCGCGTGGGCATTCACTGTCGCGTCTTCACCGGCTCCGCGTCGCCCCCTTCCTAGGCCTCGCCGTCGTCCACCGCCCTGGTGCTCTCGGCGCGGTGTGGTCAACGTGGTCAAGGAACGACTTCCATCGGACGAGGACTGTACGTGAACAGCCGACAATTTGGGTCCACGGCGGCAAAGAAGGAAGTGTGTCCTTATTACGCTGAAAATAATGATTCCTCCACTGACAGCAGGGACCCACCAGACGGGCCATCGATTTCGCGAAAAAACATTTCCCCATTGCCGGGACCCACCAGGCTACACCTTCGCACGCAAGGAAGTGCGTCCGGCAAAAAAACGATTCACCTCGATTGGCTGGGACCCACCGGCTACATCTTCGCAGCAAGGAAGTGCTCGGCGGTGGGACCCACCTTGTCGAAGCGTACGTAGCGTTGTCATTCTGGTCGCGAACGTGTACGTACAAATATACTGGTGGATGTAGAGGCGCGCACATGTCGTAGTAGAGGCGGCCAGGGTGCAAGAAAGAAAATACGGCCACGTATGTGTACATACAAGCAGGGACTCGAATGCCTACTCGTGTATACATACGGCGAGGGCTCGTTGACATGGCTGGGTCGGAACGGAGAAACAACGTCATCGTCGTGTTCATGGGGAGGCAACGGAATGCGTCGTGTTCATGGGGAGGCAACGGAATGCGTCGTGTTCATCGGGAGGCAACGGAACGCGTGGGAGCCAACCGGCTGGGTCGGAACGGAATGCGTGGTTGTGTTCATCGGGAGGGCTTGGACAGAACAAGCGATGGAAACGAGGCCTGGCGTACCGCAGAACGGAGGAAACGGACCTCATACAGTCGAAACGGGGGTCCTGTTGATCGGGAGGGGTGTGGCGCATCAAGAAAACGGACGAAATGCAGACCTCCTACGGTCGAAGCAAACGGGGTCCTGTTGATCGCGAGGGGTGTGGCGTACCGCAAAACGGACGAAACGGACCTCCTACGGTCAAAACGGGGGTCCTGTTCATCGGGAGGGGTGTGGCGTACCACAAAACGGGACCCCACGGAATATTGTTCATCTCCACCGTCGACCCCCTCCAGCCTCCACGAGCTACTGTTCATCCACCGTCGACCTCCTCCAGCCTCCACCTGCGTCTGTTCATCCACGGGCTCCTGTTCATCCAGCCTTCACCGCGTGCTACTCCACCGCCATCGCTCAACCAGCCCTCTCCACGGGCTCTGCTCAACCACCCTCGCACGAAGCTCTTGTTCATCCAGCCCTCCACCGTCTCATCGCTCATCCTGTCCTCCACGGGGTGGTCCTGTTCATCCAGCCCTCCACGGGGTCCTATTCATCCAGCCCCAACCGGCTCGATCGATCGGGGTCCTGTTCATCCAGAGGCAACACCATGGGGTCCTGTTCATCCACCCCCACCGCTCACTGTTCATCCAAACCCCCCGCAACGCTAACTGTTCATCACAGAGGCAGCATCGATCGGCTTCAGTTAGCAGCAGTAGAGAAGGAATCGGTCGATCGGGTTACATTATGTACCATCGATCGATCACTCGGGTTCGATGAACGCGTAGCTGCAGCGGCGATCGCTCGGGTTCGATTAGAGCCCAATGCCTCGCTTCGGGTTCATTAGAGCCAGCAGCAGCGTCACGTGTCACGAGAAAGCAGCGCGCTCGCCGCCCCGACCTCCCACCGTAAAGGGAACTCGCGAAATTTTCCTCGCCCTCGCTTCTACCACGGTTTTCCCGTCATGGACGGCCCAAAGAATGTCATGCAGCTGCGTCTCCGGCCCGCCTGTGACGAAAAGCCCATTTTCTGTCATGATTTTTTGTCATAGAAGTAGGAGCCCACCACATCTATGATGATACCGGGTTTTGTCACAATTATCGTCATAGAAGTGTCATATGTATGACAGAAAAAAATCCGTTCGTTCCAAAATGTCACGGATGTGTCTTTTTTTGTAGTGATAGGAGGCATCTCATCTTGGATCGGAGCCATTCCATCCATAGCCACACACAAACACAAGAGCACCTCTCCTTAGGAGGTTGTTCTTCCCTTGTAGCTGTTCATCCTCGGCCCAAGAGGCAATCCACCACACCACACTTGAGTAGGTGTCAGATTTCGGGTTCCGGCAGACCCTGTAGGTTCGAACTCTAGGGTGCACGCGGAGAATGCACCTCCAACCTACCTACATCTCGTCGCCTCGCAAGGATCTAAACTACACAAGGAACAACACAAGGGACACGAGGTTTATACTGGTTCAGGCCACCATTGTGGTGTAATACCCTACTCCAGTGTGCGGTGTGGTGGATTGCCTCAGGGGCTGATGATGAACAATACAAAGGAAGAACAGCCTCACGAGAGGTGTTCTTGGGCTGGTGCGATGAACTGCTTGAGTGAGTTCGATCGCCTCTCTCTCTCTCTCTCTCTGCTAAGGCTCTATCGGATAGGCCTCTTCCAGATGCCAGTTGCTAGCTGCCCTCTCTTTCCCATGCCTCTACTCTGTGGTGGCTAGTCCTATTTATAGAGGGAGGCCCTGGGCCTCTTCCCAAATATTGAGCGGGAAGGGCGCCAACAGTTGGCCAATTTGAAGGGGAACATCTAGTACACTTATCCTGACCAAAGTCGGTCCTCGCCTGCCAAAGAATCTGACGGTGACGCCGGCTTGGGCTCCATGATGACCTCCTTCCGGCCATTCTGCTGGTCTTGGTCTTGTTGCACCGAAATGGCTGCCTTTGCTTGATGCCCTTGCCTGCGCTTGCTCCCTTTACACCAAAGAGGAAACAAGGACTCTGCGTAGGTCGGCGCCCGCCTGGCCTTGGTCGTCATGGCTTGCGTCATGGACACCTCGTGAGGTACCCCGCCTTGATCTCTCCGCCTCGCGAGCCACCGATGAGGCTGCAGGCTCGAGGAAGCTTTTCGTCACCATGAGGCTTGGCCCCTCACGAGGGTCTTGAGCTTATCTTTGATGAAGATGGGCCATACTTGGGCCACTCCTCGAGCCACGCTTGCAGCCAGTGCAAGCAAGTCTAGGTACCCCGTTCCTGAATCGCCGACAGTAGCCCCGGGCCCAAGGCGCGCCAGGACGTGGGCTTAGCAGCAGAGAAGCGAAGGGCAAGTGCGAGCGCCATGGCCCCGGCAGCTCAAGGCCTTGGGCGCCACGTGGCGGTTGATTGGACGTGGGCGTCCCTGCTTCCCCACGACGCCTCGGCAATTGCACGAATTGACAAGTGAGTGGTACGCGGCCAGGCTTACCTCTTTGCCCTCTTTGGTCGTTGCCCAGATCCCCTTTCTCGTTCTCATCCTTCCTGCTCCCAAAATCCCCAGATCTACTCCGACCCTGCACCCTAGCAAGGCATGGTGCCTCGCCAGACCCGGCCGGAGCTTGGTTCTCGTTTTTCTTCTTGCTTCGTTGCTGGGGCTTGACGTTCATATTCTTTGGCTAGGTTGGCGCCTGCGGAGAAAAAGCTAAAGGGGGCCCCTGAGGCTTCGTCTGGGGCAGCATTTCCACCCATGGGAGAAGGGTGCGGCAAGGCCCAGGCTTCTCCTGCCCGGCCATCCTCGTGAGGCCAGGAGGGGTGTGCTAGAGCGAGCTCAGCCCCCGTGGCCCGAGCGACTCTCGAGGCGCCTTCGCCTGACGCCACCGCCGTAGTCCTCGGGGCGCAGAAGGCCCCCACTCTTGGTGCCGTCATCTCGCTGTCGTCTTCTCCTCCTACTCCGCCAACTGCCATTTCTCCGACTCCGTGTACTGTCCTGGATCGTGCTGCTGCTGAATTGGACCGGCTGCATGGAAATCTCCAGGGCGCCGACCCTCGCCTGGTGGCCGGGCGCCTGGAGCTGGCCTCCGGCTGGGTCCGCTCCGATGCTTCAATTCGAGCGGCGCTGGTTCAGGCCGCGACGGCCTGCGACGAGGAAAAACAGGCCATCCTTCAGGCCAAGGCCACTCGCGATGCCGCCTTGGGGGAGGCTGCGGATGTTCGGAGTCGCTGCGAGGCGCTGGAGAGCGAACTGCAGGGCCTTCGCGACCAGCTCGCCAAGGAGGCTCGTGACCGCCGGGAGAAGGAGGCAGAGATGAAGGCTCGCGAGACCGCCGCCAAGGACTGGGATGCCGAGCTTGATGAGCGCCATGACCGCTTAGATACGCTGGAGCAGGCGTTGGAGGCGAGGAAGATCGAGCTGGACGGCAAGGCGCGGGTCCTGGCCGAGGACCGCGTGGCCTTCGCGAAGATGGAGGAGAAAGCTCGCGCCTTGCTGAAGACGCTTTATGACAGCGGCCTGGAGAGTCCGCTGGCCGGCGCCGAGGACGGTCCCGCCAAGTTGCTTCCCTTCCTGGTTCGCGCCCTTGAAGATGCCGCGATTGGCCTGGGCCCCACGGCTGCGGCGGAGGCGCGGGGTCTTTCTTCTGCGGCAACGACGCCTTTCACCCACGCCTACCTTCACGACCCCAACGTTGATCTTGACCTTTCTTTGGAGCACTGTGGCGGCAAGCTTGCGCGTTGCTTGGCTATTTGAAAACTTGTGAAGGGTCGGCGGAGGCTCTCATCGGCGGTTCGTGGCCTTCAGCAAGCCGAGGCGAGGTGCTGCCGATCTGAGGCTCCACGAGGCGTAACCCGCCCAGTGCAGCTCTCGCCACAAAGAACGGGCGCTTGCCGGAAAGTGACCCCTTCGTGGCTCCTGCCCCGCTTTCAGCTCCTGCAACATGCATCATGCCTTGTGGAGGCATTTAAACTTGTGTTTGGCGTTGTGGAAACAATTATGAACTGTAATATTTTCATTTGAATTCCTTGAGATTTGCGCTTTTCCTTCCTACTTGCTTGTGTTCTATGTCGGCAGATCCCGGCCCCGCGCATACCTCAGCCGCCGTTAGCCTCGACCGAAAACCAGGACGGGACCAAGGAGTGAGGGGCTACGTGACCAGTTAGGCTCCTGAGTCGCGATGCTCAGGAGTCCCCCTTGAAGCGCGAATAGCAAGTAGGGAGGGGAGTTGCGTGAACAGATTTACCGTTCTCGCCGTGGCAGAGTCTGCCTCGCGCATGATACCTCAACCGCCGTTAGCCTTTGAACTAAGGGGTGAGGGGCTACATGACGATTAGGCTCTGAGTTGCAATGCTCAGGAGTCCCCCTTGACGTTCAAACGGCCTTCATACCTTGGCTCCGCTCGGGGAGAGACGTGCGACGAACCAGGCCCGAGGGGCCTCGCTGGGTGTGGGTGTGACCCAGGCGTAGCCCCCGTGCCCAGCCCCCTCGCGTGGCACTCCCGAGGGGAGGCATTACGATGAGGCCGGACACTGAGCTCTAGGCTCCCTGAGGTTGATGCAGCCGGGGCCACCTCGGCTTGTTTATCACCAGGCCTTGAGCATAGCGCTTCCATATGTGTACGGGCATAGCCGCTCCTCGGCAGTGTCATCAGCCAGCGCGGAGCATGGTGCTTCCACTGGCGCGTGGGAGGGGGCTCCCCTCCGGGAGGAGCCCTTGGGGCGTGTACAGCCTCGCCCTGACACGTGGCTGGCACGGTAGGGCTTGGCGAGGTGTATCTGGGCACGCGTGAGCCAGCACGTGACTCACGGGGCCCTACCTCAAGGCGGGTTGCGCCTGGCTCTGGGCCTTTTCTTGTAATGTGTTCCTTTAAGTTTGGTTATATGCCGACGCTCTACGTCCTCGGGTCCCAGCCCTCGAGCTAGCTTAGCCGTCGTTGATATGCCAGGTCGCGATGCCGTGGACAAGGCCAGAGGGTGAGGGCTGGAGAGCCAGTAAGGGCCCATGAGTCGCGATGCTCAGGTACCCCCCCTTTAACGTGCAAGCGGCCGACATGAAGGAAGAAGGGTGCTGCGGACAAGCATCAAGTAATAATCATGAGGAGTCAACACACGACTTGAGTAAATGCGAGAGGGATACACGCCACTGGGTCAGGCCCGAGTGGCTTGGGGATAGTGCAGCTCGAGGGGCGCCCCCAACAAAGCAAGCTACAACATGAACGAAAGGGATACACACCGCAGGGACGGACCCACGCGGCCTGGGAATGATGCAGCCCTGAGGGCGCTCCCAGCTGAAAAGTGATTCTCAAAGGACGTCACCTGATGATGCCGAAGATGAAGGGGTGCTGAAGTAGCATACGTCGTGCGCTGCGGAAGCCGATCCTCACGAGCCCCTAGGCCCAGGAGCCCCGGGAGGCTCCGGAGGCGCTGGTGACTCCTCGCGGACCATTTCCATCTCCGCCAGGACTGCGGATTGCCTGGCTGCCTGAGCCTCCAGGACGCTCCTCATGAGGCGCTGGCGCACAGCAGCCACGTTCGGCAGGCCGTAAGGCATGCGAACGTAGCTGTGGGGTGGACCTTCGCAGCGTCCCACGCACGAGGGCCAGAGGCACTCCTGAGAGGCGGCTCGGTTGAGCCCTGGTATGTCGATGCAGACGCGCAGCCCTCCATCCTCGCCCGGATGGGGAGCTACAGCGGGTAAGCAGCGGCTGCCACTCATGACTCTTGACTCCTGCAGCTCCTGAATGATCTCGCTGACGAACTCCTGAGGGTTTGGCCCTCCTTGCCTTGCTCCCGCCTGAGGGAAACGTGCTTTGAAACACGCCTCCAAGTGGTGCCCAAGCGCCTCCCTCGTGATCCTAGCAAAGTCGACGGCCCTCCAGGAGAGAGCACCCGAGCCTTGCTCGAGGAGGGCGCCAGGCACGCCTTCCTATACGATAGAAGGAGGCGCCCCTGGAGCGGGCGCGGACTCTGAGGGGCCTGCCTCCCAAGGGTTATGACCAGGGGATATCTTCTTCTTCTTATGGACTACCTCGGGAAGCCCTCCGCTCCTGTGATCTGGGTCTTCAATTGACGCGGCTTGGAAAGCACGCTCCAAGGAACACACTGCGTCTCTCTCTTCACAGGGCACCGTGATGACTCCACCACTCCCTGGCATCTTGAGGACATTGTAGCCATGATGAGTCACGATCATGAACTTGGCCAGAGTTGGGTACCCGAGGATGGCATTATGCAGCGGCGAATGTGCGTGGCGGACGTCAAGTCAATGAGCACGGTCGCAGTAGTTGTCGCGTGTCCCGAAGGTGACAGGAAGGCGGACTCTGCCCTATCGGAACCGTGGAACCATCGGTGACTCGGAGAAAGGCTTGGTTGGGTGAAGCTGATTGTATGGCACTTGGAGATTGTTGAGCGTCTCGGCCAGACGGGACATTGAGCCACTGCCCGCCATCGATGAGGGTCCCGGTGACTTGCACATTCTTGATGATTGGGGAGCAAAGCATCGGGAGGACTCCAGTGTGGCCGTGCACTTGAGCTGATCCACTGAGGCTGAGCGTGATGGCGCATCTTGACCACACGAGGGGACGTGTGGCTTCGAGCCCGGGGAGGGCTGCATTCACTTCAGCGAACTGCTTGAAGATCTTGTTGAGAGGCTGGGGCTTGAGCTCTGCCCGGGATCTGAGCGATCGCGACGGCTCTGAAGCCCCCAGCCCCCTCGTCCTGATGATGGTCTTCATTTCTCCTTGGTTGCGGTGGCAGAGGAGGGAGGCCTGCGTTGCCTTGTGGGCGATCCTCGCAAGGCTGATCCCTCCAGCCTCCCTCGCGAGGAGGGTCCCTCCAGCCTCCCTCGCGAGGCTGGTCCTGCCAGCGGTCCTCGCTTGGTCGGTCACGCCACCCTTGGCGGGGGCCACGGTCTTCCCATCGTCCTCCATCTCTTCCTCCTCCTCGGCCATAGCCCCGGTCGCTGCGCTCGGGGCGTTGGCCGGCGCGCACATCCCGCACGGCCCTGAGCTCTTGGAATTCGCTGGTGTTGTGGGTGTGGAGGTCCTGGTACATGCAGTACCGGCTGCCCTTGGATGACTCAGGATGATCCCTTCCTTGCTTGGTGCCCGACTCTGCACGGCAACCCCCTTGCGCTTCACGTCCTTGACCTTGGGCTTCTTATCTTCTGGGTCGGCAGCCGGCAGCTCGAGGAGGGAAAGGCGTCCTTCCTCACCACTTACTGGCGCGCCAAGTTGAAGTTGAACAGCTCCAGGGATGTGCACAGGTCTTCATGGATCACGAGCTCTTCTTTCATCTTGATGTCCCGCACACCGTCGGAGAAGGCTGAGATGATGGCTGTCGGTGTCAAAACCAGCGGATCTCGGGTAGGGGGTCCCGAATTGTGCATCTAGGCGGATGGTAACAGGAGACAAGGGACACGATGTTTTTACCCAGGTTCGGGCTCCCTCGATGGAGGTAATACCCTACTCCTGCTTGATTAATATTGATGATATGGGTAGTACAAGAGTAGATCTATCACGAGATCAAGGAGACTAAACCCTAGAAGCTAGCCTATGGTATGATTGTTGTTCGTCCTACAGACTAAAACCCTCCAGTTTATATAGACACCGGATAGGTTAGGGTTACACAGAGTCGGTTACAATGGTAGGAGATCTACATATCCGTGTCGCTGAACTTGCCTTCCACGCCAAGGAAAGTCCCATCCGGACACGGGACGAAGTCTTCAATCTTGTATCTTCATAGTATTGGAGTCCGGCCGTGGCGATAGTCGACTATCCGGACACCCCCTAGTTCGGGCACCCTCAAGAGCCCTCTAACCGTGCTTCAATGACGATGAGTTCTGACGTTGATTGTCTTGACATTGTGAGGCGGGTTCTTCTCCAAATTCCATATACTTGTCGAATAGTGTCGGCTTCGATAAATGCTGCGCTCCTAAACCTGCGCCCAATAATTGCCATCTTCCACGTGTTTGAATGAATGCGAAAAGCCGTGGTAGTTTTACAATTACCCCCTAGCCGCAAATGAGCCGCTTATAAAAGGGGCAAGGATCTAGATCTGAGTCACACTATCCCCTTCTTGAAGCTTGCATCGGAGCGCCTCTAACCAAAGCCCATTCCATCATGGACAATCGACGCGGCTCCTCCTCTCAAGGCCCCAAATTTCCAGCCAGTGAAATTGGGAGAGATGCTCGATCCAAGATAGCGAGCTAGTTATACTCAAGCCAAGGGATTTCTCCCTCCGGCCTTCATGGTTCAGTTCGAGCGGACTTGCCACCTACAAGGGCGGAAAGCAAGCGGAGAGCATCCCCGATCCCTCTAAAGGAGAGCGGGTGTGCTTCATCTCTTATCTAGTAAGAGGACTCGGATTTCCCATCCATCCGTTTCTCCGGGGGCTCCTGGAGTTCTACGGTCTCCAACTGCACCATCTTACTCCTGCCTCCATCTTGCACATCGCGGGTTTCGTGGCCCTTTGCGAACTGTTCCTGGGCGTCGAGGCTCATTTTGGGCTGTGGAAGAGAATATTCTGCCTAGTACCCCGTTCTCATGAGGGGTCAATATATCAAGTGGGCGGAGCTGAGCTATGGCGCATCGCCGGGACCGGATACCTATCCGGAACCCCAAAGAAGGCGTCCGAAGGCGGCCTTTGGAATGGTTTTACATGGAGGGCGTCCGCTGCGGATCCTGTTCGGATCGGCCTTCCGGAGTTCAGCAATGCTCCTACGAAGAAGCGCCTAAGTTGGCGCCCTCGGAGCCCGGAGAGAAGATGACCGGATGTCCGCTTATTTGATGAGCCGAATAAGGTTCTTGGCTCATCTTTGGATTGACCATGACAGAGTCATGGCAATCTGCATTATGAGGGAGTGCACGCTCCAATACGAGGCCACCATGTGGGACTTCAACGGGGAGGACGATGCCACCCGTCATGCCCGCAAAGGGCCAGGATCGGTCACCGAATTGGTGAAGATCTTGTCTGCCATGTACAAAGGAGAGGAGGAGGATTTCCTCCGTGTCAACCCACTGAAGGAGTTTTCTTCGAATAATCCTCGAAGCTGGGTAAGCAAACATCCTTGTGACCTGTCCGATCCATGTTCCCATAGTTAAATATCTCATTTTATGGTTTTTGTGCAGGAACTGCGCCGGACTGTGGAGAAGATACACAGCCCGCCCCCACAACCCGAGGATCCGGAGCGGTCCCTCGATCCGACCTCCGAAGAGGATCCGAATATAACGGTGGAGTTCATCGACGGGGTGTTCTACCAACTTAGCATCGACAATGCTTTGGCAGCCATTACGACCAATTACCCCGGAATACTTCCCGCCCCACAGGTAACTGAGACCAAGATCCCAAAACCCTGATAATGACCCATGTGTGCTTATTTTTTATCACCGTATACCGATGGTGTTTCGCAGGGGGTACCTTCGAGGCAGGAAGCCGAGCCTGCGGCGGCTGGCCAACAAGGGCAAGTGGGCCCTCAAGAGTTAAAAAGAAGTGCGGTCCAGATCGAAACTCCGTCGCAATGGTATGGCATGTCACCATACTCCTGTGGATTGATTCTGGAAGGCGATTAACGCCGATGCTCTTTCAGAAAAAGAGCGCCGCCGGATCGGGTCGGAGCGGTACCGATCGAACCTTCACGGACAAGCTTCAAAGCTGGGTCCGGAGGTCGAGGCGAAGACGAGACGCGTCGTCGGATGCTCCTCGGCGACAGGATGCCGACAGGTTGTCCGCCACCAACTCCGAGGTGGAGAGCGCCTTGAATCATAGGCGCCGCCGGACAGTTCTTCGTGACGTGTGTTTCTCCCAACAGGCCTTGAATGCCTGTGATTCGGGAGATGCGCATGTCCGTGCCGCTCAAGATGGTCTAGCCAGAGCCATGGAGCAGTATGTGAAGGACATGCGGGTAAGGAAATTTGACAGTTATATATGCCAGTAGCCCCCGAGACTTAAAATAGTTAGAATAACTGATTTAAGGATCATTTTGTTATCTTGAGGATCTTCTGTAAAAAGAATACCCGATCGTCTCAAATTTGGAAGAGTGCAGGGCCCAACTTGAGGTCACTTAGCCGCTACGGGGGGAGCCATAGAGACCCCCTCTGGTAATATACGCTTCAGAAAATAAATAATTTATGAAGTGTGGCTGGTGTGTAAATCTGACAAAAATATTGCAGATGGCGCCGGACTAGATCTGGACAAGCAACAGCTCTTACGCCAGTTAAAGGCCGGCGAGAGCGTGCTTACGAGGGTGCGGAAGGAGAAGAATAACCTCCAAGACGCCAACACCAAGCTGGGTGAGGAACTAAAGGACGTTCGTGCCCAGTTAGCTGACTCCATAAAGGATAATCAACGGCTTCGTCGCGGCATTTTCAGTAAGTGCTTGAGCGAACTTTGAAAAGAGTTCGGCGAGGAAGGCCATTAACATAAACATGTTTGTAGGTTTGCTCACAGTGCGTCACGAGGAGGAGATGCCCAGCTTCGGGTGATCTTCTTCCCGAGTGCCACCGTCGGTACCTGAGCGACTCCCTCGGTGATGAAAGGCATCGGCCAAGCCTTGTGGCCATCTATCTCCTTGCTCAAGGCATTGGGGGAGCTGGCGGAGGCGGCTTCAAGGAGCACGGCGGGCGCTTCCGGCTATGGAAGATATCGGCTTGCCGTCAAGGCTCCAGGGAGGCTGGGCCATGGTGAAGACGTGGTACACGGTGACCCAAACCACATGGCCGAGGTCGGACCTGTGGGGCCGGATGGGATGGAGATCCTGTAAGCTTAGTGTACGGCCAAGTAGAATTGGCCGCCAAGTATTCCCAAAGAAGATTGTAAATTAGATAGCCTATTAGATGGCATTGAGGAGGAATACAATGAGCCGAGTTGACTATGTAAAAATATGACATGAAAGAATGTCTTCTAGCCAAATTGTAGATCGCTTTGTCATAGCGGACCTTTTTAACCCGACCTCCGGACCCAATTGTCCGAAGTGTGTGTCCGAATACAACCATTGGTTATATAAGAACCGTGGTATGCATGGAGACCGGGCATAGGGGTCATTGTTGTTGTATCAGGACAAGTGCCCAACTAGTTATGTTATATTACATGGGTAGTAAGAAACATCTTCCAGGAGAATAGTTAAGTTAAGGGTTCCTTTTCGGCTGGGATGCATGCCCTAAAGTGCATGTCGAGAGCTGCTATAAAAGCGTAAAATCATCTAGGGGCAGATGTGTAAATAGTTAAAAATCCTCTTTCAGTTCACCGACCGAATATTCCCTTAAGAACGCTTAGCTTTCGGCTTCACCGGTCACGAGGTACACATCCGCCGATGGCGAATAATCGCAGAGGTGCTCCCTTTACCTCCTAGCCGAACAATCGGGAACGTAGGGGTAAGCACGTGAGCGAACAACCCAAATTTGGCCAAAACTTAAGTCATATCGATGCATATAATAGTGAAAAAAGGTACATGCGGAAGTTTAGCATGTGTTGGGCATGAAAGCCCGTATAAATAAGCTTCTGTTAAAGAAGCCCTCAGTATAATGTAGCGGACAGCGCGTCAAGTGTGTGCGGAAAAAGTGCAAACGAGCCTCTAGAGGCTACAAGAAAAAGGGGGAAGGAGAGAAATAAAAGACAGAAAAAAGCAAAAATAAAGAATGCGGACGGAGGAAGGAGACGAACTTGGAGTCCGACACTTAGGCATAGAATCTTCGTAGACGGGCTGCGTTCCATGGGTTCGGCTCGAGTCGGTTATCCGATGCGTTTCGCAGACGGTATGCTCCGCCCGGTCGGGACCTGGTCGATGATGAAGGGACCTTCCCATTTGGGCTTGATTTTGTAATTTTTCTTGTCCGCAGCGAGAACTAGTTCGCCAACGTTATAAGCTTTGGCCCGTACTTCCTCGCTTTGATATCTTCGAGCCTCTTTGTTGATAGAATGCGGAACGAGCTTTTGCCACGTCGCGCTCCTCCTCCAATGCGTCCAAATTGTCCTGCCGATCGAGCTCGGCTTCTCTTTCTTCATACATGCGCACGCGAGGTGAGTCATGTATTATGTCGCAGGGCAAGACTGCCTCTGCGTCGTACACCATGAAGAATGGTGTGAATCCGGTAGTACGATTCGGCGTGGTCCGCAGCCCCCAGAGTACGGAGTCGAGCTCCTCGACCCAGTGCGTGTTAGATTCCTTGAGGGACCGCACTAGTCTGGGTTTAATGCCGCTCATGATTAGACCGTTTGCCCTTTCGACTTGGCCGTTGGTTTGAGGGTGATAGACTGAGGCGTAATCGAGCTTGATGCCCATGTTTTTGCACCATGATTTCACCTCATCGGCCGTGAAGTTGGTGCCATTGTCGATGATATCGTGGGGAACCGTAACGGTGCACTCCCGATATGAAGTCTATCCTGGTCCGGATTCGCCGTTTTAACCGGTTTGGCCTCTATCCATTTGGTGAATTTGTCCACCATGACCAATGGGTATTTTGCTTGTGGGTTCCTCCCTTGAGGGGTCCAACCATGTCAAGCCCCAGGACATGAGCCGCCAGCGGCGATGGGTATAGTTTTAAGGGCGGTGGGTGGCATGTGGCTTTGTTAGCAAAAAGGCGGCAACCGACGCATCGTTGGACTAAGTCCTGCGCAGATTCTGCCTCGGCCGTCGGCCAATAAAATCCTGTACATAAGGCCTTGCCTACAAGGGCACGGGCTGCGGCGTGGTGCCCACCCAGTCGGCATGAATTTCAGCCAGAGGTTTCGCCTTCCTCTTCGGAGATACACCTTTGAAGGACTCGGTAGTGCTTTTCTTATAAAGCTCTCCCTCATGGACTTTATAGGCTTTAGAGCGCCCGTACTATGCGGCGAGCCTCATTTTGGTCTTCGGGAGTTCCTGCCTAGTTAGGTAGGCTAGGAATGGTTCCGTCCACGGGCGATAACCGCCATTATTTCGTGAGCGAGGGTGTTATCTCTGGGCGGAGCCTCGGTTGTGTCGAGTGTTGGCGTCAGCGGTGCGGTTGGGTCCGGATTGTTATTGCGGACTCCTTCCCATAGTACGGATGGCTTAAACAGTCGTTCCAAAAGATATTGGGTGGGACGGCATCGCCGTTTTGCACCGATGCGCGCGCCAATATATCCGCCCGCTGGTTGTTATCCCGGCTATATGATGAAATTCGAGCCCTTCGAACCGTGTTGACATTTTTAGGACCGCATTGCGGTATGCTGCCATTTTCGGATCTTTGGCGTCAAAGTCTCCGTTTATTTGAGATATTGCGAGGTTTGAATCCCCGTGCACCTCTAGGCGTTGAATGCCCATGGAGACTGACATCCGGAGGCCGTGCAAAAGGGCCTCGTATTCGGCTGCGTTGTTGGAGTCCATATACATTATCTGAAGGACGTATTGGACTGTGTCCCCGGTTGGGGACGTCAGGACGACGCCAGCCCCCAGGCTAGCCAAAATTTTGGAGCCGTCAAAGTGCATGATCCAATTGGAGTATGCGCCGTACTCTTTAGGGAGTTCGGGTTCAGTCCATTCGGCCACGAAGTCGGCCAAAACCTGTGAGTTAATAGCTCGTCGTGGCTTATAAGTTATGTCGAATGGGAGGAGCTCTATGGCCCATTTAGCAATCCGGCCCGTCGCGTCGCGGTTGTTTATAATGTCATTAAGAGGTACTTCGGAGGCTACCGTTATCGAACACTCTTGAAAGTAGTGTCGTAGCTTCCGGGATGCCATGAACACTGCGTATGCTATCTTTTGATAGTGTGGGTACCGGGACTTGCACGGAGTTAGGACAGTGGACACATAATAACCGGTTTTGAATAGGGAACCGGTGTCCGTCCGTTCTCGTTCGACAACGAGCACCGCTGAAAAACTTGATGTGTTGCGGCGATGTATAATAGCATTGGTTCGCCCATGTTGGGCGGCGGCCAGGACCGGGAGTTGTTGCCAAAATGGCCTTTATTTCTTCGAGTCGGCCATGGCATGCATCCGCCCACCTTTCAAAGTGTTGATGCGGCGGAGGAGGCGTAAAGAGGTAATGCCTTTTCTCCTAAGCGGGAGATAAAGCGGCTTAGAGCCGCTACGCATCCCATCAATTTTTGTATTTGTTTGAGGTCTTTTGGAATATCCAATTGTGACAGAGCTCGAATCTTGGCTGGGTTTGCTTCAATTCCTCTCTTGGACACGATGAAGCCCGGGGAGCTTTTCGGCCGAACGCCCGAAGACGCATTTTCTGGATTGAGCTTGATGTCATATTTTGAAGATTGTCGAATGTGAGCCTCAAGTCGTCTACTAGAGTTTCGGCGATGCTTGGTTTTGACGACCACGTCATCTACATATGCTTCCACCGTTTTGCCGATCTGTTTTGCGGACATGTCCGAATCATGCGATGATATGTTGCGCTTGGCGTTTTTGAGCCCAAAGGGCATTGTGTTGAAGCGAACGGGCCGTATGGAGTGATGAATGCTGTTGCAGCTTGGTGCAGCTCCGCCATTTTGATTTGGTGGTAGGCTGGAGTATCGTCGAGGAAGCACAATGAGTCGTGGTCTCTGCTGTAAGCGTCAATGATTTGATCAATTCGAGGGAGGAAGGGATCCTTTGGGCAAGCCTTATTAAGGTCTTTGAAATCAACACATAGGCGCCGGATTTATCCTTCTTTGGTACCATCACGAGGTTATTTGGCGATCCGGATGTTTTATATCTACGATGAATCCGGCCTCCAAAAGTTTGGCTAGCTCCTCTCCCATGGCTTTGTCCTCTTGGGTTGGGAAAAGCGCTGAAGAGCACTTTGTTTGGTAGCTTGAATCCTTTTAGGATATTTAGGCTGTGCTTTCGGCCACCGACGTGGGATTCCTGGCATGTCTGAAGGGTGCCAAGCAAAGATGTCCCAGTTTTCTTGTAGAAATTCTCGTAGTGCGGCGTGTACATCAGGGTTTAAGTGTGCCCCGATGGAGGCCGTCTTTGCAAGGTCTGTTGGGTGGACTTGGAATTTGACTATTTCATCCGCTGGTTTAAAAGAGGTGGACTTGGATCTTTTATCAAGTATCACATCGTCCCTGTTCACCGTGGAGCGCATCGCGGTGAGTTCCTCGGCCGCTAGGGCTTCGGATAGTGCCTCGAGGGCTAGTGCGGCTGTCTTATTTTCGGCGTGGAGGGCTATGATCGGATCACTAGAGAGAGTGATGATTCCGTTGGGACCGGGCATTTTAAGCTTCATGTACCCATAATGGGGTATAGCTTGAAAAATTGTGAATGCCTCTCGTCCTAATAAAGCATGATATCATTTGTTGAGCAGGGGCCACTTGAAATGTGACCTCCTCGGACTGTAATTGTCCGTGAGCGAACACTACATCCGTGATCTTTCCTGTGCAGCATGCTTCCAGTGGGGATTATTCCTCCAAAGGTTGTGCTACTTCGCTCAATGCGGTTCCGATCTATTTCCATTTTTTCGGAGGGTTTCCTCATAGATGAGGTTTAGTCGCTGCCGCCATCCATGAGTACCTTAGTAAGGCTTAAAGCCGTCTACTATCGGCTGAGGACCAATGCGGCTGGTGCCCGGGCAGTTCGGAATTTAGGTTCGTCACTGGCATTGAAGGTAATAGCCGTGTCACTCCATGGATTTATTGTTGCTACTTGGTAGACTTCGGCAAGGTTGCGGAGTTGTCATTTTCGCATGTTATTTGATGCGAAAGTCTCGAAGACTGTTAACACCGTCTTTGGTGTTCTTTGGGCTGGGATTACGAAGCTAGAAGCTCTTAGCCACTTTTGGCCACCTGCCATAGTATCCAACATGCTCGAAGGCTATGAGTTGGAGTGGCGCCCTACGTGCTTATGAATATTGCGAGGTCCGTTTAGCCAACCCTCGATGCCTTCCATTACCCTTTAGGGGTTTTAGTTTTTTGGACTAGGGATGTATTCGGGGCGGATTATCCCAAAATTTACTGGTTTTCAGGCGCTCTCCATCGCCCGCAGTACTTTTTACGATGGTCACCAAGTCAGCAAAGCGTGTAATTTCATGACGACTTATGGCGTTTAGGATTCCCTTGTCCGTGCAATTATTGCAGAAGATTGGTATTGCGTCCTCCTCTCGGCAGTCCTTTATCCTGTTCATAACCAGGAGGAATCTGGCCCAGTAATGATGTACTGTTTCGGCGGGCTCTTGCCAAATTCGAGAGAGATCACTAATATTTGGGTGGGCGGGTGGCACTAAATCCGGAACCCCGTCCAATTTAGGACTCAAGGGCCGGGAAGTTTCCGAACTCGGAAGTTTGGATTTTTGAGTGCTATCCAATGAGTCCGACCCGCCGCCTGACTTTAAGTTCAGGGCTTGATCGACATTCGTCCCTCTGTAGGAATCCGGCATGGAGGGATCGGGAATCCGGACGTAGCTAGCCCTTAAGATAGGAGAAGAGTCGCCGCATTGCTCCTCTATCACAGCAACATGATGGGTAGCCTGGGGAGAGTTGATCTCTCTCAGATCGGTTTTAGGCCCTATCCGGTCGTAATCTGCGGCGACTCCCAGGGCGGCGATGCGATCCAGGAGCTCGTTTACGGAGGAGAGCTCAACCGGATCTAACTGTTCGGCAAGTTCCGAACTAACATGCAGATTGGTTTCGATGACTCGAGAGGTCATCGTCGGTAGCGACATTTTACCGAACTAGCGGTCATGAGAAAACCGCCTAGCGAAGAGTCGACCAGTGGCCAAGGCTTCTTTGGCGATGGTATCGTCTTTAAAAGGCGAGGCGAGGCATCCTACCTGATGGCGGCAGCACGCAGGAACTCTCAATGAAAGCACCAATGTCGATTGTCAAAACCGGCAGATCTCGGGTAGGGGTCCCGAATCGTATGCGTCTAGGCGGATGGAGCAGAGACAAGGGACACGATGTTTTACCCAGGTTCGGGCCCCCTCGATGGAGGTAATACCCTACTCCTGCTTGATTAATATTGATGATATGGGTAGTACAAGAGTAGATCTACCACGAGATCGAGGAGGCTAAACCCTAGAAGCTAGCCTATGGTATGATTGTTGTTCGTCCTACGGACTAAAACCCTCGGGTTTATACAGACACCGGATAGGTTAGGGTTACACAGAGTCGGTTACAATGGTAGGAGATCTACATATCCGTATCGCCAGGCTTGCCTTCCACGCCAAGGAAAGTCCCATCCGGACACGGGACGAAGTCTTCAATCTTGTATCTTCATAGTCTTGGAGTCTGGCCGTGACGATAGTCCGGCTATCCGGACAACCCCTAGTCTGGTACTCCCTCAATGGCCTCCTCAGATACCCTAGGGATCTTGAGGCGAGCGTTGTTGAAACGCTAGATAAACTTATGCAGGGTCTCCCCTGGCTGCTGCTTGATGCGGCGCAAGTCACTCATGGCCGGGGGCCGATCGCGGGTGCCTTGGAAGCTGGCGATGAATCGGGTGCGCATCTCGTTCCAGGAGGAAATCATGCCAGGGGCCAGGTTCAGGAGCCAGGTGCGGGCACCGTCCTTGAGCGCCATGGGAAACTAGTTCGCCATGACCTTCTCGTCTCCGTTGGCGGCTTCAATGCCCAGCTCATAGAGCTGGAGGAACTCTGCAGGGTCGGCCGTGCCATCGTAGCATGGGGGCAGGTCCGGCTTGAACTTGCCCGGCCAGGCCACGCTGCGCAGCTCGGCGGTGAAAGCATGGCAGCGTACTGTGGCCATGGGAGGCCTTTGGTGACGGAGGGCTTGATCTTGGAGGTCTCCATGCACCGCCGCCAGGAGCAGCGCGGGGTCTTGACACGCTGGAGAAGGAGCGCGGTCGTGACGGGCCGGTGTAGGGAGCACTCGGGCAGCTTCTTGGGGACGAGGGACCTCTTGGTAGCTCTTCTCTTGTTGTAATCTTTGGTCTTTGACGAGTGCGTTCCAGGGGCCGCCGCCGCCTTTGGGGCCAAAGGCGCCTTCTTGAGGGGGCGGTTGAGGCACCCTCGAGCTTCATCGCCCGCATAAGAAGGCTGCGGTGCAGCAGAGAGATGGCGCGAGGGAGCCCCGGCCCGACGAAGCTCGGTGATGTGGGTGAGCCACTCGTTCTAGAGGTCGTCGACCGGACGGTAGTGCAGGACTTCCCGTGCCAGGAGCAACGCAGCGTGCACGTCCGCTGGAGCGCGACGGGCGTGGGACGAGGAACCGGCTGGAGCCAGCGAAGGGGTGGCGGTGCGGCCTTCTCGCCGCACCGAAGGATGCAGACGAGCGCCGCTGCTCGTTTCGCCGGGCGGTGGCGGTGTTGACAATGGCGGCGAAGGAGCGAGGGCAACGCCAGCCGAGGGAGGCCGTCTGGGCGATGCAAGCAGCGAGAGCGTCACGGCGCTTGGTGCGAGCCCGGCGAGCGTCTGACATCGATGCGAGGGGTGGCGAAAAACAGGGTGGCGGAAGGCGGATTCCGGTGCACCCCTACCTGGCGCGCCAAATGTCGGATTTCGGGTTCCGGCAGACCCTCTAGGTTCGAAATCTGGGGTGCACACGGAGATCGCACCTCCAACCTACCTACGTCTCGTCACCTCGCAAGGATATAAACTACACAAGGAACAACACAAGGGACACGAGGTTTATACTGGTTCAGGCCACCATTGTGGTGTAATACCCTACTCCAGTGTGCGGTGTGGTGGATTGCCTCAGGGGCTGATGATGAACAATACAAAGGAAGAACAGCCTCGCGAGAGGTGTTCTTGTGCTGGTGCGATGAACTGCTTGAGTGAGTTCGATCACCTCTCTCTCTCTCTCTCTGCTAAGGCTCTATCGGATAGGCCTCTTCCAGATGCCAGTTGCTAGCTGCCCTCTCTTTCCCATGCCTCTACTCTGTGGTGGCTAGTCCTATTTATAGAGGGAGGCCCTAGGCCTCTTCCCAAATATTGAGCGGGAAGGGCGCCAACAATTGGCCAATTTGAAGGGGAACATCTAGTACACTTATCCTGACCAAAGACGGTCCTCGCCTGCCAAAGACTCTGACGGTGACGTCGGCTTGGGCTCCACGATGACCTCCTTCCTGCCGTTCTGCTGGTCTTGGTCTTGTTGCACCGAAATGGCTGCCTTTGCTTGATGCCCTTGCCTGCGCTTGCTCCCTTTGCACCAAAGAGGAAACAAGGACACTGCATAGGCCGGCGCCCCCCTGGCGCCCGCCTGGCCTTGGTCGTCATGGCTTGCGTCTTGGACACCTCGTGACGTACCCCGCCTTGATCTCTCCGCCTCCTTGCGAGCCAGCCTGATGAGGCCATGCCTGAGGAAGCTTTCTGTCGTCCGCCCCGCGAGGCTTGGCCCCTCGCGAGGGTCTTGAGCTTATGCTGATGAAGATGGGCCGTACTGGGCCACTCCTCGAGCCACGCCGTAGGCCGCAGGCAGGAAACTCTGGGTACCCCCATTCCCAAAACGCGGACAGTAGGGTATTACACCACATTGGTGGCCCGAACTAGTATAAACTCTTGTGTCTCTCGTTCTTTGGGTTCGTCTAGCTAGGCCATGCGATTGTTGCGAGAGCGATCTAGGGAGAGAGAGAGAGATCTTTGTGCGCACCCAAGTGTTCGAACCTCAAGGGTTTTGCCGGAACCCAAAATCCGTCAGCTTCTTTGTGGACCCTTCGTGGGTGGAGCCCTCCATGGACTCACGCAACCGTTACCCTTCATGGGTTGAAGTCTCCACCAACGTGGATGTACGATAGCACCACCTATCGGAACCACGCTAAAAATCTATGTGTCTTCATGTCGGAGTAATAGGACACGGGTAGCCTAACCCGAGTCCCTGAATATTCTAAAAACATCGGGCCGACTGCGCCCCTCAAGACACCAAGATGGAGTGCCGCCTTCCTCTGGCCGGCTGGTAAGATGGCCGGCTGTTGGAAGGTGGCCAAGCTCCAGAAGGCGGCGCCAAGACAAGCCTTCTCCCGGCCGGCGGCCTCCAGAGAGGACAGCTCCTGGCAGTCGGCTCCCAGGCGCCCTCAAAGTCTGCACCCTCATTAAGAGGACAAGACCGAATATGGCTACAGTGTAGCCCCTCACCCCCACGATCGGGGCTGAGCGAGGGAACGATGCTCAGACAGCGGAGGCCACCGTCCGGGCCCGGGCACTATTGCCCCTCCTCCCTTGACGTCACGCCAGTCCGATGGAGATTGCCCCATGATGGCCTGTCGGGACGGCCCGCAGGCGGCCGGCCCTACCTAGCAGCGGGCAGCATACAACACGGAGGGAGATAGACTAGTCGGACCCAAGGGAAGCCGGCTTCCAGCAGGCGGCCCGTTTTCTCCTCGGGGCTCACAAGTGATTAACCAGATGAGACGGGGGGTGGCTACAGTGATCTCCCACCAGGCGGCGGCACTGTAGCCACGCCCCCACGACCAAGCATGCGTCATTAGCATAGTAGCTACAGTAACCAGCAGCCGACAAGACCCGCGATCGGCGGGTACGGCCTGTCGGCTTCGAACCAGACCACTCGGCGGAGCCCACCAGGCGGCGGGCCCCAGCAGCCGATGGGGAAGCCGGCGCCCAGAGACACTGACAGCCGGGACCTACACCCGGCTGGATTACCATTGTACCCCTAGGGGGTAGGCCTATATAAGCCCCCCAGGGCACCCATGGAAAGGGTTCCCAATCCCTTAGAACTAGATATGTACCTAGAGAGGAGAAGAGCTAGCCTTGCTTTCTCCTACCTCTGCCAAACAACTCGAGGAGCATCATCGTACCTACTGTGACCTTAGTGATCATGCGGAGACCCCATAGAGCAGGATTAGGGGTGTTATCTCCTAGGAGAGCCCCGAACCTGGGTAAATTTCGTCGGCGTTTGTGTTTACGCCTTATCCCGCTTCCAGGCACCGGTGACGCTCTACTCGCTCCCACCATGATAAGCCATCCTTTGGCATATGTCGCACCCAACCCCCGACATTAGGCGCCCACCATGGGGCAAGGTGCACCGTCGTCCGGAGACCTGTTCTGGACGGGAACTCTTTTCCTCCCTGGCGAACGCAGCCAGCCCGGCACGCCAGACGGAGTCTACGCCGACGCGCTGCATGACGCGGAGGTCTCCTGCGCGGCGAGCTGCCTCATCGACCCTGTTGGCGAGGTTTGCCTCTCTGACGAGCCCGCGTCTGATGCGGGCACAGATGGCCCTGAGGGCCGCCTCGTCGGCCTCCTCGACCAGCTCCATGTCACCGGCGAGCATGCTGCGGACTTGGAGTCTATTGGCTCCACCGACCCGATGCTTGTCGACTCCGACACTGCACCGCTTGACGCGTTCCCCACCAACGTGGTGGTCTATAACGAGTCGCCTCCTTGCGCGGAGAGCGGCGAAAGCACCGTCACGGAGGTGCTTGTCATCGGCCACAGCGAGCACTCCGGCGGAGGCGCTCATGACCCGCTCCACGCGGCACTGCAAGACCTGACGGCGCCCATCCCAGAAGACGCCAACACCGAGATGCTGGAAGCATGCCGCGTCGGCTTCGCCGAGGGCGCCAAGAAGCGGGCCAAGATGAGACGCTGTCGGAAGCCTACCAGCGAGATGGACCGGCCAGGCGGCACGCCGGCCTCAAGGGGCCCAACCGCTTTGGCACGGGTCCAAAAGAAGCGCGTGGCTATCGCCAACCTGTTCGGGCAAATCGCCCGCCCACGCCATGCCCGCAGAAAACATACTGAGCTGCCCGTGCAGGGAGAAGAGTTGGACAAGTTCGAGGCGAAGAACGTCGCCAGATGGCGGAGCTGGCCCAGCTCCTCTACAGTCCGCCGAAAGCGTAACTAGGCGGCCGCCGTGACCGAGGCGCCCCCACCGCAAAATGCCGATCCGCCTCCCCGCCGAGATCAAGGCGCGACATCTCGGACACCGACTGGTGGCGTCCGCGGAAGAAGAGACAAGGAGCCGGCTGCCAGCCGCAGCCGGACTCGCATCACCATTGAGCGTGATCAAGACGGCTGCCCAAGAGAAGTGGAACGACGGGATGACTGTCCGCCTCCTCCCCCTTGCATGGGAGAGGCGCGTCTCCTCGCCGCCTGTTGATCACCTGACGCTCAGCGACCTCCTTGGCCGGCGAGAGGGGGTCGGAGAGAATGATGCCCGCCACCGGATCGACCGTCTCCACTGATCCCTGACGCTAGAAGAAGAAGATGAGTTGGGTCCGCCTTGTTTCGGCCCCCGCATTCGAGACGAACCCTTCCCCGAAGGGTTCACGCTCCCAAGAGACACGCCCAAATACACCGGCTCCTTGAAGCCGGAGGACTGGCTGGTCGACTACTCCACGTACCACAAGATAGCAAACGGCAACAAGCGTGTTGTTGTGAAATGCGTTACGCTCATGCTCGAGGCACAACCCGGACATGGCTGAGCGATGCGAAGCCCCGCGGCAACAAATTTGGGTCGACTTCACCGAAGCCTTCGTCCGCAACTTCACCAGCACGTACAAGCGGCCGCCCAAACCTCGCCAGCTTTCCTTGTGCGTACAAGGCCCCAACAAGTCCACTCGCGACTACCTCACACGCTAGGCCGAGCTCCACAACTCTTGTGAAGGCGTGCACGAGGTGCAGGCCATTGAGTACTTCACCGCTGGGTGCCGAGAGGGCACCCTCCTCAAGCACCGACTCCTCTGTGATGAGCCGGCGACCCTCGACGAGCTGCTGATCATAGCAGATAAATATGCCACGGCCGACTCCTCCATGAAGGCGGAGATCCAAGTTGATGCCTCTAGCAAGGTGGCCCCCCAAGCTCCTCGGACTCCGGCTGGCGAAACCAGTTGGCGTCAGCAGCAGAACGATCACAAGCGCAAGGCCACGCAGCCGGCTTCCACCAGCCGGCAGGTGGCGACAGTTGAAGGCCAGCAGCCGGAAGGGCAGCCTCCTCCCAAGCGCCAGAAGGGCGGCAAGCCCAACTGGTTGCCCACCTTCTCGTACGAGCAGACTCTCGATGCCCCTGCAAATTTCACAGCGGCGCAATGCCGTCGAATCACACCACTCGGAAGTGTCACTGGCTCACCAGAATTGCCATGGGCGACAGACTCCAGCCTCCCCCGCCGGCTGGTCCGCCACCGCCTCCTCCCCAGCAGCCGGCGGCCCGACCAGTCGGAGCTATACAAGATGAATACCCTGAGGAGCAGGGAGCCTACATCGTATTCACCAGCATAGCTAGTGATAAGCACAGCAGACAGCAATAGTGCCAAGAAGTCAATGCGGTGGTGTCCGAGCCCCCAGAATTCATGCACCGGTCGGAGAAGCCCATACGTTGGAGTCGGGCTGACCACCCGGAGGTGATGCCCTCGCCCAGTTCCTATGCTCTGGTCCTGGATGCCACCTTTGGAACCGATAAGCGAGATGCTCGGTTCTCCCGGGTCCTAATAGATGGAGGCAGCAGCATCAACAACCTATACCAAGCAACTATGGAGAAGTTAGGAATCAAACAAAGATAGCTTCAGCCAGACAAAGATTTCATGGCATAGTTCCTGGCCTTTCCTGCTCTGCAATCGGCAAGATTTAGATAGATGCCCTCTTCGGAGACAAAGATCATTTCTGCCGGGAGCCAGTTTGGTTTGAAGTGGTAGACCTTGACAGCCCCTATCATGCACTCCTTGGCAGGCCAGCTCTGGCCAAGTTCATGGCGGTCCCCCACTATGCTTACCTCAAGATGAAGATGCCAAGTTCCAAGGGAATCCTAACCATTGCATGAGGTTACAAGAAGTCCTCTGCTTGTGTGGCAGATAGCAGTTCGCTGGCCGAGTCCCTCGTCATCGCGGCCGAGAAACGGCTCTTTGACCGAGTTGTGGCAATGGCAGGCAAGCAGCCGGAGATGTCACCCGACCCCAAGGAGTCGGAAGCCGAGGGATCGTTCAAACCGGCCAAAGAGACAAAGAAGACACGCTTGGACACGGAGCACCTGGAGAGGCACGCTGTCATAGGCGCAAACCTGGACAGCAAATAGGAAGGCGAGCTCGTTGATTTCCTCCGTGAGAATCAGGACATCTTTGCATGGTCCCCCAAGGACATGCCGGGTGTTCCGACGGAATTCGCCGAGCACAAGCTACACGTCCGATCTTACGCCAAGCCGGTCAGGCAGCCCTTGCGCCGCCTGTCAGAAGAAAAGAGAAGAGTTGTGGGAGAAGAGATAGCCCGACTTCTAGCAGCCGGCTTCATTATGGAAGTTTTCTTTCCAGAATGGCTGGCCAACGCAGTGCTAGTGTTGAAGAAGAACAAGCAGTGGCGCATGTGTATTGATTATACCAGCCTCAACAAAGCTTGCCCCAAGGATCCCTTTGCCTTGCCAAGAATTAACCAAGTGATAGACTCCACAGCCGGATGCGAGCTGCTGAGCTTTCTTGATGCGCACTCGTGGTACCATCGGATCAAGCTGAACCCAGCAGATGCATCAAGACCGCCTTCATCACACCATTTGGAGCCTTACGCTGCGACCATGACGTTCGGCTTGAGGAATGCCGGCGCCACGTTTCAGCGTTGCATGCAGAAATGCCTCCTCAAGCAACTGGGAAGGAATGCCCACGTTTACGTGGACGATATTGTGGTGAAGACGGAGAAGCGTGGCACTCTGCTGGAGGACCTCAAGGAAACCTTTGATAACTTACGCCTATTTCAGATCAGGCTCAACCCGGAGAAATGTGTCTTTGGAGTACCAGCCGGCCAGCTCCTCGGCTTTCTGGTCTCAGAACGCGGCATCGAGTGCAACCCTGTGAAGATCAAAGCCATCAAGAGGATGGAGGTACCCACCCGACTGCTGGATGTGCAGAAGTTCACCAGCTGTTTGGCATCCATCAGCCGCTTCGTCAGTCGGCTAGCGAGAAGGCTCTTCCCCTGTACCAGCTCATGAAGAAGACCACTTTTTTCGAGTGGAACGACATGGCGGATGAAGCTTTCCTCCAGATCAAGAAGATGTTGACCACTCCGCCTGTCCTGGCGGCTCCGACTGATAAGGAGCCCATGCTCCTCTACATCGTTGCCACCAGCCGGGTAGTCAGCACTGTCATTGTTGTCGAGCGCAAGGAGGATGGCAAAGCACTGCCGGTCCAGAGGCCGGTCTATTACTTAAGCGAAGTGTTGTCCACCTCCAAGAAAAACTACCCTCACTACCAGAAGATGTGCTATGGCGTGCACTTTGCCACCAAGAAATTGAAGCCATACTTTCAAGAGCATCCCATCACTGTTGTTTGCACTGCATCTCTCACCGAGATCATTGGAAGCAGAAACGCCTCTGGCCGAGTGGCCAAATGGGCTACAGATCTGGCCCCCTACAACATCTACTACCAACCCCGCAACACCATCAAGTCCCAAGCACTGGCCGACTTCCTCGTCGACTGGGCCGAGACCCAGTACTTGCCGCCAGCGCCGGACTCCACCCATTGGCGGATGCACTTTGATGGCTCCAAGATGCGCACCAGTCTAGGAGCCGGCATCGTCCTCACCTCTCCCAAAGGCGACAAGCTCAAATATGTACTGCAAATCCACTTCGCCGCCTCCAACAATGTGGCAGAATATGAGGCACTCATACATGGATCCGACTTGCCAAGGAACTCGGCATTCGCCGGATCCTGTGCTATGGTGACTCTGACTTGGTGGTCCAGCAATCGTGAGGCGACTGGGACGCCAAGGACACAAACATGGCAAGTTACTGCTTCCTCGTTCAGCAGCTCAGCGGATACTTTGAAGGGTGCGAGTTCCTCCATGTGCCAAGAAACGACAACGAGCCGGCAGATGCTCTAGCATGGATCGGCTCCACCCGGCAAGCAATACCAGCCGGCGTTGCCCTGCAGCGCCTCCTCAAGCCGTCTCCGGAATCAGATTCCATTTTCATGCCTACTGACCCCATAGCAGTCGGATCCGACTTGAGAACCTCAGCAGCCGGCACGGGGACTCTGGCAGGCGGCTCGGGGACTGCAGCAGTCGCGCCCGACCCGGGGACTTCAGAGCCCGACCAGGGGACTACAACAGTCGGCCCGGGGACTTCAACGACGCAGCAAGCGGCAGCCGACTCCAATCCACCGCCCCCCGGCCCAGCCACCCTTGTGCAAGTAGCAGTCCTGATAGCTGAAGAGATAGCGGCACCCTCATGGGCCCAGCCCATCCTGAAGTTTCTGGTGAACAAAGAGCTACCGACTGATGAGATCTCGGCACAACAAGTACAGCGTCGGGCAGTAGCATACACCATAGTCAACAGAGAACTTGTGAGGCGCAGTGTCACTGGTGTTTACCAGCGCTGCGTAGAGCCGGAGCAAGGCCAAGCAATCCTCAAAGATATCCATCAAGGCGAGTGTGGTCACCACGCGGCTTCAAGAGCACTCGTGGCCAAAGCTTTCCGCCACGGTTTATTCTGGCCGGCTGCTCTAGAAGACGCCAAAGACTTGGTCCAGAAATGCAAAGGGTGCCAGAAGTTCCGCTTCAAACCACATCAGTCGGCCAGCACAAGCTCTCACCACCTTGGGAAGGCCCCTTCATCATCAGCAAGGTGTTGGGCGATGATTCTTACTACCTGATTGATTCTCAAAAGCCTCGAGGACGCAAGAGAGACAACTCCGGCAAGGAGACGGAGCGGCCCTGGAATGCAAACCTCCTTCGAAGGTTTTACAGTTGATGCAATATGTACCACGCCAACTTTTGTATTAAGTACGAAGACTCCGGGACCCCCAAGGAAAGCTCAGGGACTGCCCTCTTTTATATATGATAAGTTTTATGTTCATGAATGCGCATTCCATCATTTTTTGCCTGGCACCGGATCCGACCAGTCGGCTCGGAGGCTTGCCGCCTTGTCCTATGAGAATGCTTCCTGCAGCTAGAAAAGTAGTGCGTGGCATCTAAACCAACTCCTGCCAGAAGCCGCGGCTTCAAGAGCACTCGTGGCCAAAGCTTTCCGCCACGGTTTCTTCTGGCCGACTGCTCTAGAAGACGCCAAAGACTTGGTCCAGAAATGCAAAGGGTGCCAGAAGTTCCGCTCCAAACCACATCAGCCAGCCAGCACAAGCTCTCACCACCTTGGGAAGGCCCCTTCATCATCAGCAAGGTGTTGGGCAATGATTCTTACTACCCGATCATTGCTCAGAATCCTCGAGCACGCAAGAGAGATGACTCCGGCAAGGAGACGGAGCGGCCATGGAATGCAAACCTCCTTCGAAGGTTTTACAGTTGATGCAGTATGTACCACGCCAACTTTTTGTATTAAGTCTGAAGACTCGGGACCCCGAGGAAAGCTCGGGACTGCCCTCTTTATATATGATAAGTTTTATGTTCATGAATGCGCATTCCATCATTTTTGCTCGGCACGGGTCCGACCAGTCGGCCCGGAGGCTTGCCGCCTTGTCCTATGAGAATGCTTCCTGCAGCCAGACAAGTAGTGTGTGGCATCTAAGCCAGCTCCTGCCAGAAGCCGCGGCTTCAAGAGCACTCGTGGCCAAAGCTTTCCGCCACGGTTTCTTCTGGCCGACTGCTCTAGAAGACGCCAAAGACTTGGTCCAGAAATGCAAAGGGTGCCAGAAGTTCCGCTCCAAACCACATCAGCCGGCCAGCACAAGCTCTCACCACCTTGGGAAGGCCCCTTCATCATCAGCAAGGTTTTGGGCAATGATTCTTACTACCCGATCGATGCTCAGAAGCCTCAAGCACGCAAGAGAGACGACTCCGGCAAGGAGATGGAGCGGCCATGGAATGCAAACCTCCTTCGAAGGTTTTACAGTTGATGCAGTATGTACCATCCAAACTTTTGTATTAAGTACGAAGACTCTAGGATCCCCGAGGAAAGCTCGGGGAATGCCCTCTTTTGTATATGATAAGTTTTATGTTCATGAATGCGCATTCCATCATTTTTTGCCTGGCACCGGGTCCGACCAGTCGGCCCGGAGGCTTGCCGCCTTGTCCTATGAGAATGCTTCCTGCAGCCAGACAAGTAGTGCGTGGCATCTAAACTAGCTCCTGCCAAAAGCCGCAGCTTGCAGAGCGACTGACCGGCGGGCAGGGACCAAGAGAAGAAAGGGTGCCCACACGAAAAAGGCTAAGGACTCAAAGCATACGCATAGCTTAAGACGGCTCCCTTTCTGCCGACCGATCACGCGAGCAGCTGGCCGGGCTTCTTTATTTTAAACTAGCTACAAGCCCCCGGGTTAAGTACTTGCCTTCCCAAAGTGGCTAAATTACTTGATCCAAGCCACGGTCCGCAGAGCGGCTGTTGGGTTGGCAAGACGGCATCTAGGGGAAGGCGGCAAAGGAAAAACGCCAAGGGGCAGCAAGCTAGAAAAGATAGAACCTGGCAAAAGAATATTTACATACCAAAGGCCCTTGGCGGGCATTCAACAGAGGTTCGAAATACACCCCGCGGGTGGAATTGTGCGAAACTAACAAAGTTTGTGGAGATTGATGAGCAAATAAAAGTAAAAGCAAGTTGATAGCCTAGGGAGCAGCAGACGAGGTTGGCGGAATGCTGGAGTCGGCGGCGCCGGCTGGTGGAGCGGCTGGCTGGTCAGTCCCCTCTTGATCGCCCTCAGCAACAGCAGGCTTGATCAGGCCTGGCTCGTTGCTGGAGGCACGGTCGAGCTGAGGATGGTCGTCCGCTCCGACCTCTGGCGCCTCCTCCTCGCCTGCCTCCGCCCCCTCGTCTTCTCCCTCGTCGCTGGAGTCAATCACCTCGGCCGAGTCTTCGCCATCTTCCGGGTTCAGCCCGAACCACTCTGCCTGTGCTGGGACGCCCTCCTCCATCATCTCCGGGACAGAGACGTTGGTGTCAGCATATTCGGCGACGCAGCCGCCCGGGCGACAAGATCGTGCTCCACCGCCGGTTCCGACAGCTCCCCTAGGGACTCCAGACGAAACGTGGCCAGTTGGGCCAGATCCAGCTCAGGATACCACGCCTTGGTCCAAGGCCCGGCGAGCACCAACCTGAGCCGAAGAGCCTTTCCAGGCCTCCAGGCGACCGGCCGCCACCTCCAGCCAGTCAGCAGTCCGACTGGGAGTGCACGCTGCCGGCACGCCTGGCCACAGAGCGGAGATGACCTGTGCCCCGACATGTTGAAGACGGTGCAACATTCGGTGAGTCGGCTGGAGGCGGGCTTGGATGCTGATGAACTGCTCGCCAAGGGTTCGGGGGGCGTTGGCCGCAATCAGCGTGCCTTCCGCCCTCCGTTGCACAAAATCAGCCTCGATGGCCTGATTGCGGCGACAGATTGACCAAGGAAGAAGTCTGCCGAAAACAGAAAGCAAAAAGCTAAAGTAAGAGACGAGGAGAAGGGCCCGGCAAGCAACCGGCAGCTCAAAGAAAGAAAAAGAGGAAGACTCAATGTCAACCATGTCCTCGATCTCATGGAAGCCGGATAGCAGCATCGCCTCCCTATCGGTCCAGGCAGACCGTTCAGTTGCAAACTCAGCAAGGAAGTCGGCCTCCTTGTCCTTCGCCTCCTTATGAGCCTTTTTGAGCAACTCCGCCTGCTCCGCCAGTTGCGTGACCAGCCGGTCACGCTCTTCAGTCAGCTTACCGCACTCCACCTCCTTGGCGCGCAGTGCGGTATTGGCTTCGCCCAGCTGCTGCTGCAAGGTAGCATTGGCCCCTGCGAAAGATAGAAGAAAGAAAAGGCGTCAGTCGCCAGCAGAGAAGAAGAATGGTCGCCAGGGAGATCTGGCCCGACAGCTCAGCAGTCAGCTCGAATCTCGGGGACTACAGCCCGCGGGCGTGCAAGCGCGCCCTCGCGGAGAGAGGAGTCGTCAAGACAACAAGAAAGAAAATCAGTCGCTGGGGAGATCCAGCCCGACTGCTCAGCAGTCGGCCCGAATCTCGGGGACTATAGCCCGCGGGTGCGCCAGCGCGCCCCCGCAAAAACGGAAGAAACTTACTCCAGCTTTCTGACAAGTCGGCGGTCCGCTTTTCCAGCTCCTGGATCTTGGAGTTGAAGACGGCAGCACGAATATTGTGATAAGTCTACAAAAAAGAGAGTTCAGATAAGGCCAGCACTCGGAGCTTACAAATAGAAGTTCCAGGCCGCCTGCTCAGCAGCCGACCTGGAACTCGGGGACTACACCCAGTGGGTGCGCTGGAGCGCCCCCACAGAGAAGTACAAATCAAAAATCAAAGAAGTAAGAGGCTCACCCGAACGGCTGCTCATGTTTCCAGGAACGCGTTGTTGCACCTCTTGAGGGCATCGGCCTCGGCTTGGAGTTTGGCCTGAACATCCAGGATGGCCCGGTTCGGTGTCTAGTCACCTGGCGCGGCGCTGGTCCCTTCGGCGTCTAGGTTCGAGGAGCTCGCGGTACCGGCTTCCTGCGGACGTGGCACCGAGATCACCTTCGTGAGCTAGCGACGCGTTGGCGTGCGGGCCTCAGGAGTCGGGCACTTCACCACCTCGCTTCCGGCTGGCAACACCGGTGGATCTGCCGGCTGCTTGTCCCGCGACTCCCTGTATGGCGGCAGCGGGGGCACGACCACGTCCGGCATTGCGACGTCGCTGCCCTCCCGCTCCATGGTCGGTTGCTCGTCGCCGGCTCCTCCAGTCGACGCCACGAAGTCCGGCGATGGAGGCGCCGAACTCAAGGGGGCAAAAAGCAGCGGCTCCTGGCGGCGCGACGCTTCTTTGAGGCGCTTCTTCGCAGCAATGTCCGCCTCGGCCTCCTTCAGCTTCTTCAGCGCGGCGGCTTCAGCCTTGTCCGCCTCCTCCTTCTCCCGACAGGCGGCTTCTGCTCCGCGCGTGCCTCCCGCAAGTTCCTCTCCTTCGCCTCCCGGAGGTCGGCGGCCGGGTCGATTCGCCGGGAGGAGGAGGAAGTCTGCGTTGACCCAACAACGGAGCCGGCGGCCGATTTCTTGAGAGAAAGTGGAGCCCTAAAAAAATCAAGAGAGTAAACTTAAGAGCTCAGATGGTAGCAGCAAGACAAGGAAAAAGCGCGAAAGGATATTCGTACGTTGACACCAGGGGAGGCGCCTTCGAGAGCTTCCGGAACTTGGCCACCTTTGCGGTGGCTACCTGCCGCTTGCTCGCGGCGGCCGGGTTCTTGGGCTTTTTCGGCTAGCTGCCGAACAGGGTAACACCCTGCTTATGCTTACGCGTGCCGCCTCGGGAAGTCGACTCGGCGGAGGGGCCTGCATCCGCTTTGCCGGCTCTTCGCGCCGGGCGCGGCACGTCCTCCTCATCGTCGTCGCCTGGCCAGGACCCGATGCCGCCACCCTCTTCGGAGCCGTCTGCTCCATGGAAGACGCCTGTGGCGTCATCTTCCAGGGCGGCCGCCCCCAAGTCGGGGTCATCCACGTCACTTACGGCCCGGTCCGGTGCGTAGGGATTGTCCGCCCCCATTGCGGCGTCGGCTGCGTCCGACTCGAGGACCTGTTCAAGGGAAAGAAGACAGACAGATCAGGCCACAAGACATGATCAAGCAAACTAGAGCTAAAGAAAGAAGAGATCAAATAGCTTACGACTGGCGGCGGGCTCGCGTGGGAGTACGGCTCCTTGCCGAACTCCCAGGGCACCTCCAATCGAAGATCGGAGATCTCATTCACCAAGTTCGCCACCTCAGCGGCCGGCATCTCCTTGGTGCACAGTCGGCACGGGCCGCGGTGCCCGCTCATCTGACTGATCAAGTGAGGCCGGCGTTGGAGCGGGACCACCGGCGCGGCTGGGGAGCGAAGGACCAACGCGGGAGTACGGCGGCAAGAGGAAGAAGAAGAAGGCAAACGGGAAGCGAGAGAATGCGCGCGTGCTCCCCCGCTCCCACTCCCCCTACTTATAGCCCAGGGGCTACGGAGTAGAGGGGGCGGGGTGTGGGAACATGGGATCGGCTGCGCCCACGATCGTGGCCATGACCCCGTGTCTCCCCATTTACTGCGCGAGTTATCGGCCTGAATCGCACAAAGAAATCAACCGCCCGCCTCGCCGCAGCCGATCTGCTCAAGGCCGAGGCCCGGTAGTGGCGGGCCTAGCCTGCTGTCACGTCCCATCGCGCGTGTGGGCTGGCAGGCTGGCTCGGCAAACAGGCGCCATGTGGCGTGCTCATGGAGGGCGGTGGGCTGGAAAGCTTGGCTGGCACGCCACCTGTTTCCCGCTAAGGCATTCGAAATTCTCAGACAAGTCCGACTGGCAGAGGCCGGCTTCATCCAGGCGGCTCGACGGAAGACGGATGATGCTACTATCTCAAGCATCCGGAGAAGAAACTGTAGAGGCCCCTTGGCTCCTCGACCGCGGCGCCTCACCAGCTTCGGGGACTACTGTCGGAGTAATGGGCCACGGGTAGCCCAACCCGAGTCCCTGAATATTCTAAAAACATCGGGCCAAGTGCGCCCCTCAAGACACCAAGATGGAGCGCCGCCTTCCTCTGGCCGGCTGGTAAGGTGGCCGGCTGTCAGAAGGCGGCCAAGCTCCAGAAGGCGGCGCCAAGACAAGCCGACTCCCGGCCGGCGGCCTCCAGAGAGGTCGGCTCCCAGGCGCCCTCAAAGTCTGCACCCTCATTAAGAGGACAAGACCGAATATGGCTACATTGTAGCCCCTCACCCCCACGATCGGGGCTGAGCGAGGGAACAGTGCCCCGTACAGGCATAGGTCGCCGTCCGATGCGGCACTGTTGCCCCTCCTCCCTTGACATCACGCCAGTCCGGCGGAGCTTGCCCCATGATGGCCTGTCAGGACGGCTCGCATGCGGCAGGCCCTACCTGGCAGCGGGCAGCATACAAGACGGAGGGAGATAGACCAGTCGGACCCGAGGGAAGCCGGCTTACAGCAGGTGGCCCGTTCTCTCCTCGGGGCTCGCAAGTCATTAACCAGATGAGACGGGGGGTGGCTACAGTGATCTCCCACTAGGCGGCGGCACTGTAGCCACGCCCCCACGACCAAGCCTGCTTCATTAGCATAGCAGCTACAGTAACCAGCAGCCGGCAAGACCCGCGATTGACGGGTACGACCTATCGGCTTCGAACCAGACCACTCGGCGGGGCCCACCAGGCAGCGGGCCCCAGCAGCCGGCGGGGAAGCCGGCGCCCAGAGACACTGACAATCGGGACCTACACCCGGATGGATTACCATTGTACCCCTGGAGGGGTAGGCCTATATAAGCCCCCAGGGCACCCATGCAAAGGGCTCCCAATCCCTTAGAACTAGATACATACCTCGAGGGGAGAAGAGCTAGCCTTGCCTTCTCCTACCTCTGCCAAACAGCTCGAGGAGCACCATTGTACCTACTGTGACCTTAGTGATCATGCGGAGACCCCGCAGAGTAGGATTAGGGATGTTATATCCTAGGAGAGCCCCGAACCTGGGTAAAGTTCGCCGGCGTTCGTGTTTATGCCTTATCCCGCTTCCAGGCACCGGTGACGTTCTACTCGCTCCCACCATGATAAGCCATCCTTTGGCATATGTCGCACCCAACCCCCAACACTTCAATTGCGTTTGCACACTCCAATCTCATCCCTTTACTTTCTTGCAAATTGCATGCTTTACTTTCCGTTGCTCATATACTCTTGCCATGCTTGCTTGAAATGTATTGTGAATGCTTAAACTTGTGCTAAAACTCCACCTCAACTTGAAGAACCTAAAAACTGCTACTTTTGCTTGTTGAGGGTCTAATCACCCCCCTCTAGACACCTCTTCTCGATCCTTTCAAATAGACAACCTCATAATAAAGAATTACCTAGTAAAGATGAACTAATTGGTCTTGCTTCTATTGCTATGCCTCCTACTGATCCTTTAGAAAAATATTTGCTAGACCATGAAAATGATATGAACTTGCATGAAAGAAATGAAATAGATAAAATATTATTTGAACAACAAGCTCTCCTTAAACACAATTTGCCTATTGAAACTCTAGGAGGTCCTCCTCCACCTAAAGGTGATCCTGTGTTTGAATTAAAACAATTGCCAGACACTTTGAAATATGCTTATCTTGATGAGAAAAAGATATATCTTGTTATTATTAGTGCTAACCTTTTAGAACATGAAGAAGAAAGATTATTAAAAATTCTGAAGAAGCACCGTGCTACTATTGGATATACTATTGATGATCTTAAGGGAATTAGTCCCACTATGTCAACACAAGATTAATATGCAGACTGATGCTAAACCCATTGTTGATCACCAACGACGTTCGAATCCTAAAATGAAGGAATACGAAGTGGTAAGAACTGTAATACTAAGGCTTCTTGAAGCAGCTATAATCTATCCCATAGCTGATAGTACATGGGAAAGTCCTGTTCATTGTGCCCCTAAGAAGGGAGGTGTTACTGTTGTTCCTAATGATAAAAATGAACTCATTCCACAAAGAATTGCTACTGGCTATAGAATGGTAATTGATTTTAGAAAATTAAATAAAGCTACTAGAAAAGATCATTATCCTCTGCCTTTTATTGATCAAATGCTAGAAAGATTGTCTAAGCACATATACTGTTGTTTTCTTGATGGATATTCTGGTTTCAAATAATTGCTTCACAACTTTGATCAAGACAAAACCACCTTTACTTGTCCTTTTGGAACTTATGCTTATAGACATATGCCTTTTGGTTTATGCAATGCATCTGCTACCTTTCAAAGATGTATGACTGCTATATTCTCTGATTTTTGTGAAAAGATTGTTGAGGTTTTCATGGATGATTTTTCTGTTTACGGGACTTCTTTTGATGATTGCTTAAGAAACCTTGATTGAGTTTTGCAGAGATGTGAACAAACTAATCTTGTCTTGAATTGGGAGAAGTGCCACTTTATGGTCAATGAAGGTATTGTCTTGGGGCATAAAATTTCTGAACGAGGTATTGAGGTGGATAAAGCTAAAGTTGATGCAACTGAGAAAATGCCATGCCCTGAAGATATTAAAGGTATTCGTAGTATCCTTGGTCATGTTGGTTTCTATAGGAGGTTTATTAAAGACTTCTCTAAAATTTCTAGGCCTCTTACAAATATTTTACAAAAGGATGTTCCATTTTTTTTTGATGATGATTGTGCAGAAGCCTTTGAAACACTTAAGAAAGCCTTAACTTCTGCACCTATTGTTCAAACACTTGATTGGAACTTGCCTTTTGAAATTTTGTGTGATGCTAGTGATTATGTTGTTGGTGTTGTTCTAGGACAAAGAGTTGATAAGAAATGAAATTTTATCCATTATGCTAGCAAAACTCTAGACAATGCCCAAAAAATTAGCAGTTGTGTTTGCTTGTGATAAATTTAGATCTTACATTGTTGATTCCAAAGTGATTGTTCACACTGATCATGCTGATATATGATACGTCTCCAACGTATCTATAATTTTTTATTGTTCCATTTATTTTGGATGTTTTATATGCATTAATATGCTATTTTATATTATTTTTGGGACTAACTTATTAGCCCAGAGCCCTGTGCCATTTTCTGTTTTTTGCTTGTTTTTGAGTTTTACAGAAAAGGAATATCAAACGGAGTCCAAACGGAATAAAACTTTACAATGATTTTTCTTGGACCACAAGACACACGTAGGACTTGGAGATGAAGGTAGAAGAGTCTTGAGGGCTCCACAAGCCATCAGGGCGCGCCCCCTGGCTTGTGGGCCCCACATGAGTCCTCCAACCCTAATCTTTGGCCTATAAATTCAGAAATATTCCTAAACAACCAAAAGAATCCACCAAAATACTTTTCCGCGTCGTAACCTTCTGTACCCGTGGGATCCCATCTTGGGACCTTTTTTGGCACCCTATCGGAGGGGGATTCGATCATGGAGGGCTTCTACATCAACTCTATTGCCCTTCCGATGAAGCGTGAGTAGTTTACCACAGACCTACGGGTCCATAGCTAGTAGCTAGATGGATTCTTCTCTCTGTTTGATCCTCAATGCCATGTTCTCCTCGATGTTCTTGGAGATCTATCCGATGTAATCTTCTTTTGCGGTGTGTTTGTCGAGATCCGATGAATTGTGGATTTATGATCAGCTTAACTATGAATATTATTTGAATCTTCTCTGAATTCTTATATGCATGATTTGATATCTTTGTATTTCTCTTTGAATTATCGGTTTGGTTTGGCCAAAACTAGATTGGTTTTTCTTGCAATGGTAGAGGTGCTTAGTTTTGGGTTCAATCTTGCGGTGTCCTCACCCAGTGACAAAGTAGGGTTAGCGAGGCACGTATTTGTATTGTTGCCATCAAGGGTAAAAAGATGGGGTTTTCATCATATTGCTTGAGTTTATCCCTCTACATCATGTCGTCTTGCTTAAGGCGTTTCTCCGTTCTTATGAACTTAATACTCTAGATGCATGCTGGATAGCGGTCGATGTGTGGAGTAATAGTAGTAGATGCAGAATCGTTTTGGTCTACTTGACATGGACATGATGCCTATATGCATAATCATTGCCTTGGATATCGTCATAACTTTACGATTTTCTATCAATTGCTCGGCAGTAATTTGTTCACCCACCGTATTATTTGCCTTCAAGAGAGAAGTCTCTAGTGAAACCTATGGGCCCCAGGTCTATTTTCCATCATATAGATTCAGATCTATAAACCAAAAATATCCCGCTGCAATTTATTTACTTTTGTATTCTTTTATGTTTTAGTAATCTTCTATATTTATCTCTAACAGATCTCACCTTTGCAAGTGACCGTGAAGGGATTGACAACCCCTTTATCGTGTTGGGTGCAAGTGTTTAATTGTTTGTGCAGGTGCTTAGGTTGGGGACTTGTTTGTATCTCCTACTGGATAGATACCTTGGTTCTTAACTGAGGAAAATACTTATCTCTACTTTGCTGCATCACCCTTTCCTCTTCAAGGGAAAAACCAAGGCAAGCTCAAGAAGTAGCAGGAAGAATTTCTGGCACTGTTAGCTGGGAGATCTACATCAAGCCTACCAAGTACCCATCATAAAATCTCATCTCTCGCATTACATTATTTGCCATTTGCCTCTCGTTTTCCTCTCCCCCGTTTCTAAAATGTTTTAAGAAAAATACAAAAAGATTTGCCTTTTTATTTTCCCTTCTTTCGTTCGTCTTTTCATTTTCCTTTTGGTTGCTCCTGTGCTGAATCATTCATGGCTAGTCATTCTACCGTTGCTAGTACTCCCGAGAGTGAGGTCCTTAATTTTAAGCAAAGGGAGGGAGAAAATTTAAAAGATGCTTGGTATAGAATTTGCAATGCTCAAAATAGATCTACTCGTAAGCAATCTTCTACCGTTCTCATTCATAATTTTTTTTGGGTGTTACTATTTGGATGCTTATAATGCTATGATATATTTGGTAGGCTCACCACCTCTTATGGTTAGTGAAACTATTTTTACTTTGGAACATGTGGTGCAAAGACTTGATATTATTGAAAATATAATTTCTGCCATAGAGCTTATTGAAAACATGGATAAAAAGATTCATAATCATATTACTCAGTATGGATCAAAGGTAGGAGTTACTTTGAAGAATCTAAAGGAAAAAGAACCCATCATTATTGAGAAGATAGATCAAGGTTCTACTAGAATTGATAAGTTAGAAGACATTATTACCAACTTGGGTTCTGCTTTTACCTCTGTTAAAACCACCCCAAATTTTCCTTCCGTCAAGGCAGCTGAGTTTGTCTATGTTCCTAAAAATAAAGGAGGATCATCTAGTGGGGGAAACGAAGATCTTAAGATGATAGGTGTTCACCCTAGTTTAATTAATATTGTGAGGGAACCTTTTGTTATGAATGAATTTCTTGATTTCCTTTCAAGGAGTATGATTATCGATAAGACCAAAGATCCTCCTATGAGGAACAAAAGTGCAATTGAAGAATTGCATACCAAAGATGATAATACCTAGATCTATGTTTTATGCCTAGCTAGAGGCGTTAAACAATAGTACTTGTTGGGAGGCAACCCAATTTTATTTTTGTTCTTACTTTTCTGTTTCTGTTTTTGAATAAATTTATCATCTAGCCTATGGTTAGATGTGTGTTGGTGTTTTAATTTAGTGTTTGTACCAAGTAAGACCTTTGGGATGGCTTACGGTGATAGTTGATTTGATCTTGCTGAAAACTGAAACTTTTGCACCCGGTAAAATAATTTTCATTTTTTACAGAAGCGTGATAGAATCATGATTATTTTTAAGAAAGATTGATATAAAAATTTCCAAGGTTGTCCTAATTTTTCAGAATTTTTGGAGTTACATAAGTATTCAAAATTTCCAGATTGCTACAGACTGTTCTGTTTTTGACAGATTCTGTTTTCTTTGTGTTGTTTTCTTATTTTGATGAATCAATGTGTGGTATCAGGGGTATGAACTAGGGAGAAGTTGGAATAAAGTATATATTACACCAATATAAATAAAGAATGAGTTCACAAAAGTACCAAAAAGTGGTGATTTATTTTCTTATACTAACGGATCTCATGAGTTTTCTGTTGTGAAGTTTTCAAGTTTTGGGTAAAGATTTGATGGACTATGGAATAAGGAGTGGCAAAATCCTAAGACTGGGGATTCCCAAGGCACCCCAAGGTAATATTCAAGGACAACCAAGCATCTAAGCTTGGGGATGCTCCGGATGGCATCTCCTCTTCTGTCTTCGTCTATCGGTAAATTTACTTGAGGCTATATTTTTATTCACCACATGATATGTGTTTTGCTTAGAGCGTCTTGTATTATATGATTCTTTGCTTTTTAGTTTTCCACAATCATCCTTGCTGTACACACCTTTTGAGAGGGACACGCATGAATCGTGAATTTATTAGAATACTCTATGTGCTTCACTTATATCTTTTGAGCTAGGCAATTTTGCTCTAGTGCTTCACTTATATCTTTTTAGAGCACGACAGTGGCTTTATTTTATAGAAATTGTTGAACGCTCATGCTTCACTTATATTATTTTGAGAGTCTCTCTAAACAACATGGTAATTTTCTTTGATTATGAATTTAGTCCTAACTTGATGGGTATCCAAGAGGGATATAATAAAAACTTTCATATAATATGAGAAGTTTGATTCCTTATGATTGTTTTGAGATATAAAGATGGTGATATTAGGGTCATGCTAGTGAGTAATTGTGGATTGGTAGAAATACTTGTGTTAAAGTTTGTGATTCCCATACCAGGCACGTATGGTGAACCATTATGTGATGAACTCGGAGCCTGATTTATTTATTGATTGTCTTCCTTATGAGTGGCGGTCGGGGACGAGCGAGGGTCTTTTCCTACCAATCTATCCACCTAGGAGCATGCGTCTAGTACTTTGTTTCGATAACTAATACATTTTTGCAATAAGTATGTGAGTTCTTTATGACTAATGTTGAGTCCATGGATTATACGCACTCTCACCCTTCCACCATTGCTAGCCTCTCTAGTACCGCGCAACTTTTGCTGGTGCATTAAACCCACCATTTACCCTTCCTCAAAATAGCCACCATACCTACCTATTATGGAATTTCCATAGCCATTCTGAGATATATTGCCATGCAACTTCCACTGTTCCGTTTATTATGACACGCACCTTCACTGTCATATTGCTTTGCATGATCATAAGATAGCTAGCATGCTATTTCCATGGCTTGCCCATTTTTTGATGTCATTTGCTACGCTAGATCATTGCACATCCCGGTACACCGCCGGAGGCATTCATATAGAGTCATATTTTGTTCTAAGTATCGAGTTGTAATTCTTGAGTTGTAAGTAAATAAAAGTATGATGATCATCATTATTAGAGCATTGTCCCATGTGAGAAAAGGATGATGGAAGCTATGATTCCCTCACAAGTTGGGATGAGTCTCCGGACTTTACAAAAATAAAAGAGGCCAAAGAAGCCCACCAAACAAATGAGAGAAAAGAGAGAAGGGGCAATGCTACTATCCGTTTTCCACACTTGTGCTTCAAAGTAGCACCATGATCTTAATGATACACTACAAAAAAAGACACATCCGTGACATTTTGGGCCGAACGAAAGTTTTTTCTGTCAGGCTTATGACACTTCTATGATGATAATTGTTACAAAACCCAGTATCATCATAGATGTGGTGGGCTCCTACTTCTATGACAAAAAATCATGACAGAAAATGGGCTTTTTGTCTTGGGCGGGCCGTAGAAGCAGTTGCATGACATTCTTTGGGCCATCCATGACGGAAAAAACCATGGTAGAAGTGAGGGCGAGGAAAATATCGGGGAGTTCCCGGTTACGGTGGGTGGTCGGAGGCTGAGCGATGCGCGTTTCTATCGTACACGTACGTGCGTGGGTGCAAGGCGTTGGGCTCTAACTGAACCCGAGCGAGGCATTCGCCATCGAACTCGAGAGTGATTGCCTTTGCAGTTACGCGTTATTGAACCCGAGTGATCAATCGATCTGGCTATTAACTGAACCCGATCGAGTGATTCCTCCGCTACTGTTGCTAACAGAAGCCGATCGAACCCTGCTGCCTCCTTCCCTGGATGAACAGTGAACGTGGTTATGGGGGGGTGGATGAACAGTTCCCGGTGGGGGGTTGGATGAACAGGACCCCGTGTTAGTAGAGGCAGTTGCCGCTGGATGAATAGGACCCTGTGGAGGGCTGGATGAACAGGACGACCCCGTGGAGGGGTGGTTGAATAGTAGCCGGTGGAGGGCTGGATGAATAGTAGCAAGTGGAGGGGTGGTTGAACAAGACCCCGTGGAGAGGGCTGGTTGAACATTAGTCGGTGGAGGAGCGGTGGAGGCTGGATTAACAGGAGCCCGTGGATCAATAGTGGCTGGTGAAGGCAGGAGGGGAGACGCCGTGGATGAACAGTCACAGGTGGAGGCTGAAGGAGGTCGATGGTGGATGAACAGTATCCCGTGGAGTCTCGTTTTGCGGTACGCCACACCCCTCCCGATCAACAAGACCCCGTTTCGACCGTAGGAGGTCCAAGAGAAGTCTGTTTCCTCCGTTTTGCGGTACGCCAGACCCCTCCCGCTGAACAGGATCCCGTTTTGATCGTGGCTGGTAGAACACAAGGCCATTTCCTCTGTTCAGCGGTACGCCAGACCTCATTTCGATCGGCTGATCCGTCCAAGCTGGTTGGCTCCCGATGAACACGACGATGCAGTTTCTCCGTTCCGACCTAGCCATGTACATGAGCCCTGGCCGTACGTATGCGCGAGTAGGCGTTCGAGACCCCGCCTTTATGTACGTATGTGGCCGTATTTACTTTCTTGCACCCTGGTTGTACGTACGTGTACACAATATTAACGGGACTGCGTGACATGCTACGTGCATGCCTCTACTACGACACGTGCACGCCTATACTACGATACATGCCCTTCCTTACAGGGCCACGGTTCATCACTACAGCCTGCAGACAGACCGATCGTATGTATGTACATGTTCGCGGCCAGACAGACAATATTACGTACACTTTGACCGGGTGGGTCCCAGCGGTCAGAGAGGATAAGGACACACTTCCTTGCATGCGAAGATATAGCTGCTCGGTCCCAGCTATCAGGGGGAGGAATCGTTTTTATTTTGCGAGTAATATGGAGGCACTTCCTTGTGTTCGAAGATGTAGCTGGTGGGTCTAGCTGTCAGCCTCACCGCCTAAAGTCCTCTTCCGATGGATGTCATTCGTTGACCATGTTGACCATGCCGCGCCGAGAGCACCAACGCGGTGGAGGACGGTGATGCCTAGGAAGGGAAAGACCCGGATCCGGGGAAGACGCGGCAGTGGATGCCCATGCGGAGGGGAGTATGTTGGTTGACTGCTTTGGCTGCGGTGTGAGGTTGCTGTCGTCGGAGAATAGTAGAAGGTGTGGGTGAGTATAGAGGGATGTCATGGACAGCGGTGGCAGCACAACCTGACACGGGAGGCAGGAGCAGGCGACACATCCAGCGCTGGTTTGGGTGGCTGGAGTAAGAAGACCAGAAGCTGAAGAAGCACGACGGCCATTGGATGGACATCGTACAGTCACTGCTGCTAGAATCGTTCATATTGACTAAGTTGACAAAGCCCTTGGTACACATCAACTTAGTAGGCCCACAGGTCAGCCTCTGAAACGGTGCGCCCGGATGTCGTGGGAGGAATCATTTTTGGGTGGTCAAGCAAGAATATCTGAGATTGAAGAAGAAGCACGACATCCGTTGGATGGACATCCAACGGCCACTGCTGCTAGAACCGTGTGTTGACTATAAGTTGACAAAGCCTTGCATACGCGTCAACTTAGTCTTTGTTTTTTTAGGGCATGCGTCAACTTAGTAGTCCCACAAGCGTGTGGCGGAGAACATATAGCCCATTTGCGATTTGTAACAATGTACAACCCATTTTTGAATTCTAATGGAATCTACTACATCCCATTTACAGTTTGTTAAAAGTTCAGCCCATTTTCTAGCTAGGAAAACGATTAACAATTTTAACCAACCGCTCAAAACAGAATTCAATAAAATTTCCCACATTTTGATGGGATCCGAAATATTTTTATCCCGAAATTTCTAGTTAGATTGAATATAATTTCAAAATAAATTTGTATTATGTAAAAATCCAATGAAATATTGCGCGCGCAACAAGTAATGAAATCAAAATTTTCAAATTCCAATAATAATATATTTTTTAAACTAATTACATGTTTGGTGCATTTTTATAGTTACTGCCTAGTTTTTATAATTACATCCCATTTATTATTTCTTAAAGCCCATTTTCTTGTTAAGCCTAATGCATCCCTCCTAGGAAATATTTGCAGCCCAGCGGGGCGAAGAATAACAAATTGACCTGGATATTGTGTACAACTGTCGGCCCAGTTGCATTGCTGATGTTGAAAAAAAGGCCTATGTAGTACAGTACAACCTTACATGGCTACTTAGCCCACATTGGGCGATGCCGGAAAGGCCCAAACGAGGCTTCTGTACAACTTTTTGAAGTCACTAAGCTCAATTAATAACTTAAGTAAAAGTTAGAGTACAGTGGAACCTAATTAAAAGCTGTCACGAGTGAAGAAATAATTCAACGGGTCCCACTTGTGCGCGCGCGTGTGTGTGTGTGTGTGTGTGTGTGTGTGTGTGTGTGTGTGTTTGTGTGTGTGAGTGAGAGAGAGATACCCATTGGTCGATGCTCGTAAATACATCTTTCAGCCATATGCATTGCTGATGCTCAGTAAAAACTTATATAGTTAACACAATCATATAGAACATCATAGCACACTGAACTTGCATACAAAAATTTGATGCAGGCGGCACAATCAGGGTAGGGCTATGTTGAAACCAATGAACTCGTACATAACGGTTCATCATCTTTATCAATGATGTGGAAATATCTTGAATGCTGTCCAAGGTCGTTGATAAGCTCATTCATGGACTCATTGTTCCAAGCACGTCGAGGCATGCCGTGGAAGGTAAGCTTTGTTAAAAACTCAAGCTCAGAGGGCACCGAGCCCCATCCTGGGTGCCACCCATCAAAGCTCACTAGTGCGCCATCGCAGAACAAACGCTGGGAAGATATGAACACACGACTACAGTCAAAAGTTGTCTGGAACCTGACGAAGAAATCAGCCGGTGGTGGACCGACTTCGACGACCAAGTCACTTATTTATATGTCGTGCGCAATGCCAAGAGCTTTGACAAGGTCGTCCGGCGAGACGGGATGTCGGTCGCCGTTGATGGTTACCATCAGCACTTTGCCGACAAACTGGGTTTCAAGCGCCGCCATGCCACTGTTGAGCGACTGCACGCAACGCCCGAAGGCAGGACGAAACTTAGGATCTCCGGCTCGGAGATCCGCGTTGACCGGAAACATGATAGTGCGCTTGAGTACTGGGAGTACAGGAGGGGGATTTGAGGGAACTGGAGTAGGTATCGAGATTCCAGAGGTGGGGGAGGGGCGGGAGATTGGGGATGAAAAGGTAGCATGAATTTCGAACACGCACCAATATGCTCTCGGCACGCAAGCGCACTCAAACATCGGTGGCGCCCACATGTCGGCCTAAGAGTCCCAATTCTTTCTTTTTTTGAGAGCCGACCTTTTTTTTAGGATCTTTTGAGAGCCCGGCCTGAGAGTCATAATTGATATGTTTGGCATTGCGTTACTACTCGGCCGATATTCAACGACACCTCACTGGCCCAAACAAGTGTACATCATCGAAAAGACACTTAGCTCAAATTATCTATCTATTATCTATTATCTATTACTCTTATAAAAAGCAGAGTTAGTGATGATGGTGTTCCTGCCATCCTGCAATATAGGTCGTCCGATCTATATCTGACAGATAGGAAGGAAACTATAACAATTTACCCGCACTCTTATCCACATTTGCAGATAAGGCATTCCCTTGTTCATCCTTTTCTCGCACAAGATCTTGATGTTTCGTGCAACGCACGGGCATCTTGCTAGTAACTTGAAAAAAGGAGATATACTCTGAACACTGGAGAATGGTGATGCCCTCATTTAGCCCACCAGCAGATCGAGACAATAAACAGTTCGAAACAACAATATATACAACATTCAAACACTGACCAGTGACAACTATTGGCATAAAAAATAAGACATGATAGTTCATAAGAAGTCTTGCTACACCACCAAAACGCACCCATCTGCAGTGCTCAGAATCTCATGATCCAGATGAGAATGACATTATAAATAGAGGCAACTATTACAAAGTAAGAGTGACATAGACGAGGATGACCAAATGACAAGGAATATGCATAACAAAAGAGAGAACTACCCATCCAGAACAAGCAGCAAAGTCAACAAGTCATTCGAAGAGGGATGATCCAACACCATCATAATTTGCAGCCCCACTTCAGGCACCAGTGATCTAGAGACACCAGTACTCCACCCTTTTGACGCAACAACCCAATTACCTATCAACCTGAAGGCTTGAACCACATCACTACCTGTCAGACTCGACATATCCCAGGATCAATGTTAATCCAGATGCCTTTGTCATTCTCACCTTCTTTTGGCTGCAGGGTGTACCATTGACAATCAGGGGAGTTTGCTCCCGAACTCCTAGGGCTCGTCGTGTAGACACAATTTTCCATGGCAAAAAGAGCCTCTCTGCCATCAAGGTCCTTGCCAACGGTGATCTCCTGGTTAATCGGATAATTGAGTCCAAGAAACAGAGAGTATGAACCAAGGCTGTTTGCCCGCCTCCAACTCAAAAAACCCGAAGGCCCCAACAAGCTGGTATCCTGCTCATAGACGTAACGTCCATTGTCCTGATACTCACATATTTCACGGTTCTTCTATATAGTGGGGTTTTTGCAATATAACTTTTCTAGCTCATGTGTCTGAATGATCATCAGCCTTTTGCCGTCGTCTGATCGAGCGAGGAACTAGTTGTGCTTCCCTGTTTTTGGCAAAGGTGGTGTGATTAACTTATTACAAAGGGCAATAACTATAGGGACACTGCATCATATCAAAATGGACATGCACTGTTAATGTAAGATCAGCATTGTTCAGAGTATGAGTAGGATAATGCAAGAAACATCATTGATATGTCCCTGTTGGAACTCGGAGGAAAGTACAGGGAAATGTATACTGGGTTCGAAAATATAGAAGTGCCATGCATGGTTATGCACTACTGCAGAATGCTGCTAACACGACACTACAATCAGAGACCCTTCGAGAAACTGTGTGTGATGCCATAATCGCAAATGGTGCTGTATAAAAACCGTCAGAAATGTATAAAACGTTTGCAATGACGGATGCATCAAACACGGTTCAGGTTTTAGTTGTGTGTGCGATGAAGGGCATACAATTTATTTCAATTAACTATTTGCGATGAGGAGGAACAAAAGAAACGGGCAGCCAGATGAAGGCATGTGCGATACACATCATACGGTTCACTTGGATGAACTGTTTCTGATTAGGCAACACAAAAGAAACGGGCAGCCAGATGAAGGTGTGTGCGATATACAGCATACGGTTCACTCGGATGAACTGTTTGTGATTTGGCATGAGAACAGAAACGGTTCAATATAACAACATGTGTGTGATACGCGGCAAACAAGTCTGTAATCAGAAATGTGTGTGAAGACCAATAATAATGCAGACGATTGCTTCTAATAAGACATATGTGATATGCTCTATCTACACAACATTTATTGGGCATTGTGGGACGAGCGGTCATCCGTATACGCCTTAAGGATGTGAAGAGGCATTCCAATCAGTAAGGACTAGCTGTTCCACCAGTAGCTCATGTAAGAAAACTATCAAGTTAAGTGTGCTCAGGCTGGAGCAGCCATCGGATGGGTGACTGGATGGGAAGTTGGGTCGATGTTAAATTAGGTGATGGGATGGGTGACTGAAATGCCCCATTCCCTCAGCTAATTTAACCTCGAGGTCCTTGTTTTTTTAACACACGTTAAAGAAGGCCTTCCGCATTACTTTTTGACAATGTGCGATACGTGGCATACAGTTGATCCATCTGACCTATTTGTGATGGAATAGGCCGTGTGTGTTGTGGGCAAACGCTTGCTAGTATTCAACCATTTGGGATTGATGAATTCATCACCGACGGGTTCCTTGGTGTGCTCCGTGTTCATCTGATCATCATCTACGACTTGTGCTATGTGGCGACCGGTTTTCCGGGTAATAAATTCCAGAAAATGGCCGTTGTGCTCACCAGCCCCAGGATTACTTTTAGCTGATGAGGCACCAACTTGATACAGAAATTCCAAGCAAAATACAAAATATGTGGTACAAGACCATTCTGGTCTGTGAGTACAACAAATGGTTTCTAATGGTTGATGGCGGAAGCGGTTAGTGGATCATCAGCGTCTATGGGACTCCATTTCCCACAGGAACAGCTGACCAGGATAACTCCTATCTTCGCGAGGCTGCTATCACCATTGCTTAGGTTCCGGGGCTGTCATCGCAACGCTCCTCTCCATGCAAGAAATCTGGCCAAGACAATAGCCAGGGACAAGCCGGTGAGTACTTTAAATGTACTCGCAAACATTATGAACACAGGTATAATGTAACAACCGATAATCATGCTTTGAAAATCTTCTATGATCACAACGTCAGTCATAAAAATAAAACTCTTGATGCATGCATGCAGGTTATTACTAAGTAACAACGAATATGTAATGACAGAGTAGGAATAAAATGCACCATTCGGATGTCTGAAGCGACGTCTCGAATTGATGGTAAATAAAAAGCATGTCTCAGTCGGGCGTCTAAGCGACACCACATAAAGGGCTTATAGAGAAAAATAAATAACAAGCATGTTACACAAGGCGTCTCAAATGACACCACATAAAGGGCTTATAAAGTAAATGAATAACAAGCATGCCACGATCAGGCGTCTCGGCGACACCACATAAAGGGCTTATAAGTAAATTAAATAACAAGCATGCCATAGTCCAAGGCGTGGCATGACACCACATAAAGGGCTTATAAGTAAATTAAATAACAAGCATGCCACGATCAAGGCGTCTCGGCGACACCACATAAAGGGCTTATAAGTAAATTAAATAACAAGCATGCCACGATAAGGCGTCTCAGCGACACCACATAAAGGGCTTATAAGTAAATTAAATAACAAGCATGCCACAGTCGGGCGTCTCAGCGACACCACATAAAGGGCGTATAAATAAACATTGTGAATATCCAGGAGGTAGAACCATCCCAGGGATACTTGATAATTCAAATAATATAACGGGTTAGTCCATAACAAAATAATAATCATAATCATTACAAGTCTGAAGTTGCGATCCCAGTTCTGGTTTAACAATTTCTCCTCCGAAGACCGACACTAAGACCAACACTTGACCCATCCCAGACTGTAATCCTTAACCACGGACACGGCTGTTCGAATAGGTTTAATCTCTGCAGAGGGTGTACTCTTTATCCACGAGTAACGGATTCCTTTAGTCCATCGGGACTAATTCCGTCTACGGCCTTTTAGTTGAAAACACACCTAACTTGCACACACCAGCTTAACTTACCGGTGTCTGGAATCACCCACGACACTTGCTAAGCAAAACTCTAAGTGGGGAGGCTACAGCCTCGCGTAGCATGGGATCAAATTTATATCGCGCGCTCTAAGGGGTGGCCTCCTCTCGGTCTCAACCGGAAACACCCATGCCCCGGACTGTGTGGCTCGCCTACCACCACAACCGGTATCTTCCACCATGGCCTCTCAGACGGCGTGTGCCGGAAAGGGGTTGACGACTTATCGAACTGCACCCTACTTGTTGTAGAGCCAAGTGGTAGTAATGAAACAAGTATGAGGGTTACTGGAACAAGACTCGATCTATGGTCGACTCAGGAGGTTTAAGTATTCCCTGCATGATTAGCATAACGAATATATTTCATCCAACAGATAGAATCACCATTCATCATACCCCTCATGCCATGCCGGACGCACTCGTCTCGGCGAGGAACTAGGGACGAGCTCGGGTCTACCCAAGACAGAGACTTTCCTATTTTCCTTCCGGTAGGCACGAAAGGCATACGAGCATGATCATTATCACAAGCATGTCCATTTCCAACAGCAAGGAAATTTCAAATAAGCATTTATGCAAACGATCACATCCCCACATAAAATAACGAGTTCCACGTATTGAGGTGGTGCCACAATCATGTCAAACGATGCATGCAAAATATTATGCTAGGGTTCAGAATGCTTGCCTTTAATATGTGGAAAGTCAGGGTGCACTCCAAAACTTTTGAAAGTTTGCTTCTCTCTCTCCAAAGTCCTATTTTAAATAAATTTGAATTAACACACAAATTTGAAACAGCACAAAAAGTTGTCTTGAATTTTTTTTAAATAAATCTTAAAATAAACTAGACAATATTTGAGAGAGGTAAAAAAATCAATTCATTTGGAGTTATCATTAAGAAGTTATAGGCAGTCAAAGTTGTGGTCAAATCTGGTTTTTAAATAAAACAAAAAGAAAAATAAATGGTACATGTCGAAGACGTACTTTGGAATCTATGCTTCCACTTACTCTAGCGTGGGCCACGCGTGAGTCATCGACAGTGGGTCTGGGACCCACCGGGTCAGTTGACTAGTCGACCTCCCTCCTCTTCCTCTGCCTCGAGCGGAGAGTGGGACTCATGATGCTTTCGCCCGAACGGCGGCACTGCTCGGGAACGGAGGTCACCCGCAGGCTCGGGGATCGAGGCGGTCACTCCGGTGGTCGCCACGGTCTGGGTGGGCGGATGAAAGCTGGCGAAGCCAGAATGGAAGGAGGCCGTCGGGCAAAGTGATTTTTCTCCCGCAGCGAGTCCCGATCAAAATCGAGTAGGGGGATGGATTCACTAGAGGGAGAAGGGGCTCCTGGTGAAGAGAGTGGAGAGGGGGAGGCTCTGGTGGCGCCGGAATGGCCGGGGCAGTGGCGGCGGCTGCAGTTGCCGGAGCTGGAGAAGAAGACCTCCCCGGGTCGATTGGCTGCCACGGAAGAACTAGGGGAGCATGCTGAGGCTGCCTAGTGAACGGAACGTGCTCGGGGGCCTCTTTTTATAGCGCAACGAGGTCGGTTTGCGGCGGCCGTGGATAAGTTCGCCGGCGAACCGCCTCCCTGTAGCGGCAGGGCGTCGTGGCGACGACGAGAGCTAGAGAACGCACGAGAGGATGAGGCTGAGCTGTTCCAGGGGAAGGTGGCGAGCAACTAAGGCTTGGGCGGCACCGACCTGGCAGAGATGCGCTGCGGACGCCGGCGTGCCGCCAAGGGGGCTTTGTTGGCGGTGCTGCAGGGCACCAGGGCTTCTTGGCGTGATGCGGTGAGAGGGAGAGTGTGTGGCGCGGCTCTTCGACGCGGCGACTCTGGCGCGGCACGTGCAAAACGCGTGCTCTGCTCGCGCCCAGAGCACGCACGGGACGTGCTCGACAAAATGCCAGGGCGTGCTAGAGGTCTCGGGTGAGGTTGGGGTTTAACAGACCTAGGTTAGGAGTAGCTAGAAGTCTATTGGACAAGGTGGTTATGCAAGGGAAGCAAGTTCATAGTGCAAACTAAAACTCATGTCAAAACTGGTCATGCCCATAAAGTGTTTGATAGAATGCCACATGCACCTAGGCATTTCTTGGAGTGGTCAAATCTCCCATGGTGGGGTCTCTTTAGATGAAAGAGAGGGTGGTGAGGTTAGTTTGCCAAAAGGAGAAACTTGCTAGTGCAAGTTTTGCAAAACTTCAGCTCGGATGTAAAGAGCAGGGCATGATTGCATGTACTAGAATTGCTCTAATGAGTCCAACCTCTTGGACTTAAGGTTCTAGCAGGAAGGGCTACAAGTAGGAAAAGGAATCATGGAAAGAGGAGCAACTAAAATGGTGGTTGCCGTACAAATCCTCAAGTTGGACCAGAATGGAAAAGTGGTTGATCCACTCAATTATTTCAAAGAACAAAGCTGGGTTTTTGCATAAAGTTGAATCATATGCTGCTACTAACATCCCATAATGTTGGTGGAAGCTAGAAAGAAATATTTAAATGGGTTGTAGTGTAAAACTGCTCACTGGACCATATTTGAAAATATGATGTAGAGTTCGAAATATCCAAGGAATGAAATATCTTTTTGCATAAAAGTGGTTTGGTGACATCACATGACATCTCCAAATTTTGGTGAAATTTGTGAAAGAATTTATAAAAGGGTTGCAGTTCAAAAAGGACCATAAAACCATGGGAAACCATTTTTCAAGAAAATAAAGATTATGGAGATTATTATATAATTAATTCCTCTGATGAAAAGAAAAGATTTTTCTTGAGAGGATAAACAAGTCCAATAACATATTTGAAAAGTTTTCATTGAAGGGAATAACTCCATGATAAAAAAGGAAGGAAAAGTTTCAAAAAAACAAAAGGGAGCCCAGAAAATAAAAGTTTTAATTTCCTGGCAAAATTTTAATTAACAAAACGAGGTTAAAATTTTGGGGTGTTACATGCTCTCGATGCTAATTTCCATTAGGGGATAATTAGATTTATTCCCCTAGTTGTGTCCCACTCGTCTGTTTTACCCCTAATTCCCAAAAGTCACCGGTTTTGTCCATGTCACTTTGCTCCTCTTATGCTTTTGCCCTTTGACCGTTTGTAAAATCGGTTTGAAAACTTCATAACTAATTCATACTAAATCAGAAAAATGCAAATAAGATACCAAAATGTTAGAAAAACATCACCTATATGTCAGTGTCATTTGCATTCATGAAAAAAGTGTTGGAAAGTGCACATCCGAGTTTTAGCTCTTTTGATACCACCATGAATAGTAAACTCTAAAAAAATTCAAAAAAAATCAAAAAATATAGGGTGGCAAAGAACGACAAATGTTCTAAGTGCTTGCCAAGTTTCATTAGGGAACGACATTCGTGGAACTCGTGGCAAAAAAATAATATATTTTGGAGTGCTGATTGTTTTTTTGCCGCGGCACCCACGAATGTTATTCCCTGATGAAACTTGCCAGGCACTTAAAACATTTGTCATTCTTTGCCACCAAATTTTTTTGAATTTTTTTGAACTTTTTTAGATTTTATTATTCATGGTGGTAGCATAAGAGCTAAAACTCGGATGGGCACGTACCAACACTTTTTTCATGAATGCAAATGACACTGACATATATAGGTGATGTTTTTCTGAACATTTTGGTATTTTATTTGCATTTTTCTGATTTAGTATGAATTAGTTATGAAGTTTTCAAACTGATAGTTAAACAGTCAAAGGGAAAAAGCATTAGAGGAATAAAGTAACTTGGACAGAACCGGTGACTTTTGGGAATTAGGGGTAAACCAGACGAGTGAGACACAACTAGGGGCATAAATCTAATTATCCCTTCCATTAATTGATGGCGTTTTATGAACACGCCACCGTTTCCCGCCATTTCCTCACTTGTTTCCTGCCACCCTCCTATATTGCGCATAGGGGGCGCGCGACGCACGGAGGAGACAAGCATAGCTTGTAGCACATCCACCTTTTCCAAGCATGCCAACCCACCAAAGCCCCGCCTCTGCCATCAACCTCGTCGACAAGGAAAACAAGCAGGCGCCACGGGCGTCGAGGCCGAGGCGCTCCCTGGCAATGTGATGGACGACGTCGTGATGCGTGTCATCGCCAGGGTTGAGCAGACCTTTGGCGCATGGTTCTTGAGCGCCGTGGATCAAGATAGGCATGTCGTCACGACAGCCGCATTTCGCCGCACAACATGATCGATGGCGTGCCGCAGAGCAAGCTAGGCGCGTCTGTGCCGATAGGCTATGGCTCGCCGCACGGCGAGACCGTTGGAGCGCCGCAGAGCGAGAGGCACGGCATGCCGCACAGGAACAACAGATCCATCGGTGCTTGCCTGCTGTCGACACGGCGTCGCAGCTGGGTACACGTCCCGTCAGTACCCCCATTCCTTGCCAGAGGGGCGAGGCCCTCAGGCCAGATTTTCACCGTAGGCTGGCGCCAGACTTGCACCGGACGCCCGCCGCGCCGTTTGCGTGGGTGCCGCCATTTGCCTTGTCCGCGGCCCGCTGGATGCCAACACGCTGGTCCGTAGGCTCGACTGCCTCCTTGGCCCAGGTGTCCACCTGGGCGCAGTAGAGGAACATGGCCGCCGCATCCTCGAGCTGGTGATCTCAGATGAAATAGCCAACTTGGAGCTCGAGATCGCGCTCCAGGTGTGCCGCGAGCGTGTCGACCGCTTGATTTAACGTCAGACGAAGTTCGTGCAGAGCCAAGAGCTACCCTAGGCAAGGGCTCCTGGTCATGGTCTCATGAACGCGTTTTATTTTGGAAAGTCGTTTCGACGTGGATAGCTATGTATTCACAGTAATCATAGTATTGCTCTTTTATTGCTTTTTTTCAATGTGTGTACTCAGTTTTCCATTCCTATATGTTCTGTTTCAACATGTGTATATACGCTTTCCATTCTGTATATGTGGATGATAACAGCTAGATTCAAATGAGTATACAAAAACAGAGAGAAAATGGAATTCATAATATATATATATATATATATATATATATATATATATAAGATCATCACATATACGTGATGATACTTAACTACTAGGTAAAATGCATAAAATTGAAAACGAACAATATTAAAACTAATAATCCCTCCTCGGGCCAGTATTCCGGCAGCCCCTTGCCAGCAGCTCCACAGTGCGCTGGCGTCTTCCCAAAGGCGGAGGCAAGATTCGACTCCGCTTCGCGGCGTTGACGAACCGATCCGCCTCTTGTCGGCGGACGCCTTGGCCGATCTGCCATTTCAGGCGCCCACCGGAGCTCCTCGTCGGTGGCATCGCTGGAGCTTATCGGCCCACCTCCACGCAGCGACGAGGTGCCCAACGCCTATGACCTTCCTCGCTGGCACCCGTCTTCAGACACCTCCTAAGACGACGACGCCCGCCCCAAAGCTCCACCGCCTCCTTTTCCCAGGTGGTGTCATGGGCTTCACAGGCCGCCTGGTACCTGGCTTCCTCCTCCGCCATCTCATTCTTGAACGCCACTTGCCTTGCTTTCTCAGCCGGCGGCAGCGACTTCCACAGACAAAGATTGTACTGGCCCCAAAATCAATCCAAAGTTGGGGGGTCCGGCGCAACCTCGTCAGGCGGCGCGTAGGGGTCCTCGTCGCAGCTAATTGAGTGAGCGTCCTCAGGGGGGCGGCGACTCCTCGTCGGTGCATAGGCAGACCGGCGGCGCCATGTCATAGATTTGAGAGAGATAGATAGATAGAGAGAGAGATAGAGAGAGATAGAGAGAGAGAGAGAGGACGAGCGAGGGGAGGATGTAGATGAGAATGCAGGCGAGACGACGTGAGCAAGGTAGTATTTATTGGCGGCCGGAATCTAGATCGACAGGGACAGTACAGACGCTGGTCGCCGGAATTTACGAGTACTGTAGTTTGAATTACACACAAGTCCCGCAGATAATCCGTGTGTGAACATAATAGCTGACGGTTTCCAATACAGAACCGTGTCTGATTAATGATCCCCGCCAATCACCTACCAAACCTCGAGCCGCGAGATAGAGTGCCAATCATGTGGGGGCCGGTTGTCTTGCCAGATCTTTACATTTTCTTTTTTGAACACCAGATATTTACATCATCTGATGATTTTTTAACTCGCACACAAGTACACAAAAAATATGAGTTTTCAAACCGTTTTGGTTAGGCATTGCATGTAGATGTAGTTCAAATTTGAATTATGGTCATTAAATGGTTAGAAAATCACTTAAATGTATTAAAAAGGTCAAATGACCCCTGAACATTTCCAAATTTTCACATGATAGTTGTATTAGTGCATATTAAACGTAGGAAAAAATTTGAAGGCCGTAAGAGGAAGCATCTCCCGTCCGTCAGCAAATATGCATTGTTCCCTCTCGGAACCACGAACCTTCCAGTGAGTTGCTCCGGTTTGTGAGTGATGTGTATCCAAACTTTCGTCAAACAGGCCAATTTTTTTACCACATCATCTTGGTGGCATGACATTAAATCAAGCAAGGTTTCGTGTTTTTCTGATCTTATTTTAATGTTTTGGAATTAAAATGCCATGGCATGCACTCCATGCATGTGCCCATGCCTTGACACCAATATGTTTGAAAATTCCTTCGAATTTACTGCACATGGAATTAACTCGCACACAAGTACACAAAAATATGATATTTCAAACCGTTTTGGTTAGGCGTTGCATGTAAATGTTGTTCAAATTTGAATTACGGTCACTAAATGGCTAGAAAATCACTAAAATGTCTTTAGAAGGTCAAATGACCCCTGGAATTTACCAAATTTTCACATGACAGTTGCACGTTAAACGCAGGAAAAAAATTGAAGGCCGTAAGAGGAACCTATCTCCCGTTCGTCATCAAACATGCATTATTCCCTCTCGGATCCACGAACCTTCTAGTGAGTTGCTCCGGTTTGTGAGGGGTGTGTGTCCAAACGTTCATCAAACATGCCAATTTCTTTACCACATCATCTTGGTGGCATGACATTACATCAACCAAGGTTTCATGTGTTTCTGATCATTTTTCTATTTTTTTGAATTAAAATGCCATGTCACTCCATGCATACGTATGCATGTCTCCATGTCGTGAGACCAATATGTTCGAAAATTCCTTCTAATTTACTGCACATGAAATTAACTCGCACATAAGTACACAGATATGATTTTTTAAACAATTTTGGTTAGGCGTTGCATGTAGATGTACTTCAAATTTGAATTACGGTCATTAAATTGTCAGAAAATCACTTAAATGTCTTTGAAAGGTCAAATGACCCCTAAATTTTTCCAAAATTTTACATTAAAGTTGTAGTAGTGCACATTAGACGTAGAAATTTTTTTAAGGCCATAAGTGGAAGCTATCTCCCGTTCGTCATCAAACATGCATTGTTCCCTTTCGGAACCACGGACCTTCTAGCGAGTTGCTCCGGTTTGTGAGGGGTGTGTGTCCAAACTTTCGTCAAACATGCCAATATCTTTACCACATCATCTTGGTAGCATTTAAACCAATAAAGAGGCTGGGCAACTCGCCTCCCCGGTTCTCCCCCAATTTGCAGCATTCTAGATTGTTAGATCCTGGTCAAACATGTCTTTTTTTCGCTGGTAGCTGTTGGATCATCGCTGGAATTCTACCGTTGCTATTCTGACCATGTGGTGAGTTGTGGGCGGGCGATGACCTGTGGCTCAGGCAAAATCTGATTTGCATGGTTGCCTTTTTTTGGGTAAGCGAGGGGCAAAACCTGCAGCGCCACGTGGGCGCGCTTCGCGTCGTGGGAGAGCCGCAGAAGGGTTAGCCGGCGCATGTGCACCTGGGTTTTGCGCCCGCGCTTGTGCTGTCCTCATGACGGGTGGGCCAGTGCTGTCCCCGGTCCCTCTCATCAGTCACGGTGGCTGCACGTCTCGTGTATAGGGCATTTCCTGGTCACCTCGGTCAACCGCTCCTGGCGCGACGCTCCTCACGCGCTTCCCGTGTCGTGCGTCATGGGGAGTTGCCGCGTCCTGCATGAGCTACAGATGGGTGAGTCGACGCATGTGGACCCGAATTGTGTACACGCGTTTGTACTACCGCGATGACGGGTGGGCCGCCGCTGCTCTGGTCCCGCTCGTCGGCTGCTACTTCTATGTCTAGTGCGCGTGCTATGTCTCGTATGCATTTGGACTTTGGAGAGAGAGGATGGACTGCAGCTGCCCGATGCATGTGCGTGTGGGGCCTGGAAGACCGATGCATCGTGCGTGCCTCACCTCCATCTGCAACAGTTGGAGAGAGATATGGACTGACGCCTACGACGCGCTAGTCGACGCCGCGGCCGCCTCCGTCCGCGAGCCTGGGTGCACGGTCACGCTCACGGACCTCCACCGCTGCCTCGACGCCTGCAGCGAGTCCTGCGACCGAGCCGAGGGCCTCGTCCAGGCGGCCGCCGCCTCCCGCCACGACGAGCTGTGCCACGCCGTGCGCGCGGCCGACAAGGATCTCCAGGCCGTCTCCGCCGACCGGGAGGAGAACGAGATGGAAGAGGAGAAGAATCGCCCTCCGACCACTCCACTGGCGGCCAAGGACAAATATCCCAATCGATCTACCTCGTCTCATGTTGAGGTGATGTTCATCGTTCTTGTGTTTTCCATGTAATGTTCATCGTTCCTCTTATTTTCTTGGTCGATGTGCTAACCGTGTTAGTCATCTAGAAGATGAATGAAACTGTGACGGAAAGGAGAGATGGACTGGGATATTTTACCTCGCCGTGCCGCATGGTGGCCGAGATGCGGCAGCCCCATGCTCTGTTCTGATGGGCCTACTCTGCTCGATAGTTGCCGCTGGTTGAGTTTCGTCCTTCTCTGGTTCGCATGTTCTTCGCCGCTGCATTGGATTCATCGTGCTAATTTTGCATGTTTGCCTTTGTTTCGTTCATGCGCAGTTTGGTACGGTTTCCTATTCTCGCTTGCGTCAAGCCTTGGGTCCATCTCTCCTTCTCATTGAGGTTAGTCCACTCCTTTTGTGCTTGCCTATAGAATGTTTGATGAAATGCATGTGTGTTGACGCTTGTTCTACGGTTCAGCCTACTTCTTTTGTCACTGGCGCTTCTTCTTCTTCTCGTCCGTCCTGCTGCTTACCCAACGTGCTTCTGCTTGCTGCCTCGGGTAAATAGGCTGTTCTGTTGCTTCTGTGACCGGCGAGTGTTAATTGCATGCCTGTGTGTCGTTGTGCTCTGACCGGTTGTTTTTTGTGTATTTCGCAGGTTGTACGATCTCTTCTGTCGCTGTGTCGTTCGACTCATCAAGGTTTTCTTCTTTCCTTTCTACTAAATGTGTGCGTGCTTTACTTTCGGTATCTTCTGTGTCATGTTGTCTATCTTGGTGATCTTTTAAATATCTGTATGTTGTGTTGATCGTTTAAATGTTCTGGATACGGTCGGGCGTTGTATGTTGTTCGTTCTCATGTTGCTTATATTGCGTGTATGCGTGTGAGCAGGATTTGTCCGCTTGTTTCTGTTGTTATACCTATTTTGGAGGTCGTGGTAACTCGATGCCCCCCGCACTCACTGTTTCTGTTGTACACAGAAGCATATTTGTCCAATTCTCAGACTAATTTTTTGAATGAAACCTCAGTTCATTACAACGCGAAGTATGGATATGGATCCATCTTGCTGCGCTGGATGAAGGACCGGATGTAATAAGAATTGCATCTGACAATTGCTCATGAATAGTATTTGTTGTACAAACACCCAGTTAATTCTTGAGATACAATAGACACTATAATAGTACTACTTTAGTCAAATACATTATACACTAATTGTTGTAGTGAACTGTCGCTCTAGCTATTAATTTGCAGAATCTTGCATGACAAACTATAGGCATGTGATCTTTATGGTGTTCCAGTAAATAAAGAAAACTGGAACATGTGCCTTCAAATTTTCTATTTATACAAAAACCATGCATTGGTACATATGAACCATATGAATAGGACTGAAGAAGATCTATTTTTTTGTCATGTTTGTGAGTTTTCTGTTATTTACTCTCAGTGTGAATAGGACTGAAGAAGACGGAAATAGCCCTTTAGGTAATTTCACTTTTTTGAACAGCAAACCGTAGAACAATAGTTCTATGGTACATTTTCATTAAAAAAATAGTATGTTACAACGGGAAAGGAGAAAATAGAAACAAAAGAAAAAAGATCTAAGCTAATGGGGCAGAGCCCTTATCCAATTTCCGCTTTTGGGCAACATGAGAATCATTTAAAAATTGATCTGACAGCTTGCTTGAACAAGGTGGAATGCTCGTCTTTGATCTTGTGTTGAAGTAGTTGAAGATCCTTTTTTAATTCAAGCCTCCAATTTGAGACTGTCGGCTGGATGTTTCTGAAGACCTTGCTATCTCACTTTGTCCTGGATTAATAACAGATTACAAATTTATTTGTTTAGATAGGACATGTTATTTACGAAGGTATACCATTTCTATTGACTGGATACTTTACATGTTGGCAAGGACTTATTGGTGCAGCCTGGTCATAATTGCTCGGCCGGTTTCCCAACCCAAATCCAGAACCGCTTCATCTTTAGATCTTTATGTGCTTGATGAAATGCCTTAGAGACTAAGATCTGCACTTTGTTTTTCTCCGTTCTCCTGCTCACGGATTAACCGACGGCTGTAAGACCTAGAGAAGCATTAGGAACTGGTCTGCAGTGTCTTCCAGAGTAGGCGTATACACAATTCACTTTCCTTTTCTTTTTGCCCTTTGTATAAATGATGTGGTTGAGTTACGAAGCCTCTTCTTGCAGTGTTGTCTGCAAGGCCGAAGGGAAGTTATTAATGCATTTGAGCTGCTCTGTCTGATTGTTCATCCCCTGAACCTGTTTTAATTGATATAAAAGTGTTCTCTATTTCAGAAAGCCACAACACGAGATTGTGCCCCCTCTTGCTCCAGGTGCATGTTGCTGCCCTCCTTTCCCCTATGATTTGACTTGCTTTACCTTGTGTGAAGTTTTATACTTTCAACTTTACAAAGCTGTACCAAGTTCACTTTCAACTGTACTTGGCTACACCTGTAACATGATGCATCTCTCTTTCAATTTATTGAATACATTTTGAAGGAGTGAATCCTCTATCTGGTACTGTCCTATGACTCACTTAACAGTGTCAATTTGCTCACAAACCTCCTCATGTGCAGCATACAATGCGTATTCTGTCACATATCATACAACATCTTGATCTTTCAGCTAATAATATGATGTAACTTTTTAGGCGTATCATTGTTTGCAGCTTTTGGGTTCCTTCTGTGTGTTGGGAGATAATGCTCTTAATAAACTTTAGCTTTCTACAATGCTAGGTTGGATAAATTCAGTACTGAAAATCTAGACTGTTCTTTCCACTCTGTAACAACTTGTATGCTTGCGCCACCATGATATCACTACAACATTTCCCTGGAAAATTTTATTAGTTGCACGTAAACTGAACTGATTTACCAGTAAAAATCTGGACAACTCATTTCAGTCGCTAACAACAATTGTGGCATTACCAGGATATGTCATGTATGTGCTCTGAGTCGTAGTAGGATGCAAAAAGTACAATAAGAGATAGAATGTATGCACTATGGCTAGTAGTAACATTTTATTGACTTGTGCAGTATTCCATACTATCTATTTCTGCAGGCTATTCCTCATGTTGCAACCTTTTCCCGTAAAATTGAATGGAAGATGGAAGAAATTGCAGGAGGTATACTTTGTGTTCCATTAGTCTTACTGTTAGATTTCCATGTTCAGTTATTCACACTATATTATTGCTTGATATCTATAGCTTGCTATTATTTGAGTAGGAATGGTGTTCCCAGCGTGACATTCAAAACCAGTCAAGACTATAGAGGGGCTGTGAAAGACAAAATGCTATCGATCCAGAGTGGGAGGGGAGAGTTACCAACAATGTATCAAGGATAAACCGTGACATGGATTCCTAAGTTCCAACTTACATAGCAAAGTTATATAGGGAGAATGCCCGCATTTTCAAAACTCTATTACATAGTTTGAAGCTATGTTTTTTTCAATTTTCATTGTTAAAAGGATCTTTATTATTGCCAATTTGTCAAGCATTTATTGTCAAATAACTCTTTGTTTAAAATGAGACCTGTGGTGCAAGGGGTAAATTTATTATACATCTTATTGTAGACAGCAAGCCTCTTTTTTTATTAAGAGGAGTTAAATTTGTTACCATATCTGCTTTCTCACAACTAAACTAACTAAACCATGAATTTTCTTTTTGATATGTTTTTTTCAAACTTAGATATATAATCAGTATAACCATATTTTCAACTAAAACAATGCTTCCTTAGCTGGTTTGTACATGTTATACAATTTTTTTAAAATTCAGATTTCGCACCGTGATAACCATATTTTAAATATAACATGGTTTAACACGAGCTTTGTACTACCAATATCGAATAGGTTCTTGAAAAATGAAACTATTTTCGTCGACAACATGGCTTTAGTGGGTCTCTGTGCCATTTGGCGCAACGGGTTAACTAGTGATATTAAATCAAGCAAGGTTTCATGTTTTTTTGATAATTATTTAATTTTTTGGAATTAAAACGCCATGGCATGCACTCCATGCATGTGCCCATGCCTTGACACCAATATGTTTGAAAATTCCTTCTAATTTACTACACATGGAATTAACTCGCAAGTACACAAAAATATTATTTTTCAAACCGTTATGGTTAGGCGTTGCATGTAGATGTAGTTCAAATTTGAATTACGGTCATTAAATGGTTAGAAAATCACTTAAATGTCTTTAAAAGGTCAAATGACCCTTGAAATTTACCAAATTTTCACATGACAGTTGTATTAGTTCACGTTAAACATAGGAAAAAAATTGAAGGCCGTAAGAGGAAGCTATCTCCCGTTCGTCATCAAACATGCATTGTTCCCTCTCGGAACCACGAACATTCTAGCGAGTTGCTCCGGTTTGTGAGGGGTGTGTGTCCAAACGTTCGTCAAACATGCCAATTTCTTTACCACATCATCTTGGTGGCATGACATTACATCAACCAAGGTTTCATGTGTTTTTGATCATTTTTCTATTTTTTGAATTAAAATTCCATGTCACTCCATGCATACGTATGCATGTGTCCATGTCGTGAGACCATTATGTTTGGAAATTCCTTCTAATTTACAACACATGGAATTAACTCGCACACAAGTACACATATATGATTTTTCAAACCGTTTTGTTAAGCGTTGCATGTAGATGTAGTTCAAATTTGAATTACGGTCATTAAATGGTTAGAAAATCACTTAAATGTCTTTAAAAGATCAAATGGCCTCTAGAAGTTTCCAAAATTTCACATTACAGTTGTAGTAGTGCATGTTAGACGTAGAAAAAAAATTGAAGGCCGTAAGAGGAAGCTATCTCCCGTTTGTCATCAAACATGCATTGTTCCCTCTCGGAACCACGAACCTTTTAGCGAGTTGCTCTGGTTTGTGAGGGATGTGTGTCCAAACTTTTGTCGAACATGCCAAATTCTTTACCACATCATCTTCGTGGCATGACATTACATCAACCAAGGTTTCATGTGTTTCTGATTTTTTTTGAATTAAAATGCCATGCCACTCCATGCATACGTATTCATGCATATGTGTCCATGTCGTGATATAAATATGTTTGAAAATTCCTTCTAGTTTACTACACATAGAATTAACTCGCACACAAGTACACAAATATGATTTTTCAAACCGATTTGGTTACGCGTTGCATGTAGATGTAGTTCAAATTTGAATTACGGTCATTAAGTGGCTAGAAAATCACTTAAATGTCTTTAAAAGGTTAAATGACCTCTGGAATTTTCAAAAAAATCACATTACAGTTGTAGTAGTGCACGTTAGACGTAGAAAATTTTTGAAGGCCGTAAGAGGAAGCTATCTCCCGTTTGTCAGCAAACATGCATTGTTCCCTCTTGGAACCACGAGCCTTCTAGTGAGTTGCTCCGGTTTGTGAGGGGTGTGTGTCCAAACCTTGGTCAAACATGCCAATTTTTTTACCACATCATCTTGGCGGCGTGACATTACATCAACCAAGGTTTCATGTGTTTCTGTTTTTTGGAATTAAAATGCCATGTCACTCCATGCTTAATTGTGTCATAGCTGTTAGACCAATATGTTTGAAAATTCCTTGCAATTTACTACACATGGAATTAAATCGCACACAAGTACACGAAATATGAGTTTTCAAACCATTGTGGTTAGCTGTTGCATGTACATGTAGTTCAAATTTCAATTACGATCATTAAATGGCTAGAAAATCACTTAAATGTCTTAGAAGGTTAAATGACCCCTGAAATTTTCCAAAATTTGACATGACAGTTGTATTAGTACTACAAAATTTCTCAGTCATTAGAAACACCATGCGTTGGCACTTTATCCCAAATTCGTCTTTCACAGCTAATAAAAAATATCTACAACATCACACATAGTTGTTTTCTAGGAACCGTTTGCGATGAAAATATATGGGTCTATTTAAGTCTCCCTCCTTAAGCTTCGCCGACTCGTCTGCTCTAGTGCCGGCAACCCTTGAATCCATGAATCCCGATCCCCATTCCTGCACCCCCTTCTTGCAAAGATGAGGTCGTCGAAACGCTTCGTGAAGGCTCGTACGATGGCCGCGTTCCCCCCGAGCACCGCCGCCTGTGCCGAGAGCGCGGTCGCCTACGCCGAGAGTGCCGTCGCATCCGCATTGAGCGTGGCCGCTTCCGCCGAGAGGGTGTCTGCAGATGGCCATGTGGCACTGCAGCAGCCGAGACGGCCAGATTCGCCGCCGCGACGGCGGCCGCAAACGCCGAGAGCGCTCGAGCTACCGTCTGCGGCCGATGTCGCTTCGCCCGGGTCGATGCCATCCACGCGTAGATCGAGGACTCACACGCCAAGATATTCCAGGCCACCTCGGACTCCAGCATGCAACCCACGTCTGAAAAGGCGGCGGTGGCCATGGAGCACCTGCTTCCTCATGAGGTCACCGAGCGGGAGCTGGAGATGCAGGAGGCGGCGGAGATCGAGGAGCGCCGGGAGGAGGAGTTGCGTGTGGCCGAGGTCAAGGTAGAGAAGAGTCTGTCCGTCGAGGAATCAGCGGTGGAGTACCAATGCGAGCTCTGGCGCAGCCACTACTACGAGTACTACAACCTTGAGGGCGCCGCCGAGGACGAGGATGCAGTCGACTTTAGTAGGGGGATGCGGAGTCCACCAACGGCGGCATGTCGCGAGGACAAGTCATCGAGGTCTCATCTCACACCGACGATGCATAGGCCGGCGCGGCGGCGGATTTTTAACTATGCGTACTTAGGATTTATTTTTAATGCTGGTCTTTTGTTAGAGCAATGTTTAGGTCAACTGGCTCTGTGTAATTACTAAAATTGCTCGATTCAGTAAGTGTGGTCTGTCTGTTGTACGCTCTTTTGTGTGCCCAAATTAGCAAGCGATGTTAAAATGCAATAATGTGCCCGGGAAAATTTCCACCAAAATTTGAATTATCAAACTCATCCCATGCGCATAAAGCAGAAGAATCATTTGCGATGCACACAATCGTTCAAAGTGAATGGTTTGGTGGCACCGTGCGTTTGTCGGATCACGGGTTCCGGCAAAACCCTCAAGCTTCGAACACTGGGGTGCGCGCTAAGATTTCCTCCCTACCGATCTACACCATAGCTCTCTAAGATCTCGCGGACGAACTTGACGAACTCACAACACAAAGACACAAGATTTACACTGGTTCGGCCACCGTTGTGGTGTAACACCCTACTCCAGTGTGGTAGTGGTGGATTGCCTCTTGGGCTGATGATGAATAGTTACAGGGGGAAGAACAACCTCCTGAGGTTGAGGTGTTCTTGTGATCGACCTGTGGCTAAGGATTGGCTCAAGATCAGATGCCCCTACTGTGGTGGCTAGTTCTACTTATATAGGCCCTGGTCCTCTCCCCAAAAATTGAGAGGAAAGGGAGCCAACAATGGCCAATTTGAAAGGGGATAACTAGTACAGCTTATCCTGACAAAAGCGGTCTTCGCCTGCGAAAGGCTCTGGTGATGACGTCGTCTTGGGCTCCATGGTGACCTCCGTCCTGCCGTCCTGCTGGTCTTGGTCTCGTTGCACTGATATGGAAACCTTTGCTTGATGCCTCGGTAATCCGCGCCTGCGCCTGTCTCCTTAACGCCAAAGAGGAAACAAGGACGTTGCGCGCTGGCGCCGCCTTGTCTTGATTGTCATGGCTCACGTCACGGGAGCCTCGCGAGGTTTGCCCTGCCTTGATTTCTCCGCTCCTCGCGAGGCAGCCTGGTGAGGCCGCTCCTGAGGAGGTCTTGTGTCGTCCGCCCCGCGAGGCTTGGTCCCTCGCGAGGGTCTTGAATGCCTTGTTGATGAAGATGGGCCGTACCGGCCTGCTAGCATAGCCACGCCGTGGGCCGCAGGCAAGCAAGTCTGTGGATCCCCATTCCCAGAACGCCGTCAGTAGCCCCCGGGCCCAAGGCGCGCTCGGGCTTGGTTTCGAGGCGAAGCCAAAGGTCAAGCGCGGAGCGCCGCGGGACCCAAAAGCCCGCGGCCTTAGTTGATGCGTGGCGGTTGATTGGACGTGGGCGTCTCCGCCCCCCCACGCTGCCTTGAAATCTGCCTGGCTATGCGGCCCCCGCAACCTACACGGTTATTCTTCCATCGCCCACGCCATGCTTCCCCAATCCCTCTGCTTTCTCGAGACTCTGCTCCTCTCTCCAATCTAACCTGCACCTTGCCTGCTTCGTCGCCATGGCGCCGAAACAAGCAGACAAGGGGAAAAAACCATGTCTTCGCTAAGCGCGCCTCCGGCCGTCGAGCCTGCGTTTGGTCGATCCTTGGTGCTCAACGACGAGGCCATGGACAAGGTGCGTCCAATGCTTGCCTCCAGCTTCAACGAGTGGGGGAATCGGTGGCCTGGCCTGCGTCCCGCGCTTTCATTGCCCAGGCAGCCACCGAGGTCCCAATCTTCATCGATGCCCTTTGGGCTGGCCTGATTCCTCCTTTCTCCGCCGTCTTCAATGCGGTGCTTGAGCATTATCAGATCCACATGCTGCATCTCGATCCTCAAGCCGTGACTCTCCTTGCCGCCTTTGCCTTTGTGTGTGAAGCCATGGTGGGCATCGCTCCTTCCGTGGCCCTCCTCCATTATCTCTTCTCATTGCATCTGACTGACCCTCAGCAAAGCTTGGGGTGCGTGAGCTTCCAAGCCGTGGCCGCGACGGCGGGTGCGGGGATCGACTTTGATCTTCCTCTATCCATGAGCGAGTTTCGGACACGGTGGGTGTTTGTCGACGCTGGTGTGCTCAGCCCCCTGCTCCACGCCCCGTCAGCGCCTGCCGTCTCCCACTCCGGCTAGGGCCACGAGAAGCTCACGAGCCCCTGTCTTGTCCCCGTCTGGCTCAGGCTGAGGAGGCTGAAGGATCGCGGCATGACCGCGCCTATGGTGGTGAAGGAGTTCATCAAGCGCCGGGTTGCTCTGCTTCAGCGCCATTCTCGCGCTGATGTGGGCCTTGCTCAGCAGCCAGGACCACATGAGGTTTCAGGAGTCCGGGCTCCCCCTTGGGATGCAGTGAACGGTGCTCAAGGTCCTGACAGGTGTCCCTTGGCCGGACGACTTGCCTGGGAAGAACTGCCTGCTGTACCGCTGCAAGAACAAGGCTGAATTTGCAGGGAGCATGCCTCCCTTTGACGAGTGGGGACTGCGCCCGGACGTCCTGGTGGGGTCCTGCGAGAACCCTGTCAGCGTGGTTCCCTTCTTCATCACCGGCGCCGAGCCCGTCCCGAATGTGGGTGCAGGGGGGCGAGCGTCGCCAGAGGCTGGTGGCACGAGTGCTGATGTGCGGACGCCACCCGGGGCTTCGGGGGCATCGCCCTCACGAACCCGCGATTCTGGGGCGTCAGCCGCTAAGACGACGCAGCACGCGGCTCCCAAGGCTGAATCTCCGGAGGCCTCGGGAGGTCGCGGTGAGGCGGCGCCCGACTGTTCTCCGCAGCTAGGCACCCCTGAATTTGTTCTCTCGAGCACTTCTCCGGCTGCACCCCGCACTGGGCGCCACGTTCAGCGCTTCGGTCGGCTTTGTGTGGACTTCGAGGAACTCCGCAAAAGAAAAGGATCTCCGGGCGGCAGCGGCAGCGGCATCTTTGGGCCATTGAAGCAACGAAAGTACATCGTCATCGACGAGTAAGTACTGCACCTTGTGATCTCGTGATTGCTGATTTCCTTCCTGACGCTGGCTCTTCGGGTCCCCTCCTGCCAGGGTCGTTGAGTCCCCCGGGAAGCAATCCCCGCCTTCCTCAGCACCCCCGTCGTCCTTGAGCATCCCGAGCCTGCACGCCGCGCCTGGAGCTGGGCTGGCCGAGGGGGTGCGCTTGCCTCCATGACGCTTTGAATCTGCGGCTCCGTTGTCCCTCCTCCACGGCCTGGCTTGGAGCTTGGCGGGCATTCCCCGGACTCCTCCTCTGGTCATGGACAACAGCTGGTTGGCTTCGGCATTCAGTTCCTCTTCAAGCAGCGGGCCCCGACTGGCCGGGGCTCCTCGTGTGGTCGGGCCGGCACCTGGAGTGGCACTAGCCCCCAGCCCCTTGCTGAAAGGGGGTGCGCCGCTCCAGGTCCTGCTTGCAGCTCCCGTGGCGGAGGACGAGGTGGGGCGTGCGTTGGAGTTCGAGCGCGGGCAGAGCGTCGTACGTCATGAGCTCTTCCGGGAGGCGATGGGATCGATGAGCCGACTTGGTGAAGAACTCTCGGGCGTCGACTCGCGCCTTGAGGCTGAGGGTCTTCGGCTGGCGGAGGAACGACGTAAGCTGAGGGTGGCTATCAACCTTGGACGCTACCAGCGTGATCTTGACCATGCGAAGGCCGAGGCGTCCCTCAAGGTTTCCCGTGAGGCTTTCTCCCGAGCCTTGGAGGAGGCTCGTGAGGCTGACCGCCATCGCGAGGCTGCGGAGAAGCGCGCGTGGGATCTCCAGGACTGGAGTGCGTCCCTGGAGCAGAAGGTGGAGGCGTGCAAGGCCGCCCTTGCATCGCTGAGGGGGACGCCCACTGAGGAAGAAGAGATCCGGAGGCGCTGGCTCTGGAGGCCGTGGAGCGTAGCCTTGAGCTTGAGCAGCTGGATACGAGGGAGCGCCAAGTTGCCCAAGCGGAAGATGACATTGGCGCACATGAGGCCAAGGCTCAGGAGGAGGTTGATCGCCGGGTGGCCGAGGCTCGTGCAGATCTGGAGGGTAGGTATGACTTGAAGTTGAAGCTTGCGGGGACAGAGGATGCGGGTAGGGCTGCCCCCCTCAGGCCCAAGCTGGCCGAAGCGGAGAGGCGCGAGAAGGCCACAGCGGCCATACAGATTCTGGCCTTGAGAATCGGCTTCCGCCCGCGCCGAGCTGCTCTCCTCCAGAAGCAGGTTGATGACGCCGAGTCCGTTGCGCGGCAGAGTCGTGAGGACTTGCTCCTACGGCGGACGCTGGAGCACGAGCACGCCCCCATGCTCCAGGACCTCAGGGTCAGGGCCAACACGACGTTGGGCCATTTCTATGACAAGAAAGCTCCGCAGCCGCATTCGAACGACTACGCCGGTCATCTGCGCTTCTTTGGTGACGTGGTGACGCGCCTGGAGGCTCGGTCCGATAGAGCTCGCCAGCTCGTGGAAGAGAGAAGCCGTGGCCTGCTCGGGCGCACGTTCTCCCGCGTCTTCAGCCATCTCCGGAACACCTTCCCCGACTTTGACTTCGACGCTGCCATTGCCCCATTGCCCCATGCCATCCGTGGTGACCTGGCACGGTGGGTGGAGGACAATGTGGATGCGTTGGTCAGAGCCTTCACTTCTGAAGACGATGCGGTGGTGGTCGCTGCACACGAAGGCGACATGGTCGACGATGGTGATGCCGGCGTTGGTGAAGGCGGAGGCGACGTCAACGATGGTGGCGGCGACGCCAGCGATGCGTCTGAAGATGATGTGGAGGTTGCGGCGAGTGACATATCTGGCCAATCCCTTGTTCCCTTACTGCTTTATCCTATATGCAAAAACTTGGGCATGGTCCCTAAGAATTGTGAGAGCATTTTGAGAGGGGGAGCCCCTCATGTAAACAAATCACAATTTTTACTCTTTTATGCCCAGCCGAGTGGGCGCCTTCGTGATTCGCTGCTGCGGCTTACCTTAGCCGAGGCGGCCCCCTAAGGACTGTAAGGTCGAGAGTTGCCGCGCGGCTCGTGAAGGGTTGGCTAGTCCGCCCGAGCGGGCCTCGCGAGGATCTAGCGCCAACCGTCGCGTTTGGTGCGTGTGCCACGCCTAGCTCTGCTTGCGAGGGGCCCGCGAGGGGAAGGCAGCGAGCGCGAGCTCCAGAACAAGGCAAGAACCAGATGGCAAGAAATTGCTTGAACGAGAAAAAGCACTTCACAAGATCGATAAAAGCTCAGCTTCAACTTAAATCCAAATCCAGAAGGCAAGGTTACAAAAAAGAGCTCCAAAGAAAATGGCCGCGTCCGGCGCCTAGTCTAGTCTTCTTGTCTTCAAGTCTTCTCACCAGCGCGAAGCTAAGTGCCGCCACTAGGCGTGGGGGAGCCCCCGAGGCCCGAGGGCGGCTATCCTGAGACTCCGGGGCGTGTACAGCCCCACTCATTATTACATGAGAGTGTCACGGGCGGCGATCTTCATAGGAACTGGGCCTTCTTCACAGGTACCGGCCTTCCTTCATATCGCCAGATGAGGGCCCTGCCTTGCGCCGCCCTCGACCACCTTTGAGCCGACTGGCAGCGAGGACGACACAAAGGGGGGAAAGGGGACGCCAGCGGTGCCCTCGGCGACCATGGGTCCTCTGCCGGGGGTAGGCTTTTCAGCACCTCCCCGGCAGAGGGCCTACCTCCGCGGGGGACCTTGCTCCGCGCGATGTGGCGAGGGATCTGGCTCCCGAGTTCTCTCCCGCTGACCCCAGCGCGATCCTCCTGGCGGGAGGGAGGCCGTCGAGCTAGGGCAGCCGGCCGCCGTGGTGACATGATTCTCCTGCGACCCATGGTTAGTGTAAGCTTGCTCCTGAGGGATTAGTGGTACCCTGTATCTGTTATTGATGGCACGGTTGGAAGGGCTCTCCGGTGGCCCCTGGAAGGCTTCAGCTCCCAATGCCTCCTCCTCCCAACCTGGCCCGAGGAACGAGCCAGGGTCGTCCTCCTTCGTGTACTCCTGGTCCATCATGTGGGGCACATAGGCTTTTGGGGCTGTCACCCCGAACACCTCGCCGTAGTGCCCCACACTCCACGTCGCCCGGCCCAACGCGGCGTCCTGAGGATGATAGCCCGACGCCTCACTGGGAACATGGGGGGCAACGCTCAAGCCCATGCTCATGGGAGGCGGCGTGGGGGCAACGGGGTCCCCGGCACCGTCGGCCGTCCTGGTGTCGATGAAGCCCCCATGCACTCCCGAAGGCGCGTGGTTGCGGCGAGGCCCATCGTGAGGTCCAGTAGCAGCCCGACAAGGGAGCAGATAGCAGAAGGGCGGCGCTCCTGATGCCGCCGCATCCATCAGCTCAGCGACAGGTTCCAGCAGTGCATCACGGCCGCTCTCCATCAGCCGGCACCGCAGCAGCTCCCGCGCCATCGTGAGCGCGGCCCACATGCTCGCCTGCTCCTGTCGGGTGTGCGGCGCCGTTGCTGCGGCGTGGCTTGCGGCCCTTGCAGCGGCTCGCGCTTGTCGTGGAGTGAGGGTGGACAACGTCTGGCCGCGCCGCCCGCGCCCCGCAGCGTTTGGCGCTCGTGTCGCCTGGAGCGCGGGGTTGAGGTCTTCATGGGCAGGTGGCGCCGCCTGGGCTAGCCAGGCTGCCCAGCGGTCGGAGTCGGCCCTTGGGTCACCGGACATCGGGGCCGCGGAGCATCGGCGGGTCGATCGGCGGGGAAGAGGCTTCGGCGCACCCCTTCATGGCGCACCAAATGTCAGATCACGGGTTCCGGCAAAACCCTCAAGGTTTGAACACTGGGGTGCGCGCGAAGATTTCCTCCCTACCGATCTACGCCCTAGCTCTCTAAGATCTCGCGGATGAACTCGACGAACTCACAACACAAAGACACAAGATTTATACTGGTTCGGGCCACCGTTGTGGTGTAATACCCTACTCCAGTGTCGTGGTGCTGGATTGCCTCTTGGGCTGATGATGACAGTTACAAGGGGAAGAACAGCCTCCTGAGGTTGAGGTGTTCTTGTGCTTGGTGTATGGCTAAGGATTGGCTCAAGATCAGATGTCCCTGCTGTGGTCGCTAATTCTACTTATATAGGCCCTGGTCCTCTCCCCAAAAATTGAGCGGGAAGGGAGCCAACAACGGCCAATTTGAAAGGGGACAGCTAGTACAGCTTATCCTGACAAAAGCGGTCTTCGCCTGCAAAAGGCTCTGGTGATGACACCGTCTTGGGCTCCACGATGACCTCCGTCCTGCCGTCCTGCTGGTCTTGGTCTCGTTGCACTGATATGGAAACCTTTGCTTGATGCCTCGGTACTCCGCGCCTGCGCCTGCCTCCTTAGCGCCAAAGAGGAAACAAGGACGCTGCGCGCGCTGGCGCCCGCCTGGTCTTGATCGTCATGGCTCACGTCACGAGAGCCTCGCGAGGTTTGCCCTGCCTTGATTTCTCCGCTCCTCGCGAGGCAGCCTGGTGAGGCCGCTCCTGACGAGGTCTTGTGTCGTCCGCCCGCGAGGGTCTTGAATGCCTTGTTGATGAAGATGGGTCGTACAGGCCTGCTAGCATAGCCACGTCATGGGCCGCAGGCAGGCAAGTTTGGGGACCCCCGTTCCCAGAACACCGACAACGTTCAACGTGAATGTGCCCATGCCTTGAGACCAAAATTTAAATTATCAAACTCATCCCATGCGCGTAAAGCAGAAGAATTGTTTGCGATGCACACAATCGTTGAAAGTGAATGGTCCGGCGGCACCGCACGCAAAGTTTCCCTCCACATTTCCAAAATTTTGGCCTACCGCCAAAATATCTACCCCCGCCCCCTTCCCCCTCCCCCAACCCCTTTTCTCCCCGACCACAAATCACATTTCCCTGGTTTCCTCCTTCCGTCCTTCCTTGCTAAGCTATAGCCGCTTCCTCGCTCTCGCCGTCTCGCATCCTACCGCCGGGGTTGCCATGGTCTTCTTCAAAGACATCTCTAGTGGTTCCTCCTATGGCAACTACTCCTTCACCACCTGGGTATGCCTCTCTTCTCTCTCTCGGGCTATGACTTGGAATGAAGGATTTTTACTGGAAGCTCAATTTGAGTCGTTTCTTCCTCTTGTAGCTCCCTAAGACCATCAGTGGCAACGAATGGAGCGGGGTGGCTGAAGATCTATCTGCTCATTGTCACCATCAATCTCCATGCGTGAAGCTACTTGCGTTTGATTCTGTGGACACTGGGAGGAAGTTTCTGGCATGTGCAGAGAAGGTTAGACCCTCTTCCGTTGTTACAAATCATTTGTTAGATGTGATTCAGACACTGTCACGGTCCAACCCATTCGTACCACACCTTCAACCAAACGCATCCTAAGACAGTGTCACAGTTTGTACCTAGTATCTTAAATTGTTGCCATCTCATCAGCGATGCCATTAGAAAATTATTTGGCACTGCTTCAGCAGTTTGTGCAGCCAACTTTGGTCCACACATCCGAGCAGCCAAGCAGTAAAATACTAAATCTTTATGGCACGAAGGAACTGGGCATCGGAGCAACTACGTGCTCTGGAGTCCGGGTGCCTGATTTTTTTCCGTTGCATCGGCTCGCCAGTTCAGGGCACCGGCGCGAGATGTAGCAACAGTTGTCTTTACACCAGTTTTGGCATACACAGTGGACAGCCTTAGTGCTATTAGTACTATGTTACTAAATTTGTGCATGTACACACCTGTTAGTATCAATTTGCTATCATCCAAACACTGTCTCTATGTTGTTGCAGTTATATTTACCTTCCTCATAAAATGTTCAATTTGTTATTTGTTGTACATGAGTAAGAACTTGTAGCATCATTGTAGTTAATTATAGCTTCTGATGTTCCGTAATTTGGTTGTTGTCTCAAGACCAATCATTTCATTTGCACATTGATCTTTTGAGAAGATATGTCATAATTAACATGTTTCTTCAGTTTTTCAAAATAAGCATTGGTGATTTTCTATGTTGCTATAAACCCATTTCCCCTACAATTGTTACTGATCTAGTTTTAAATATTATAGGATGAAAGGAAGTATTCTTACTTGGAGTGGGTTAATCAAGAGTGGCCACAGTCTTTGAAGATGTGCCTAACGAAGCTCTGGAGCATGTATGAGGAAGTGAACACTGCTAGGCTTAGAGAAAGTCTTGTCAACGCTGAAGCATATTTCAAGATGTGGGATAAAAAGTTGAAGGTGGAGAATGAGTTTTTAAAGACTTTGCTAAGATGGTGTTGGCGAAGGAGGAGGCACTTTCCCAGTTGGCCCGTGCAAAACGGGTTCTTACTGAACTGAAAGCAGAGGTGGATAAGACGAGCCTGGATGATATCGATTAGGGAAATGAATATATTGTTCTTATGAAGTTGAACTAGCTATATGTTGTACTATGATGTTTTCATGTAGCTACCGTATTGTGATGTTATAATATATTTATGTGCCTGATATGAAATTAGCAAATAGCTGTTTGGTATGAAATGTGAATTTGCGTAATACTGGAATTATTAATTGTAAACTAATAAACCTGCTAAATGTGTTATGGACCTTTGCAAACGGTTCTAGCAGTAAAAGCGCTTGCGATGGATAGCCCAATGCCACACAGTTTTCTACATCAAATCGTGTGTGATGTAGTTAATGAAAGCAAACAGTTAACCAAGGCAGAGCGTGTGTGATAGTTACACCTTTCACACATGAGCGTATACATAAAACCGTGTGGGATGTACATCCTAACGGAAACGTTTTCCCTGGATTGACTGTGTGGGATGTACATAAGAACGGAAATGTATTCCTTGGATTGACTGTGTGTGATATACATACAAATGGAAATGATTTTTTTGGATTCACCGTGTGGGATGTACATACCTACAGAAATGATTTCTGTGATTTACCTTGTGGGATGTACATACCTACGGAAATGATTTCTGGGATTCACCGTGTGGGATGTACATACCTACGGAAATGATTGGGTTTCGATGCCTCGCCCAATCGCACACGGCCCCATCCTAGGTCCCAGGAGGGCCTATCCCCAACGATTTCTGGGTCGTGTGGGAAGGACACCCTATCGCACACACTCACTTGGCGACGGTTCCAAATGCCGTCACGAGAAGGGGTAAAAAACCATTTGTTTAGGACCGATGCGCACCAGTGATACTCATGTTATGTCACAATCGATTCTTCATAGGAAACTACAATTGCATGCATGTTATGTAATCATGTTCTGTCCTCACAAGCAAATTCTTCAAGGAAACTAACAGACCATGCATTGTTATATACTCATGTTCTGTTGGCAAATTTTTTGTGAGGATATTATTCTAGCCATTGCTTTCTGAAGGGAGAATATAGGTATGTACACATGGTAAGCATTACAGGATTTCAGTACTTCCAAATATAGAGTTCTCCATATGCACATTTACTTCCCTAATGTATGGTGAGATGAAACCAATAGTGAGATGCATGTTTCTACATCATGAAAATGAGGAAACTAACATGACCATTGATACACACTCATATTTAGTAGTATATAGATTACTATAAAATAAGGAGAATAACCATATCTTCCTAACGTTTGATTATTCAGGGGCATATTGGCTGTAATGACATGGTCACAATCGCATGAATTAACTCATTCCAAATATAGCTGATTTACGGCGTCTCTAATACATTGTCATAGCTCTACTCAAATTCTTCTCAAACAGGGATAAGTCAATCATCACAAAAAGTTCAAACAGTGTCATGGCATCATCATTAACATCAGAAGGAAACAACTTACATGTGCCGTCCCAGCAATACATGGTGCCATCTACTTTGTCGACCGCGTAGATGATGCCATTGTGTTTAATAGCATCACAAAAGTGTGTATCAGCTTTGACGATCCACTGCGAGGTGAGCTGTCTCCACCTAAAGAAGTCACCAGCGGAAAGATAGGGGAGTCCGCGGTCGAACAAGGCAATTAGCTTGAAGTCTGCATAATTCGTCGTGTGGGCACTTGGCATCTTACAATCTTATTCAAAACAAGGTGCGTCCAACAGATTTCGTAATCTAGATGACTTGGACCGTGACGGTAAAACCCTATATAACCCAACGTAGGAAGGATAATCTCATGGGAGGTGTGGAAGTTCACGAGCACCAACTTTTTCCGGCCTTGTCTGACGACAGCCATCCAATGGGAGCTCATGCCGACCCAGTACATACCTGCCAAGAAGTTTCAGGCGATGGTGATTGGATCAAAGTCAAGGGAAATGATGTATGGCGACCCACTACATACCTACAAAGAAGTTTCGGCTAATGGAGGTCGGATTGAAGTCAAGGGGCATCATGTATGCCTCCATATCATGGTGAGCAAATCTTGCAAGACCAGATAGCAGCAAGCAGGGTGTCTTGAAAAGCTTAGGCCTCGCTTCGATGATGGCCGTGTGCATGTCCCTCGAGCATGCAGCCAGCCGCATGGCGCTCAACATATCCATACACGAACAACAGAGGTCGACGATGTCACTGGGGAGATTGCTCCAATCGCGGTTCATATGGATGCTGCACGGTTCGCGTTCGTCCATGGTGGAGTTTGGAAGGTGGGGTTTTAGGGGGCTTGATTTACGGGGGAGAAGGCTCTCGGTGCTGGAGCGGCTAGCAAAGAAATAGTGGTACTGCGGGAGGCGAGCGAGGCGAGGGTACGCAGGGGCACAATGAGATGATGAAGAGTGACCTCGGGATCTCCAGCGAGATGGAGATGGAGATGGAGTGGTGCTAAGGTAGAGGGAGACGATGCGAGGCATGCTATACAGCGGCGGTGACAGTGACTGCACAGTGCACAAGGTGAGGCTGACTTTGGTAACCCGGACACGCTGCCTGGACTGGTGTCACCTTGGGCACAGGGTCTTGTCACTTCACTGTGAGGACCGAATGAATAATATTTTGACCATCAAGTGTACCACAGTTGTACTACTACCACTACTATTACTACTAGTAGGAGTAGTAGGAACATGAGTAGTACTCCCGTGCTAGCATGCCTCTAGGTTCACTTCATCCTCTATGTATCATCCATATTGCGAGCAGAACCAAATTCTCATGCATGCGGAAGCGCAAAGAAGGCCTTTTCTTTTTTGAGGACAACCGCGTACTTATTCCTTAACTAGAGAATGTTGTGTCTCCCACACATGCGCCAATATCCTTCCGAACCAGCTACGACATATTTTTTATCTGCTTGCATAGGTCCCACCTATCAGGAGGGGTGCAGAAATAAAAAAAGGAATCATAAAATGTCTCATCATGGTGATTCGAAAGAGTGACCTCAACTAGCCAGTGGCACATGGAGCGCTAGAAGGTTGGGCACGTATAGGGACATGTACCACTCCTCAGTCTACCCGCATAGCCTTTTCGTTTAGTATACTAGCCGTCTAATCAACTGCCTGCAGGCCACTTCTCCCATTTACTTCTCCATCGGGAACTAATTTTCCTCAGCTTCTTCACCTCTCCTTCATCTTCATTTGCATCCAAACCACACTGCATTCACATTGTTTTAACCTCTTCACATCCTCCTGGAGTAATTCTGAATCCCCTTTAAATAATCATCTTCTTCAGTTAGACTAGCCACCTAATCCTAATTCTCCAAACCACAGCCCTCCGCTCTAGCGGTTCCAAATGGCGAAAGAGATCCAGATGCAGGTTTTTAGCGTCCAACATGTCCTTGTCGAAGGCTCGTTGAGCATAGTTTCCACAGTCACCGACCACCCAAGGGTTGTTCGGAAGTGGATCAACAATGTATCCAACTCCCTCCAAAAGGTGGAGATGAAGGTCATCGGTCTCGACGCAGAGTACACGGAGTGTGCCACTGGGAAGATCCAACGCGCTGCCGTCCTTCAGTTGTTCCTCGAAGATGATGTTTCGGTGTACCACATCATACACGCGCCCTCCATACTAGGCGAGCTTCACAATTTCTTGTCCCGGGAGGACATATACTTATGTGGAGCAGCCATCGCAAGGGACAGATAGAAGTTGGAGCCGTACAACCTTGATTTGAAAAGCATCACTGACGTACAAACCAATATAAAAATTCCTATAGAAGATTGTGATAAACTGACACCATCCCTATTCGACGTAGCAAATTTTATGCTCGGAACAAATCTTCAAAAGGGTGACGAGACACTGGCATTAAGGTTGTCTGGATGGGAGAATTATCCCTTGACATAGCAGCGGATAAAATATGCTGCCCTTGATGCTCGTGTGAGTTTCGAGATAGCTGCAAGGTCCAGAGAGCTTGCTGCGAAGCCGTCTCCCACAGAAATGAGAAGAAGATGAAGAAGAAGAAGAAGAAGAAGAAGAAGAAGAAGAAGAAGAAGAAGAAGAAGAAGAAGAAGAAGAAGCTACACCAGCAGAAGGGCATTATGGATGGATGAACTATTTCCTCTCTTGTAAAAAAATTATTCCCTCTCTGTGTATATTGATATAGATGGACTATTTCGATGGTGTGCATGTCTTTGGAACAAGTAGTAGCGTGGGTCCGCTTGACTATAAGGAACTATTTATCCGCCTAGATTTCTCTACCACTCCTTCCAGTGATCGGTATGCAATGCATGTGTCCGTAGACACGACAACTTGTCCATGGAAGTTCAACTACGGCTACCATCACATTTCATCCACTGCCACTCGCGATTCCCACGACACAGCTCCAACCCACAACACCACATCCCCCGACGTGCGCCTCACCCCTCTCGGCCGCATCGCCCCTTTACCTTTGTGTGCATGACATGTGGTCCACCTAAAATGCAGTGAGCATCAAGTTTCTACCACAGCCACACGCGATTCCCATGACGCCGCTCGAACCCATGACACCACACGTCCCCCGACTTGCGGCTCACCCCTCTCGGTCCCACTGCCCCTCTGCCTTCGGGAGCATTACATGTGGACCAGCCACCTATCGGGTCCACATGTTATTGACTCAAAGGCAGGTGTAGTAAGGCATTGAAGCTCAGTCCCGAGGGCCCCGAGAGGGAAATGTAACTCCTGCGCCAGACCTTATGGTGCTACTGCTGCACGATCTCGTGCCAAACTCGAGATTTGTTTCTTTACTATACATGCACGCAACGATTTAATGGACATTGTAATCTCAACATGTGATGGGGAGCTCTAAATTTGAATTTAAAACTTATAAAACGAAAAAAATTCAAAACAAATAAACTAGGAGAGAGGGAATATATCGTAGGATGTGTCCCATACGAAACAAGTCCCCTAGTTTGTCACCACGAAGATGCGTTTAGAAAGGAGCACAACATCTTCGTACTCGTCCGGCAACAAATCGGCCGCAGACAGCATGATCCACCTTTGACCGCCATGTGCAAGGTTCATGCTATGTTCTTCAATCTCACCGTGGTTCCATCGTACCAATTCAGGCGGTGGCCCGTTGCATGGCTGATCCCAATGTTGGACAAAGGTTATACGGGAACGGTGTCACCGTTGTAAATGTTGTGCAAATTGATGTTGGTACTCTCCCGTACATATGCAAGCCAATCTCCACTCGCACCGAGCCTAACCTGTGAAACAGTGGGCAGGGGGACAATTAGGAAATGGACATGGAAGTAGTCTTTAGAATGCATGTACTACGTGATCAAACTCATCTTACCTGATCATCGAACAAAATCTGAGTGCCCCTCAACATCGGCATCTCAAGGGGCGTCAACTTGCAACTATGGCCACACCACGCTAGAGAGACCCCCAAGGAAAAATCCTCGTGCGTTGCATGGAACATTAAAATGCATTTGTATGAGTAGTTTATCTTGTGAGAGAAAAGGATGAACGAGGGAAGGCCTTATTTGCAAATGTGGAGAGGGGTGTAGGTATCTTTTTGCAAAAGTGACATAGTTTTCTTCCTATCCGTCAGATATAAATCGGACGACTTATATTGCAGGATGGCAGGCAAACCATCATCACCAACTCTGTTTTTTATAAGATACTAGCAAGATGCTCGTGCGTTGCACGGAACATCAAGATCTTGTGGGAGAAAAGGATGAATGAGGGAAGGCCTTATCTACAAATGTGGAGAGGAGTGCGGGTAAATTGTCATAGTTTCCTTCCTATCCATTAGAAATAGATCAGACGGCCTATATTGCAGGATGGCAGGCACACCATCATCACCAACTCTGCTTTTTATAAGAGTAGATAGATAAGAGAGTAGTAGACTAGCAAGATGCCCGTGCATTGCACGGAACATCAAGATGCATTTGTATGAGTAGTTTATCTAGTGGGAGAAAAGGATGACCGAGGGAAGGCCTTATTTGCAAATGTGGAGAGGGGTGTGGGTATCTTTTTGCAAAATTGCCATATATTCCTTCCTATCCGTCAGATATAAATCGAACGGCCTATACTGCAGGATGGCAGGCATACCATCATCAACAACTCTGTTTTTTATAAGAGTAGAGTAGAGATAGAGATACAGACTACTACTACCAATGTGATGGCCTGTGCGTTGCAATGGATACATAGTAGTAGAATAATACTAGTACACGGGCTTGAATATAAACACTCTAGTTTTGATATACATATATCAGTAAAACTAAATCATGCTTCACTAAAAATATATTCCTCGGGCTATTTTGATGAGGTGAGGGACGGGCGTGGCTGGTTTGAAGATAACAGGTTTCAAAAAAATTGGAGCAGTTTTTTTACATTTTGTAGCATGGCACGGCATCCGGTGCACCTAAGCGTCTGAAATTTTTTTGAGTTTGGGTCGGTGGCACACCCTGCGGCAAGATGCCCGTGTGGGCTTCTTCTATAACTAGCAAGATGCCCGTGCATTGCAGGGAACATCAAGATGCATTTTTTTTACAAAACACCTGTTGTGATTGACCCTTGCAGGAGTAATCCCATGTGTAAAAACTAATGACATCTCGAGAATTTTATCAGAAAAATGGTATCTTTGGAACAAGTTTTCTCTACCACTGCTCCTTGAAGTGAGCGGTATGCAATGCATGTGTCGGCAGACATGACCACTTGTCCATGGAAGTCGAACCACGACGACCATCACATTTCTTGTTTCTACCACTGCCACACCCTCACGCGATCCCCACGATGCCGCTCCAACCCACGGCATGACGTCCCCCGATGTGCGCCTCATCCCTCTCGGCCCCACCACTCCTCTGCCTTTGTGTGCATGACATGCGGGCTAGCTGAACTGCGGCGACCATCAACTTTCTACCACAGCCACACCCGATTGGATGCGGTTTGCCTGCTCCGCCCCTGTGCTCCGATCCGTACTCCTGCACCGTCAAATTTTCATCCAACGGTTGTGACACATTTCATCCCAGGCATCAATCCTCAACTGGAGTACTTCTGTACTACGGGTAGTACCCGCCGGTGTGGCCATCTACGCCTCGTAACGCCCCGACGCCCAACTGTGGCACCCTCGCCACGGCCACGCCACCACCGGCCGGTTCATCTCGAACGAGTGAGTCACGAACCATGCCACCACCATGAGAATGACATGTGGTCCAGCCGCATTTAAGGTCCACATGTCATTGACTCATAGGTCGGTGCACTAAGCCACTAAAGCTCGGCCCCTTGGGCCCCGAGAGGGAAATGTAACTCCTGCGGCAAGCCTTGTGGTGCTCCCGCAGTACAAGCTCGTGCCAAACCCGAAATTTGTTTCTTACTACTACCAATGTGTCGGCCCATGCATTGCAATGAATCCAAAGTATATATATTTAGTGGAGCGCACCCTAAACACATTATCTATTTATTTTTCTCTAACCTTTCGTAGCCATGCGACCAAGCCACATAAGCTTCATGGGTGCCCCCACATCATATTATTCATATTACGTTGTCTGAAAAGAAGATAAATCACCCAAAAAAAGATCTTCCCATTTTTTGTTCCTACGAGGTTTTGCCATGCACGTACCTAGTTGTATAGTGGTAGTACGAGTTGTAGTACAAACTTCGTACTAGTAGGAGTAGTAGTACAGAATGCTCCTACTCTATCAACAAGCCCCATCTGACACCAAATTTCTTGGCTTCCGTGCTACAGCTAGATCTTCCCCTCATTTCTGTTTTCCAACCCGGCGGCAGGCGGGTTGTGGTTTGCCAATAGTCGGTTTGCTCAACGGCGGTCCCACATGAAAGTGAAAATGGCAGGCAACACGCCTTCCCTAGCTATGTGGAGTGCCGGACGGGCCATGGAGTACTCCCTATTCCCGGGCGTGTGGGGTGCGACGCGAACGCGGCAGGCCTTTTCCTTTTACTAGCAATGTTCCTGTGCGTTGCGACGGATCCAAAGTAGTAGAATAGTAGTACTTGTTCACAAACTTAAAATAAATCACTCTTATTTTGATATACATATATACCACTAAAAATATATAACTTTTCACTCAAAAATATTTCTCAGGTTGTTTTGATGAGGTGAGGGAGGGATGTGGTTGCTTTCAAGATAATAACGGGTTTTCTGCAAATTGGAGCAGAGAAGTGGGCTATTGTTGCAAAAATGCCACAACTTACCTCACAACCATTAGATGCAGATCTAATGGTCAGAAACGACAGATGGCATACACACCACCATCACCAACTGAGTCTTTCATAGGAGTAGGAGTAGAGAAACATGTATAAATTCTAACATTTGGTTCTGCTCCTTGGCACGATCGATAGATTGAAATAACGATTGGAAACGCTAGGGCGGGGCTATTTCTGCCAGATAAGCAGGGTATGTAGCAGCTAGGTTGGCGCATCATCGGTTTGGTCACATGCGATCCGACATGTTCTAGTGTTTCTAGCAAGATGCCTGTGCATTGCACGAAGTTGATGGAAAAGGTAAGCACAACTTATAAATTGACGAACGGAGTACTAGTTACAGTGATGCATATAATTAAGCAAAGGGATCACACATGTCGGTATTCACTGGAATGAGAATGCAATAGCACAATAAGAATTAAGGCCACGATGATGCGATCACACTGGTGGTTACAGGAGGCAAGAAGAAAGATGCATCCATCAATGTAAGACCTCCTCCTCCTCCTCAACTTAGTGCGTCGGGCCACCAACCGGCGGATAAGGAGTGGTGGCTTTTGTGGCAAGGTCAAGGTTCTTCTCAGCAAAGGCATCCAAGGCTTCCAGCCGGTTGAGGAAGGCCAACGCCGTAGCATCCTCACTGGCCTTGTAGATACCTATGTACACAATTTGCTTGTACACGTGGATGTGTAGGTCGACGAATTCTTGCAGGGCGAGGCACCTCGTGGCAAGCGCGACCTCCAGGTGGACATTCTTCGTGGTGTCGGCGGGCAATCGCAGTGCCACCAGTGCTTGAAAGAGGTTCCGACCATGGAGGCCGATTAGGGTGGCAGGCAATGAGGAGCCCGGGCACGCGGGCTGGAGGAGTACGGCGATGTCGTCCGCGAGCTTATTGAGGACGGTGAACTTGTTGGTGGTGGCAACGATCATCTGGTCCAACTGAGAGTCGTAGTAGGCGTTGACGGCGGCCATCCACCAGCCAGTCGCCAACACCGTCTGGAGACGATCCTCGGCGCCATGCCGCAGGCCGGCGTCATGGACCATCTGGCACAGCCGCTGGCCGCTTGCGCGCATCGCCGCCATGGGTCTGGAGTGAGCATTTTTGTGCTTACTGTAGGTTCTTAGGAAAATGCTTAGGTGCGTACGATGTGGTAGATGCATTGGAATGGAGGGGCGCCTTTATATGAGTGCAAACTACGTCGCATTCACATCGTGCAGTCTCTTTTCCTGGTCCTCCTCCCATTACTCCCCTCATGCATTCATGATGCTAATTGAAGGAGGATGCATCATTGGCCGTTCAACATTTTGGGAACCGCTACCCCCTCCCTCGTCTGCATTAAAGCCGTATCGGGAATAGCGCCACCCATTGTCAAATCAAATAGTACTGCTGCCCGGCTAAACACACCTCCTCGCCTCCATCAAACCCCTCCATTAAACCCGCATGCAAACCGAGAAACATACTCCGGCACACGTACGTTCATGAGCGGGCCGAAATTAAATGCAACACCGGCCGAGCTCCTCCTGTCCGCCCTCAGTTTAAACGAGGCCGAACACCGGCCAAGCTCCTACTGTCCGCCCTCTATTTAAACAAGGCCAGACAGACAACGGGCAAGAATCGCACCCCCTCCGCCGCTCCCCCATCTTCTCCTTCACCATTTTCTCCACTGATCCGATGGCTTCCGAGGAGCCGTTCTCTGGCATACTACCTGGCTGGGTGGCCCGCCGAGCCCTCCGGATACGTGCGAGGCCGCTCGGTATTTCACCAACCTTGCTTGGCTCGACGGAGCCAGTTGCCGCCCCAAGCCGGCGCGTGGTTCAGCAACTCGCCACTCCAGTTCAAATCGATGAGGAGTGGTGAGTTGCTCCACGTCGGCACGGCGGCGAGCATGCCGGTAAGGGCGTCGTCGTTGCCCCGCCGTACCACGCCACCAATGTATGCAGTGGTCGCGCCTCCCGTGTCTGTGGGCGCGCCTCCCATGCCTGCGGCAGCGCCATGCAGGCAGAGACAGAAGGCAGGTGCATGGAGAGTGATGAGCCGGTGGCCATCTTCTCCGAGTCCGCCGCCAACATCGAGGAGAAGTAGAACAGGGGAGGCCACCACCTCTTGGGTCCCATGAAGGCCACCACCGAGGCGACGACTGCGCATTCAGGTGGTTTCTTTGCTGCTTCGTCTCTTCCAAGGACCTTCGTCAACCCCGCAAGTGTCTGCCGGACATGAGGAAGACAAAGGGATCCGAGGGCGGCCATTTAGATTAGGTACTCCCTCTCCAGCTGGCGGGAAATATATGTTCTAAGAATGGATAAATTGGATGTATCTATAACGAAAATAATTCTAAATACATCCATTTCTAGGACAAGTATTTCCGGACGGAGGGAGTATTAATTATACCAAGAGAGCCAGATTAGCACCGCTTAGTTCATATAAATGTAATGAAATCCATCATGTTTATATGAAGATCCGGCTTTTTTATACGAAATCCTTCATGCTTATATGTAATCTGTTCGTGTTTGCACGAATTTCATCTGGTTGCTTAGAGTTGTGAAAATGTATGCCGCTGGCGTTTGATGTCGTCCTCCGCGGAAGGAAGCGGGAGGAAATTTGTCGGCTGCCGTTGGAGATGCTCTTATGCTGGAAATAATAGAGTCACATCCAATCCATTTGAGTTAATTGCGTGTATGATTCTCCCTCTATAAAAAGTTAATTGCATGTGCAGTGTACATGTGCCTTGCAGGGTGGCTACATTTTCGTACAAAAAGTTAAAAAGAAACAAGTCCATCCTTAATCTTGTATTTTAAGTACTCTGTGGGTTCCACTGTCAGTACAGTAGCGAAAGAAGTATATATTAAATAAGTAATATATCTACTCTTATAAAAAGCAGAGTTGGTGATGATGGTGTACCTGCCATCCTGTAATATAGGCCGTCCGATCTATATCTAACGGATATGAAGAAAACTATGACAATTTACCCGCACTCCTCTCCTCATTTGCAGATAAGGCCTTCCCTCGTTCATCAGTTTCTCCCACAAGATCTTGATGTTCCATGCAACGCATGGGCATCTTGCTAGTAACATAAAAATCTAAAATTAAAGACAAATTCGAACTCAGGTGATCGCATTGCGAGCATCCGGCGCTAACCAGTCCAGCACATTTTCATTGTGGGCCATGCTGGAGATATATCTCCATGTCTACTCTTATACTCCCTCTGTTCCTAAATATTTGTCTTTTTCAGATTTTAAATGGATTACCACATACAGATGTGTATGTAGACATATTTTAGAGTGTAGATTCACTCATTTTTGCTCCGTATGTAGTCACTTGTTGAAATCTCTAAAAAGATAAATATTTAAGAACGGAGGGAGTAGAAAACAGAGTTGGTGATGATGGTGTGCGTTCCATCCTACAATATAGGCTATCGGATTTATATCTAACGGACAGGAAGGAAACTATGGCAATTTTGCAAAATGATACCCACACCCCTCTCCACGTTTTCAAATAAGGCCTTCCCTCATTCATCCTTTTCTCTCACAAGATAAACTACTCATACAAATGCATCTTGATGTTCCGTGCAATGCACGAGCATCTAGTTAGTTTCTTTTAAAATAGTTAATGCGATAATTGGGTTGAAGTGATGTATTTTATGTCTGCCCCTAATGATTTCAGATTCACTAGAAGTAACAAAGAAAAGGTTGCCTTGTTAATTAACAGAAAACAAGGTGAAAACTATCACATGAGGCTGGTAAAAATAGGGCACACTGGGTTCAATGTCATCATCACTATAGCTCTGCACGCGCTAGAAGTCTACATATCGAGGGGGCTACGGAGAGAAAGACATATCGAGTGTGTCTGAGAGAGGCACAGAGACACAATGTTTGAGAGAGAAACCAGTTGACATATTAAGATCAGATTGAGTTGTCACCCTTCTGCTGTCATTGTTGGGGTGGGGGTGGGGAGGGGAGGGAGAGAAAGACGTATCAAGAGTGTGCGCGGTAGACACAGAGGCACAACTAGCGAGTGTGTGTGTGTTTGAGAGAGAAGCAGTAGATAGATTACTATCAAGATCAAAGTGCCACCCTACTCCTTCGGTGTCGGGTAGTGTGTGTGTGTGTGTGGTGTGTGTGTGTGTGTGTTTTTGAGAGAGAAGCCAGTCGATACATTAGTATCAAGATCGAGGTGTCACCCTACTCCTTCAGTGTCGGGAAGTGTGTGTGTGGGTGTGTGTGGGGGGGGGCAGTGACACTTACATACCTCTACTCTTATAAAAAATAGAGTTGGTGATGATGGTGTGCCTGCCATCCTGCAATATAGGCCATCCGATTTATATCCGACGGATAGGAAGGAAACTATGGCAATTTTGCAAAAGATACCCACACCCCTCTCTACATTTGCAAATAAGGCCTTCCTCGTTCATCCTTTTCTCCCAAAAGATAAACTACTCATACAAATGCATCTTGATGTTCCGTGCAATGCATGGGCATCTTGCTAGTAGGGAGAAGGAGTTTGTGTGACATATATATATATATATATATATATATATATATATATTAAGGAATAGGTATATAGCATGTGTGCGAGGCATACTTAGAGCATCACGAAGGTAAACAAATGGTGTGCATGCAAGTGCCAGAAAAATGAAGCGAGAAACAATGTCTACGCGCGCGAGCGTGTGTGTGTGTGTGTGTGTGTGTGAGAGAGAGAGAGAGAGAGAGAGAGAGAGAGAGAGAGATGAAAACAAAAGGTGCTCTGCTGGAATCCCATTGTATGTATTCATATGGTTCCAGAACTCGAGTTAACCTTAGGCATATGTGTGAGAGACATAATTATACTTTGAGACATTAGTGGCTATGGGCAGGCGGAATTAAAGGGGTGGGCGTGTTCGACATAGAGAGCGTGTGTGTTTCTGTGTGAGAGACTTGTAGGACTGGGTAGAGATATGAATTCTAGCCTTGACGGAGGGAGAGAAATACATGAAGTGCGCGTGTGTGATTCCGATTCCCACGGGGAAATGAGATATGTATGCGTGTGAGAGAGATTGCACCATTCATTCACGTACCACTATCTAGCGATCGTGGATGTGCATCGCTTGAACATAAATCAATATCTACTTTGTATCATGGCCAAAGGTACAATATCAATTCAACGCCATAAAGATTGGACACTCACATACCACATTTTTTCTATCTAAATAAACCTTTTCAATTGTGCATGTCAAAGTTAGAGTGATGTTTCTTCGAACAACCAATGTAGCTATCATGTACATGCACCATTGTTAGTCTTGCATTTAAATTCATTAGTCTTGGATGATTTAAGGTTCTATTATGAAGTAATATATGTAATATTCATATATGAATTCAACAGGTACGCAATTTATGAAATGGAGGCTATGTAATCATATGAGGTAAGACTTTTAAGTAGCGGACTACAATATCCATTTCTTTTGTGGGACTACAATATCCATTTCTTTTTGTGTGCCTCTACACTAACACGTCAATGCATTATGTTTAAAGTAAATAACAAATGGCACTAAATTATCTATTTACACGAGAAATACATAGGCTGAGCGTTTGATCCCTTTTTTTGTGAACGCGCCTCCACAGCCATACGATTTGCCGTGCCCGTGTGAACGTCGAAGTTATCAGTGCATCATCCCGAGTTATTGTCTTTTTTCTGGGGTGGACTTCACACCAGTTATTAACTGCTGACGCATGCAAAGTGTACATAGTCTCACATGACCTTCCCGCTAGTACGGTCCATAATTAGTTGAAACTAGATACGAACAATCCCGTGGGCGGCAAAATCTCCTGCCTCCTAAAATTTCCGCCACCTAGTCTTTAGCATGCAAAATTCCCCTTTTGTTCTTGGTGCACGGAGAACAACAGTTACAATACCGCCCTCATCTACATAATAGGTGGGGCCTAACTTACGGTTCCCCCCACCACACGACACCCCCATTTCCTCTCCCCCTCCCGCAAAAACGACAAACTCCACATCACCAGAGCATCTTACATCCCGCCGTCCGTACTTCATCGGCCTTTCTACCCCTCCCCTCTCGAAACCCTAAACTGCTCGTCCACCAGCATACCAGAGCCAATTCACTGCCAACGGTGTCCACCTCGCCGGATCTGCTTCTGCGGCCGCATCTACCCCTCCCACCTCCCCTAGAAACAATTAGACTGCTCATCCACCACTATACCATAGCCCATTCAGTGCCGACCTTGTCCACGGCGCCGGATCTGCTTCACCGGTACTCTCATCGACCGAAGTGCATCTGCAGTGGCTCCTTCATACTCCCCACCGGAGACGCTTCGTCCACACCCCCCGGAGCCGCCCCACCGACGCCCCCGTCGACGGCCTCTGATCCTCTTCGCCGACACCTTCCTCAACCCTACCGGAGTCGCTTCACTGACACCATAGTCAACCCTACCGGAGTAGCTTCGCCTATACCATTCTCAACCCTATCGGGGCTGCTTCGCCAACTCACAAGTCCATGGCCTCAGATCTGCTTTGTCGCACCCTTATCCAACCTACCGGACCAGCTTCTGACGCCCCGTCCACGGCCGCAGATCCGCATCGTCAACACCATCCTGAACCCAACCACCGGAGAAGCTTCACTGACGCCCTCGTCCACGGCCACAGATCCGCTTCGCCCACATCGTAGTTCACCCTACCAGAGCAGCTCCACAAACACCCTGCTCGACGGTTCTAGATCTCCTTACCGGACCCCGATAGCCAGCACAACATCATCACCCTTGACATTTCTAACCTGATTCCCACCGTCTGGCAAGATGCCAAGCACTCGCCACGGCCTAGGTACTTGTCACCTTTAAACCTGTCCAGCATCACCTGCCCAATGTACTTCAAATATACTAACAGGTCGCTGTTACATGTTATGCAGCTGGCAAAAACTACAAGGACGATGTTTCTTCTGGATCTAATAGCTTGGCCAACCAAGATCCTGGACTGAGGATTGCTATGATCTTGTAAGTGCGTCTCTCTCTCTTGTATTGTTGTGTTCCTGCCAGCGTGCTTTGCTAGGATTTTCGACCAGTAATCCCTTTGTGCAGACAATGATTTGTACTACTGGCTGCTAAATTAGATATGTAGATGTCATACATGATACTCCTCGTACCTCCGTTCCTAAATATAAGTCTTTCTAGAGATTCCACTACAGGCTACATAGAGAGAAAAATGAGTGAACCTACACTCGAAAATGCATCTACATACATCTGTATGTGGTCCATACTGGAATCTGTACAAAGACATATATTTAGGAACAGAGGTAGTACATTACACAAAATCATAGGTGGCATGTAGGAATTCCAGTGCACTACATTAGGCTCCCTTAGAGTGCCTGCTAGTCCAAAGACACGTAGTCATGGCTAGTTTATGCTACGCACACAATCGTTAATTGGTGGTTTAAATATGCGCAAGGGATATGCAATGTATTATCATGTAGAGATGTTTGAAATTAGCCGTGTCAACTTGCAGATAGGGCTACACAATGAAAAAGTACAAGATGTACGTGGCAATTTCATGGAACATCGCAAAAAAAGGAGAGGCAACGGTGAGCCTATATAGTGCGCTATGGTAGGTCACTCCTCCATTGCAATCATCGTGACATGTTATTTGTATGCCAGTTCTATTGGCCAAGTTTCTCAGGGAAAATTATTACGAGTTATCCTAAGAAAATAAGCACCTGTGAATATAAGCTCCAGGTAATAAGCCAACCAGTTCTTTTCATTGCCTTCCTTTTCAGCTTATCTTTGGTATGATCAGTGAAAAGTCTAGATTGCATTATATTTGGTCATTTTTCTGCCCATATGAAAATTAATTTGACTTGCAAACATCACAAATTGAACATAGTGCAGTAATTAATATGATAGGAAAACAGACAATCACTATTTGTTCAAAATGCAAATACAAAGATACCATCTACTTGGCACAATCTACTTTGGTCAATGTCTTCCATAGAGATCCCATTGCCTAATTTAAACGAAGAACGCACGACCCACATTTAAATGAAGAACAATTATTTATTCAAATTCGATGGTCCAAGTGGCTGGTTATTATCATATAGCAGCACCACCTAAAAGTATCATATAGCAGCAGCAGCTCATAGCAACTCATCATACAACAGCAGCAACATCAGTAGCAGTGTGCAATTCATCATATACCAGCAGCAGCTCATAGCAATTCATCATATAGCAGCAGGAGCAGCTTATAGAAACTCATCATATAGCAGCAGCAGCTCATAGCAATTCATCATATAGCAGCAGCAGCTCATAGCAATTCATCATATAGCAGTAGGAGCAGCTCATAGCAATGCATCATATAGCAGCAGCAGAAGCAGCTCATAGCAATTCATTGTATAGTGGATTAGAATGAAAATTTGGCAAAAAATCAGAGGAGATCCTCGCCTTGTTGGATGAGCTCATCCTTCAACATCACCTCAAGGCCAGGGCCTGGGAGGAGGGGAGGGGGAATAAGGTGCCTTCTACCGTAGTGCGGCATCAGCCGTAGTTGTGCGGCGCCCGCCGGAGTAGTGCGTTGGACGGACCACAGTGGAGAGCTGCTGGAGACCATGAGAATGAGGGGCGGCGCCAACGGGAGGAGCAGCCGAGGAGATTTGGCCCTACCCGCCGGCCATGTAGCCTAGCTGGACAGAGCATCGTCGAGGACCAGGCCAGATGGGACCAGTGGCAATGGCTTGCTGGAGGAACCCTAAGCGGCTGCGGCGGGGGATCGAGGTAGAGGGAAAGGGAGAGGAGGCAAGCGGGCAGGGCAATGAATGCTTGCGTGTTTGTTTTACTTGAGGGTCGGGGTGTGGCGCGTCGTGAGTAGTTGCATTTTGAGTGTAATATAGGCGGACAACAGAGTCATTTCACGATTCCCCTTCCCTTCAATTTTTAGTGAGCTTCTACCCGGAACACCCCCCTCCAAAGCGAAATAAGTTAAGCCCAAGCCCATAACTCAAAAATGACTTCTTTAAATCTTTTATGGCTTATTTGGACAATAAGCTCTGAAAAGGCATAATAGAACTGGCCCTTAACCTGCAATTCAATTGTGCATGCAATGATGAATCACTCCTGCCTGCCATAGTGTACATTTAGGAATCATCATACATGGCATAACCTAATACATGTGCATTCCATTGTAGAATCTGGAATATGCAACGTTTACGTTAGTTCATATGTGGCACATGATGTTTAAATGCCCCTTAAATCTGGCCAGTCAAGTGATGGTCTTTAAGCCTCCTTCTTTGCTTCTTTTCTTGGTATGTAATATTTGCTCACACATTTCTTCAATTGCTTGTTTGCATCAGCCAGCCATACTAGGACTGTTTGCTTTGATTACTTGTTGTTCTTGACCTAACACTCTAACAGAAGTTGTCAACGATTAAAACACTAAGGGCTGCTGTAGTGGGGGCTTGTCTAACTCATAGGTGACATAAAGGTTTGGCTGTACACTAAAGTAGGCTCTCCAAGAGTACCTGGAGATCCAGTTCGAAGGTATGCCTAGTTTTTACATAGTGCACACATAGTAAATGCTCATTTCATTGTGTGCAAGTGCAATAGATGTGGCGTGTTTCATTATGTGGTGTTGTTTTGTTATAATCTCATCCTTTTGTGTTGTCCACAGACTGGAATGTATGCATATTTATCTTCCAAGGAGACGAGTAACTAGTTTGTGTCACCTTGCAGAGGGGGTGCGATGAAGATAAGATTGAGGATTTCCAAGTACAAGATGTTAGGAAGGAGCCTTGCAAGATAAGATTGAGGATTTCCAGTTAAGGTAAGTCACTGTATCCAACTCAACAGTTCAATTCCTTGTTTGTTTCTGGCATAGTTAATTTGCTCTTTTCAATTGCTTTATTTGTCCTCAATTAATGAGATGCCCAAACAATGATGCCTGATGTTGGGTACTTGTATAACTACTAGTTGACATAATTAAAGGACTTACCATTTATTTACTCTACCGAAGTGTGCCTGAAGCTTTGAAGTCTACTAACCAACTATTACTGCATGAGGCTCACAATCTAGTTTATACTAGGCTAATGATTGCATAGTTTTGCTTGTTGTAGTAGGTTTGTATGAATCCCTCTGTTGTTCATTATGCTCCCTAAGACTTTAATTGAGCTACAGAATGGCCAATTGCTTGCTTACTTATACGCAACATGCTGTCTAAATTTGTCACTTGTCTGTGTTTTGGATTTGGCCCCAACATCATGTTCCTCTGGTGAGCTAAGAAAGATTTTTGTATGCAGGCTGCACAGACTACCATTTTTATAATTTTTAAAATATCACCTGCTTATGCTTCATGACGTGTAACATTATTGTTAGTCCTGTTTTGCCATGTACAAAATAGTTTGTCTTGCTCTCTTCACTGTTTTAACTATATTTTTGCCGTAGTCATGTGTACTTACAGAAACATTTTAGGATGAAGTGACATCAACACAAAGATCTGCGAGTAGTGCGGCATGGCCGTTACCGAATGATTATGGATTGGAATTGGACTGTGCTGATGTTCTCGAGCATCAACTAGAGGTGGCAAGATTCTCAACGTACAATCAACAAGTTGAGACTGGACATGCAGGTATTAGATGTAGGAGTCAAAAAAATGAAACAAGACACCGAGGTAACCACGAATAAATTGGAGATTTTGTAGATTGGAATTTGTGCCATCTGAATCCGGCCAATCCTATTTTCTGAAGAGATTATGGTTCAAATGGTAAGTTCTATTGATAGGTGTCCATGATGTATGAGCTTTATTTGTCCAGTGTATGTAATTTGCTGTTTGTGTACGCTTTATTATCACTGGTGCCGAACTATAACGCCTAGTGGGTATATTCGGCTATAATTTCTTTATTGTATAGTGTAGGATTATTCTACGTTTCTATGCCTTAGTCTTTTTATTGTATAGTGTATGTTTTTTAGAGGTGATAATATAGAGTAGGATAATTCTTGAATATGCTATATCGTTGAAACGGGGGCCAACACGCCCAAACATTTCCTAGACGCCATACAAATGAACAAACACATGTAGTCAAAGCGGGCTTTAATTGGGATGGTAAAAACAATATTAAGTGGATCCCAAATAATGTGGCCCACCGTAACAACGGCTCTTAGCAGGCCATTAACAGGCCAAAAGCTCGATAGGAACGTATAAATGGAAATGGCCCGCTCTAGAAGGCCGAAATACATGTCAATTTTGTCTCGGCCCTTTTACTTTATGGGCTAGTAAGAGGCCGAAAGTGTTATGGGCCAGAGGAGGCCCAATTTGCAAACTAGGATTTTAACAAGCCGAAAGTCGTGTTGGGTTGAAATGATGCCCTGCAGAACGTGGGCCCTTAATGGACCTAAAGTCAAAGGCCCAACTGTTGTGCGGGCCGTTAACAGGCCGAGAGACAAAATGGGCTAGGAGTTGGCCCATTTACCGAATGGCCCGAGGACATGCCTAAAGTCATAGCGGGCTAGAATTGGCCCGACTGTAGAATGGGCCAAGAAAAGGCCGAAAGACGTTCCAGGCCGTTAACGGGCTGGAACTAACGATGGGTTGCTAACAGGCCGAAGGAAGCTTGGGCCGCAATTGGGCCCAAAGACGTAGCAGGCCGTTAACAGGCTTAAACTAACGATGGGCTGGAAATTGTCAAATCTGGAATGGGTCTTTGATGGACCGTTTTTGTGTAACTTGTATGGATCGTGCTTGTAAATGGGCCCGACTCAAGTAGGCCGCTAATGGGCTGGCCCGCTTATTTTGACAGGCCCAGCCTTTTAACCTGAATGGGCTACTGTTGGGCCAAGACACGTGTCGACGTATCATTGGCGTGTTCTGTCCATTTGCTGGATGAAAATTGTCCAAACGCCGTGCCGACACGTGGATTTGCCGGCCAATGAGAATTTTACACATGGAAAATGCCCATTGGTCTGCGCTATTAACGGGTTATCGGATCCAAACCGGAACCCGATAGCTTAACGGCGACCCGTTATGGTGGATGCCACATGTTGGTCACCCTTGACGAAAGCACTTCTATGACGCGTGATTTTTCGTCATGGAAGTGGACACTTCTATGATGATAATTTTGGTAATGTCATGGAATACTTCTATGAAAGCACATGTATGACTATCTTGATTCTGTCATAAAATCGTCATGGATGTACATGCATGACGGATAACGTGACCTACTGTGACAAACACATATCATCACGGAAGTGTATCTTTTTTGTAGTGGTAGAGAGTCTATGTTGTCACTTTCATATACTAGTGGGATTTTTTCATTATAGAACTTGTCTTGTATATTCAAATGATGGGCTTCCTCAAATTGCCCTAGGTCTTCGTGAGCAAGCGAGTTGGATGCACACCCACTTAGTTTCTTTTTGAGCTTTCATAAACTTAATTATAGCTCTAGTGCATCTGTTACATGGCAATCCCTACTCACTCACACTTATATCTATTGATGGGCATCTCCATAGCCCGTTGATATGCCTAGTTGATGTGAGCCTATCTCCTTCTTTTTGTCTTCTCCACAACCACCATATTCTATTCCACCTATAGTGCTATATCCATGGCTCACGCTGATGTATTGCGTGAAATTTGAAAAAGTTTGAGAACATCAAAAGTATGAAAAAATTGCTTGGCTTGTCATCGGGGTTGTGCATGATTTAATACTTTGTGTGATGAAGATGGAGCATAGCCAGACTATATGATTTTGTAGGGATAACTTTCTTTGGCCATGTTAGTGTGAGAAGGCACGATTGCTTTATTAGTATGCTTGAAGTATTATTGTTTTTATGTCAATATTAAACTTTTGTTTTGAATCTTATGGATCTGAATATTCATGCCACAATCAATAAAATTACATGGATAAATATGTTAGGTAGAATTCCACATCAAAAATTCTGTTTTTATCATTTACCTACTCGAGGACGAGCAGGAATTAAGCTTGGGATGCTTGATACGTCTCCAACGTATCTATAATTTTTTATTGTTCCATGCTATTATATTATCTGTTTTGGATGTTTTATATGCGTTAATAAGCTATTTTATATTATTTTTGGGACTAACTTATTAACCTAGATCACAGTGCCAGTTTATGTTTTGTCCTTGTTTTTAAGTTTTATAGAAAAGGAATATCAAAAAGAGTCCAAACGGAATAAAACATTACGATGATTTATCTTGGACTACAAGACACACGTAGGACTTGAAGACAAAGGTAGAAGAGTCTTGAGGGCTCCACAAGCCCTTAGGGCGCGCCCTCGGGGGGCCCTGGCTTGTGGGCCCCACGGGAGTCCTCCAACCCCAATCTATGGCCTATAAATTCAAAAATCTTCCCAGACGACCAGAAGCGTCCACCAAAATACGTATCCGCCGCTGTAACCTTCTGTACCCGTGAGATCCCATCTTGGGACCTTTTCCGGCACCCTGCAGGAGGGGGATTCGATCACGGAGGGCTTGTACATCAGCTCTATTGCCCTTCCGATGAAGCGTGAGTAGTTTACCACAAACCTACAGGTCCATAGCTAGTAGCTAGATGGCTTCTTATCTCTTTTTGATCCTCAATACCATGTTCTCCTCGATGTTCTTGGAGATCTATCCGACGTAATCTTCTTTTACAATGTGTTTGTCGAGATCCGATGAATTGTGGATTTATGATCAGCTTATCTATGAATATTATTTGAATCTTCTCTGGATTCTTATATGCATGATTTGATATCTTTGTATTTCTATTCGAATTATTGGTTTGGTTTGGCCAACTAGTTTGGTTTTCTTACAATGGAAGATGTTCTTAGTTTTGGGTTCAATTTTGCGGTGTCCTCACCCAGTGACAAAGAAGGGGTAGTGAGGCACGTATTTGTATTGTCGCCATCTAGGGTAAAAAGATGGGATTTTCGTCATATTGCTTGAGTTTATCCCTCTACATCATGTCATCTTGCTTACATGCGTTACTCCGTTCTACGAACTTAATACTCTAGATGCATGCTGGATAGCGGTCGATGTGTGGAGTAATAGTAGTAGATGCAGAATTGTTTCAGTCTACTTGACACGGATGTGGTGCCTATATGCATAATCATTGCCTTGGATATCGTCATAACTTTGCGTTTTTCTATCAATTGCTCGACAGTAATTTGTTCACCCACCATATGATTTGCCTTCAAGAAAGAAGCCTCTAGTGAAACCTATGGTCCCCCGGGTCTATTATCCATCATATACTTTCAGATCTATAAACCAAAAAATGAAAAAATATCCCGCTGCAATTTATTTACTTTTATTTCGTTTTATGTTTTAGTAATATTTTATATCTGTCTCTATTAGATTTTAACTTTTGAAGTGACTGTGAAGGGATTGACAACCCCTTTATCGCGTTGGGTGCAAGTGTTTGATAGTTTGTGCAGGTGCATAGATTGGGGACTTTCTTCTATCTCCTACTGGATTGATACCTTGGTTCTTAACTAAGGGAAATACTTATCTCTACTTTGCTGCATCACCCTTTCCTCTTCAAGGGAAAAAATGAACGCAAGCTCAAGAAGTAGCACTATAAAATATCTAATGGAAAAGAAAGATGCTAAACCTAGACTCATTAGGTGGGTTCTCTTGTTACAAGAATTTCATTTACATATCACTGATAAGAAAGAAGCTGAGAACCCCATAGCTGATAACTTTTCTAGGTTAGAAAATATTCTTGATGACCCACTACCTATTGATGATAGCTTTCCTGATGAACAACTAGCGGTGATAAATGTTTCGCATAATACTCCTTGGTATGCCTACTATGCTAATTATATTGTTGCTAAATTTATACCACCTGGTTTCACATACCAACAAAAGAAAAAATTATTCTATGATTTAAGACATTACTTTTGGGATGACCCACATCTTTATAAAAAAGGAGAAGATGGTATTATTGGACGTTGTGTACCTGAGCATGAATAGGAACAAATCCTACAGAAATGTCACTCGGAAGCTTATGGATGACATCATGCGGGAGATAGAACTGTTCACAAGGTATTGCAATATGGTTTTCATTGACCTACTCTCTTCAAGGATGCCCGTAAGTTTGTTTTATCTTTTGATGAATGTTAAAGGATAGGTAATATTGATAAGCGTCAGTAAATGCGTATAAATTATTCACTTAATGTTGAACCATTTGATGTTTGGGGTTTTGACTATATGGGACCTTTTCCTTCCTCTAATTGGTGTACACATTTTTTGGTTGCTGTTGATTAAGTCACTAAGTGGGTAGAAGCTATTCCAACTAGTAGTGCTGATCGTAACACTTCCATTAAAATGCTTAAATAATTTTTTTCCAAGGTTTGGAGTCCCTAGATATCTAACGACTAATAGTGGTTGATACTTTATTCGTGGTGCTTTCCGTAAAATGCTTGCTAAATATGATGTTAACCATAGAATTGCTTCACCCTATCATCCTCAACCTAGTGGTCAAGTTGAACTTAGCAATAAAAAATAGAATTAATATTACAAAAAACTGTCAATAGGTCCCAAAAGAATTGGTCTAAGAAATTAGATGATGCACTTTGGGCCTACAGGACAGCCTATAAAAATCCTATGGGTATATCTCCTTATAAAATGGTTTATGGAAAATCTTGTCATTTGCCTCTTGAGTTGGAACATAAAGCATTTTGGGCAATTAAAGAAATCAATTAAGACTTCAAACTTGCTAGCGAAAAGAGGTTATTTGATATTAACACACTAGATGAATGGAGAACCCAAGCTTATAAAAATGCCAAACTATTCAAATAAAAAGTTAAAAGGTGGCATGACAAAAGAATCCAAAAGAGGGAATTCAAACTTTGTGAATATGTTGTTTTATACAATTCTCATTTTAGATTTTTTGCTAGAAAGCTTCTTTCCAAATGGGAAGGACCATATATTTTGGAAGAGTTTTATCGTTCTGGAGCCATTAAGATCAATAATGCCGAAGGCACTAATCTGAAGGTGGTTAATGGGAAAAGAATTAAGCACTATATCTCAGTTACGCCTATTAATTTTGAAACCAATATTATCCAAACCATGACACCGGAGGAACTGATAAAAGAAACTTTCCAGAACACTCCAGAAAGAGAGGAGGTACGTGATACAGTAAGTAAACGGACTCTGAAAAATCCGCAAAAATATTTTTTGTCAGTTTTGGAATATTACAAAAATTATGAAAATAAGAAACAACCAGGAAGGCAATTGAGGTGAGCACAATACACGAGGGTGCGCCTACCTTACCTGGCGCGCCCTAGTGGGTTGTGCCCCCCTCGGGTACCTTCCCGACTCCATTTTCCTTCCGTATTGCTTGTTTACCAAGATAAACGAATCTTTATATTCCTCCCGAACGTATTGACCACCGTATCGCAGAGAAATATTTTTTTCTTGTTTCATGCTACTTTTCTGACAGATCTGAAAATATGTCGCCTCAAGATTCGGAGGGAGAGAGCCTTGTGTCTCACCGGCCTCTAGATCCTAATGTCTTTAAGTATACCTTCCCCTATGTGTGGTTCACGAATGAGGAGGAGGAAATAGATCCGGAGGAGACAGAGGATGTGTCCTTGGACGAATATGAAGCCCCGGTACCTCAACCTGGAGATCTTCACGCGGAGCTCAAGAAGCCAAACTTCCCCAACAAAGCAAACAAAATCAAAACCCAATTTATCCCTTCTCGTTTCCTACTGGAAAGCAAGTCAGCATTATGCAAGAAAATATTGAGGCTTGAGTTGGAGAATGAGGATCTGAGGGGTGCTAATTTTAGCCTCCGACCCAAGCTGGATAAGCTTACTACTTCTACACCACCACCTTCTTCTTCATCACTAAAGGACACTTGAGTACATGCTATGGGCACTCCCCTTGGCTTATGCCAAGCTTGGGGGCTATGCCCCGATATTGTATCACCATCACTTTTGTTTCCATTACCTATCTTAGTTCGATCTTTATTTATCTTTTAAATTAGTTGAATAAAAGTTCAGCATGGTCTATTTTCGAGTCTTAGTTTCATGATCTATCTATCAATGTAATCGAGTGAGAATTATATAATAAAGCTTAGTTTGAGTTTTGCTTCTTTAGTTTTATGCTTCAATCAAAATAAAAGAAAATGATGAAAAAGATCATATGGTAATCTTATGTTAAGTAATGACATCACATAAGGAAAAGTCCAAGTGGTAAAATTTATTGAAAGTTGACAAACGTAACATTGGTCAATGATGCAACTCATAAAAGAATTAATAAGGGAAGTGAAGAATCACATGCAAATACACTATCCTGGAAATCTTTTATGATTGTGAGTCCCCATCAATTATTATATGCCAAAATTATTGAAGTTGGACAAGGAAGAGAACGTAACGATTTCTGTTTATGGCCCCTGCACTGGGCAAGTGCAATCTGATTTTACCTCCTGGTTATTTGACCTGCATATTCCTGACTATGAGAATTGGTTAGTTCTTGGTGACTTTAATTTCATTAGAACAACCACCTAAAGAAACAAACCAGGTGGAAACGCTAATGACATGATCCTCTTCAATGAATTTATCGATTACGATCTTTAATGGAACTACCGATTAAGGGCAGATCTTTTACAGGAGTAATATCTGAGATGATCCCTTGCTAGAGCGACTTGACTGGTTTTTTTATTCATCTAACTGGACCACGGTTTTCCCAAACACTATTGTCATACCATTGGGAAAACTAGTGTCGGATCACATACCTTGTGTTGTCACTATTGAATCTACAATCCAAAAATCTAAACTCTTTCGCTTTGAAAACTTTTCGGTGAACCATTCTGGATTCACGGAGGTGGTGACGCGATCTTGGTCCAAACCATGCCATGCAGCTAACTCTGTCATGCTCATCTGTCGGAAGCTTAAGGAACTCAGGTATGATCTCAAACAATGGAGCCGTGAGATCTCAAAACTCAAGATCATGATCCAGAACATTAATGAGGTGTTAACCCGAATGGATGATCTTGAGGATAAGGGAGGCCTATTCATTTAGGAAACAAATTGCAGGAGAATTTTGATGCAACATCTCAATTTGCTCCTTAAATATCAGAATGAATATTGGAGGAAACGTTACGCTTAGATACTTCAGGTTTGTGGATGAGAATACTAAGCTTTTCCAAGCGCTTGCAACAGAAAGACTCAGACATAATTCCATCACAAACTTGTGAGATTGGGATTTGGTGATAACTGATGATGTTGGTAAAGAGGGGATTATGTACAAGACATACAGAGACATGCTTGGATCCTCCAAGCCTACCAACATGTGTTTTGATCTTCGTGGAATTATCCGTCGAGTTGATGGACTCGATGAGCTCTCTGTCCCTTTCTCTCATGAAGAAATTGATGTTGTCGTTAAGGACATGCCAGCCGACCGGGCTTTGGGCCCCGATGGTTCCAATGGCTGCTTCCTCAAAAGCTGCTAGTAGATAATCAAAGCGGATTTTTATAAAATGTTTCATGGCTTCTATCAAGGTAATTTAGATATCACCCGCATCAGTGAAGGATATATTACTTAGATCCAAAGATTGCTTCCCCTGAGACAGCCAATGATTACAAACCAATCACCTTGCTGAACTACTATCTGAAAATCATTACAAAAGTGCTGGCCAATCGTTTGCAGAAAGTGATACTGAAAATAATACATAGGAACCAATATGGTTTTATCAAAGGGAGAACCATCCAATATTGTCTGGCCTGGGCTTTCGAGTACATTCACCAATGTCAAACATCCTCTCGGGAGAACATTCTGCTCAAACTTGGTTTCTCCAAGGCTTTTGATACAATCGAGCATGAGCCAATGTTGAATATCATGAAACATATGGGATTTGATGATAGGTGGTTGGGTTGGATGAAATCAATTTTTTGCTTCGGGTGTATCCTTGGTTCTCTTGAATGGCACACCTGGCAGGAAATTAAAATGCAAATGTGGTGTGAGACAGGGCGACCCCCTGTGACCGCTGATCTTTTTCCTCGCTGCAAACTTACGCCAGGCCGCCATTAATTAATGATGCGTTTGCCAGTCAACTTCTCCAACTGCCTTTCCCCCGTAATCGTGAAGGTGACTATCCGGTGGTGCAGTATGCGGATGACACGATCCTGGTGATGCCCGCATGCCCGGACCAAGCGGCTATGATGAAATCCATCCTGGTGGACTATGCAGACTCTGTGGGGCTACGGATCAATTTTCATAAGTCAACTTTGATCCCCCTTAACCTGGACATGCAGCGTGCTGAAGCTTTGGCGCTAGTCTTAGGTTGCATGGTCGGCTCCCTTCCTTTAACTTACCTGGGACTCCCTACAGGAACCACAAGACCATCCCTGCTGGAACTCATGCCGCTGGTCCATGGGGTTGAGAGAAAATTGTCTACTGCCCTATCCTTAATGTCAACCGGTGCCAAGCTTACATTGGTTAACTCAACCATCACTTCGATGCTTGTTTACGCCATGTGCACGTTGAAGCTGCATCACAGGGTGGTCGAACATCTGGAAAAGCTTGGTAGATAGTACTTATGGGCCAATAACATTGACGACGGGATCAAATCCGACTCTCTTGCGACATCGGATCTGGTTTGCAGACCCAAGAGGAAGGGTGGGCTTGGTGTAGTGGACATCAAAACCCAGAACATGACCCTCCTGCTCAAACACCTCTTTAAGTTATATAATAAAGAGGATGTCCCTTGGGTGACCTTGGTTTGTTATGCCTATTACACAGATAAAGTGCCGCACACGGTTGATATGGTGGGCTCTTTCTGGTGGCGTGATGTTTTACAATTCAGTGATGTCTTTCAAGGGATCACCACGGCCACCGTTGGGGACAGCCCTTTGATGGCTCGTGTCCACGTTAATATTTTCCCCGAAGAGGAAGGGATGATGCAACATAGCTACGCTAGGTATTTCCATCAGTGATGAGACCAAGGTTATCGAATAAGTAAGAGAACATTGCAACATTATCTAAACGGTGCCTGCACACAAAGAACAAATACTTGCAACCCGACACATAAGAGGGGTTGTCAATTCCTCACGGGTAAAAGATAGATTGGTTCGTAGTAGATTAGATAAATAGGTCTCGCGGGAACGCGAAATAAAATAAATAACACAAAATTGCAGCAAGGTATTTTGTTTTTTTTTTGAATAATAGATATGAAATTAAAAGAGGCAAATAATAGATTGAAAAGCAAATATGATAAAGAATAGACTCGGGGCCGTAGATTTCACTAGTGGCTTCTCTCGAGAAAAATAGCATATATCGGGTAAACAAATTACTGTTGGGCAATTGATAGAACTTCAAATAATTATGGTGATATCCAGTCAATGATCATTATATAGGCATCACGTCCAACATTAGTAGACCGACTCCTGCCTGCATCTACTACTATTACTCCACACATCGACCGCTATCCAGCATGCAACTAGTGTATTAAGTTCATGGAGAAACAGAGTAATGCAATAAGAACGATGGCATGATGTAGACAAGATCTATTCATGTAGGAAAAGACGCCATCTTTTTTATCCTTAATAGCAATGATACATGCATGCCATGTCTCTTTCTGTCACAAAGATTGAGCACCGCAAGATCGAATCCATCACAAAGCACCTCTTCCCATGGCAAGAAAAATCGATCTAGTTAGCCTAACTAAACCAAATATTTGAAGAAGAAATACGAGGCTATAAGCAATCGTGCATATAAGAGATCAAAACTCAAATAACTTTCATGGATAAAATAGATCTGACCATAAACTCAAAGTTCATCGGATCCCAACAAACACACCGCAAAAAGAGTTACATCAAATAGATCTCCAAGAGACCATTGTATTGAGAATCAAGAGAGAGAGAGAGAGAGAGAGGAAGCCATCTAGCTACTAACTGCGGACCCGTAGGTCTACAATGAACTACTCACGCATCATCGGAGAGGCGCCAGTGAGGATGATGAACCCCTCCGTGATGGTGTCTAGATTGGATCTAGAGGTTCTAGAACTTGCGATGGCTAGAATTGTGTTTCTTCGACTCCCTAGGGTTTTTGGATTTTTGGGGTATTTATAGAGTAAAGAGGCGGTGTGGGAAGCCACCGAGGTGCACAACCCAACAAAGCACGCCCAGGTGGGTTGTTCCCCCCTCGGGGCACCCCTCTAGTACTTCTTTGGTCCATTTTTTGTCTTCTGGTCCAGAAAAAATCTAAAAAAAAATTCGCTGCGTTTGGACTCCGTTTGGTATTGATTTTCTGCGATGTAAAAAATAAGCAAAAAATAGCAACTCGCATGGGCACTATGTCCATAGGTTAGTCCCAAAAAATGATACAAAGTTGCTATAAAATTATTATAAAAATCCAAGTGTGATAACATAACATCATGGAATAAGCAAAAATTATAGATACATTGGAGACGTATCAGCATCCCCAAGCTTAATTCCTACTCGTCCTCGAGTAGGTAAATGATAAAAACAGAATTTTTGATGTGGAATGCTGCCTAACATGTTCATCACATATTCTTTTCTTTTGTAGCATGTACATATGGACTTTTATATGATTCAAAGCAATAGTCTAGTTTTGACATGAAGATTTCAATACTCAAGCATATCAACAAGCAACCATGTCTTACAAAATATCAACACTAAAGCAAGTTATCCCTAGCCCATTATGCTGAATCATTGATCCATTCATGAAACACACTCGCATATTAGCTATACCCAATGCTCATGTACGAGCATAGTGCCCCTTAGTTGGTACTTTGTAATAGAAGATGGATACACAAGTAAAAATAAAAATTGCATAAAGTAAATAGAAAGGCCCCTTAGTTGGTGCTTTGTAAGAGAATATGGATACACAAGTAAAAATAAAAATTGTAAGAGAAGATGGATACACTCGCATATTAGCTATACCCAATGCTCAAGTACGATCATAGGAAGTGGGGATTGGTAGAGGTGCCAGAGCTCAAAGCGAAAAAGATAGAGATAAAACATTTTGGGTGGCATGCTTTTCCTGTCAACGAAAACGACCGAGTAGTTCCCAATACTTTCCATGCTAGATATATCATAGGCGGTTCCCAAACAGAAATTGAAGTTTATTCCTTTTTCCACCATACTTTCACATTCCACGACTAACCGTATCAACGGGTGCTGTCCATACCAACACTTTCCAAGTAATTATTATTTGACAACATAAAGTAAATTCATTTTCATTTCAGGACTGGGCATCCCTAATACCTTTGCCATACTCTCGTGCAATGACAAGTGAATGAATAACGCATGTAGCATGGAAAAATATCAGCCACCCCCTACCGTTTCATGAGCGGTATGAGCACGCAAAAAGGAAATTTATTTTGAAAATTATAGATGGCACATACAAATTTTCTCAGAACGGCAAGAGAATACCGCATATAGGTAGATATGGTGGACTCATATGGCAAAAACTGGGTTTAAGTATTTTGGATGCACAAGTAGTATTCCCATTTAGTGCAAGGGAAGGCTAGCAAATAGATTGAGAAGCATCCAACCAAGAAACGAAAAATCACAAGCGAGCATTGAGCATAACTAACACCGAATAATGCACCACAAGTAGGATGTAATTTCATTTCATAACTATTGACTTTAGTGCTTGCATAGGGAATCACAAACCTTAACACCAATATTCTTACTAAAGCATAATTACTCACCAACATGACTCACATATTACAATCATCATATCGCAAAACTATTACAATGAATCAAGTTTATTTTGTCCAATGATCTTCATGAAAGTTTTTATTATACCCCTCTTGAATATCTATCATTCTGGGACTAGTTTTATATGTTGCTTTCGATAGCTCAAACAAATTTAAGTGAAGAACATGAGCATAAACATTTCTTCTCTCTAAATAATTTAAGTGAAGCATGAGAGAATTTCTTCAAAATTTTACTAACTCTCAAATAAATCTAAGTGAAGCATGAGAGCATTTCTTCAAAAATATTAAAGCATACCGTGCTCAAAAAGATATAAGTGAAGCACTAGAGCAATTCCATAGCTCGAAAAATTTAAGTGAAGCACGTAGAACAATTCTAAGAAATCATAGCATAATTTGGCTCTCTCAAATAGGTGTGTCTAGCAAGGATAGACGACACAAACTAAAAAGAAAAAAAGCAAAGACTCATATAATACAAGACGCTCCAAGCAAATCTCATGATATGTGATGAATAAAATTATAGCTCCGAGTAAAATACTGATGGTCGTTAGAAGAAAGAGGGGATGCCACTCAGTGGCATCCCCAAGCTTACTTTCTTGTTTCTCTTTGGATAATAACTTGGGGTGCCATGGGGCATCCCGAAGCTTAGGCTCTTCTTACTCCTTATTCCTTCATCCATCGTGATCTCACCCAAAACATGAATACTTCAATCACAGAAAACTCGACAAAACCTTCTTGAGATCCGTTAGTATAACAAAGCAAATTACTACTCTAAGTACTGTTGAAAACCCATTCATATTTTATTTTTGCATTACATCTAATGTATTCCAACTTTACTATGGCTCATATCCCCCGATAAAGTCCATAGATTCATCAAAATAAGCACACAATGCAAAGAAAACAGAATCTGTCAAAAACAGAACCGTCTGTAGCAATCTCAAAACTTCAAATACTTCTGTAACTCCAAAAATTCTGGAAAATTAGGAAGATGTAGGTAATTTGTATTTCAATCTTGTGTAAACAATTCAGAAGCTTTCCGTGATTTTTTTATTGTTTTACTGGACGCAAAATTTTCTTTTTTTCAACAAGATCAAATCAACTATCACCCAACATGATCCCAAAGGCTTTGCTTGGCCCAAACACTAATTAAAACATGAAAAACACAATCATAACAGAGGCATAATTGTGCAAACACTCAAGAACAGAACGAAAAAGGCAAAAATAAATTTTATTCATTGGGTTGACTCCCAACAAGCGCTATCGTTTTATGCCCCTAGCCAGCCATAATGCATATGTCTAAGTATTGTCGTCTTTATCCTTATTTTCCTTAGATGTGTTTTTGTCAGGAGGTTTTGCAAAAATAAAATGAAACACATTATCCATAGAAACTTTAGCATTATCAAGTTGCTTATCAACATACCCTTTGATTTTCGGCAACAATCCAAGAATAGTGTTGATTAACATCATTGAAAACTTGTTGGATTATATCTAAAACGGGGATTTACTTCTTAAGATTGTCATCAAAGATTTCATTATTTCCAAGCAAATGTCTCAACATATAATCACTATTATAAAGGATCTCATTTATCACTGGTTTTTCGCGGTTCATACCATAAAAATCAAAAAAATTCCCATCTTCCTGTATTATGTAATCAAATTCATTCATAAGAACAAGAGTAGCCAACTTTTTAGCTTTGGGATTCTTTATAACGGGTAGCTCATAAAACAATCTTTCCAAGGTAGGATGGGTACGGATAAATCTATTTTTCAAGTTTCAGAACTAGTGCTGAAATAGGTTCCGCATAAGATTAAGTTCTTTTAAGTATGGGGCATCATCGAGAGCACATTTCCAACACAATTGAAAAATTCTTGGATATGTTCTTTTCCCATAAAATTTCCCTGCCCCAAAACAAAGGTTTTAGCATCCAGATTGCTAGATCATCCAATTTTAGGAGTTAGGCCATCATCTGTTTCTGCGATACCAAAGTCACTCATGGTGACAAGTTCAAGCAAGAGATGGATTCGACGAGAAAACGCATTTAATGAAAAGAGGGCGAATAAAACGGCAAATTTTTCTGAAGTTGTCACGACCCCGATCCTAAGTCACACCCGTCTAGCATGTAACACCTCATATCACTTTGCAGCCTCATGCATCGTATCCCGACGGGTGCCACCTTAGTTGGCCCGGGACCGTTTGCGCCTTTTGGCTCACATATATGATAGTGTTGTTAGCATCCATATGACAGAGAACCCGGGCCGACATGACTAGTCGTAAACCCAAAGTTGCACTAACTTACAGGGACATGCATACATGACCCAGCAATGCACGTGTCGGTCAACAACGAGTGAATCCGGGCTGTAGCAAGCTAACATGACTCCAGTAGACACCGCGTGTCACTTCCCCAAAGGGACAGACACAGGAGTAAAGAAGGACACATGCCGATGATCCCATGCATTTCGGAGTAGTAGCAAGCTACCATGGCTCAGTGGAAGCACAAGGAGACATTTCCCCATAAGAGAGGCTACCAAGAATAAACAACTAGGTTTTGTCGGATCCCACACATACCAAGCATTTCAAAAGCATACACACAATATGCTCGAAATGTGCAAATACAACATGGCATCACAATAAAACTCTACAACTCAAGGTATTTATTTAAAAGGATACAGAGAGCCATACATAACATATCCATACAGGTAGGGGTCACACGACCCAACACTCAAGTCATACAAGCATAAAAGCACATGCGGAAGCTAACTTGTCTGAGTACAGACAACTGGAAAGAAAGAAGGCTTGGTGAAGCCTGATTATCTACAAGGCCCTTCACAGGCTCGAGGCTGCCACCTGAGTAGCAAGCTACTCGTCAACATCGAGATCTACATAGAATCCATCGGAGGGGGCGGTGTCCTCCTATGCAATTTATTAAGAAAACATGAGTACAAAGGTACTTAGCAAGTCTTACATCAGATCCTATCATACATGCAACATTATCAACAAGGGTAGTGGAGTTTAATGCAACAAGCTAGCTTTGCTCTTTGCTATTCTATACTACATCTATCAGTAGTTTGAATAAGATGCCATAGCACACACGAGTCCACTAATCACCACGATAATACTCCACCGTGGATCCTCTCCCGTCTTCCCACGAGAGGGCCATCCACAACACTCACACTTGTCTTGATACTTTTATGAGTAACCATTAACATGTCTATGAACTGCATAAGCAACCAAGTAGTCCATTACCGCAGACGTGGCTATTCGAATAGTTTGATAACCCTGCATGGGTGTACTTCTTCACACATGTGTTCACCACTTAGCTCCTGCACACGTCACGTGCTCGGCAGACTTCAAGCGAAAGCCAACGAGGGTGTAGACCACAACCTAACCAACCACACAAGTCTCTAGTCCAGGTTTATCGCCTATTCGGGTTCCTTCCGCAAGGAGATCCGGCCGTGGTTTCCACTACGACCCCAAACCATGTGTGCAGGGTTCTCGAGTTACCAAACGGGTGACTCGATACACCGGGCCACTTACCTGCCGCATCACAGCCAACCCCTAGGGCCAGCGCTACGCACAACCTCTAGTAAACTACAAACACAAGAAACTACTTGCAACTCCTGGACCGAGATCATGGCAGTCAATAAGTCGAGTGGTGTCATATTTCAGGGCCCAATGTGTGGTAGTAGCTGATCTTGAATCACACGCACAGAACTCATTTCTTAGGAATGGTTCCAATGAAACAACCCACCATGTACTCCTACATGGCCTCTCAGTGATACCTTTACCAAAACATGTTCAACACTTCACTCTCATTACCGAACACAACCATTTCACTCCAATCCGTCACCCAGATGAACTAGACCTGACACAACTCTAAGCATAGCAGGCATAGCATGGTAGGAACATAACATGGCTCAATCAACTCCAACACATGCTAGTGGGTTTCATCTAGTTACTGTGGCAAAGACAGGTCATGCAGAGGAAAGGGGTTCAAGTATTGCAACAAACAGTAATTGAAACAGTGTTGTCTTAATGCAGTAAATGAGTGCAGGAGCGAGAAGATGTGATTGTATCGAGATGATCAATGGGGGTTGCTTGCCTGGCATGGTTGTCAAAGGGACAGCCCTTCGGTTGGATATTCACGGATATCCTTGGGTGCAGGACCTACCACGGAGATCACACCGGTAATACAATCAATACATGGCAATATGCAATAATATGATGCATGCAAATGACATGGAAAAATTAGTGTGTTGAGCTAATGCAACTAAAACCAGAGGGGTTTGAGTCAATTTGAACCAAAGGTTCAAATTCAAACTCAAAGTATGAATTTCCAAAGTGCATTAACGTGTTTTATCTATACAGCAAGGTTAAGTTGCTTTGTCATGCATGAAACTAGCACCAATGGATAGATTGGATTTTTTTGATCATTTTTCATATATAAATCTTTTCCATCTGAGCTATAGATTAATTTCCATGATTTTTTGAAGTTTAAACCTTTTTCTGGATTTCCTGATTAATCAGAATTAAACTAATTCCAGAAAAGGAATTATTGCATTAGCATTGCGTCAGCATGACGGCAGCGAGTCAATGTGGCGGCCCAGGTCAAAGTGACCAGTGGGTCCCGCGTGTTAGTGACTAACTAAACAAACCTATTTAATTAGCACTAACCTAGGTTAATTAGTAGGGCTGGCCCCACACGTCAGTGACCCAGAGCGGTCAAACCCTGGTCAGACGGGGTCAAACCCACCGGCGAGGCCAGACGCGGCGGCGAGCCTCGGGTTTGAGTCTCCGGTGACCAAACGGCCGGCGAAGGGCATCTGCGTGATGCGGACGCACGTCCGCATCGGGTGGTGGTGGCGGTTTTGCTTGGGGTGGCCGGACTCATCGCCGGCGTCAACCTCGGCGGTTGAAGGAGCTCAGGTGAGCTCGGGGTCAAGCCTATCGCGGCCGAGGCGGCACGTGCGAGGCATCTATGGGCTCTACGCGGCGTGGCGAGCAGGTTAGGCACGACGGCCGGGCCGTTGGATGGCCGGGGTCACGTCGGCGGCGACCATAGGCGGCAGCACGTGCTGGTGAACGCATTGCAGCAGTTACGACATGCGTCAGAGAAAATGGAGAGGGGGAGAAGGGGTAGTGGCTCATGGCGGTTGCGATGAGCAGGTCGGCGAGCTCGGAGGAGGTCAGAGCTGAGAGGGGCGGCGAGGGGGATCTCCGGGTATGGGCGGCGAATGCGAGGTCGGGGAGGTGTCTTCGGGGCATGCGAGCACTCGGGGCTCGGCCGAGTCGGGCGAGCGGTCGCTTGGGAGCTCGTGGAGGATCATGAGGCTCCCATGAGCGGGCGGTGGCTGCGGCTTCACGGCGGCGTGGGCACGACAACATCAGCCATGGCGGGGAGAGGCGAGGGAGAGAGAGCAGGGGGAGTGAGGTGTTCAAAGGGTCGAGGCGGCGCCAAGGAGAAGATGCGAGGCGTCGCCGTGGCCTGGGTGAGGCAGACGAGCAGGGAGGTGGGCGCCCTCGGGCGCACGCGCTGTCTCCCTCCTCTGCCTACTGGCAGAGGTAGGGGGTGGCTAGCACGGGCCAAATGGGCCGGCCTAGCCAGGAAAGTGGCCTCTGGCCTTTCTCTCTCTCTCTCTCTCTCTCTCTCTCTCTCCCTCTTCCGTTTTTCTTTTTCTGTTGTTTGTTTTTTATTTAGTAAATATACTAAACCACTTTATAAAATGCTAAAAATATGTTTGGGCACTTTTGAAATTATTTCCAACAGCCCTCAAATGCTTTTAAGATTATTTGGACATTTTAAAATATTTATTGCATTTACATCTCCAAATGAAAATACTTTATGATTTAATTCAACAATCCAAAGTAAAGTAGAAAAATGTGCACCATTTTGGCAAAGGTTCTACACCAATCCAAAAATGGTGAACTTTTGTGAAGGGTATTTTGGGTTCATTGAAACAATTTTCAGTTGAACCTGGTATTTTCAGGGGGGTGCTGGGGTTTGCTGATCCCAATTTCAAGTTTAAGAAAAACTTAAACATGATGCATCACTCTAGCTAGTCCTAATGCAAGCACTAAGTAGGGTTGTGACAACTCACGCCCACTCAAAAGAATCTCGTCCCGAGATTTAGGGTCCGTCGGGAAGAATGTGGGGTATTCAAGTCGTAGATGATCCTTCCTTTCCCAAGCAGCCTCTTTCTTGGAATAGTGTGACCACTAAACCGTGAGGAACTTGATGATGTGTCGTCGAGTGGTACGATCGGCTTGATCAAGAATACGAACATGACATTCCTGATATGTGAGATTATCCTGGAGATCAAGCGTTTCGTGGTCCACTCCAAGGATAGGATCGGAGAAGCAACGCCTAAGTTGAGAAACGTGGAAGACATCATGGACTCTGGAAAGATGCGGGGCTATTTCCAATTGGTAGGCAACTTCTCCTTGTTTGGCAAGAATGTGAAAGGGACCAATGTAGCGAGGAGCCAATTTTCCTTCGATACTGAATCGATGGGTTCCCTTTAGAGAAGTAACCTGAAGGTAAGCCTTCTCGCCGACATCGTAAGTCACAGCCTTATGATGGCGATCAAATTGACTCTTCTGACGAGATTGGGCGGTTTTCAATTTATCACGAACAATGGAAACTTGCTCTTCTACTTCCTAAATCATATCCAAGCCAAAGAATTGTCTTTCCCCGGTTTCTGACTAGTTAAGAGGTGTTCGACCCCTTCGTCCATAAAGAACTTCAAAAGGAGCTTTGCCCAAGCTAGCTCGATAACTATTGTTATAAGCAAATTCGGCAAATGGAAGGCATTTCTCCTAATCCATGCCGAATGAGATAACGGAGGCTTTAGCATATCTTCCACAATTTGATTGACTCGTTCTACTTTACAGCTTGATTGAGGGTGGAAGGCAGTGCAAAAGGGGAGACGAGTCGCCATAGCATTTTGGAAACTTTCCCAAAATCGAGAGGTGAAGAGACTTCCACGATCCGAGTTAATCTCCAATGGAACACCATGAAGAGATACTATCCGAGGGATATATAGATCTGCTAGCATGCTCGTGGTTATACTCTCTCGAACGGGCTGGAAATGAGCTATTTTTGTATAGACGATAAATGCCAACAAAGATAGCACTATTCCCTCTCTTGGTCCTGGGAAATCCGGTGATGAAGTCCATACGATTTTATTCCAATTCCATTCAGGAATAGCTAGAGTGTGACGCCCCCGATTCAATCATACACTAATCATACACGCAAATGTGTATGATCAAGATCAAGGACTCACGGGAAGATATCACAACACAACTCTAGACACAAATGAAAATAATACAAGCTTTATACTACAAGCCAGGGGACTCGAGGGCTCGAATACATAAGCTCGAATACAAACGAGTCAGCGGAAGCAACAATATCTAAGTACAACCATAAGTTAAACAAGTTTGCCTTAAGAAGGCTAGCACAAAAGCATCTACAATCGAAAAGGCAAGGCCTCCTGCCTGGGAGCCTCCTAACTACTCCTGGTCGCCGGTGTTCGTCACGTAATAGTAGGTACCCTCGGGGTAGTAGTAGTCATCGGCAGTGGCGTCTGGATCCCGGGCTCCACCCTCTGGTTGCAACACCTGAGAAAATGGAAAAGGGGGGAAAGAGGGAGCAAAGCACCCGTGAGTACTCATCCAAAGTGCTCGCAAGCAAGGATCTACACTACATAAGCATCAGTGTCAAAGAAATGGGTAGCATCTGTGGACTGAACTCCAGAAAGCCAGAAGAGAAAGGGAAAGCCTAGCCTATCAAAGACTAGCATCTTTAAGCATCTTGCACTATAAGAAGAGATAAGAGTATCATATTATAATAGTAGTAAGTATGTTGTAAAGTCGCCCAGAGATCACTTCCTCGACTCCCCGCGAGAAAACAATCTCGGAGCCATCATTTCCATTACATGCCTCAGCGTCAAGTTCTAGTTGTATCGATCGGGATACAACTCCGACCGTCCGTTACCGTGGACACGGCTATTTGAATAGATAAAATACTTCCCTGCAGGTGTCGGGGGAGGCTGATCGTACCCACGGACACCTATGGGGCCCGGCGGAGCGGGTCCCTTTGTGGTTCGGAGGGGGGCGGAGGTCGCACGAAGAGCGGATCGAGGCGATGCACACGGGCGGTTTTACCCAGCTTCGGAGCTCTCCGGAGAGATAAAACTCCTACTGCTGCCTGTTTGATCTATTGTCTTCTTGCTAGGGAGCAATGCGAGCTACAAAACCTAGCGTGAGTGTATCTAGTCTACGGCCAGTCGAATGAACTGAACCTTGCGAAAGACGCGAGCCGAACCCCCGGCCAACCCCTTCTACGTTGCACTCGGGCCTCCTTTTATATGCTCAAGGGGTCTCCGACAGGTGGCAACATAGACGAGGGTACAAATGTAAAAACAGGAGTTGGTACACCTACTTGAACAGTGTACAGTGCAAAAATACCTAACTCTGACGGCAAGGGACAAAAGCAATAAATGCCTGTCGTTGTCGCCAAACAAAGGTAACAGAGACCGTCAGTGCGCCTCCGCCGCCACAATGGCGAGCCTGTCAGCCGCCGCTCATCGCTGCTCTCCGCTGGCTGCTGCATACCTGCTCGACACGCCGCCCATGGAACGGTCCCATGGCGACACGTCATTGGGTGAGCTGGAGCAGACGGAGATGAGTTGCATGCCGCGGCAAGCGCCTTTGCCGCCCGGATCTTGTCGCGCCGGAGGCTTGTCGCGCTCGGGCCTTCCCGGCAAGCTCCTCTTGCCGGGCCTTGTCTTCTGCGTGCACAGGTGGCCTTCCCGACAAGCTCCTCTTGTCGGGCCTTGTCTTCTCGGCCTAATACCTTGTTCTTGAATGGCTCCAAGGGAGCCACGGAGGAGATTGGCGGTGACGAGGCAAACCTTGCCGCTGGGTGCAGAATCTGTCTGCGGCACGCAGTACGGGATACTAGGGTACCCCTACTCTAGTACACCGACAGGAGCCCCCGGGCCTGGGCCGCACACGATGCCGAGCGCTTGTCGAGCCAGGACCAGAACTGTGCATGGACACGCGCAGCCTCGACCACGCCGCAACCCGCCCCGGACCCACCACGATCCCCACTAACGGCACGCACCGGACGTGGCGTCGTGCGAGAGATCGTGGGCGCGGTCGTGGGGGGTTCTTTATTAATATAAGCGGAACGTCCGCCCCCCCTCCTCCCCTTTATAAGCGGAGGGAACAGAGGCGGGCCGACCACTCCTGCCATTGCCGTCTTGTCAAGAAACCACCGCCGCTCCCTTCGTCTTCTCCGGTGCGAAGAGAGCAACACCCCGCCCCCTTTCGCCACAAGCGCACTCACCGCCGTCGACCTCCTCCGCCCCCCTCGCCATGGCCCCGAAGGCCGATAAGGAGAAGGGCTTCAAGTCGGCCGAGGCGCAGCGGATCGCGGCGCCAAAGGAGCGAGCCGTCTTCCCTCGCAGCTCGGCGCACGGGAGCTGCGGACGCCTACTATCTTTTCTCGGTCGACGGAGACTCGGGCGCATCCACAAGACGAGGGTGATCTCGCCCGCGGCTGATCTCGCCCCAACAGGTACCCTTTCTTCGCCCTTTTCTTCTATTGCGGTCTTAGCCGCCCGTATTCGAAGTTCTTTTGCGACATAATGAACACCTTCAGCCTCCACCTCCTTGATTTCACCCCTAACGCCATCTTGACCATGGCGTTTTTACATTTGTGCGAAAACTTTGTCGAGTCCACCCGAACGTGGCACTCTTCCGCCATTTCTTTGTCCCCAGCGTCGAGAGAGGAGAGCCCCTTGCCGAGGGATAGCACAGGTCTCTAGGATCGGCAAGAAAGAGGCCTACCTAGAGGGGAGTTCGGAACAAGTGGGAGGAGTGGAGAGCCAACTGGTGCTGGGTCGTGAGGAGGACCCACAGCCCTTCACCGCCAGGCGCCAAACCCCAATTGCTGCGGCAAGGATTGGAGTAACTTGGCGCCGGAGGATGCGAGGTGAAGATAGGCTGTGACTCAATTCTGCGCCTCGGGCTTGCCGGATTAACTATTGGCGGTTAGCTTGGCGAGACTTCATTCGCCGCCAGACGCTTCCCTTGCAGGAAAGGAGGAGGCCTGCTTGGGAGTTCGAATCTGGCGGACATCATGAGGCTGCGCCCGGGCCTGAATTGGAACTTCACCGTCATGGAGCTGGATTCGGTCGCCGAGCTGTTCAAGAATGACCACGAACACCCGTGAGTGGTTCAGGTTGCCGCAAGGGTCGCCCCATCGCGGCAACAACTCGGCGCCGACCGCATCCGCGCCATGATGCCACCGCGGCGACTCCCACGGATCGTCCCGACCGGCAGGAGCCTCGACGAGGTCGTGCAGCAATTCTTCGACAACTTGCAAGAGGTGCCGATCCGCTCCGACGAAGCGTAAGAGGCTCACCCGAGACACCATCGAGCCGGAGATGGCGTGGATCGCCACCAGCGGAGGAGGCGGCAGGCCGCCGCTACCGGGCCTTCGGGTTCACCGTGGAGGAGGCGGACGCGGGCGGCGGCGGCAAGCACCGCTGAAGCGAGGGAGGTCGCCGGCGAGGACGAGCTTGTCGAGCTCGAGGCCGGACGAGTGGACCCGCCGAGGGCGCTTTTCCCCGCCGCCAAGCGATTCTGTTACCGCCAGAGCTCGCCCGGCCTGCTGAGGAGGCGCTCTCCGCAGGGCTGGAGACGAGCCGGGCGACAAAGTCGGCCTATTACCGCAGCGGCCGACGCGCCCACCATGGCAAGCGAGGTTGCGGGAGCGCCTCTAAACTGCAGCGACAATCGGGCGGAATCTTCTCGGCCGCCGACGCCCGCCAAGCGGCCAAGAGAGCCCACTCCCCGCCTCATCGCACCGGAGGCGGGCCGAGTTTTACTTCTCGCCAGCTCCAAGGAGGAAGGCGAAGAGTAAGCTTCTCGAGATTGTGCTTGTATGTCTTCAATTTTTATTGCTTCATCTTGAATCTGATTTGCTTCATTCTGGACTCTTTCCTTTTCAGGACGCTGGCCCAGAGAGCGGCGAAGAGGGCCAAGATCCCGACGGTCGTCGTTGAGGACGATTCTCCCGTGGCGACGGGGGACGCGCCCGAGACCGCCTTGCCGGACCCGGCAACCTTTCCCCAGAGCAGCCCCCAGCACAGCCCCCAGAGTAAGGGTGCAGTTTTCTTCTTCCTATTAGGCGTGCGGGGTGCCCTCCTTTGTTGATACCTGACCGTGTGCTTGTGCAGGAGCAGAGGCGATCTCATCGGGAGGGCTCAAGCTGCCTCCCGAGATCACGCCTGCTGCCACCACGCCGCCAAGGGAGGACTCCCCGGCAAGGGAGCTCCCTCCGACAAGGGAGGCCACCCCGGAAAGGGAGGCCACTCCGGCAAGGGAGGCTACCCCGGCAAGGGACGGCGCCAGCAACCCTCCAGTGGTCGAGGTCATGGCTGCGGATCCCGTTGCAGGTGACTCCCTTACACGAAAATCCCCCTTGGGCTTGCTTTCTTTTGTTTCTCTTTTTGGACATATGCTTGACTGCCCCTTCTTCGTCTGACGCAGATCCGATGGAGGTCGAGGTCATGGGCGCGAGGAAACGCTGCAACACCGACGAGGCCGCTGGCCGAGGAAGAAGAGGTCATCGTCGTGGAAGAAGAGGCGCTGCCGAAGAACACATTGGCGAGGAGGCCACCGAGGCTGCCGACGCAGAGGCCGGGCGAGGTCGGACGGTCATCTTGGACGGCCCCGAGGTCGCAGGAGCGGCAAGCGCTACACCGACAGCCGACTCCCATTGCCGCCATGGGCGCCAGTTCGAGGAGCCCCCGTGCCTACCAAGGCCGGCGAATCGCGTCTTCAGCAAGCTCCCCGGGAGCCAAGCTCAGGCGCGGTCGAGGTGAGACCTTCGACGGCGAAGCTACTTCAAGGCGTCCGCTGGGTTGACGCTGTGGATGCGCCAAGCAGCAGCGGCGAAGTCCGAGGAGGAGCAACACAAGAAACTGCTGTCCCTCTACCGCACCCGTCAGGCCAAGTTGGAGACCCGGGAAGTCCTTGTCGCGAGGGCGGGGGCGGACATAGAGAAGCGCGCCGAGAAGCTCCGGAGCGCCAACAAAGAAGCGCTCCGCGACGTGGCAGACGCGCGGGCGCAGCTCGCAGAAGAGCGCACGGCCTTCATTCTTGAGAAGTCCGCGGCTGATGAGAAGCAGCGGCTGGCTGCCGAGAAGCTCGCCGCGCAGGAAAGCGAGTTGGCGCAGCGGAAGGTCAACCTAGACAGTCACGAGGAGGACCTTGCCGCGCGTGAGGAGTCGCCGGCGGGCGCCAGAAGCGGCGACGCCGCCGCGCCGCCGCCGAGGCCGCCAAGGAAGAGTCAAGGCGAAGGTGGCGAGCCGAGGCCACCCTCAAGAAGAGCGGCGAAGAGCTTGCCGTGCTCAAGCGTGAGCGCCGAGAAGGACGCCCACACGCTGGGCGAAGCTGCAGGTCCGCTCGCCGACAGGGCCAAGGAGTTCGACGCCGCCAAGGACTCCAAGGCGGATCTCAAGTGAAATCGACCACTCTAACGCAGACGTTGGATGGTGCCCGAGAGCGGGAGGCGGGCTTGTTGGAGGCGATCAAGGCCAAGGAGGAGCTCTTGGCGGATGCTGTCTCCGCCCGTAACACCTTGAGGGAGAGCGTGGAGCATCGGACCGAAGGTCTTGTGGACACCGCCGCCGACATCCACAACGAGCCGATGGAGCTGGGATGGGGACCTCGCGTACTCCTCCGGACGAGCATCTCCAGCCCAGCGTCAAGCTCAGCCTGTTCTTCAAAGGCGTGGTGGACGGGTCTCCGGCGACTCGGAAGAGGTCCCAAGCAGCTGGCCGAGGAATCGCGCCAAGTTTGTGCGGGGGCCCTCGAGAAGGTGTTGATGAAGGTGGCCTTCCGCAACCCGGGCCTCAACCTCAACGGCGTCCTCAGATCCTTGCCGGCCGAAGCCAATGTGGAGGAGCTCAAGGCCCTTGTCGCACTCCATTGTGGACAAGGTGAACAAGATCAAGAGGATTGAGGGCGACCGCGTGGACTAGGCCGCCAACCTTATCTTTCCTTGTCGCTGCCGATCATGTTTAGAAAACTTTGTTAGATCAGCGACAAGTTATTCCGTAATATACTCTATCTTAGGTGAATCGATCAATGCAACGTTATTTCCTCTACTTGATTTCTTCCTTTATGCGTTGTTGCCCCACGCCTTTCAGTGGAAACTTGCGGTGCAGGCACCCTTGCCATGGCGCCGAGTGCGGAACTTCAGCGGCTTCTTTGGCGGGCTCGCTACCGACAAGCAACGTTGTCGCGGACTAGCCGCAGCTCACTTAAGTTGTTGAGCTGACTCGAAACAAAGTAAGGGCGAGACCAGTCACGATTTGGTTCCTCTGCGCACAGGTTTTCCATACAAAGTACTATCGTTCGATGAAGATAACGGAATTTTAAAATTGATTGCTCAAACTTTGGCAACTTAGCTTTTACATTTCTTGCTTCCCGATGAGGTGAAACTTCCTCGGCGGTGCCTGGTCCATAGTATTATCTCCTCCTTCCCCTGGTTAACTTGTGCGCGAGGGAGCCTTCCCTTCTTTGAGAGAAGAAAAAGAAGAGGAAATAACGTTATGGAGCCTAGCGGCTCGATTCTGCTTACCGGGTGTGGTTGCTGCACAAAGTGTTAGCCAAAACATGCAATAACTTGATGAAAGCATGAACTTGACGGGTCGTGCGCAACACATGGGCTTTACTGATGCACGGGGTCTGCGCCCGGCTTTGTACAAAGGATCACATGCAACAGCGGCAAGACTTGTACAAAAGGTGGTTGCCGGGACGGGTCCCGACAACCGCGCCTTATGGGTAAAACTTACGAAGATGCTCAATGTTCCAGGAGTTGCTCACCGGAATGCCATCTTCGGTCTCAAGGCGGAGAGCGCCAGGCCTAGTGACTCGTTTCACCCGATAAGGGCCTTCCCACTTTGGCGTCAACTTGTTTGAATTCTTGGCGGACTGAACGCGCCGAAGAATAAGGTCGCCTTCCTCGAGACTTCTGGCATTAACCCTGCGGCCATGGTAGCGATGCAGAGCTTGCTGGTAGCGAGCGGCTCGCACAACAGCCTGAAGACGATCCTCCTCAAGGAGCAGCGCGTCATCTTGTCGCAGCTGCTCTTGCTCAAACTCATCATAAGCGAGCACTCGAGGCGACCGTATCTGAAGTTCCGTGGGGAGAACTGCCTGCTCCATAGACTAGAGCAAAGGGTGCCCGGCGGTGGCTCGATTTGGTGTCGCTCGATCGACCAAAGAACCACCGGCAGCTCCTCGATCCAGCTTTCTTCCGCGACTTGTGCAGCTCGTCGAAAGTTACTGGTCTTGAGCCCACGCAGCACTTCAGCGTTTGCCCTCTCGCTTGACCGTTGCTTCTCGGGTGAGCAACGGAAGGCGGCAGAACCTTGGCGCCAAGGTCTTGGACGATCGCATGAAGGCGCGATCAGTAAATTGTGTGCCGTTGTCGGTGATGATCCTGTTAGGAATTCAAACGGCAAACAATCGACTGAAGAACTTGATCACGATCAGGCGGTCACCTTCCTCATCGCTTCCACTTCCGCCACTTTGTGAACTTGTCGATGGCGGCGTACAAGTACTCAAAGCCCCGACAACTTCGGGGAAGGGGCCGAGGATGTCGAGCCCCGGACCGAAAATGGCGGGATAAAGGGATCGCCCGGAGAGCTTGAGCAGGCTGGTGTATCTGTTTGGAATGGAACTGCACGCTTCACACTTGGTTACTTGTGCAGTTGCATCCTCGGGGGTTGTCGGCGAAGAAACCTTGCCGGAAAGCTTTGCGGCAAGTGCTCTTGGCGCCAATGTGGTGACCACATATGCCTCCATGTATCTCTCGCCAACAGCTTCGGCCCATCTTCCGGGCAATACACTTCAATTTCACACTGTTGAGTCTTCTTACATGCGGTATGATGTCGACAAACCTGGTACATACTTGATCGCCGGGCTACTCTTTCCGCTTCTTCTTGCTCTTCGGAAGTTCTCCTGTCTCAAGGAAGCGGACAATCTGCTGCGCCCATGTTGGAGCTTGTGGCTCGACAACAAGGACTAAAGGCACATCTGCTGCCGCGGGAACATCAACCTGCGGCAAGAACCTGCGTCCTGCCGAGCTTGATGCTCCCGACAAGCTTGCCGGAACAAGACTTGTCGGGAGCGTTTGTTTCAACGAAACAAACCTCAGGGTTTGTCGAGCAGATCGCTTCCTCAAAGACTTTATTGGTGTTGATCTTGGGGACCTTTTGCAACGACGGCCGGGAAGCTCTGCCGGAAAGTAGTCACCAGAGGCCAACTTCCTCTTCTTGCTCATCCGGTCCGATGGTGTTACGGCTATCGAGTCACTTGAGCACGAAAATCCCCGGTTCCACAGTGTAACTTAAGTGCAAACACTTTGACAGCCGTCGGCAATATCATTACGAGCTCTTGGAACATGTTCCATTTGCAGCCGTCAAAGTGCTCTTCTAGCTTCCTCACTTCATCAACGTAGGCTTCCATCAACGGACTCTGGTAGTCTTTGTTAACTTGGCGACGACGAGTTGCGAGTCACCCCGACAATAAGCTTCTTGATCCCAAGGTCCATCTGCGATCTCGAGACCGGCAAGCAAACCCTCATACTCTGCAGTATTGTTTGTCGCTTGCTCCTTGGGAAAGTGCATCCGACGACGATTTGAGGTGCTCTCCGGTGGTGCGATAAGCAAAGACGCCCGGCACCGGGCGCTTTGCAGCGTAGAAGGCACCATCAAAGTACATCAGCCACTCTTTGCTTGCTTCTTCGACGGGAATGCTCGCCTCCTAATCTCTTTGTCCGGTGTTGGCGCCCATTCTCGCTATGAATTCGCCAATGCTCGCTTTGGATAGTTGATGTGCTTTCAAACTTAAGACCAAAGCTTGATAGCTCCAAATACCACTCGACAATCCCGCCTGCCGCTTCGGATTCTCGCAGTATCCTCTTGAGGGAAAGCGAGTGACAATCGTGGATCTCATGTGCTTGGAAGTAATGGCGCAGCTTTCTCGAGGCCATGAGGAGGCCGAAAAGCAATTTCTGCACACCAGAATACCTTGACCTAGCCCCTTGCAGGAGGGAGCTGACAAAGTAAATTGGGCGCTGCACCATCCTTTTCTGTATCTGTTCTTGTGTCTTCGCGGACTCATCCTTGTCGGGACCAGAGCTTGTCGGCGAAGCCCCCTGCTTGTCGCTGGACGTGCTTGCTGCGGTTGCTGGCTCGTCATCCGCCTCCCTCTCCGCTACTAACGCAGCGCTAACCACTTGATTGGTTGCTGCTATGTACAGCAGCAACTTCTCTTGTGGCTTAGGTGCGACAAGCGTTGGAGTAGAGGACAGGTATCTCTTCAAGTCCTGCAGCGTAGCCTCCGCTTCGGGAGTCCATTTTACTGGACCTGCCTTTTTCAAAATTTTGAAAAATGGCAGGGCGCGTTCAACAGACCTAGAAATAAACCTGCTGAGAGCAGCCACGCAACCGGCAAGTCTTCGTACATCCTTGACGCGCTTTGGTGCATCAATCTGCTCGATGGCCTTGATCTTGTCGGGATTAGCTTCAATCCCTCGCTGAGACACGAAGAACCGGAGAAGCTTGCCGGAAGGGACTCCAACACGCACTTCTCGGGTTGAGCTTAAGGTTGATCTTGCGCAGATTTGCAAAGGTCTCGGCCCAAATCTTGAACCAAAGTTGTTTTGTCCTTGCTCTTGACCACTATGTCATCCATGTAGGCTTCTACATTTACGTGCATTTGCGGCTCAAAAGCGTCATGGACTACCCTTGCAAATGTTGAACCAGCATTCTTCAAACCGAAAGGCATCCGTGACGAAATAAAGATGTGCCACATGGTGTGATGAATGCGGTCTTCTCCTCATCTTCTTCAGCCATGAAGATCTGATGGTATCCTGAGTAGGCATCAAGAAACGAAACCAAATCACATCCCGCCGTGGAGTCAACAATCTGGTCAATGCGCGGCAAGGGAAATGGATCTTTGGGACAAGCTTTATTAACATCCGTGAAGTCAATACAAAGCCTCCATTTCCCATTTGCCTTGGCGCACGACTACTGTGATTGGCCAACCACGTAGGATGGAGCACTCCTCGACAAGGCCCGCCGCTTCCAGCTTGATCTCTTCGGCTATGAATTCTTGGCGCTCCATTGCTTGTTTCCTGACTTTTTGCTTGACGGGCCGCGCGTGAGGACAAACAGCCAGGCGGTGCTCAATCATTTTCCTGGGAACACCAGGGATATCAGACGGTCGCCATGCAAACACGTCGACATTCGCCCGCAGGAAAGCAACGAGCGCGCCTTCCTATTTGGGGTCGAGAGAGGCACTGATGGTGAAGGTACCACCAGCGCCGCCCTCCTCGGCGGCACCTTCTTGGTCTTGGCGGAGCCACCATCTTCTTGCACTTGCCGGTGGAGCTTCGATGGTGCGTCCTCGACGGTAGCGCAGCACTCCGAAGAGGCGCGCTTGCCGGAGTGAGCATCAGAGCCCTTGCCGGACTGGGACTTGGTCTTCTTCCCCCCGGGAGCTTCAGCGGCAAGTGTCTGGCAATCTGTCGCGGCCGCTGCATCCCGGAAGATCTTGTCGGCACAGATAAGGGCATCCTTCTTGTCGCTATGGACAGAGATGACGCTTATCAGGCCTGGCATCTTGAGAAGGTTGTAAGCGTAGTGAGAGGCTGCCATGAACTTGGCGAGTGCTGGACGACCAAGTATCCCATTGTAAGGCAATGGGAAATCGGCAACGTCAAATGTAACCCTCTCGATCACGAAGTTCAGCTCGGCTGCCGAATGTGACCGCAACGTAATCTTCCCCTTCGCTTGCTCCTTCCGGATTGATTCCTTGGAAGGTTCCGGTCTCTTCGAGCTCATTGTCGAGGATTTGAAGCACGGAGCACCGCGGAGGGGATCAGATTCAAGCCGGCCCGCCGTCAACTAACATTTTGTGACCTTGAGGTTGCGGATGGTTGGAGAGACCAACATCGGCAAGCACCCGACCAGCGATTATGCGATCAGGGTGGTCCTCAATATAAAAAATGATAGGCGTGCTGGACCACTTCAGAGGCCTGCGTGACTCTATGGATGGTTCCGCTGCATTGACCTCCCGCATCCATTGCTTGAGTTGGCGGTGGGAGGTATGCAGGGAAGCACCTCCGTCAACGCAGAGAACCACTGTGGCTTTCTGAAACTCCTGCTCATCGGCGTCGTCGTCCTCCATATCTTCGTCGTCGTCATCATCTTCATCCTTGTCGCGGCCGCGGGGAGGTCTATTTCCTTGTCGCTGCTTGACTTTGCCGCGGCGTCCTCCCTGGCCGGGACGTTTCTTGCTCGCTCCCCCAGCACCTTCCTGGGCCTTCTCCTTGTCGCGCCGCTCGTACTCAGCTCTCTGCTGCTCGACAAGCTGTTCGACCTTCTTGTAGCTCTGAAGATCATGGCCCTTGGTGCGGTGGATCTTGCAGTACTACTTGCCGGAGCTGTCCTGCTTGTTGGCGGCCGCCACCGACTGGTGGTTGGCGTCAGCGGCAACCTCCTTGCCGGGGACACCAGTCTTGGCGTTCTTGTCGCCACCTCCATTGCCGGACTGCTCGACAGCTAGCACCTCTCTGCTTTTCTTCTTCCTGTTGCCTCGCCGCCGGCCCTTCTTTGCCGGGGCGGTGTCATCCTTGCCGAGATCTTGCTTACGCATTCTCTCACAGGAGCCTCCTCCCTTCCTCGGTAGCGTGCGCACTTGTCGACCAAGGCGTACACAGCTGGACGTCCTTGACTTTGCTCATCACCATCTCCTCCCTCATCCTGCAGTTCCGCACATTACGATGAAATGCGCTGATCACCGCGGGGTGGACGCCCGGGATGTTGTAGTGCACGCTGAATCTCTGGATGAACTTGCGCAGGACTCTCCTTCCTTACAGGCGAGCAAGTGAAGGTCGCTCTCTTGGCCATGAGGTTTGTGGCCACTGTGAAGGCGCCAACAAGCGATGGCACAGATCTGCCCAAGAGGATATGGAGCTGTCCGGCAAGTGCATGAGCCAAGATCGGCGTTGGGCTTGAGCACGGCGGGAAGTAGTTGGCGAGGATCTTGTCGTCCCGTCCCCGCAGCCTGCACCGCAATGGTGTAGATGCCGAGGAACTCCGACGGATGCGCCCTGCCATCATACTTCTCCGGCACGTCTGGTTTGAAGTTTTTACGGCTGGGCCCTTTGGACTTGCCGCAGCTCACGCAAAGTGAACGCAGGGCAACCTACCGTCTGACGGCAAGTTGCCTGGCCCCTCCGGCGCGTGCATGTCAACAGAAGGCCCAGCGCGCTTGTCGGACTGACGTCGTGCTTCTCTTCGACGCTCGATGCGAGTTCGAGCGTCCTCTTGTTGTCGTTCATGAAGAACTTGGCGCTGATCGCGGCGAGTCCGCGGATCCGACGACGCAGTGGAGTCATTGTCGAGGTGGATCCAGTGAGTCGGCGATCTTGGCCTTCTTGGCGGAGAGTGCACGGTGGTTGCACCCCCGACAGTCTCGTCGCCACCGGCTCGTGTCTTGTCGTCTCGCCGCGACAACGATGGCGTTGGTTGCCGCGTGAGCGCCGTGCTGGCAAAGCCGATGAGGCTCGGATAGTGGCCCTCCACTCATCGACCTTGTCGGCCGTTGGAGGGTAGTCGAGGAGCGATTGAGCTCTCACCGTAGCTTCTGCTGGAGTAGTAGGCGGCATTGGAGAATGGTGCGAGGCGGGACACGCCGGACTTCTAACCACGTTAGAAGGAGCGGCGCCCGTCCGGGCGACCGTATCTCACTAGCTCCAGCATGTTGGCGCGCATGCTGGTCTTGGGGGTCTCGATCCAACGAACGTATGGGGTTGTGAACGCCAGGACGTTGTTGGTCTCGCGTCTCCTGAGATGGGCGCGGGGGATGTGCGGACGCCGAGGTCTGCGGTGCCTTGTCCTTGGACTTGGCAACGTCGCGAGCACCTTCGTTGGCGCCCGTTCCTCCGCCAGCGTCTGCACCACCACCCGTTTGCTGCGGTGAGGGTGGGTACGACGCGGACGGCTCTGCTGCCGCCGAAGCCTTCTTCTTCGGTGGCATGTTGAGGAAGATGTTGATGACGCTGCCCGCGTGAACGCCGGATCGGATTCACACGGCCTCGACACCCCCTACCTGGCACGCCAGAGATGTCGGGGGAGGCTGATCGTACCCACGGACACCTATGGGGCCCGGCGGAGCGGGTCCCTTTGTGGTTCGGAGGGGGGCGGAGGTCGCACGAAGAGCAGATCGAGGCGATGCACACGGGCGGTTTTACCCAGCTTCGGAGCTCTCCGGAGAGATAAAACTCCTACTGCTGCCTGTTTGATCTATTGTGTTCTTGCTAGGGAGCAATGCGAGCTACAAAACCTAGCGTGAGTGTATCTAGTCTCACGGTCGAATGAACTGAACCTTGCGAAAGACGCGAGCCGAACCCCCGGCCAACCCCTTCTACGTTGCACTCGGGCCTCCTTTTATATGCTCAAGGGGTCTCCGACAGGTGGCAACATAGACGAGGGTACAAATGTAAAAACAGGAGTTGGTACACCTACTTGAACAGTGTACAAAGTGCAAAAATACCTAACTCGACGGCAAGGGACAAAGCAATAAATGCCCGCCGTTGTCGCCCAAACGATGTAACACAGACCGTCAGTGCGCCCGCTTCGCCATGATGGCGAGCCTGTCAGCGCCGCTCATCGCTGCTCTCCGCTGGCTGCACAGCTGCTCGACACGCGCCCATGGAACGGTTCCATGGCGACACGTCGCTGGGTGAGCTGGAGCGTTGACGGAGAGGAGTTGCATGCCGCGGCAAGCGCCTTGCCGCGGCCGGATCCTTGTCGCGCCCGGAGGCTTGTCGCGCTCCGGGCCTTCCCGGCAAGCTCCTCTTGCCGGGGCCTTGTCTTCTGCGTGCCTGGAGTGGCCTTCCCGACAAGCTCCTCTTGTCGGGGCCTTGTCTTCTTAGTCTAATACTTTGTTCTTGAATGGCTCCAAGGGTGCCACGGAGGAGATTGGCGGTGACGAGGCAAACCTTGCCGCTGAAGAATCGTCTGCACGTGCAGTACGGGATACTAGGGTACCCCTACTCTAGTACACCGACAGCAGGGGTGCACAAACTTACCCAACATGCTCGATCAACTCCGGCCGGACACACCATCAGGTCATGACCGCCCTCGGCTGATCAACACACCGTAGTCCTACCTAGGCTCATCAGAGAGGCCAACACGCCTGTCTCCATGCTAAGCGCGTAGGGGTCTTGGGCCCGTCGCCCTTTGCACTCCTGCACGTTGCGTATGTGGCCGATGAGCAAACCTAGCTACCTCCTTAAAAAGGCAAGTGCTTACGCAGTCCAACCTGGCGCGCGCGCTCCATTGCCGACGTCCGTTGAGCTTTCGGCTGATATATTCGATGCAGAGTGCCCATACTTATTCCCATGTGGTGGTTAGTGCGAAAAGGCTAGAGGCCTACTTGGATAAAATATCCAAACCGTTAAATGTCTTAGGAGTGTGTGGTAACTATCAATGATCAACGATATGTGGTCCCGTCGCCCCGTCTCACGGACTTGCAGCAAGGGCTAAGGATGCCCGACTGCGCCACATGAAAAACTTGCGGGTATCCTCCAGATCAACCTGACTACACATCAACTCGTGGGTACCCCTCAGGGCCGAATTGACTTCAACATGGTTCTGTGGTAAAGTCAAAGTAACTGTGTGTCCGAAACAGCAAGGGGGGAACCCGAGGAATCACCCTCGATGGATTCCCACTCAATGTATCCATCAAGGTGCACTTGGGAGGAATCACCCTCGATGGTCCACACTTGAGGGGTTGCACAATAGAGTCATTATTGCTACCTCTTGAGCTTGCGTTGGTTTTTCCCTTGAAGAGGAAAGGGTGATGCAGCAAAGTAGCATAAGTATTTCCCTCAGTTTTTGGGAACCAAGGTATCAATCCAAAGAGGAGACTACAAGTCGCCTCGTACCTACACAAACAAATAAGAACCTTGCAACCAACGCGATAAAGGGGTTGTCAATCCCTTCATGGCCACTTGCAAAAGTGATATCTGATAGAGATAATAAGATAAATATTTTTGGTATTTTTATGATATAAATTGAAAATTAAAGATTTCAAAATAAAATATATTTGAAACTTATATGATGGAAGATAGACCCGGGGCCATAGGTTTCACTAGTGGCTTCTCTCAAGATAGCATAAGTATTACGGTGGGTGAACGAATTACTGTCGAGCAATTGATAGAAAAGTGCATAATTACGAGAATATCTAGGCATGATCATGTATATAGGCATCACGTCATGCGATAAGTAGACCGAAACGATTACGCATCTACTACTATTACTCCACACATCGACTGCTATCCAGCATGCATCTAGAGTATTAAGTTCATAAGAGCAGAGTAAAGATTAGGCAAGATGACATGATGTAGAGGGATAAACTAAAGCAATATGATATAAACCCCATCTTTTTATCCTCGATGGCAACAATACAATACGTGCCTTGCTGCCCAACATCCTTTGGAAAGGACATCGCAAGATTGAATCCAAACCTAAGCACTTCTCCCATTGCAAGAAAGATCAATCTAGTAGGCCAAACCAAACAGACAATTCGAGGAGACTTGCAAAGATAACCAATCATACATAAAAGAATTCGGAGGAGATTCAAATATTGTTCATAGATAATCTTGATCATAAACCCACAATTCATCGGATCTCGACAAACACATCGCAAAAAAGAGTTACATCGAATAGATCTCCAAGAGAATCGAGGAGAACTTTGTATTGAGATCCAAAGAGAGAGAAGAAGCCATCTAGCTAATAACTATGGACCCGAAGGTATGTGGTAAACTACTCACACATCATCGGAGAGGCGATGGTGTTGATGTAGAATCCCTCCATGATCGATTCCCCTCCGTGAGTGTGCGGAAAAAGGCCCCAAGATGGGATCTCATGGGTACAGAAGGTTGTGGCGGTGGAAATAGGGTTTCGTGGTGCTCCTGGATGTTTTTGATATATGGGTATATATAGGAGGAAGAAGTAGGTCGGTGGAGCTGCGAGGGGCCCACGAGGGTGGGGGCGCGCCCAGGGGGCAGGCGCGCCTCCCTGCCTCGTGGCCTCCTCGCTTCTTTCTTGACGTCCACTCCAAGTCCCCTGGATCATGTTTGTTCCAAAAATAACTCTCCCGAAGGTTTCATTCCGTTTGGATTCCGTTTGATATTCCTTTTCTGCGAAACACTAAAATAGGAAAAAAAAGCAATTTGCACTGGGCCATCAGTTAGTTTGTTGGTCCCAAAAATAATATAAAAGTGCATAGTAAAGCCCATTAAACATCCAAAGTAGATAATATAATAGCATGGAATAATCAAAAACTATAGATACGTTGGAGACGTATCAAGCATCCCCAAGCTTAATTCATGCTCGTCCTCGAGTAGGTAAATGATAAAAACAGAATTTTTGGTGTGGAATGCCTCCTTGCATAATTCTTAATGTAATCTTCTTTATTGTGGCATGAATATTCAGATCAAAGAGATTCAGGAAAAAAGTTTAATATTGACATAAAAACAATAATACTTCAAGCATACTAACTAAGCAATTATGCCTTCTCAAAATAACATGGCCAAAGAAGGTTCATCCCTACAAAATCATATAGTTTGGTCATGCTCCATTTTCGTCACACAAGAATGCTCTCATCATGCACGACCCCGATGACAAGCCAAGAAATTGTTTCATACTTTAGTAATCTCAAACTATTTTTCAATTTTCACGCAATACATGAGCGTGAGCCATGGATATAGCACTATGGGTGGAATAGAATATAATGATGGGGGTTATGTGGAGAAGACAAAAAAGGAGAAAGTCTCACATCGATGCGGCTAATCAACGGGCTAGGGAGATGCCCATCAATTGATGTCAATGCAAGGAGTAGGGATTTCCATGCAACGGATGCACTAGAGCTATAAATGTATGAAAGCTCAACAAAACAAACTAAATGGGTGTGCATTCAACTTTCTTGCTCACGAAGACCTAGGGCATTTGAGGAAGCCCATTGTTGGAATATACAAGCCAAGTTCTATAATGAAAATTCCCACTAGTATATGAAAGTGACAAAACAAGAGACTCTCTATCATAAAGATCATGGTGCTACTTTGAAGCACAATTGTGGAAAAAAGGATAGTACCATTATCCCTTTTTTTGGGCCTTTTTTTTATTTGGCCTTTCTTTTTTTCTTTTTTTTATTTGGGACAATGCTCTATTAATGATGATCATCACATTTCTATTTATTTAAAACTCAATGATTACAACTCGATACTAGAACAAAATGTGACTCTATATGAATGCCTCCGGCGGTGTACTGGGATGGGCAATGAATCAAGAGTGACATGTATGAAAAATTATGCAAGGTGGCTTTGCCACAAATACGATGTCAACTACATGATCATGCAAGGCAATATGACAATGATGAAGCGTGTCATAATGTAACATCCCAAATTTTCAATTTGGAATGTTATACATTAGGTCATCATGCATCATATTTTTCTCGCATTTTCCGATCCTAGAAAATTTCACGCAACTCAAGGACCCTTGGAGAGAGTTGGAAGTTTCATTATTTTCATATTTGGGAATTATTTCTCAAATCTTGAAAATAGGATCATTGGATTTATTTAATTATCTTCATAAAGTTTTTCCTATAAAAATTAAGAGAGGGAATAATATGACTTTCCCAATATTTAGGAAAAATGGAGATATTATAAATAAATCAAAATTTGGTTTTGGAAGATTTATTTTGCTTAGGCAAAATTGAGCATTTTAAAAATTATTGCATGTTTGCCGTTTTAAAGTTCATTTTGTTCGACTCATTTTTAGGAGTCGGGGAAAATTAATTTTATTAAAATCGGAGTTCGTTTGGTATTTTTTTAACCCGCTTTTGTTTTGTTTTAAATAAAAACGCTGGCTTCGGCCAAGGCCCAGCTGCCCAGCCAGCTGCCCAGCCCACCACCCGGCCCGCCTCCTCTCTCCTCCTCCTGGTCTCTCCACAAGACGCCGCCTCGCCGCCACGCCGGAGTCCGCCTCCGCCCGGACCCGGTGCCTCCCCCAAGCCACCGAGCCCCCTTCTATTTAACCCCGCCCCCTCTCTCCTCAACCCGCCCCGCCGCCGACCTCCACCTGAGCCGCCGCTGTCGCTCGAGGACGCCGCCGTCTCCGTCGTCCGCCGAGCACCCGCCGCCTCCCGCCTCCCCTCCGCCCGCCACCCACCGCCGTCGCCCGACCACGCCGAGCCCCGCTGAAGCCTCGCCGGCGAGCCGCCGGAGGTAGCCGCCGCCCCGATCCGATCCGGTTTTCCCTAGAAAACCCGGTCCGGTTTTTTTTTTGCGATGTTCGGTTTTTTTCAAAAACCTAGACGGTTTTATTTTTTTTCGGTTTTCTTATTTAGTGGACGTTCACCGACCCGTTCGTTTCAATGAACGCGTTCGTTGGATTAGTTCTGTTAACGAACGTCCGTTATTTAATCCGTTCGTCGTTTTCTTTTAAATCGGATTTAATCCATTATTTTACAAATTCGATTTCTGATCCGATTTTCAAATCTGTTTTATTTCTTGCTCGTTTATCGGAATCAGGTGATTCAAGCGCCTGGAGTTTCGTGATGAAACCGCCGTTCCGACTAACCTACTTACACAGAGTTTTGCTACTGTAAAATTTTGACTTAATTTCAGATTGCTAAACCGAGTCGTTCTCTCTCGAGTTCCGACTTTCGATGCCTTATTTGATTCGATTCTTTTGCAACCAGGGTTCTTAAGTTGAACTATCTGGTTAGATCTTTTATTCGAGATTTCCCTGTGCATTAGATGAGTACTTATTGTATGCTTGTTGTTTGTCTGCGTTAGATCACCCGGAGGCGCCGCTTGTTACTTGAATCTCTAGGACTCGCGGATCATCAAAGAAGGCAAGTAACACTATGATAATACTTTTCTACTACCCAGTTTTATGAAATAGATCAAACCCTCAAACACTAGCATGTTTAGTATCTAATAAAATTGTGGGATAGGAAGTAGATTGAGGTAGTACCTATTACCTGTTTTACTTATGAAACCTTGGGAGTTACTTCTGCGTTTGCTTAATTATGCCATGCTATGCTGGTAGACGTGGATTGGGTGAGTGAATATCCATGACAGATGTGAGATTGTTAATTATTGGTTTACTCAAGGTGGCAACCTAAACACACATCTGGGTGGATTGAGGCACCTGGTTTCCATCAGGACTTGCCTGTATTTCTTCGGACCGCCACCTGTGCTCTAAGGGATCATAAGATTATTCAAACTGGAAACTTCCGTGTGCAGCCACAAGCCAATTATGGGCTCTGGTGTAGTTGACTAAGTTGTGCGAACTCTTACGGGTAGGCTAGCTGATGTAGGGGATGTAGGTTGGTACGGTCTACCCACATGTAAGGTGCTAGCGCTTCTGAAAGACTATGTCTCGGTCATCCGTCTCTCAAACACCCTGCAGTGCGAGAACCAAACGGAGGCGATCGAGTCTTGTGGGGAAAAGTGCGCAGACCTCTGCAGAGTGTAAAAACTAATCATGATTAGCCGTGTCCCGGTTATGGACATCTTGAGTATCTAGTACTTGAATATCATGTGAATCTCAACATGTTACTTCTAATAATAAAGTTATTGGGTTTTAATGAGTACTTTTTAATTGGGATTGAGGATGTCGTCAACCATTCTCAATGTTTAACAACCACCATGATAGTTAAATAAACTTATTCCTTTGATGTAGGGAAAAATCAGCTTTATGCAAAAATGTAAATCAGAGAGCCTTACCACCAGCCATATATGCATGTAGTATAGGCTTGTTGCTTCATTGTTCTCTATGTGTTACATTGCCAGCATATTCCATGTGCTGACCCGTTGGGCTGCAACTTTCACGCTATGCACTTTTCTGCATTGACAGTAAGGTGTTAGGTCGTGGTTCTATACTCCGTGATGCCGATGGAGTTGATGGACTCACTTGTCTTCCAAGCCTTCCGCTGTTATTATTAGATGGCCTTAAGCCATATTATTGTATTAAGTTCCCTTGTGGACAACGATGTAATAAGTGTGTGAGTGCTACTCGCTATAAATCCTTCAATCTTGTGTGGTGTCGGCATCGATCCGTGGGATGACACCGAGCACAGAGCACTAGATCCATTCGGGTCCTGGGTCGCCACAGAGAATGGTATCGAGCACACGCCGATCGTAGGGACACGACCACTAAGATAAAGCCATAGATCACTATTCTCTTCCCATTTTCTAACTCCTCATCTTTTCTACTCTCTTTAGGATGAAGGACGCCAAGATCAAGTACATCCAACCGGATGAAGGCACACCTTTTGGATTTCACTTGAAGGAAGTTACCAAGTACCTGAACATTGGACTACCAAGCTTCACCGGGACTTTCAACGCCACTCTGCCTGAAGAGGAGCGCTGGAAGATTCACGCTCACGTTCCAGGAAGGACATTCGCCCCAATCACCAAACCTATAGATAGTGTTTTCAGTGCACCAACTTGGAGTCTGGGAAAGAGCATGGCAGCTCACATCACCATGGGACGCATTGGAGAAGTTTATCAAGAAGACCTCAAGGACACAATCTACCAGATTTATGGACGCCGAGATGACAAATGGGACGTCACAAGACCAAGAAGGATAGATCCATTGCAAGATTCATCCAGAGTTAAACCAACACATTCGACGCCAGGAGAACCAGATGTGCAATGATATGTTGGAGTTGCAGAATGCAAAGGGAAGGATCATCGAACTTGAAGAAGAACTAAAGACAACTCGCAAGGACTATATGGACGAGATCGTAGCTCTAGCAAGACACAATAAGGATCTTAAGTACGAGATTGAAGAACTGAAGAAGAAGTTGGCGCCAGGAATGAAGACCAAGATGTCAATTGCCCAAGCGACTACATCAACATCGACGACACCGATTCGGATCCAAGTGAACCCGACTTTGAAGACGAAGCAGAGCGGACATTATGGAGTCTTCCACCGTTCAAATTAGTAGAAGTCCCCACATATTAGTAGTATTCCTCCATGTAAACATTATAGTACACGCACTTTTGCGATAGTTAGATCGTTGTAAGCCTTTGTTTGATTGAATGAAGTGATTTTGTGTGTATTTGCTCATGTGCATTTGGGTAGTGATTCCCCTTAGACCTCATTCTATTCTAAATTCTCATCTTTTCTAAACCCATCGATGCCTCCGAGACGCCGACTCGGATTTGTTTTCCCGCCAGAGATCACCCAACTGATCCAGCAGCAGAATACCTGATTCAAACATTGGTGCAGAACTGTGGCAACAACAACAACAACAACAACCCACCACCACCACCACTGCGGATCATCTCGACCTGCTTCCTTAGACTAAACCCGCGGTGTATTCCAAAGAGCACCGAGCCAATTGTAGCAGATGACTGGCTCCGCAAGATAGGAAGGAGCTGACCATCGCAGGATGCACGGATGGAGAAAGAGTGAAGTTTGCAGCACATCGGCTTGAAGGACCCGCAAAGCATGGTGGGAGAATTTCACAGCCACTTACCCCGTAGACAACATCACATGGGATCAATTTCAGCAAGCTTTTCAGACCGCCCATGTTTCAGCAGGAGCTATGGCCATGAAGAAGCGTGAGTTTCGCAATTTACGCCAAGGAGGAAGGACTGTTGGCACAAGACGTGGATGACTTTAGTAAACTAGCACGTTATGCCCCGGATGACGCGTTACTCTTGATGCAGCTAAACAGGAGAAGTTTCTAGAAGGACCGAATGATGAGTTCAAGATGCCGTTGATGGTAGCCAGTTTCAATAACTACCAGGAGTTAGTAGACCGAGCCCTCATGATTGAAGGAAAGCAAAGAAGAATTGAGAACTGCAAGCGGAAGTATGGGCAAGGGAAGTATAACTCGAGCTCAGCAGAAACCTCGTTATACCCCTAAATCAGGAATTCGGGCCAAAGATACCCATGGAGGAGGTAATTCGCATAACCATAACAGCACCAAGAATGGGAACGGGAATGGAGGAAGTAATGGACAGAATCGCACCAACCCGTCAACACCATCCAAAGTAGACTGAGTCATATTACTTGCTTTAAGTGCCGCAAGATCGGGCATTATGCCAATGATCGGCCTGTAAGGCGTAATGGAAATGGCAATGGAAGCTCGAAAGAAACCCAACCCTTTCAACAGGGGATGTGAACCACATTGAAGTGGAGGAGGTTGAAGATCACCGATGCACGAATCGGTAAGTTTTTGGTTAAGTCATTTATCGCAGTTGTTCTTTTCGATATCGGTGCATCGCATTCATACATATCAAGGGGATTTGTGGATAAGTACAAGTTACCAACCCAAGCCCTTAGGCCACCCATGCTAGTAACCTCACCCGGAGCAGAGTACATGGCTAGTAAATGGTGTGATCGACTGCCATTAAGGATTGGACACTATGCTTTCCCCTCAGACCTAATAGTTCTGGAATCCCAAGGATTGGATGTGATATTAGGTATGGATTGGTTATCAAGGTATGGAGGAAACATAGATTGCACCACAAAGTCAATTTTGCTCACCACACCGTAAGGAAGAAGGATTAAGTATGTATCACGGCATCACCGAGAAGAGCGCAAGTTAATTGCTTATCGAGTGGTGTAGGAAGAAGTACCGATGGTGAAGGATTTTCTGATGTATTTCCTAAGAGTTGCTGTGAATGCCACCGGATAGAGACATTGAGTTTTTGATAGAACTTTTGCCGTGAACAGGCCCAATATCGGTTTACCATATAGGATGCCAAAGACAGGATTTGGCGGAAATCAAGAAGCGATTAAGGAACTATTGGATAAAGGTTTTATACGCCCAAGTTCTTCACCTTGGGGATCACCCGCTTTTGCTAGTGGAGAAGAAGGACGGATCGTTAAGAATGGTTGTTGATTATCGTGGATTGAATGAAGTAACAATCAAGAACAAGTACCCACTACCTATGATAAATGATCCGTTTGATCGCTTGCAAGGAGCCAAGGTGTTTTCCAAGATCGACTTGCGATCGTGGTACCATCGATTGAAGATTCGGGAGCAGGACATACCCAAGACAGCATTTACCACGAGATATGGACTATACGAGTATACCGTTATGTCATTTGGATCGACTAACGCACCAGCCTATTTCATGAACACGATGAACAAAGTGTTTATGGAGTTTTTGGATAAGTTCGTCGTGGTGTTCATTGATGACATTTTGATTTTCTTGAAGAATGAAGAGGAACACAAGGAACATTTGCGATTGGTTTTGGAGAAACCGAGGAACACCAGTTGTATGCCAAGTTCAGCAATTGTGAGTTTTGGCTAAAGGAAGTTGGATTTCTCGGACATGTTATATCCGGAGAAGGGATAGCAGTTGACCCCACAAAAGTTGAGATCAGAACAAAATGTGAATCACCAACTACAGTTGGAGAGACTCGGAGTTTACTTGGACTCGCAGGATACTACCGAAGGTTCATTGAGAATTTCTCAAGGATTGCTTAGCCTATGACAGAATTGTTGAAGAAGGAAAACAAATTCATATGGACCGAGGACTGTGAGGCAAGTTTTCAGGAGTTGAAGAAAAGATTGGTTACCTCACCAGTTTTGATATTGCGGATCGGACTAAGGATTATGAGGTGTATTATGACGCTTCACGCCGAGGACTTGGAGCGGTGCTTATGCAGGAAGGAAGAGTTGTTTCGTATGCTTCACGACAACTTAAGCCCCATGAGTTGAATTATGCCCCTCATGATTTGGAGCTAGCAGCCGTTGTGCATGCCCTGAAGACGTGGAGACATTTTCTCATTGGAAATCATTGTGAAGTATATACGGATCACAAGAGTTTGAAATACATCTTCACACAGAAGGAATTGAATCTCAGACAAAGGAGATGGTTAGAGCTTATCAAGGATTATGACATGAGATTGCATTATCACCCGGAAAGGCTAATGTCGAAAGGCATTTATTGAGCCATAAGAGCCACGCCAATACCCTAGTGATGGGAGGAATACCCAATGAGTTAGCCGAGGACCTTCGAGAGCTATGTTTGGAAATAGTTCCGAGAGGCTATGTAGCGGCATTGGAGATTCACCAACGCCGATGGACAAAATCGAGAAGCCCAAAAGGCAGATAAGGAAGTTGCCTCTATAAAGGAGAAAATGAGCAAAGGAAAAGCTAAAGGATTTCGTGAGGATGAGCACGATACCCTATGGTTTGAGGACCGTGTTTATGTGCCCAATGACCCGTAGATCGTGAAGTTGATTTTACAAGAAGCTCATGATTCACCCTATTCGATTCACCCAGAAATACCAAGATGTACTTGGATTTGAAAAATACTTTCTGGTGGACCGGAATGAAGAAGGATATTGCGGAGTATGTAGCAGTTTGCGATGTATGTCAGAAAGTAAAGGCAGAACATCAGAAGCCAGCAGGGTTGTTACAACCATTGCCGATACCCGAATGGAAGTGGGATAAACTAGGCATGGATTTTATCACAGGATTACCAAAGACTCGTTCAGGATATGACTCGATTTGGGTTATAGTCGAATCGCTTAACAAAGGTAGCTCATTTTATTCCAGTCAAGACCACCTATAGCAGTGCTAAGTTGGCAAAGATATACATGACCAGAATTGTGTGCTTACACGGAGTTCCGAGGAGCATCAGACGATAGAGGAACCCGGTTTACCTCGAAATTTTGGAACCAGTTGCACGAAACATTGGGAACCCGATTGAATTCAAAGACAGCTTTCCACCCACAGACCGATGGATGCACCGAGAGAGTCAATCAGATTTTGGAGGACATCTTTGAGAGCTTGTGCCCTAGATTATGGATCTAGCTGGGATGACAATTTGTCAGATGCAGAATTTTCCTACAACAACAGTTACCAAACCAGCTTGAAGATGGCACCTTTCGAGGCTTTGTATGGAAGAAGGTGCAGGACACCGTTGTTATGGGACGAAACCGGAGATCGCCGGTTGTTTGGACCAGATTTGATTAAGGAGTCTCAACGAGAAAGTTAAGTTGATTCGAGACAGGCTCAAGGTAGCCCACCTGCATAAAAGAGCTATGCCGATTCAAAGCGCCAGCGATTGAGTATGAAGTTGGAGACAGAGTATATCTCAGAGTATCCCCGCCGAGGAGTTAAGCGTTTTGGAGTTAAAGGAAAGTTAGCACCACGTTTCATTGGACCAGATAAGATTTTGCAACGCATGGGAGAAGTTGCTTATAAGTTGGAATTACGGAAGGACTGTCGAGGAGTTCATGATGTATTCCATGTTTCTCGATTGAAGAAATGTCAGCCGAGATAGCAGAGGTACCGTTAAGAAACACAGTGCCACCGGAAGCAATTCAGTTGAAGGATGACTTGACATATGAGGAAAACCGGTTAAGATTCTCGATTATGCCAAAGCAGAGTTACCCGCAAAGAAGGTTATCAAGTTTTGCAAAGTTCAGTGGAGCCACCACACCGAGGATGAAGCCACAGGGAAAGAGAGGAAGTTTTGCTCAAGGACCACCCTCACCTATTTTCTAGTTAACCCGAATCTCGAGGGCGAGATTCATCTTAAGGGGTAGGTTTGTAACATCCCAAATTTTCAATTTGGAATGTTATACATTAGGTCATCATGCATATCATATTTTTCTCGCATTTTCCGATCCTAGAAAATTTCACGCAACTCAAGGGCCCTCGGAGAGAGTTGGAAGTTTCATTATTTTCATATTTGGGAATTATTTCTCAAATCTTGAAAATAGGATCATTGGATTTATTTAATTATCTTCATAAAGTTTTTCCTATAAAAACTTAAGAGAGGGAATAATATGACTTTCCCAATATTTAGGAAAAATGGAGATATTATAAATAAATCAAAATTTGGTTTTGGAAGATTTATTTTGCTTAGGCAAAATGAGCATTTTAAAAAATTATGCATGTTTGCCGTTTTAAAGTTCATTTTGTTCGACTCATTTTAGGAGTCGGGAAAATTAATTTTATTAAAATCGGAGTTCGTTTGGTATTTTTTTAACCCGCTTTTGTTCTGTTTTAAATAAAAAACGCGCTTCTGGTTAAGGCCCAACCGGCCCGGCCAGTGCCCCAGCCCAGCCACCCCTGCCCGCCTCCTCTCTCCTCCTCTGGGTCTCCCGCCACAAGACGCCGCCTCACGCGGGAGTCCGCCTCGCCCGGACCCGTGCCTCCCCCAAGCCACGGAGCCCCCTTCTATTTAACCGCCCCCCCCCTCTCCCCTCAACCCGCCGCCGACCTCCACCCGAGCCGCCGCCGTCCCAGAGACGCCGCCGCCGTCTGCCGTCGTCGCCGGAGCACCCGCCGCCTCCGCCGCCTCCCGACCCGCCGCCACCCACCGCCCGTCGCCCGACTCACGGAGCCCCGCTGAGTTTCGCCGGCGAGCCGCCGGAGGTAGCCGCCGCCCCGATCCGATCCGGTTTTCCCTAGAAAACCCGGTCCGGTTTTTTTTTTCGATGTTCGGTTTTTTTCAAAAACCTAGACGGTTTTTTTTTCGGTTTTCTTATTTAGTGAACGTTCACCGACCCGTTCGTTTCAATGAACGCGTTCGTTGGATTAGTTCTGTTAACGAACGTCCGTTATTTAATCCGTTCGTCGTTTTCTTTTAAATCGGATTTAATCCATTATTGCTGATTCGATTTCGATCCGATTTTCAAATCTGTTTTATTTCTTGCTCGCTTATCGGAATCAGTGATTCAAGCGCTCGGAGTTTCGTTATGAAACCGCCGTTCCGACTAACCTACTTACACAGAGTTTTGCTACTGTAAAATTTTGACTTAATTTCAGATTGTTAAACCGAGTCGTTCTCTCTCGAGTTCCGACTTTCGATGCTTTATTTGATTCGATTCTTTTGCAACTGTGGTTCTTAAGTTGAACTATCTGGTTAGATCTTTTATTCGAGATTTCCTGTGCATTAGATGAGTACTTATTGTATGCTTGTTGTTTGTCCGTGTTAGATCACCCGAGTGCGCCGCTTGTTACTTCAATCTCTAGGACTCATGGATCATCGAAGGCAAGTAACACTTTGATCATACTTTTCTACTACCCAGCTTTTATGCATTAGATCAAACCCTCAAACACTTGCATGTTTAGGATCTAATTAAATTCTGGGATGGGAAGTAGATTGAGGTAGTACCTATTACTGCTTTTACTTATGAAAACTTGGGAGTTACTATGCTTGCTTAATTATGCCATGCTATGCTAGTAGACATGGATTGGGTGAGTGAATATCCATGACAAATGTGAGATTGTTAATTAATGGTTTACTCAAGGTGGCAACCTAAACACACATCTGGGTGGATTGAGGCACCTGGTTTCCATCAGGACTTGCCTGTATTTCTTCGGACCGCCACCCAGGCTCTAAGGGATCATAAGATTATTCAAACTGGAAACTTCCGTGTGCAGCCACAAACCAATTATGGGCTCATGGCGTAGTTGACTTAGTTGTGCGAACTCTACGGGTAGGCTAGCTGATGTAGGGGATGTAGGTTGGTACGGTCTACCCACATGTAAGGTGCTAGCGCTTCTGAAAGACTATGTCTCGGTCATCCGTCTCTCAAACACCATGTAGTGCGAGAACCAAACGGAGGCGATCGAGTCTTGTGGGGAAAAGTGCGCAAACCTCTACAGAGTGTAAAAACTAATCATGATTAGCCGTGTCCCCGGTTATGGACATCTTGAGTATCTAGTACTTGAATATCATGTGAATCTCAACATGTTACTTCTAATAATAAAGTTATTGGGTTTTAATGAGTACTTTTTAATTGGGATTGAGGATGTCATCAACCATTCTCAATGTTTAACAACCACCATGATAGTTAAATAAAATTATTCCTTTGATGTAGGGAAAAATCAGCTTTATGCAAAAATGTAAATCAGAGAGCCTTACCATCAGCCATATATGCATGTAGTATAGGCTTGTTGCTTCATTGTTCTCTATGTGTTACATTGCCAAGATATTCCATGTCTTGACCCGTTTTCGGGCTGCAACTTTCACGCTATGCAGACTTTTTCGCATTTGCAGTAAGGTGTTAGGTCGTGGTTCTATACTCAGTGATGCCGATGGAGTTGATGGACTCACTTGTCTTCCAAGCCTTCATTGTTATTATTAGATGGCCTTAAGCCATATTATTGTATTAAGTTCCCTTGTGGACAACGATGTAATAAGTGTGTGATTGCTACTCTGCTATAAATCCTTCGAAGTACTGTGTGGTGTCAGCATTACTGATCCAGGGATGACACTGAGCACAGAGCACTAGATCCATTCGGGTCTGGTCGCTACACATAATAAATGAAACGGTGGAAAGTTGCATGGCAATATATCTCGGAATGGCTATGGAAATGCCATAATAGGTAGGTATGGTGGCTGTTTTGAGGAAGATATAAGGAGGTTTATGTGTGATAGAGTGTATCGTATCACGGGTTTGGATGCACTAGCGAAGTTTGCACCAACTCTCAAGGTGAGAAAGGGAAATGCACGATACCGAAGAGGCTAGCAATCATGGAAGGGTGAGAGTGCGTATAATCCATGGGCTCAACATTAGTCATAAAGAACTCACATACTTATTGCAAAAATCTACAAGTCATCAAAAACCAAGCACTATGCGCATGCTCCTAGGGGGATAGATTGGTAGGAAAAGACCATCGCTCGTCCCGGACCGCCACTCATAAGGAGGACAATCAAATAAACACCTCATGCTTCAAATTTGTTACACAATGTTTACCATACGTGCATGCTACGGGATTGCAAACTTCAATACAAGTATTTCTCAAATTCACAACGACTCAACTGGCAGGACTCTAATATTACCATCTTCATATCTCAAAACAATCATCAAGTATCAAACTTCTCATAGTCTTCAATGCACCTTTTATGGAAGTTTTTATTATATCGATCTTGGATGCCCATCATATTAGGACTAATTTTATAGCGAAAGAAAACTACCATGTTGTTCTAAAAGACTCTGAAAATAAAATAAGTGAAGCATGGGATATCAATAATTTCTATAAAATAAAATCACCACCGTGCTCTAAAAGATATAAGTGAAGCACTAGAGCAATATTATCTAGCTCAAAAGATATAAGTGAAGCACATAGAGTATTCTAATAAATTCTGATTCATGTGTGTCTCTCCCAAAAGGTGTGTACATAAAGGATGATTGTGGTAAACTAAAAAACAAAGACTCAAATCATACAAGACGCTCCAAGCAAAACACATATCATGTGGTGAATAAAAATATAGCCTCAAGTAAAGTTACCGATGGACGAAGACGAAAGATGGGATACCTTCCGGGGCATCCCCAAGCTTAGGCTTTTGGTTGTCCTTGCATTTTACCTTGGGATGCCTTGGGAATCCCCAATCATAGGCTCTTGCCGCTCCTCATTCCATAATCCATCAAATCTTTACCCAAAACTTGAAAACTTCACAACACAAAACTCAACAGAAAATCTTATGAGCTCCGTTAGTATAATAAAACAAATTACCATCATAAGGTACTGTAATTAACTCATTACATATTTATATTGGTGTTAAACCTACAGTATTCCAACTTATCTATGGTTCATACCCACCGATACTACTCATAGATGCATCAAAATAAGCAAACAACACACAAAAACAGAATCTGTCAAAAACAGAACAGTCTGTAGTAATCTGGATCAAACATATACTTCTGTAACTCCAAAAATTCTAAAATAAATTTCTGGACATGAGGAATTTGTATATTAATAATATTAAAAAATAATCAACTAAATATCACTCTCCAGTAAAAAATTGTAGCTAATCTCGTGGGCGCTAAAGTTTCTGTTTTTTACAGCAAGATCATAAAGACTTCACCCAAGTCTTCCCGAAGGTTCTACTCGGCATAAACACTAATTTAAAACATGAAAACACATCTAAACAGAATCTAGATTATTTATTTATTACTAAACAGAACCAAAAAGAAATAAACAAAAATAAAATTGGGTTGCCTCCCAACAACCGTTATCGTTTAACGCCCCTAGCTAGGCATAAAGGCAAGAATAGATCTAGGTATTATCATCTTTGGCATGCAATCCATAAGTGGCTCTCATAATAGATTCATAAGGTAATTTATTTTTATTTCTAGGAAAGTTTTCCATGCCTTTCCTTAACGTAAATTGGAATATAATATTTCCTTCCTTCATATCAATAATTGCACCAATCGTTCTAAGGAAAGGTCTACCAAGAATAATAGGACATGTAGGATTGCAATCTATATCAAGAACAATGAAATCTACGGGCACATAATTCCTATTTGAAACAATAAGAACATCAATAATTCTTGCCATAGGTTTCTTAATGGTGGAATCCGCAAGATCCAAATTTAAAGAACAATCATCAAATTCACAAAAACCTAACATATCACACAAAGTTTTTAGAATCGTGGAAACACTAGCACCCAAATCACACAAATTATAGCATTAATGATCTTTAAATTTAACTTTAATAGTAGGTTCCCACTCACCATAAAGTTTTCTAGGGATAGAAACTTCCAATTCAAGTTTTTCTTCATAAGATTGCATTAAAGCATCAACGATATGTTTGGTAAAAGCTTGATTTTGACTATAAGCATGAGGAGAATTTAACACGGATTGCAACAAGGAAATACAATCTATTAAAGAACAATTATAATAATTAGGTTCCTTGAAATCCAAAATAGTGGGTTCATTGCTATGTAAAGTTTTGACCTCTTCAAACCCACTTTTACCAATTTTTGCATCAAGATCTAAAAACTCTGAATCATTGGGACGCCTTTTAACTAAAGTTGACTCATCTCCAGTCCCACTATTATCAAGATTCATATTTCAAAACAAAGATTTAATAGGGGAAACATCATTAACTTTTAGATCTTCATCCCTATTATCATGAAAACTAGAAGAACACGCTTTTACAAAGCAATCTTTCTTAGCACGCATCCTAGTGGTTCTTTCCTTGCACTCATCAATGGAAATTCTCATAGATTTGAGAGACTCATTGATATCATTCTTAGGAGGAATAGATCTAAGTTTCAAAGAATCAACATCAAGAGAAATTTTATCCACGTTCCTAGCCAATTCATCAATCTTAGGCAATTTTTCTTCAAGCAAAGCATTAAAATTCTTTTGAGAAATTATAAATTCTTTAACACCAGTCTCAAAATCGGAGGGCATCGTATTAAAATATCCATAAGAGTTGTTGTAGGAATTTCCATAATTATTAGAGGAATTACTAGGAAACGGCCTAGGATTAAAGTTTCCTCTATACACGTTGTTACCAAAATTGTCCTACCAACAAAATTCACATCCATAGATTAATTATTATTCTCAATCAAAGTAGACAAAGGCATATTATTAGGATCATAAGAAACACTCTTATTAGAAAACAATTTTAGCACTTATTCCAAGAATCAATACTATTTTTAGGAAAAGACGAAAACCAAGTTTTAGCACGATCTCTAAGCGAAAACGGAAATAGCTTCAATTTAACAATATCATTATCCATGTTATGTGTAGCGGTATCTTCATTAGGAAGGCCAAAGAATTGATCTTTCATGACAAGATTCAGCAAGGCAACATTAATTTCACAAGATTCAGCATCGGTAATAGGAGCAATCGGAGTGCTAAGAAAATCATTGTTGTTACTATTGGAAAAATCACACAATTTAGTATTATCTTGAGCCATCGTGACAAACAATCCAACAAACAGGCACACAAGAAGCAAGCGAAAAGAAGGCCAACGAAAAAGAGGGCAAATAAAACGGCAAAGGTGAAGGGGAGAGGAAAACGAGAGGCAAATGGCAAATAATGTAATGCGAGGGATAAGAGTTGTGAGGGGTACTTGGTATGTCTTGACTTGGAGTAGATCTCACCGGCAACGGTGCCGAAAATCACACGTTGGCGGGAGATCAAATCTTGACTTAGCTTGGTGTAAGCCTCCCCAGCAACGGCGCCAGAAATCCTTCTTGCTACCTCTTGAGCTTGCGTTGGTTTTCCGTTGAAGAGGAGAGGGTGATGCAGCAAAGTAGCGTAAGTATTTCCCTCGGTTTTTGAGAACCAATGTATAAATCCAGTAGGACACTACACACAAGTCGCCTCGTACCTACAAAAAAAAATAAGAACCTTGCAACCAACGCGATAATGGGGTTGTCAATCCCTTCACGACCACTTGCAAAAGTGAGATCTGATAGAGATAATAAGATAAATATTTTTGGTATTTTTATGATATAGATTGAAAAGTAAAGATTGAAAAATAAAATAGATTGGAAACTTATATGATGGAATATAGACCCGGGGGCCATAGGTTTGACTAGTGGCTTCTCTCAAGATAGCATAAGTATTACGATGGGTGAACGAATTACTGTCGAGCAATTCATAGAAAAGTGCATAATTATGAGAATATCTAGGCATGATCATGTATATAGGCATCACGTCCGCGACAATTAGACCGAAACGATTCTGCATCTACTACTATTACTCCACACATCGACCGCTATCCAGCATGCATCTAGAGTATTAAGTTCATAAGAACAGAGTAACACATTAGGCAAGATGACATGATGTAGAGGGATAAACTCAAGCAATATGATATAAACCCCATCTTTTTATCCTCGATGGCAACAATACAATACGTGCCTTGCTGCCCCTGCTGTCACCGGGAAAGGACATCGCAAGATTGAACCCAAAGCTAAGCACTTCTCCCATTGCAAGAAAGATCAATCTAGTAGGCCAAACCAAACTGATAATTCGAAGAGACTTGCAAAGATAACCACTCATACATAAAAGAATTCAGAGGAGATTTAAATATTGTTCATAGATAATCTTGATCATAAACCCACAATTCATCGGATCTCGACAAACACACCGCAAAAAAGAGTTACATCGAATAGATCTCCAAGAGAATCGAGGAGAACTTTGTATTGAGATCCAAAGAGAGAGAAGAAGCCATCTAGCTAATAATTATGGACTCGAATGTCTGTGGTAAACTACTCACACATCATCAGAGAGGCTATGGTGTTGATGTAGAAGCCCTCCGTGATCGATGCCCCTCCAACGGAGCACCGGAAAAGGCCCCAAGATGGTATCTCATGGGTACAGAAGGTTGCGGCGGTGGAAATAGGGTTTCGTGGTGCTCCTAGATGTTTTTAGGGTATATGTGTATATATATAGGAGGAAGAAGTAGGTCGGTGGAGCTGCGAGGGGCCCATGAGGTTGGGGGCGCGCCTAGGGGGCAGGCGCGCCACCCTGCCTCGTGGCCTCCTTGCTTCTTTCTTGACGTCCACTCCAAGTCCCCTGGATCACGTTTGTTCCAAAAATAACTCTCCCGAAGATTTTATTCCGTTTGGATTCCGTTTGATATTCCTTTTCTGCGAAACACTGAAGTAGGCAAAAAAATAACAATTTGCACTAGGCCTTCGGTTAGTAGGTTAGTCCCAAAAATAATATAAAAGTGCACAGTAAAGCCCATTAAACATCCAAAACAGATAATATAATAGCATGGAACAATAAAAAATTATAGATACGTTGGAGAAGTATTAGTTATCAGGAGTGGTGAAGGAGGAATCACCCTCGATGACCACGACCGAATAGATACACTACAGGGTTAACATCATAAGTGCTGACGAGGTATCACCCTCGGCACTCGATAATAACTCTGCAGAGTTGTACAACTAAGGGGGGAGGGTGTTGTGTGGTGTCGGGGCCTGGACGTTGATCACGTTGATCGAGTCATCGAACATAAAGGAGGGCAGCTGGGACAAGGTGGGGGTCACTGATGGATCTCTAACCAACCTATACTAAGCAGTTTAGGATAAGTAGGTAAGGTATGAAAGCAGTAAACAAAAACAGGCTATGCAGCAGAGTAGGATCATACAAAAAGCAGTAGCAGTTCTAATGCAAGCATAAGAGAGAAAAGAATGTGCGATATCAAAATGATCAATGGGGGATTTGCTTGCCTGGAAGCTCTGCTGAAAAGGAAGAAGTGTCGTCGGTGACGTAGTCGATCACACGGGCATCATCGGTCTCGGGGTCTACTGGAGAAGAAGAGGGGGAAGAAACAGTAAATACAAGCACACAGATGCATGACATGACTACAGGCAGAGCTAGGGGTGTTCTAACATAGTGCTACACAATACCAGCGAAGGGGAATAACATCCGAGAATGCTTTCCCGAAGTTGGGCATTTTTGGACAGACGAACCGGAAGGGGACAGTTGCAGGTTCGCTATGCTAGGGGCACGTGATAGATGAACGGAGAGCGTATTGTCGGGGAGGCTGATCTGACTCACGAACACCTATGGGACCGATGGACCGAGCCCCTTTTGGTTCGACGGGGGGCAGAGGTCGCACGTAGAGCAGATCGAGGCGATGCACAGGAGCAGTTTACCCAGCTTCGGAGCTCTCCGGAGAGATAACACTCCTACTGCTGCATGTATGGGTGTATTGAGTTCTTGCTTGAGAGAGAGAGAGCTCAGTGTTTTCTGGCTTCGAGCCTTTTTTCCCACCCCCCTCTATGTTGCGCATGGGCCTCCTTTTATATGCTCAAGGGGTCACCGACAGGTGGCAACGCAGTCAAGGGTAGAAATGGAAAAATAGTGCGGTTGGTACAGCTACTTGTACAGTGTATCATACCTAACCCTGACGGCAGGGGACAAAGGCATTAAATGCCCGCTCACGCCGCCTAAACAAAGGCAAACAGGGACCGTCAGGGCGCCACCGCTTGCCACGATGGCAATCTTGTCGGCCGCTTACCACCGCGCTCCGCTGGCCGCCTGACCTCTTGCCACGCTTGGCGCTACCGAAAGGTCCCATGGCGACACGTTGGTGGATGTGCCGGAGCGGAGGAAAAGAGTGGTAGTCTGCGGCAAGCGCCTTTGCCGCGGTTGTTGCCTTTGTCGGCGTCCGGAAGCTTGTCGCCACCGGGCCTTCCGGCAAGCTCCTCTTCTGGGGCCTTGTTTCCTAGGTGCCTTGGCTGGCCTTCCCGCAAGCTCCTCTTGCCGGGCCTTGTCTCCTTGGCTTAAATACTTTGTTCTTGAATGGCTCCAAAGGAACCACGGAGGACCTTGGCGGTCACCGGCAAGCCTTGCCGCTGGTGCTGCAACTGCCCGTGCACGAAGTTCGGGATACTAGGGTACCCCTACTATAGTACACCGACAGAGCCCCGGCCTGGGCCACACACGGTGCCGAAGCGCTGTTGGGCCAGCCCAAAACAGGCACGGCACACGCGCCTGGGTTACGCCGTAACTCACCTCGGACCCACCACGCCCTCCACGAACGGCACGCGTCGAATGCGGCGTCGTGGGAGAGATCGTGGGTGAGATCGTGGGTGGTTTCTTTATTCGGAAAGGCGGAACGTCCGCCCCCTCCCTCTTTATAAGCAGGGGAAACAGGGGCAATCCGCCCACCTCGCCAGTTGCTGTCCAATCTCGAAAAACCTCCGCTGCTCCCCCCTTCTTCCCAAAGCTGAAAAGAGAGCAGCGCTCCGCCCCCCATCACCACCAGCGCCACCAACGCCGTCGATTCTCCCCCACCACCTCCGCCATGGCTCCGAAAGCCGATAAGGGGAAGGTCGTAAAGTCGGCCGAGGCGCAGCGGCTTGCGGTGCTGCGAAAGGAGCGGGCCATCCCCCCCCCCAGCTCGCCGCAAGGGAGCTGAGGGAGTACTACTACCTCTTCCGGTCGATGGAGACGCGAGCGCATCCGCGCACGAAGGTACTCCTACCGCCGCGAATCGGCTCCGAACGGGTACCCCTTCTTCGTGCTGTTCTTCTACTGCGGGCTCTGCCTGCCCTTCTCTGAGTTTTTCTGCGACATTATGAACACCTACGGGTTCCGCCTCCTTGATTTCACCCCCAATGCTGTTCTGACCATGGCAGTTTTCGCACATCTCTGCGAAAACTTTGTCGGAGTCCATCCCAACGTAGCTCTTTTCCGCCACTTCTTTTTGCCCCGGGTTGAGAGAGGGGAGCCACTTGCCGGAGGAATCGCTTGGATCTCGAGGATCGGCAAGAGGGAAGCTTATCTGGAAGGAGAGCTCCGCAGCAAGTGGGAGGAATGGAGGGCAGATTGGTGTTGGATTGTTGAGGAGAACCCGCAGCCCTTTACTGCCTAGCGCCAAACCCCAATAGTGCGCGGCAACGATTGGAGAAACATGGCCCCGGAAGATGCTAGGCTAAAGATTGCAGTCACCCGAATCCTTCGCCTTAGACTTGCCGGGCTCACCGTAGGCACCGCTGGTGCGGACTTTCTTCGCCGCCAGACGCTTCTGCAGGAGAGGAGGAGACCCGCCTGGGAGTTTCAGAACGCGGCAGATATCATGAGGCTGCGCCCAGGCCTCAACTTCAACTTCACCATCTTGGAACTTGATGCGATGCTCTTGGAGCTGTTCAAGCCCGATCCTGATCATCCCGAGAAGTTCAGGTTGCCGAGGGTGTCGCCCGCCAGGCAACAATTCTCGCTTGACCGCAGATCCACAATGAATGACACTGCGCGCGACTCGCATGGAATTGTCCCAACTTGGCAAGAGCATGCGAGATGACGTCGTCTGGCGGTTCTTCGACAGCTTGGAAGAAGTGCCGATCCGCCTCGACAAATGTAAGAGCCTCACCCGCGACACCATCGATGATGAGATGCAGCGATCGCCACCAGCTAGAAGAGGCGGCGGCAGGCCGCCACGGGCGCAGTTCGGATTCACCGTGGAGGAGGCAGAGGCAGCAGGCGGCAAGCCTTGTCGAGCGAAGGGAGTTTGCCGGGCGAGGAGGAGCTTGCCGAGCTCGAAGCCGAAGTCGAAGCGAGCCCGAGGGCGCCTCCTCCCACCTTCAAACAGCTTGCCGCTGGCGGAGCCCCAGCTCCACCAAGAAGACGTCTTCGCAAGGCCGGAGACGAAGCGGGCGGCAGACGGGTTAACAGCAAGGCGACATGACGCGCTTCCACCGTGGCAAGCACTGCCGCTGGAGCACCTCACACGCCGCAGAAGAATCGGAGCGGGTCCTCCTGCACCACCGCTTCTGCACCCGCCAAGCGGCCAAGGGAACCCACTCTTCCACCTCGTCGCACCGGAGGCGAGCCAGAATTTGATCTCTCCGCGCTCAGCTCCGACGAGGAAGAAGAAGAGTAAGATTCCTTGTTGTACTTGTAGTTCTTCGATTTGTTGCTTTGTCTTGTATCTGACTTGCTTCACTCTGAACTCATTTCCTTTTCAGGACGCTGGCCCAGAGAGCGTCGAAGAGAGCCAAGGCCCCGGTGATTGTCATCGAGGACGAACCCACCGCGACAGCAGGAGGCGCGTCCGAGACCACCTTGCCGGACGCGGCAACTCGTCCTCAAAGCAGCCCCCAGCGCAGCCCCCAGCGTAAGTATATGGTTTACTTCCTGATGTTAGGCGTGCATGGGTGCTCTTCCTTTGTTGATATCTGAATGTTGGTTTTGTGTAGGAGCAGAGCAGCCCCACCAGGAGTGCCCTGAAGCCGCTCCTGACATGCCTTCCGCTTCGACTACACCGCCAAGGGAGGATTCCCCGGCAAGGGAGCGTTCTCCGGCAAGGGAGACTTCTGCGGCAAGGGTCAGCTCTCCGGCAAGGGACAGCACCAGCGATCCTCCGGCGGTGGAGACCACGGCTGTAGACCCTAGCAGAGGTAATCCTCTTGCTTGAAAGCTTCCCTTTTCTTCTGATCTTCTGATTTTTCTTTTTGAATATTTGCTTGACTGTTCTTTCTTTTTCGGTCGTCAGATCCATAATGGGTTGAATCATGGATACTAGGTTAAACATATTTACACAAACAGAACAAGTCGAGTTCATACCAGTTTCTCTCTGCCACGACCAGTTCATCGAATTTCATCATTATTGCCTTTCACTTGCACAACCGAACAATATGAAAATAATAATAGTGCAAGAGTGCCGTGGACTAAGTTGGAATCTGCAAACATTTTATTCAATAGGAGAAGACAAGGTAAAATGGGCTCTTTATTAAATCAACAATTATTCATATGAGAGCCACTCAACATTTTCATCGTGGTCTTCTCCTTGGTACAGCTAGAATAAAAAGAAACGAAATTCAAAGGAACACACTGAAATATTTTTGGAGTTTTTGGTTTTCTTAATTAGCAAATAAAAGGGAAAGGCAAAAACGAGAAAAACTTTTTACAAGGGAAAGCTTCAAACAAGCAAAAGAAGAACAAGGGGATCTTTTTGGGTTTTCTTTTTAATATTACTACTAAGCATGCATAGAAAGTAAATTAGCTACAACTAATTTTTTTGGTTTTCATAAAGTTTTTCAAACACACAAGAAGAAAGCAAGAAAATAAATCTAAGCATGGATGATACAATGAAAAAGTGTAAACACTGACTAATGGAATAAGTGAACATGAATATAGAGTCGGTGGAAACACGTACTCCCCCAAGCTTAGGCTTTTGGCCTAACTTGGTAGTCGATCAGTAGCCTGTATAGTAGTTGGCGTGGTAGCTCACGGAGGCTCTCGGTGCGGATGGCTCGGCCTGCCGTGCTGCCTCCACTGCTGCATTGTGAGCTCGGGCCTCGCTCTCAAGAACAAAATATCTTCCTTTGCTGTGATAGTCAAAAAGAGCAGGTGCAGGCAAATATGTGTGCACAATAGATTTTTGGTTAAACAATAGATTATAAGTGAAGTTATCAATCTTTCCTTTGAGGATCTTATGATCTTTTAAGGTGTCAAAATCTAAATACTGCGTGGGTAGGATAGGATCAAAGGGAAAAGGTGAAACACCCAACCCTCGGGCTAAACGCGTGGCATATATTCCACCATAGAAATAGACACTATTAGCGTCGTGATGAAGTCTGCGTGCAACAATCGCTCCAAGGTTATAATTCCTTTCACCGGTGAGAGCAGTGCGAATGAGGCTCAAGTCTAGAGGATAGAGTGTACTACAGTGTTGCTTGCCTACTGTACATTTCCCATTAAATAAAGCAAAGTTCTGAATTGTGGGAAGATGAATGCTCTTTATTCTACCTTGTGTCACTCCCCTCGTCTCACCGCAGCAAAGACTATTTAAGAATGTTCGGTACTCAGCCCTTGGCGGTTCGTCAAGCGAACCCCAGAACGGGATTTTGCAGTGGTAAGAAAAATTCTCTAGTGAGATGGTAAATGGATTATCATAAAGCATAAACGACACCCTAGACTCACAGGGAAGGAATTTAAATCCTTTGACAAATGATTCAGTGAGAAGGTGGCGTTGTTCGCACTTATCTGAAAGGTAGGGACCAAGACCGGCATTGTGAACATATTGCTCAAATTCCTCTTTAATACCCACACCATCATATATTCATCGCAAGGCCATAAGCATGTTTTGGTGGTGGAATCTCGAGTAGAACTTTCACTTGGTTCAACATTTGACCGGCGAGCGGAGCTGCCACTGGAAGATGCCCCCGAGGATCGCCTCCTCGAAGAACTCCTTCCAAAAAGGTTCATCATGTTAGCGTACAATTTTTTGAAATTTTTTGAGTGACAATAATTTATCAACAAAACTTTACAAAATTGATTGCAACTACTCATAGGGATATATAGAGGCCATAGCAAGCATTCAAACTACTTAGGACTCTAAGAATTCAACATGCAAGCTCATTTACAACAGCACCAAGAGTAGCTAATTATACAAAATGTAAACCACTAAACCAAATCCTAATTAGACAAATGGTGGAGTCACATACCAAGCAACAATACCCCGAAACAGTTTCAGAAACGGAGCTTCGAGCAAAGAGATCAAAATCCACGGGTTTGAGGGCAAGAACATGGGAGAAAGAGCAATGGAGAATTTTTTCTGGAGGTAAGTGATCATGTGGTGTGAAGGCATAAGTGAAGGGGCCCACGTGGGGCCCACAACCCACCAGGGCGCGCTTGGGGGTCCTGGCGTGCCCAGGTGGGTTGTGCCCACCTGGTGCACCTCCCTCTGATATTATTTGCAACAGAAATTCAGAAATATTTAGAAAAAAACGTATTAAATTTTCAGGGAATTCTGAGAACTTTTATTTTGGGGTCATTTTTTATTGCATGGGAAATTCAGAAAACAGACAAAACATGGCATTTTATTTTACTTAACTAATGAAAACAGAGAACAAAAGGTAGGGACAGAAGGTAGTGCTTACTAAATTCATCAACTTCATACCGTTAAAAATTGAACCATTAATAAGGTTGATCAAGTCTTATTAACAACCACTTTCGATTAGCATGAAACCGAAGAACTTTCGTAAATCACTAAGTTACCTCATTGGGGATATGAATGTCCTCAACAATAAGCATTTCATATTTCTTTTTGATAGTAGGTAGAGGTATTTGAAAATTTCCAATAGTGATTGTCGGAGATTTTTCAATAACATTAATACCATTCACTTGGAATTGTTTCTTCTGAAAGTGCACTGTATGCTCATTACCATTAATATGAAAACTGAACTTACTTTTATTGCAATCAATAACAACCCCTGCAGTATTCAAGAAGGGTCTACAAAGGATAATCTACATGTTGTCGTCCTCGGGCATCTCAAGTATAACAAAGTCACTCAAAATAGTAACATTAGCAATAACAACGGGCACATCCTCACAGATACCGATAGGTATGGAAGTTGATTTATCAGCCATTTGCAAAGATATTTCAGTAGGTGTGTGTCTATTCAAATCAAGTCTTTTATATAAAGAGAAAGGCATAACACTAACACCCGCTCCTAAATCACATAAAGCAGTTTTCACTTAATTCTTCTTGATAGAGCAAGGTATAGTTGGTATTCCCGGATCTCCAAGTTTTTTAGGTACTCCATCTTTAAAATTTTAATTAGCAAGCATAGTAGAGATTTCAGCTCCCGGTATTTTTCTCTTATCTGTGATGATGTCTTCCATATAATTTGCATAAGGAGGCATTTTCAAGATATCAGTCAAGCGAGTACGCAAAAAGACTGGCCTCAGCATTTCAGCAAAGCGTTCAAATTCTTCATCATCTTTCTTTTTAATTGACTTGGGTGGAAAAGGCGTAGGTTTTTGAACCTGCGGTTCTCTTTCTTTACCATGTTTTCTAGCAATGAAGTCTCTTTTGTCATATCTTTTATTCTTAGGTTGTGGGTTATCAAGATCAACAGGTAGTTCTATCTCAACATCATTATCTTGTTCTTTTTCATTTGGTTGTGAGTCTACATGAACCTCATCATTATCTTTTTTATTATCACTAGGTGAATGTTCATTACCAGATTGAATCTCAGCATGAGAGATAGAAGTTTCATTATCATTATCAGGAGGTTTTTCTATTTCAGGTTCACTAGAGGTATGCATAGTCCTATCATTTTTCTTTTTCTTTTTCTTTCTAGAAGGACTAGGTGCATCAGTGTTAACTCTTTGTGAATCTTGTTCAATTATTTTTGGGTGTCCCTCAGGATAAGGTTCCTGAGTCATTTTACCTCCTCTAGTTGCAACTCTAACAGCAAAGTCATGTATATTATTATTCATTTCATCAAGCAATTCTCTTTGAGATTTAGCAACTTGTTCTAATTGGGTTTGAACCATAGAAGCATGTTTTCCAACACCTCTAACATCATTTGAGATCTAAATAACAAGTCACTCAAGCGAGCAATCATATCAGAATTGTATTTCAGTTGTTTCATAACATTTGCATTGAAGTGATCTTGTTTTCTAATATAGTTTTCAAACTCATAAAGGCATTGGCTAGGGTGCATATTGTGAGGATTGTCATTATCATTGAACTTCATTAGAGAATTTACCACTACCACCTTAGGATGTGGTGGTGTATTAAGCCCATGTATTTCTTCAATAGAAGGTAAATTTTTATCATACTCATCTTTAATACATTTTTCCTTCATAGATTTCTTTGCCTCTTGCATATCTTCAGGAATGAGATATAATATACCCCTCTTCTCCGGAGTGGGTTTAGCCGGTGGTTCAGGCAGAGTCCAATCATCATAATTTTTCAATATGTTATTCAATAATTCTTCAGCTTGTCCAACAGTTCGTTCCCTGCACACAACCAGCACAACTATCTAGGAAATCCCTAGAAGCATCGTTAGTCCATTATAGAAGATATCAAGTATTTCATTTTTCTTAAGAGGATGATCAGGCAAAGCATTAAGTTACTAGCAAAGCCTCCCCCAAGCTTGTGGGAGACTCTCTTCTTTAGTTTGCACAAAGTTAAATATTTCCTTTAAAGCAGCTTGTTTCTTATGAGCATAGAAATATTTTTCAGAGAAGTAATAAATCATATCCTGGGGACTACGCATACAACCAGGAGCAAGAGTATTGTACCAAGCTTTAGCATCACCCTTTAATGAGAACAGAAATAATTTGAGAAAAAAGTAATAGCGAGTATTCTCATCATGAGTAAAAAGGGTGGCCATATCATTCAACTTAGTAAGATGTGCCACAACAGTTTTAGTTTCATAACCATGGAAAGGATCAGATTCAACCAAAGTAATTAACTCTGGGTCGACAGAGGATTCATAATCCTTATCATCGATAAAGATAGGTGAAGTAGCAAACTTAGGATCACATTTCATTCTATCATTCAGAGATTTTTCTTTATACTTGCATAATAGTTTCTCTAAATCATCTCTCTCTCTGCAAGCACGAATTCTCTAGTTGTCTCCTCACTCATAACATAACCTTCCGCTATCTTAGGCAATTATATCTAGGAGGGCTAGTTCTACCAGGTGTTTTAGGAGATTCAGTTTCAAGTTCATCATCAGATTCAACAACATCATGTTGTATTACTCTATCAATTTGTTTATCAAGAAAATCACCAAGTGGCACATCATCATTATCAAGCAAGGTACTATCATCATCATAAGCATTATCCATAGCAGAAGTAGCATCATCATAAGCATTATCCATAGCAGAAGTAGCATCATCAATAACTTGCGACATATCAGAATTAATAGCGTGTGGTGGTGTTGCAAGTTTACTTATAACAGAAGGTGAATCTAAAGCAGAACTGGATGGCAGTTCCTTAACTCCCCTCGTCCTTGAGGGAAATATCATAGTCTTAGCATCCTTCAGATTCTTCATAGTGATAATACAATAATAATCCCAAGTGACTCAACAAATATAGCTATGCTCGCCGGCAACGGCGCCAGAAAAAGGTCTTGATAACCCACAAGTATAGGGGATCACAACAGTTTTCGAGGGTAGAGTATTCAACCCAAATTTATAGATTCGACACAAGGGGATCCAAAGAATATTCGAAGGTATCAAGAGCTGAGTTGTCAATTCAAGCACACCCGGAGATTAATTATTTGCAGCAAGGAATCAATAGCAAAGTAATATGATAGTTTTGATAGTGGTGACAATAGCAATAGTAACGGTAACAAATATAGCAGTAATTTTGTAGCAAGTGTAACAGTGATGATAGCAATAGTAACTTAGCAAGAACAATATAGGATAAATTCGTAGGCATTGGATCGGTGACTTGTTGGACGATATTCACCATGAGACAGTTATAAACCTAGGGCGATACGACAATAGCTCCAGTTCATCAATATAATGTAGGCATGTATTCCGTAAATAGTCATATGTGTTTATGGAAAGAACTTGCATGGCATCTTTTATCCTACCCTCCCGTGGCAGCGGGGTCCATATTGGAAACTAAGGGATATTAAGGCCTCCTTTTAATAGAGAACCGGAACAAAGCATTAACACACAGTGAGTATAGGAACTCCTCAAACTACATTCATCAACGGTAGAAGTCCCGGTTTCTGTCACTCCGGGGTTGCCGGATCATAACACGTAGTAGGTGACTATAACTTGCAAGATAGGATCTAGAACATGGATATAATGGTGATAACATAAACGGTTCAGATCTAAAATCATGGCACCCGGGCACAAAGTGACAAGCATTAAGCATGGCACAGTCATAACAACATCAATCTTAGAACATAGTGGATACTAGGGATCAAGCCCTAACAAAACTAACTCGATTACATGACGAATCTCATCCAACTCCTCACCGACCAGCGAGCCTATGAAGGAATTACTCACTCCCGATGGGGAGCATCATGGAATTGGCGATGGAGAAGGGTTGGTGATGATGAACTACGAAGATCCCCCTCTCTGGAGCCCCAAACAGACTCCAGATCTGGCCTCCCGATGAAGAACAGGAGGTGACGGCGTCTCCGTCCCGTGGATCGTGATATTTCTTTCTCCCTGATTTTTTTTCTGGAAAAATAGGATTTTATAGCATCAGTTTCAGGGTCTGCGGAGCCACAAGGCGGGGACAACCCACCTGGGCGCGCTTGGAGAGGGGGCGCGCCCTGGTGGGTTGTGCCCACCAACGTGCCCCTCTCCGGTAGGTCTTGGCTCCAGAAATTCTTATTTAATATATAAAAATTCCTCGCAAAGTTTCGTTCCATTCCGAGAAATTTTATTTCTGCACAAAAACAACACCATGGTAGTTCTCGCCGAAAACAAAGGTCATCCGGGTTAGTTTCCTTCAAATCATGCAAATTAGAGTCCAAAACAAGAGGAAAAGCGTTAGGAAAAGTAGATACATTGGAGACGTATCAAGGGGTCTTGGGCCCATCGCCCTTTGCACTCCTGCACGTTGCATACGTGGCCGGTGAGCAGACCTAGCTACCACCTTAAAAGGGCAGTGCTTACGCAATCCAACCCGGCGCGTGATACGTCCATTTTGCATCATGTTTTCCTACTGTTATTTATGATGTTTTTATGCATAATAATGCTTTTTGGAGTAATTCTAATGCCTTTTCTCTCATAATATGCAAGCTACACACAAAGAGGGAGAATTCAATTTGGAAATCTGGACGTGGAAAATCTACGTCAGGCCACCTATTCTGCACAACTCCAAACAAGTTGAAACTTTTCGGAGATTTTTTTTGGAATATATGAGGAATATTGGAGCTAATAAGTACCATAGGGGGCCCACCAGGTGGGCACAACCCACCTGGGCACGGCAGGGGGCTCAGGCGCGCCCTGGTGCCTATCTTCCGGTATATAAGTCATTTTGACCTATAAAAAATAAGGAGAGGACTTTCGGGACGGAGCGCCGCCGTCTCGAGGCGGAACTTGGGCAGGAGCACTTTTGCCCTCCGGTGGAGCGATTCCGCCAGGGGAACTTCCCTCCCGGAGGGGGAAATCATTGTCATCATCATCACCAACAACTCTCCCATCTTGGGGAGGGCATTCTCCATCAACATCTTCAACATCACCATCTCATCTCAAACCCTATTTCATCTCTTGTGTTCAATCTTTGTACCGGAACTACAGATTGGTGCTTGTGGGCGACTAGTAGTGTTGATTACGTCTTGTAGTTGATTACTATAAGGTTTAGTTGGTGGAATATTATATGTTCAGATCCAATATGCTATTTAATATCCCTTTGATCTTGAGCATGATTATCATTTGTGAGTAGTTACTTTTGTTCTTGAGGTCATGGGAGAAATCATGTTGCAAGTAATCATGTGAACTTGATATGGGTTTGATATTTTGATAGTATGTATGTTGTGATCCCCTTAGTGGTGTCATGTGAATGTCGACTACATGACACTTCACCATATTTGGGACTAATAAGGGAATGCATTGTGGTGTAGTTATTAGATGATGGGTTGCGAGAGTGACAGAAGCTTACAAGTTTATGCGCTATTCCGTAAGGGACTGATTGGATCCAAAAGTTTATGCTATGGTTATAATTTATTCTTAATACTTTTATCGTAGTTGCAGATGCTTGTGAGGGGGTTAATCATAAGTATGTGGTTTGTTCAAGTAAGAACAGCACCTAAGCACCGGTCCACCCACATATCAAATTATCAAAGTAGCGAACACGAATTGAATCAACATGATGGAAGTGACTAGATGAAATTCCCATGTACCCTCAAGAACGCTTTGCTTATTATAAGAGACCATCTTGGCCTGTCCTTTGCCTCAAAAGGATTGGGCTACGTTGCTGCACCTTTGTTACTATTATCATTACTTGCTCGTTACAAATTATCTTGCTATCAAACTATCATGTTACTTAAAATTTCAGCACTTGCAGACATTACCTTGCTGAAAACCACTTGTCATTTCCTTCTGCTCCTCATTGGGTTCGACACTCTTACTTATCGAAAATATCTACAATCGATCCCATATACTTGTGGGTCATCAAGGCTATTTTCTCGCGCCATTGCCGGGGAGTGAAGCACCTTTGGTAAGTGGAATTTGGTAAGGGATCATTCATATAGTGTGCTAAAATTTACTGTCACTTGTTACTATGGAAGACAATCCTTTGAGGGGTTTGTTCGGGGTATCTTCACCTCGACCAGAACCACAATTAGCTACCCCTCAACCTACTGCACCTACTGAAAATATTGAATATGAAATTTGTTAGGGTATGATAGAACAACTGCTAGTTAATCCTTATGCAGGAGATGGAATCGAACATCCTGATATGCACTTGATATATGTGGAACAAATTTGTGGATTGTTTTGCAGGTTTACCCAGAGATGAAGTTAAGAAGAAGGTTTTCCCTTTATCTTTGAAGGGAAAAGCATTGGCATGGTATAGGCTATGCGATGATATTGGATCTTGGAATTGGAATCGATTGAAATTGGAGTTCCACCAAAAAAAATTATCCCATGCATCTAGTTCAACGTGATCGGAATTACATATATAAATCTTTAGCCTAGTGAAGGAGAAAGTATCGATCTAGCTTGGGGGGGGGGGCTTAAGTCAATGTTATATTCATGCCAGAATCATGAGCTCTCAAGAGAAATTATTATCCAGAATTTTTATGCCCGGCTTTCTCATAACGATCGATCCATGCTTGATACTTCTTGTGCTGGTTCTTTTATAAATAAGATTATTGAATTCCGGTGGGATCTTTTGGAAAGAATTAAACGCAACTATGAAGATTTGGAACTTGACAAAGGTAAAGAGTCAGGTATTAAGCTTAAATATGATTGTGTTAAATATTTTATGAATACTGATGCTTTTCAAAAGTTTAGCACTAAATATGGACTTGACTCTGAGATAGTAGCCTCCTTTTGTGAATCATTTGCTACTCATGTTGATCTCCCTAAAGAGAAGTGGTTTAAATATCACCCACCTATTAAAGGAGAAATTAAAGAACCGATACTTGCTAAGGAGGAAACTATTATTTATAATGTTGATCCTGTTGTTCCTACTGCTTATATTGAGAAACCACCTTTCCCTGTTAGGATGAAGGAACATGTTAAAGTTTCAACTATGGTCAACAAAAGTTATATTAGAAAACCTAAAACTGATGAACAAATTAAAGTAGAGCCTAGTGTTGCTATGGTTAAGGATCTCTTGGAAGAAAATATAGATGGGCATGTTATTTACTTCTGTAATGAAGCTACTAGAATTGCCAACCCCAATAAAACGGATAATCATAGACCGGTTGTTGGCATGCCCGTTGTCTCAGTTAAAATAGGAGATCATTGTTATCATGGTTTATGTGACATAGGTGCTAGCGTGAGTGCTATTCCCTTTACTTTATATCAAGAAATTATGAATGACATAGCTCCCTGAAATAGAAGAAATAGATGTCACTATTGAACTTGCTAATAGAGGCACCGTCACACCACTTGGGATTGTAAGAGATGTTGAAGTCTTGTGTGCGAAAATAAAATACCCTACTGACTTTCTTGTTCTTGATTCCCCACAAGATGACTTTATCCCATTGTCTTCGGTAGACCTTTCTTGACCACCGTTAATGCTAAAATAGATTGTGAGAAACAAACTATCGGTGTTAGTTTTGGTGATGAGTCTCATGAGTTTAAATTTTCCAAGTTTAGTAGAAAGCTTCATGAAAAGGAATTGCCTAGTAGGGATTAAATAATTGGTCTTGCTTCTATTGTTGTGCCTCCTACTGAACCACTAGAACAATATCTGCTAGACCATGAAAATGATTTACATATGCATGAAAGAAATGAAATAGATAAGATTTTCTTTGAACAACGTCCTCTGCTTAAGCACAATTTTCCTATTGAAACTCTAGGAGGTCCTCCTCCACCTAAAGGTGATCCTGTGTTTGAATTAAAACAATTGCCAGACACTTTGAAATATGCTTATCTTGATGAAAAGAAGATATATCATGTTATTATTAGTGCTAACCTTTCAGAAACATGAAGAAGAAATATTATTGATAGTTCTAAGGAAACACCAAGCTGCTATTGGATATACTCTTCATGATTTAAAGGGCATTAGTCCCACAATATGTCAGCACAAGATTAATATGGTACCTGATGCTAAACCCGTTGTTGATCACCAAATGTCGGTTAAATCCAAAAATGAAGGAAGTGGAAAGAACGGACATATTAAAACTTCTGGAAGCAGGTATAATCTATCCTATAGCTGATAGTAGATGGGTAAGTCCTGTTCATTGTGTCCCTAAGAAAGGAGGTATTACTGTTGTTCCTAATGATAAGAATGAACTTATTCCACAAAGGATTGTTACAGGCTATAGAATGGTAATTGATTTTAGAAAGTTAAACAAAGCAACTAGAAAAGATCATTACCCTCTGCCTTTTATAGATCAAATGCTAGGAAGATTATCTAAGCACACACATTTTTGCTTCCTTGATGGATACTTGATACGTCTCCAATGTATCTACTATTCCTAACGCTTTTCCTATTGTTTTGGACTCTAATTTGGATGATTTGAATGAAACTTACCCTGGACTGACGCTGTTTTCAGCAGAACTACCATGGTGTTTTTTGTGCAGAAATAGAAGTTCTCGGAAATGCAACGAAACTTTGCGAGGAATTTTTATACCAATAAAGAGAATTTCTGCAGCCAAGATCCTCCAGAGGGGGGCACCTGGGTGGGCACAACCCACCAGGGCACGCCCCCCTCCTGGCGCGCCCATGTGGGTTGTCCCCACCTGGTGGCCCGGCAGACCTCAACCCTGATACTATAAAATCACATATTCTGATATGTCACAAGTTATTGATAATGCTACTTCTGCTATGGATAATGCTTATGATGATGCTAGTACCTTGCTTGATGATGATGTGCGACTAGGTGAATTCCTTGATGAACAAATTGCTAGAGTAATTCAACATGATGTTATTGAAACTGATGATGAGCTTGAAACTGAAACTCCTGAAACACCTGCTAGAACTAGCCTTCCTAGATATGAATTGCCTAAGGTACCAGAAGGATATGTTATGAATGAGGAGACAACTAGAGATATTCTTGCTTGTAAGAATAGAGATGATCTAGAGAAATTACTGTGCCAGTATAAAGAAAAATCTCCGAATGCTAGAATGAAATATGATCCTAAGTTTGCTACTTCACCTATCTTTATTGATGATAAGGATTATGAATTCTGTGTCGACCCAGAGTTAATTAATTTAGTTGGATCTAATCCTTTCCATGGTTATGAAACTGAAACTATTGTTGCACATCTTACTAAATTGAATGACTGTCGGGGAGGCTGATCATACCCGCGGACACCTATGGGGCCGGCGGAGCAGGCCCCTTGTGGTTCGGAGGGGGGCGGAGATCGCACGAAGAGCGGATCGAGGCGAGGCACACGAGCAGTTTACCCAGCTTCGAAGCTCTCCGGAGAGATAAAACTCCTCACCGCTGCTTGTTTGATCTATTGTGTTCTTGCTAGGGAGCAATGAGAGCTACAAAACCTAACGTGAGTGTATCTAGTCTCCGGTGAGTCGAATGAACCGAACCAGCGAACCTCCTTCACGCTGCACTCGGGCCTCCTTTTATATGCTCAAGGGTCTCCGGTGTGGCAACATAGATGAGGGTACAAATGTAAAAACAGGAGTTGGTACACCTACTTGAACAAAGGTACAGTGCAAAATACCTAACTCGACGGCAAGGGACAAAAGCAATAAATGCCCGTCATTGTCGCCCAAACAAAGGTAACAGAGGCCGTCAGTGCGCCTCCGCCGCCACGATGGCAAGCTTGTCACGACGCTTATCGCTGCTCTCCGCTGGCTGCACACCGCCGACACGCCGCCCATGGAACGGTCCCATGGCGACACGTCGCCGGGTGAGCTGGAGCGGAGACGGAGAGAGGTTGCATGTCGCGGCAAAGCGCCTTTGTCAGCGGCCGAATCCTTGTCGCGCCGGAGGCTTGTCGCGCCTGAGCCTTCCCGCAAGCTCCTCTTGCCGGGCCTTGCCTTCCGTATGCCTCGAGGGCCTTCCCGACAAGCTCCTCTTGTCGGGCCTTTGTCTTCTCAATCAAATACTTTGTTCTTGAATGGCTCCAAAAGGAGCCACGGCGATCTTGGAGATAACGAGGCAAGCCTTGCCGCTGGGTGCTGCAACCGTCCGTGCACGAGTACGGGATACTAGGGTACCCCTACTCTAGTACACCGACAGGAGCCCCCGGGCCTGGGCCGTACACGGTGCCGAGCGCTTGTCGGGCCAGGCCCAGAACTGTGCATGGACACGCGCGGCCTCGACCACGCCGCAACTCGCCCCGGACCCACCACGATCCCCACTAACGGCACGCACCGGACGTGGTGTCGTGCGAGAGATCGTGGGCGCCGTCGTGGGGGGTTCTTTATTAATATAAGCGGAACGTCCGCCCCCTCCTCCCCTTTATAAGCGGAGGAAACAGAGGCAGGCCGACCACCCCTGCCATTGCTGTCTTGTCAAGAAACCACCGCCGCTCCCCTCTTCTTCTCCGGTGCGAAGAGAGCAGCGCCCCGCCCCCCTTTCGCCACAAGCACACTCACCGCCGTCGACCTCCGCCCCCTCGCCATGGCTCAAGGCCGATAAGGAGAAGGGCGTCAAGTCGGCCGAGGCGCAGCGGCTCATGGGCGCTATGCGCAAGGAGCGAAACCATCTTCCCCCGCAGCTCGGGCGCACGGAGCTGCGGACGCCTTCTAGCTTTTTCTGTCGACGGAGACTCAGGCGCATCCGCCGCACGAGGGTGCTCCCCGCCTCCGCCGCTGATTTGGCCCCAACAGGTACCCTTTCTTCGCTTCTTCTTCTATTGCGGTCTTTGCCCGCCGCTTTTCCGAAGTTCTTTATGCGACATAATGAACACCTTTAGCCTCCGCCTCCTTGATTTCACCCCCAACGCCATCTTGACCATGGCAGTTTTCGCAAGATTTGTGCGAAAACTTTGTCGGAGTACCCCCCAACGTGGCACTCATCCGCCATTTATTTGTTCCCCGCGGCGAGAGAGGCGAGCCACTTGCCACGGGAATAGCCGGGGTCTCTAGGATCGGCAAGAAAGAGGCCTACCTAGAGGGGAGTTCCGAACAAGTGGGAGGAGTGGAGAGCCAACCGGTCTTTGGGTCAGAGGAGAACCTGCAGCCCTTTCACCGCCGTGCGCCAAACCCCAATAGTGCGCGGCAGGGATTAGAGTAACTTGGCGCCGGAGGACACAAAGCTGAAGATAGCTGTGACCCGAATTCTACGCCTCAGGCTTGCCGGGCTAACTGTTGGCGCAGTTGGCGCAGACTTCATTCGCCGCCGCATCGCTCCCTTGCAGGAAAGGAGTTCCAAAACGCAGCAGATATCATGAGGCTGCGCCCGGGCTTGAATTGGAACTTCACCGTCATGGAGCTGGATTCAGTGCTGCTCGAGCTGTTCAAGAACGACCCCGACCACCCCGAGTGGTTAAGGTTGCCGCGGGGGGTCGTCCCTTTGTGCAACAACTCGGCGCTCGACCGCATCCGCGCCATGATGCATTGCGGCGACTCCCACGGATCGCCCCGACTGGCAGGAGCCCCGACGAGGTCGTGGCAGCAATTCTTCGATGACTTAGAAGAAGTGCCGATCCGCGCCGACGAGCAGAAGAGGCTCACCGCGACACCACCGACTGTGAGATGGCGCGGATTGCCACCAGTGGAGGAGGCGGCAGCAGCCGCTGCCACTGGAGCCTTCGGGTTCACTGTGGAGGAGGCGGACGCCGAAGGCGCGGCAAGCCTTGCCGATCGAGGGGAGGTCGCGGCGAGGACGAGCTTGTCGAGCTCGAGGCCGGGTCGAGTGGACCCGCCGAGGGCGCTTTCTTCCCCACCGCCAAGCGACTTGCCGCCAGCTGAGCCCCGGCTCCGCCAAGAGGCATCTCCGCAGAAGTTGGAGACGAGCCGGGCGACAGACCGCCCACAGCAGCAAGAAGCGCTGACGCGCTCCACCGCTGGGCAAGCGAGGTTGCCGCGGAGCGCCACACTGCAGCGACAACCGGGCGGAATCTTCGTGCCACCGCCGACGCCTCCGCTTAAGCGGCCAAGAGAGCCCACTCCCGCCTCATCGCACCGGAGGCGGGCGGAGTTTGACTTCTCCGCGCTCAGCTCCGAGGAGGAAGGCGAAGAGTAAGCTTCTCGAGATTGTGCTTGTATTTCTTCAATTTTCATTGCTTCATCTTGAATCTGATTTGCTTGCTCGACTCTTTCCTTTTCGTGACGCTGGCCCAGAGAGCGGCGAAGAGGGCCAAGATCCCGACGGTCGTCGTTGAGGACGATTCTCCCGTGGCTGACAGGGGACGCGGCCCGAGGCCGCCTTTGCCGGACCCGCAACCCTTCCTCTCGAAAGAGCCCCCAAAGACAGCCCCCGTGAGTAACTGTGCAGTTTTCTTCTTACTATTAGGTGCGCAGGGGTGCTCCTTCTTTGTTGATATCTAACTGTGCTTGTGTAGGAGCAGATCAGCCTCATCGGGGAGGGCTGGAAGCCGCCTCGAGATCCTGCCCGCTGCCACTACGCCGCCAAGGGAGGACTCCCCGGCAAGGGAGCTCCCTCCGACAAGGGAAGCCACCCCGGCAAGGGAGGCCACTCCGGCAAGGGAGACTACCCCGGCAAGGGACGGCGCCAGTGACCCTCCAGCGGTCGAGGCCATGGCTGTGGATCCCGTTGCAGGTAATTCCCTTACGCGAAAATCTCCCTTGGGCTTGCTTTCTTTTGTTTCTCTTTTTGAATAATCGCTTGACTGCTCTTTCTTCGTCTGACGCAGATCCGATGGAGGTCGAGGCCGCCGGCGAGGAGGAAGCGCGCGGCAACACCGACGAGGCCGCCGTCGAGGAAGAAGAGGTCGTCGTCGTGGAGGAAGAGGCCGTCGCCGACGAGCCTGTTGGCGAGGAGGCCACCGAGGCTGCCGACGCAGAGGCCGGCGAGGGGTCGGGCGATCAGATCGACGGCCCCGAGGCCGCAGGAGCGGCAAGCTACACCGACAGCCGATTTCCCGCTGGCTGCCACAAGGCCAGCTCGAGGAGCCCCAACCTGGTGCCTACCTGAAGGCCGGCGAAGGCGTCTTCATCAAGCTCCCCTGGGAACCGAGCTCCAGGGCGCCGGTCGAGGGCGAGACCTTTGACGGCGAGCTACTCGCCTCCGCTGGGCTGACGCTGGTGGACGCGCCAAGCAGCAGCAGCGGCGAGTCTGAGGAGGAGCAGCTGCTGAAGAAGCTGCTGTCGCTCTACCGCGCCCGGCAGGCTAAGTTGGAGACCCGGGAGGCACTTGTCGCGAGGGCAGGAGCGGACATGGAGAGGCGCGCCGAAGAGCTCCGGGCGCCAACCAAGAAACCCTCCGCGACGAAAGCGTAAGCGCTGGGGCAACTTCGCAGAAGAGCGCACGGCCTTCATCCTTGAGAAGGCCGCAGCCGAGGAGGAGCAGCGGCTGGCTGCCGAGAAGCTCGCCAGCAGAAAGTGAGCTGGGCGCAGCGGAAGGTCAACCTGGACAGCCATGAAGAAGACCTTGCTGCTGCGAGGAGTCACTTGGCGGGGCGCTGCAGGAAGCGAAGGATGCTGCCGCAGCCGCCGAGGCCGCCAAGGAAGAGCTGAAGGCGAAGGTGGCGCAGCTGGAGGCCACCCTCAAGAAGAGCGGCGAAGAGCTTGCCGTGCTCAAGCGTGAGCGCGAGAAGGACGCCTACACTCTGGGCAAGCTGCAGAGTCGTCTCGCTGATAGGGCCAAAGAGCTCGACGCCGCCAAGGATTCCAAGGCGGATCTTGAGCTCAAGCTGACCACTCTGACGCAGACGTTGGATGGCGCCAGAGAGCGGGAGGTGGGCTTGTTGGAGGCGATCAAGGCCAAGGAGGAGCTGCTGGCGAATGCCGCCTGGCCCGTAACACCTTGAGGGAGAGCGTGGAGCACTGGATGAAGGTCTCGTGGACACCGCCACGACATCCACAACGAAGTGATGGAGCTGGGATGGCGGACCTTGCATACTCCTCCGACGCAGCATCTCCAACCCAGCGCCAAGCTCAGCTTATTCTTCAAAGGCGTGCAGGACGGGTCTCCGGCGACTCCGGGAAGAGGTCCCGAAGCAGCTGGCCGAGGAATCACGCCAGGTTTGTGCAGGGGCCCTCGAGAAGGTGTTGATGAAGGTGGCCTTCCGCAACCCGGGCCTCAACCTTAACAGCGTCCTCAGATCCTTGCCGTCCCACGCCAACGTGAAGGAGCTCAAAGCCCTTGTCGCACCCATTGTGGACAAGGTGAACAAGATCAAGCGGATCGAAGGCGACCGCGTAGACTAGGCCGCCAACCTTATCTTTCCCTTGTCGCTGCTGATCATGTTTAGAACACTTTGTTAGATCAGCGACAAGTTATTTTGTAATATACTCTACCTTAGGCGATCAATGCAACGTTATTTCCTCTACTTGATTCTTTCCTTTGCATGTTTCGCCCTCACGCAATTGGGGACTTGTCGGCGCTGGCACCTTTGTCATGGCGCCGAGTGCTTGAACGTCAAGAGCCTTTGGCAGTGCCTCGACAAGCAACCTTGTCGCGACTAGCCGCAGCTCACTTAAGTTGTTGAGCGGACTCGAAACAAAGTAAGGGCGAGACTAGCCAAGTGAGTTGGTTCCTCTCACGCATGTGTTTTCCATACAAAGTACTATCGCTCGAGGAAGATAACGAAAATTTAAAAATTGATTGCTCAAACTTTGGCAACTTAGCTTTTCGGTCTCTTGCTTCCGATGAGGTGAAACTTCCTCGAGCGGTGCTTGGTCCATAGTATTATCTCCTCCCCTGGTTAACTTGTGCGAGGGAGCCTTTCTTTCTTTGAGAAGAGAAAAAGAAGAGGAAATAACGTTATGGAGCCTAGCGGCTCGATTCTGCTTACCGGGTGTGGTTGCTGCACAAAGTGTTAGCCAAAACATGCAATGAAATGATGAAAGCATGACTTTGACAAGCTGTGCGCAACACATGAGCTTTACTGATGCACGGGGTCTGCGCCCGGCTTTGTACAAAGGATTACATGCAACAGCGGCAAGACTTGTACAAAAGGTGGTTGCCGGAACGGATTCCGACAACCGCGCCCTATGGGTAAAACTTACGAAGATGCTCAATGTTCCAGGAGTTGCTCACCGAAATGCCATCTTCGGTCTCAAGGCGGACAGCGCCAGGCCTAGTGACTCGTTTCACCCGATAAGGGCCTTCCCACTTTGGCGTCAACTTGTTTGAATTCTTGGCGGACTGCACGCTACCAAGAACAAGGTCGCCTTTCCTCGAGACTTCGGCATTAACCCTGCGGCTATGGTAGCGACGCAAAGCTTGTCAGAAGCGGCGGCTCGTGACAATGCCTGAAGACGATCCTCCTCAAGGAGCAGCGCGTCATCTTGTCGCAGCTGCTCTTGCTCAAGCTCATCATAAGCGAGCACTCGAGGCGATCCAGATCACGAAGTTCCGTGGGGAGAACTGCCTCTGCTCCATAGACTAGAGCAAAGGGTGTCCGGCTAGTGGCTCGATTTGGCGTCGTCTGATCGACCAAAGAACCACCGGCAGCTCCTCGATCCAGTTTCTTCCGCACTTGTGCACACTGTCGAAAGTTCTGGTCTTGAGCCCGCAGAGCACTTCAGCATTTGCCCTCTTTGCTTGACTGCTTCTCGGGTGAGCAACGAAGCAAAGCAGACCTTGGCGCCAAGGTCTTGGACGTCTTGCATGAAGGTGCGACTCGTGAATTGTGTGCCGTTGTCGGTGATGACCGGTTAGGGATTACAAACGGCAAACAATCGACCAAGAACTTGATCACGACTTTGTCTGTCACCTTCCTCATCGCTTCCACTTCCGCCACTTTGTGAACTTGTCGATGGCGACGTACAAGTACTCAAAGCCCCGACGGCTTCGGGCGAAGGGGCCGAGGATGTCGAGCCCTGCAATCAAAATGGCCAGGATAAAGGGATCGCCCGGAGAGCTTGAGCTGGCTTGTGTATCTGCTTGGAATGGAACCGCACGCTTCACACTTGGTTACTTGTGCAATCGCATCACGGAGGGATGTCGCCCGTAAGAAACCTTGCCGGAAAGCTTTGTCGGCAAGTGCTCTTGCGCCAATGTGGTGACCACATATGCCTCCATGTATCTCTCGCCAACAGCTTCATCCATCTTCCACAGGAATACACTTCAATTTCACACCATTGAGTCTTCTTACGCAAAGATGTCTGTCGACAAACTGGTACATACTTGACCGCCGGGCTACTCTTTCCGCTTCTTCTTGCTCTTCGGGAAGTTCTCCGTCTCAAGGAAATGGACAATCTGCTGTGCCCATGCCGGAGCTTGTGGCTCGACAACAAGGACTAAAGGCACATCTGCTGCCAAGGAACATCAGCTTCCACGGCGAGGACACGAGGTCCTGCCGAGTTTGATGGTCCCCGACAAGCTTGCCGGAGCAAGACTTGTCGGAGCGTCTCGCTTCAACGAAACAAACCCCGGGTCCGCGGAGCAGATTGATCCTCAGCACTGTTGGTGTTGATCTTGGGGACCTTTGCAGCAACGGCTTCGGGAAGCTCTGTCGGAAAGTAGTCACCAGAGGCCAACTTCCTCTTCTTGCTTTGCCCAGTTGATGGTGTTACGGTTTCTTGAGTCAGCTTGAGCACGAAAATCCCTGGTTCCACAGTGTAACTTAAGTGCAGCGACTTTGATAGGCCGTCAACAATATCATTCTCGAGCTCTTGGAACATGTTCCATTTGCAGGCCGTCAAAGTGCTCTTCTAGCTTCCTCACTTCATCAACGTAGGCTTCCATCAATGGACTCGTAATCTTTGTTGACTTGGCGGACGACGAGCCGCGAGTCACCCCGACAATAAGCTTCTTGATCCCAAGGTCCACGGGCGATCCCGAGACCGCAAGAAAACCTTCATACTCTGCAGTATTGTTTGTCGCTTGCTCCTTGGGAAAGTGCATCTGGACGACGTACTTGAGGTGCTCTACGGTGGGTGCGATAAGCAGCACGCCGGCACCGGCACCTTGCAGCGAGAAGGCACCATCAAAGTACATCAGCCACTCTTTGCTGGCTTCTATGACGGGAATGCTCGTCTCCTAATCTCTTCATCCGGTGTTGGCGCCCATTACGCTATGAATCGCCAACGCCTCGCTTTTGGATAGTTGATGTGCTTTCAAACTTAAGACCAAAGCTTGACAGCTCCAAAGGCTCACTCGACAATCCTGCCTGCCGCTTCGGATTCTGCAGTATCCTCTTCAGCCGGAAAGCGAGTGACAAGCTGTGGATCTCGTGTGCTTGGAAGTAATGGAGCAGCTTTCTCGAGGCCATCAGGATGCCGAAAACCAATTTCTGCACACCACAGAACCTAGACCTAGCCCCCTGCAGGAGGGAACTGACAAAGTAGACTGGGCGCTGCACCATCCTTTTCTGCATCTGTTCATGTGTCTGCGCGGACTCATCCTTGTCGGGACCAGAGCTTGTCGGCGTAGCCCCCTGCTTGTCGCTGGATGTGCTTGCCGTGGTTGCTGGTTCGTCATCCGCCTCCCTCTCCGCTACTAACGCAGCACTAACCACTTGATTGGTTGCCACTATATATAGCAGCAACTTCTCTTGTGGCTTAGGTGCGACAAGTGTTGGAGTGGAGGACAGGTATCTCTTTAAGTCCTGCAGCGCAGCCTCCGCTTCCGGAGTCCATTTCATCGACCGCCTTTTTCAAAATTTTGAAAACGGCAGGCGCTGTTCAGCAGACCTAGAAATAAACCTGCCGAGAGCAGCCACGCAACCGCAAGTCTTCGTACATCCTTGACGCGCTTTGGTGCTTCAATCTTCTCAATGGCCTTGATCTTGTCGGGATTAGCTTCAATCCCTCATTGAGACACGAAGAACGCGAGAAGCTTGCCGGAAGGGACCCCAAACACGCACTTCTCGGGGTTGAGCTTGAGGTTGATCTTGCGCAGAGATTTGCAAAGGTCTCGCCCAAATCTTGAACCAGAGTTGCTTTGTCCTTGCTTTTGACCACTATGTCATCCATGTAGGCTTCTACATTTCTGTGCATTTGCGGCTCAAAAGCGTCATGGACTACCCTTGCAAATGTTGAACCAGCATTCTTCAAACCGAAAGGCATCCGTATGAAACAGAATGTGCCACATGGTGTAATGAATGCGGTCTTCTCCTCCTCTTCTTCAGCCATGAAGATCTGATGGTATCCTGAGTATGCATCAAGAAACGAAAGCAAATCACATCCAGCCGTGGAGTCAACAATCTAGTCAATGCGCGGCAAGGGAAATGGATCTTTGGGACAAGCTTTATTAACATCCGTGAAGTCAATACAAAGTCTCCATTTCACATTTGCTTTGCGCACGACTACAGGATTGGCCAACCACGTAGGATGGAGCACTCCTCTGACAAGGCCTGCTGCTTCCAGTTTCTTGATCTCTTCTGCTATGAATTCTTGGCGCTCCACTGCTTGCTTCCTGACTTTTTGCTTAACGGGCCGCGCATGAGGACAAACGGCGAGGCGGTGCTCAATCACTTTCCTGGGAACACCGGGGATGTCAGACGGTTGCCATGCAAACACGTCGACATTCGCCTGAGGAAAGCAACGAGCGCGCCTTCCTATTTAGGGTCGAGAGAGGCACTGATGGTGAAGGTACCACCAGTGCCGTCCTCCTTGGCGGGCACCTTCTTGGTCTTTGGCGGAGCCACCATCTTCTTGCACTTGCCGGTGGAGCTCGATGGTGCGTCCTTGACGGTAGCGCAGCACTCCGAAGAGGTGCGCTTGCCGGAGTGAGCATCAGAGCCCTTGCCGGACTTGGACTTGGTCTTCTTCCCCCCGGGAGCTTCAGCGGCAAGTGTCTGGCAATCTGTCGCGGCTGTTGCATCCCGGAAGATCTTGTCGGCCTGTATAAGGGCATCCTTCTTGTCGCCATGGACAGAGATGACGCTTATCGGGCCTGGCATCTTGAGTAGGTTGTAGGCGTAGTGAGAGGCTGCCATGAACTTGGCGAGTGCCGGCCAAGTATCCCATTGTAAGGCAATGGGAAATCGGCAACGTCGAATGTAACCCTCTCGATCCCCGAAGTTCAGCTCGGCTGCGAAATGTGACCGGCAACGTAATCTTCCCCTTCGGCTTGCTCCTTCCCGGATTGATCCCTTGAAAGTACCAGTCTCTTCGAGCTCGCTGTGAGGGATTTGAAGCTTCTGGAGCACCGCGGAGGAGATCAGATTCAAGCCGGCCCCGCCGTCAACTAACATTTTTGTGACCTTGAGGTTGCGGATGGTTGGTGAGACCAACATCGGCAAGCAGCCGACCGCAGTCACGCGGTCAGGGTGGTCCTCAATATCAAAAATGATAGGCATGTTGGACCACTTCAGAGGCTTGCGTGACTCTACGGATGGTTCCGCTGCATTGACCTCCCGCATCCATTGCTTGAGTTGGCGGTGGGAGGTATGCAGGAAGCACCTCCACAACGCAGAAGAACCTCTCGTGGCTTTACGAAAATCCTGCTGCCGGGCGCCGCTGCCTTCCATATCTTCGCTGTCGTCATCATCTTCATCCTTGTCGCGGCCGCTGGGAGGTCGATCTCCTTGTCGCTGCTTGGCCTTGCCGCGGCGTCCTCCCGGCCGGACGTTTCTTGCTTGCTCCCCAAAGCATCTTCCCGGGCCTTCTCCTTGTCCCGTGCTCGTACTCAGCTCTGCTATTCGACAAGCTGCTCGACCTTCTTGCAGCTCGGAGGTCGTGGCCCTTGGTGCGGTGGATCTTGCAATATCGCTTGCCGGAGCTGTCCTGCTTGTCGGGCGGCCGCCACCGACCGGTGGTTGGCGTCGTGCAACTTCCTTGCCGGAGCCACCAGCCTTGGCGTTCTTGTCGCCACCTCCATTGCCGCATCGCTCAACAGCTAGCACTTCTCCGGCTTTCTTCTTCCTGTTGCCTCGCCGCCGCCCTTCTTTGCCGGGCGGCGTCATCACCGTCGATCCTGCTCATTCTCTCCTCGAGTCTCCTCCTTCCTCAAGACGTGCACTTGTCGGCCAAGGCCAGCTCATCGACGTCCTTGACTTTGCACATCGCCATCTCCTCCCTCATCCTGCGGTTCCACACATTCGATGAAATGCGCCGATCACCGCGGCAGGGGTGGACGTCACGGGATGTTGTAGTGCACACGGCTGAATCTCTGAATGAACTTGCGCAGGACTCTCCTTCCTTCCGGGCGAGCAAGTGAAGGTCACTCTCTTGGCCATGAGATTTGTGGCCACCGTGAAGGCGCCAACAAACCGATGGCACAGATTCGCCCAAGAGGATATGGAGCTGTCCGGCAAGTGCATGAGCCAAGATCTGACGTTGGGCTTGAGCACGAGCAGGAAGTAGTTGGCGAGGATCTTGTCGTCCTGTCCCCCCGCAGCCTGCACCGCGATGGTGTAGATGCTAAGGAACTCCGATGGATGCGTCCTGCCATCATACTTCTAAACGCGTCTGGTTTGAAGTTTTTCCGGCTGGGCCATCGGACTTGCCGCAGCTTCGCGAGTGAACGCAGGGCAACCTACCGCAGACGGCAAGTCGCTCGCTCCTCCGGGCGCGCATGTCAACAGAAGGCCCAAAGGCGCTTGTCGGATCGACGTCGCGCTTCTCTTCGGGCGCCGATGCAGTTCGAGCGTCCTCTTGTTGTCGTTCATGAAGAACTTGGCGCTGATCGCGGCGAACTCGCGGATCCGACGACGCAGTGGAGTCGCTGCCGAGGTGGATCCGGTGAGTCAGCGATCTTGGCCTTCTTGGCGGAGAGTGCACGGTGGTTGCACCTCCGGCGATCTCAGAGCCACCGGCTCGTGCCTTGTCGTCTCGCCGCGGCAACGCGATGGGGTTGGTTTCCGCGGGCGTCGCCGTTAGCAAAGCCGATGAGGCTCGGATAGTGGCCCTCCACCGTCCGACCTTTTGTCGGCCGTTGGAGGGTAGTCGAGGAGCAGCTGAGCTCTCGCCAGAGCTTCGCTGGAGTAGTGGGTGGCATTGGAGAACGGTGCGAGGAGCGGGACACGCCGGACTTCTAACCACGTTAGAAGGAGCAGCACCCGTCCGGGCGATCAGATCTCACTCGTGCAAGCATGTTGGCGCGCATGCTGGTCTTGAGGGTCTCGATCCAGCGAACGTATGGCGTTGTGAACGCCGTGACGTTGTTGGTCCCGTCTCTGAGATGGGCGCTGGGGATGCGCGACGCCGAGGTTTGCGGTGCCTTGTCCTTGGACTTGGCAACGTCGCGCAGCACCTTCGTCATTGCCCGTTCCTCCGCCAGCGTCTGCCCACCACCCGCTTTGCTGCGGTGAGGGTGGGTACGACGCAGACGGTTCACTGCCGCCAAGCTTTCTTCTTCGGTGGCATGTTGGGAAGATGTTGATGACGCTTCTCGTGAACGCCGGATCAGATTCACACGGCCTCGACGCCTTCTACTGGGCGCGCCAAAGATGTCGGGAGGCTGATCGTACCATGGACACCTATGGGGCCGGGCGGAGCAGGCCCCTTGTGGTTTGAGGGGGCGGAGATCGCACGAAGAGCGGATCGAGGCGAGGCACACGAGCAGTTTACCCAGCTTCGGAGCTCTCCGGAGAGATAAAACTCCTCCTACTGCTTGTTTGATCTATTGTGTTCTTGCTAGGGAGAAATGAGAGCTACAAAACCTAACGTGAGTGTATCTAGTCTCTGGTGAGTCGAATGAACCGAACCAGCCGAACCTCCTTCACGCTGCACTCGGCCTCCTTTTATATGCTCAAGGGTTCTCGGCAGTGTGGCAACATAGATGAGGGTACAAATGTAAAACAGGAGTTGGTACACCTACTTGAACAAAGGTACAAAGGCAAAATACCTAACTCGACGGCAAGGGACAAAAGCAATAAATGCCCGTCATTGTCGCCCAAACAAAGGTAACAGAGGTCAGTGCGCCTCCGCTCGCCACGATGGCAAGCTTGTCAGCGCCGCTTATCGCTGCTCTCCGCTGGCTGCACAGCCGCACGACACGCGCCCATGGAACGGTCCCATGGCGACACGTCGCTTGGTGAGCTGGAGCGGAGACGGAGAGAGGTTGCATGTCGTGGCAAGCGCCTTGCCGCGGCCGAATCCTTGTCGCGCCCGGAGGCTTGTCGCGCTCCGAGCCTTCCCGGCAAGCTCCTCTTGCCGGGGCCTTGCCTTCCGTATGCCTGGAGTGGCCTTCCCGACAAGCTCCTCTTGTCGGGGCCTTGTCTTCTCAATCAAATACTTTGTTCTTGAATGGCTCCAAAAGGAGCCACGAAGGATCTTGGCGGTGACGAGGCAAGCCTTGCCGCTGGTGTTGCAATCGTCTGCAGGCACTAGCACGGGATACTAGGGTACCCCTACTCTAGTACACCGACAATGACATAACCACCCTTTTTACTCATGATGAGAAAGCTCACTATTACTTTATTGTCAAGTTATTTATGTTCTCATTAAAGGGTGATGCTAAAGCTTGGTACAATACTCTTACTCCTGGTTGTGTGCGTAGTCCCCAGGATATGATTTTTTTGACTATACACAGTAGGGCAATACCCCACTACAATTTTTATTTATTTAAAAAAACAAAGACCACAAAGGTTCCACTATACAAAAGGCTTGAGATAAGCCAAAGAGCAAAGGAAAAGAAAGAAAAGAAAAAAAACTATGGTCTAGGATTACAACACAAGATTGTCAAGCCAGGAACAATAGACTCCCGCATAACTCTTCTTAATTCTAAATCTTAGAAGATTGAGCTCCTCCAGGAAAATAGCTTTCCACTTCTGAATGCTAGGTTGCACTGCTTGGAAGATCAAATTGTTCCTTGAGATCCAGATAGCCCAGGAACCAAGAATGATTATTTCCATGAAAAAAGGTACATGTAGCTTCTGTTTGAGATCAAGAAAAGCTTCCAAGATTGAAGCATTTTCCTGTCTTGAGGGGCAAATCAGGTCCCAACATTGAGCTGCAAAAGGACAGGTCCAGAAAAGATGGTGAAGTGTTTCTTCCCGTGGACAATTGTTGACAGCACAGTTGTAATTGGCCAAAAGGAAAGTTTTCCTTCTCAAAAGGTTTCTGGTATTGAGTCTGTCATGCAACAATCTCCAAAAAAACACCTTATGTTTTGGTTGACAAGAGGAATTCCAGATCCAGTTGAACTGTTGTGGCACAATTTTGACTCCCATCATGACTTTGTAGGCCTTAGCCAATCGAGAAGTGTTCATTTCCCAAATGTAGCTCCAAGTGTCAGTGCAATCTAGTGTATCAGATACCCTTAGCTCAATACAAATGTCTTCTATAGTCTCAAATTCCTGGAAAGCTTGCACAGTCAGGGGTAGGTGGAATAGATCCTCTAAGTATTCTACTTGGAGAATGCTGTGGACAGTAGCATTCTTGTTCTTCACTAAGGAGAATAAATGAGGGAACATGTCTTGCAAACAAGTAGAGTGCCACAGATCAGTCCAAAAGAAGGCACTCTTGCCATCCCCTATGTTGCATCTGGCCAAGGACTTATAGTTATCAATAAGCTTAAGGTTTGCCTTCCACCAAAATGATCCAATCCAGTTATTACCAGGAAGTGTGTCATTGTTGTAATATGATTCCCAGATCAAGTTTACCCAGGGGGTATTGTGTCTGTTATAGAACTTGTGCAGATTCTTAAGAAGCAGAGCCTTATTCTAGATAAAGATATCCATGACACCCAATCCTCCTTGATTTTTGGGTCTACACACAGTGCTCCATGCCACCATGGCAGGTCTGTGGTCCTCCAGATCAGGGCCTCTCCACAGGCAGTGTCTCAAGTACTTTATGGCCTGGGTTTTGATTGTGACAGGCACATCAAGGCATCCCATGAGATAGATCAACAAAGAATTGAGGACAGATTTCACCAACAACAATCTTCCAGCCATTGTCATAAATGAGGACAAACCCATAAGTTTCTTTTGAAGTCTTGTGACAAGAGGAAAACATTGCTCAACAGTAGGTTTATGAAGACCTAAAGGTGTTCCCAAATATTGGATTGGAAAAGATTCCTTCTTGCAATGAAAAGTATTTACCAAAATCTCCATCTTCTCTTCTGGCACATTTATTGGAATCATCTTTGGATTAATTGTAGTTTACTTTAAGTCCAGTGGCATCTGCAAAAGTATTGAGGAGGGCTTTAAGACAATGTAGTTGCTTTGCATCTTCTTGTAGAATAACCAGGGTGTCATCAGCATACTGGACAATTGGAAAATCAGGGCATGACTGTACTTGTAAGGGGGCAGATAACAATCCCATGTGCATTGCCTTGTTGAGAACTGACTGAAGGAGATCAGCAGCAAGCACAAACAGAAGGGGGGATAGAGGGTCTCCCTGTCTCACACCTCTAAGGCATAAAACTTTTTTCCAGGGACACCATTTAGCAAGATAGCAGATGAGGCAGAGGTGAAGAGCATTTTGATCCATGAAATCCATCTGTCCCCAAAACTTTTGGCCTTTAAAATATCCAGCATTGCCTGATGCTCAATTGTGTCAAAAGTCTTTTCAATGTCCAGTTTAAGCACAATAATCTCATCTTTAGATTTATGACATTGGTGTAGATATTCATATGCCGAGCCCAAACAATCATGTATTGATCTTTGTTTCAGAAAACCATATTGGTTGATATGAACCAACTTAAGAATCACCTTCTGCAACCTGTTAGCCAGTAGTTTAGTGATAATCTTCAGACAACAATTTAGTAGAGAGATTGGTCTAAAATCATTTGTTGTCAAGGGAGAACTTCCCTTAGGAATGAGAGTAATGTATGAGGTATTTAAGCTCTCAAGAGAAATTTGCCCTGCATGGAAATCATATATGAATTTGAGCACATCTCCCTTAATAATGTCCCAGCAAGACCTGAGAAATTCATTGTTAAAACCATCTGGGCCTGGTGATTTGTCTGTTGGAAGGTTTTTGACCACATCATCAATTTCCTCTTCAGTAAAAGGCAGTTCAAGATTATCAAAGATATCTGAGTGTTGTCTCTGCCCAAACAAGGAAGCCAAGTCAAAATGCATTGAGGTATTTCGGGATGTGCCCATTCTTTTCTTGTAAGTGCCAAGAAGAATTGCAGCTTTCCCAGCATGATCAGATATCTCAACTTGGTCATTATTTTGGAGAACAGCAATATGATTATGCCTGTAATTAATTGAAGCTTTAGTGTGGAAAAACTTTGTGTTCTCATCTCCAAACTTCACCCCTTTGATTTTTCCTCTTTGTTTCCAATAAATCTTCTGGTTCCTCAAAAGAATAAGCAGATGCTCTTTAAGAATATCCCTGCAATTCCATTCATGAATGTCCAACTCTCTAAATTCTTCAAAGAGGTCCCACGGGAAAATGAACTCATTCAGTTTTGCAATTTGAGTTTTCAGACAGGACAAGGTTTTTGCCCACAGCTTCAAAGCTCTTCTTAAGTTTTTAAACTTAGCATTCAAGGTTTTGACAGCATCAAGATTGCCAACTGGGATGTTCCAAGCATTTGCAACTATCTGTTTAAAGTCAGAATGTTGGAGCCAGTAGTTTTCAAATCTGAAAACTTTTGCCTTTGGAATAGAAGTACCAACTTTAATTACACAGGGCAGATGATCTGAAATAGGTTTTGCAAGGGGTAGCACCATTGTGTTTGGGAAGGTAGTCATCCAAGAGGCAGAAGTGAAAAACCAATCCAGTTTTACCAACAGAGGATCATGCTGCATATTGCTCCAACTAAACTTTCTGCCATGCAAAGGTAATTCAATTAAACCTTGATTGATTATAGCCTCATTAAACAAAAGCATATCATTGACATCTCCCCCAGGTCTGTTCCTATCTGATGGAGCTCTCATAAGGTTGAAATCTCCCATTAAAATCCAGTCAACATTATCAGGCATGTGAATATTCAGGAACCAGTTAATAAACTCAATTTTGTCTTGTGGATCACAGGGCCCATAAATATTTGAGATGATCCAAGACTCATTGGAGAGCAGACTGGTAAACTGCACTGAGAGTGAAAACCTATTTTGTGCTATGACTTCTCCAGAGAACTGAGAGCCATTCCAAGCCACAAGAAGACCCCCACATGCTCCAACAGAGGGTAGTAAGGCAAATTTATTAAGTCTGGAAGGGCAAAAGTTTTTTAAGTAAGCTATGTCAAAAATCTCTGTCACACCCTGATTTTCATGCCACAACACTTAAGCTAATAAATCATGATAAAATGTGGTTTGACAAAAACTTTTGAGTGTTTTGGACCTTGCCTTGATTGGATTTCGTGTGTTGTTTGCAAGTGCTCTAAAAATCAAATAAATCCCCCAACTCCTATACTTCATCTCCTTGATCCAAAACCTTTTCCGAATGATCATGCCATGTGTATAGAGCAATATAGTATTTTCTTACAAAAATAATTTGGCCAAAAAGTATTTTCAAAAATTAGTTTTCCAAAACCCCCTGAATTGAGGTTTGCACTGCAAGTACTTAATTAAGGGCAGTAAAAATCTTTCCAGAATTTTTTTGACTCCTATTAGATATAGGATACCCAGAAACCACAAAAATATAATTTTAAAAGTTAATTTCCTATTTTATTTAAAGGATTTTTCTTAAGGTCAGAAATGGTCTTTAATAGGTTAGAATTATTTTAAAGCTTTAAAAATATTTGAGGAAAATTAGGGAGACTCAATGGACATATATTTTTCATATATATGAGTTTCAACACATGGTCATGATCAAAATATTGGACAAAACCTCCCAAAACCATTTCTGCCCATTTCAAGGATTTGAAATATTTCTACAGGAAATATTTCCATAAAAATCCAAGAAAATTCCAGCATGTCACATATGACATTTTTGATGATCTTGCTAAATACCATGTCATGGAGAATAGTATAAACCCATGAAACCCTCTCAAAACCACTTCTGTCCTTTTTCAAGTTTGAACATTTTTGCACTGTCAAACATGTCCAAATTATCTCAAACTTGGTGCACATGCTCAAATGGTGTAATAATGCATCTAGACCAAATGGCACAAGTTGGAGAGAATGTTATCTTGATCAAAGTACCCCAAAACCCTTTCTGTCCAGAACCAAATTTGAACAACTCTACATTGCCAAGTGTGTCCTTTTGATCTGAATTTTTGTGGACATGTTCAAATCCTCAAATGATGACACTACACCAAGTGGTGCATCAAGGAGAATAGATTTGCATGACTAAATCTTGGTAAAGCCATTTCTGCTGGTTTCTAGGGTTTACCAAAGTTACATTGGCAACTTTCTTCAAATGGACTCAAACTTGGTGGTCAACCTCAATTATGTGTGACACTTGATCCTGTTAGTTCTCATGTCAAGTGTAGTTAATTTGCTTGCCCAAATTTGCATCAAACACCTTCTGTCACTTTTCAAAAATCACCATTTTGACCACTTACACTATTCTCCTTGAGCTCAACTTTTTACCACAACCCCTCCTAGTCCCCTTGCACCTCCAGTAGCAATGGCAAGTCCATAGATCAATTATTGGAGGGGTAAAACCTCACTTTCTCTCTCTGGATAGCCCTTTTCTCTCTCTCCCTCAACCTCTCTCATCTCCTAGTGGTTCACCAGGGCATCCAAGGCCACCTCCCCTTTGTTTACTCACCCCACAAAGCCCCAGACACTAGTGGACACGCCCCTGGCACATAAACAATGCCATGGCATGCAGAGCTCGTGCTCTGGAGCACGCTACAGTGCTCTCCCGCACTGTAGCTCACCCATGCCAAGGGCATAAGACGGCCTTGGGCGGCGGGGTGGTGTCCCCCGAGGTCGCCTCGGCGTCCGAGACACGGCAAGGTGTCGGGCCCCTCCTGGACCTCTCTCCTCCCCCCTCTGCAGAGCTCACCGAGCACGTCCGTGGACGCTGCCCACGGAGCACCGGTGCCTCCTCCATATAATGCATCCCCCGAGCTCTCTCTCGCCTCGGTTGGACCCCTCTCTCTCCCGTGCACCTCCTGGACAGCCTCCCCCTCCCTCTCGTGCCCTCTAGCACCCCCTCCCCATGGCCGGAATGCCGCCGCCGGCCTCCACTCCGGTTCGGGCAAGGGCGGGCTTCTACCCTCCTCCTCTCCACACCAGAAGAACCGCCAAGGTCCGGCGATCCTTCTCCCCCTGTCTCCCAGGCTTCCGGGGCGCCAAGCGCCTGCGCATCATCGCCACAGCTTCCCCGCCTCTGGGGTGCTGCACGGCTCGGCCATCTCCCTGTCGTCCCCGAGGGCGCCCCCTGGTGCGCTGCTTCCCGGCGACCCCTCCGTGGCCGGGCTTTGCTGGTGTGGCATGTGCTTGAGGGCAAGCACTGCCACCGCATTGTCGGGCTCGATCCCCCTCTGTCCCTAAGCGAGGAGGAGGCGACCTTGGTGGGGCCCTTGGTCACGACCCGTCGGCCCGACCTCGTCATTAAGTGAAGACGTCCCCACCGGTTCTTCGCCTCTCTGAAGCGCCCTACGGCACACGCCGACGTGGCCCTTCCAGCCTTGGTGAGCCTTTGGGCTGCCCGTTAGCTATCCTCGCCCAAATAGTGAGAATAAGTGGTATAGCCTTTTCCTTATTCTTTTTCCAGTCAACTTAAAAAATCCATAAACAATTCAAATTAACTCCAAATTTGATGATTCAAATTTCTAATAGTTTATAAAATCATTCCCTACCACATGGTGCTATTGTCACATTTTACGTAAGCATTTCCTTCACAAATATTTATCACATCCTATTTTTCCTATTTCATGATGAACTTTAGAAAATCACAGAGAGCTCATTTTATCCAAATTCCATGATTCAAAATCCTAGATGTCTATAAGTTCAAAACTTAGTTTTTGAACATTTTTACTAATACTTTCTGTATCACCTCAAATAATGGTTTATTTCTTTATATATAGCCAACTTTGCAAATTCATAAGAAAATCATCTCAACTCCAAATCCAATGAAACCAATTCCTAGATGCTTCTAAAATCATCCTTTGTTAAATGGGTGCCCTTGCTCATTTTTCAAAAATATATTTCTGTACACTTCTTGCAAATCCATAAACCCCCTGATTCCATCATATCGAAATGTTTAGAAATATCCATTGATCCACTTCCAATGAAATCACTTTGGTCATTCCTCATATGACCAGAGGTATCCAATAAAATTCAACTTCATATTTTTAGAGCACACTCATTCTTGCCTTGTTGTGTTGCTTATTGTGATTGTTTCCGACGATAGTTGTGAAGTAGACGAAATGCTTGGAGTTGGACCAGAGATAATTGAAGACCTCGAAGACTTTGTTAAAACAGGCAAGCAGCCCTTTGACCATGTCTATGAAACCCTTTTTATGCATGTCATATAGCACCATATTGTTGTCGCAATGGAATCATGATGAGGATGTAATCACCTTGATGGGTTGCCACCGTACTTCCTCGTTGATACTTGCATTGTGCATGACCCTACCTTCTTATGAGGGTTATGCCGGTGGGAGTAGATAGGATTCTAAAGTAGTGCTACGGAGAAAGGGACGGGAGTATGCATAGTGATGGAGACAAAGTATTTTCAAAGGACTTTACGAAAACCCCGTCGGGTGCCACTTATGCCCGAGGGAGATGATGAGTTGGGTAGCCACTTGATGACGAAGTGGTGTACCGAGGCAAGTGTGTGTGTTGTTTTCAAAAACGGATTGGTTTAAGTTGCTATTCCAACCTTACATGTGCAACCACTCTACCCTTATATGGGAAAGGGCATTATTGATTACCTAGGCCGATACTAGCTTGGAGCCCACATTACTAGTGATGGGGGAGAGTTGGTGCTCTCTCCCGGGACGGGGTCGTGCCAGGTAGGGCGGCCATGACTGTCTTTACAGGGCACCAGATACACCGTTGTGTCCCCTCTCAGATGTTACAATCTCGAGTGAGTCTCATATGATGTACATCGTGAGGATACAGAACAACGAGTGGACTCCTTGTTAGTGTCGTCTAGGGAAAGATAGTGATCGGGTGCTTACCCCGGGTACTTGAGGTATCGCGGGTCATGAATGACACGAAAGTTCCCCGGATCTTGTGGGTAAAGCGTGCAACCTCTGCAGAGTGTAAAACTATTCGAATAGCCGTGTCCACGGTCAAGGACAGTTGGGTAACCGCTCTTGGGCTACGTCCACATGTTTACAAACCGCGTGTGTGTGTTGATAAAACTACTTGGGTCAAGTCAAAGGACTTGACACGATTGAGTTGGGTTGGTGCCCACTCTATTTATGTTGATATCTATAAGCTGTCCTCATGGTTACTTGAAATTCTCCTGATGCTTGTCTTAAAAGTTGTCGAACATGTCATTGCACTCAAAACTAGCTTTCTGCAAAAATTTACCTATATCAAGCATTGTTGTATCTTGAACCAAAACAGGGGTTGCTTGCAGTACATTCAAAGTACTCATTGGCTTGCCATCGGTTATTTTATTGGCCAGGGCATGAAAGAACATGATATGATGAAGAATACTTGGTTGATGAACATGCGAGCTAGGGCGCTCCCAGTCAGGAATGCCTGTAGGGTTAAGGCAGATGGCATGGGTCCAAGTTATCGACGAAGATTTCCACTGCGATGTTATACTCAAGACTCGACCGTAATGGTCCTACTTGTGTAATACGGTATGTATGGATGTAAGACTCTTGTTATTCAGCTTCTGTGTGTTCAGTGAGCATTGATCTCTGGGATCACTGTACATGTGCATTCGGTGATCATGACTTATGAGTCGGGGTCCCCACAATCTCCCTCTTGGTTTCTTGAAGACACAAGATGTTGCAGTCACTCTCATCAATTTTCTGCCTCAAGGCCAACCATTTGTCCTCAGAATTTATACCTCTAATGTTCCAGTTGAGAATATTCCAGCTTCTTTTTGTGTTATTCATGGAAACACATAATTTTTTTGTACCAAAGATCAAGTACCAGCACTTGATCTTGCACACACAAAAGAAAGTTGGGCAAAAAGCAGATCCACAGCAAAACACATATCCAGCAGGGCATCCACTCACACAACTAAGAAAGTTCAGAAAGTTCCAATATCCAAGTCTTACATCAATCAAAAGCAGCATCAAACTAAGAATGAAGGCACAAACACACACCCTCCATACAGAATTCCAAGTGAAGGACCTAAACATTATGAATGGCTGGAGGTATGTCCTTCTCCTTTGGCCAAGGGCACCTTGTCCAAAACAACCTCTTGCTTTCTCTTGGGCTTCTTGGCCAGCTTGTCCTCCAGCTCCCCCTCAGCAACCTTACAGAAAGAGGCAGTGAGGCTTTTAACAACTGATTTATGTATGGTGGGAGGGACTGACATTGCAAGGTAGACAATTATTATTAGAGCAGGAGTTTCTCTTGTAACCAGCATTGTCATTCTTAATTCTATCACTTCTCCTTACCTCTGTTTCCACTAGTGGAGTCTTTCCACTTCTTCTCTTCCTCAGATTATCTTGACCAAAAGGCTGCAACAGAGCCTGGGACTCCTCATCCTGCATATTGGCTGCCCCACCAAAATTTTCTTTGCCTTTGCCCCCATCCTCCATGGCCTGACAAATTGGTGCATGAGAGGTAGGGCACTTGTCAGGTATATGAAACAGAAATGCTTGATCCATATTTTCCACAGCAGTGAACAGTTCCCACATTCCAGATTTTAGCATAGTAACAGTCCAGGCAAACTTGTCAGGGGACAGAAGCAAGTGAACAATAAAGTTGAACCAACTTACAGGAATGCTGGCTGAGAAAGAGCTCCTGTTTTCCAAAGACTGGTCCTTATAATGATGTTTCCACAGAAGCATGCCTTCTTCAGAGACAGAAGGAGCATTAGAAGCAGCAGTAGCCATCTGAATACGTTTTAAACCAAGGAGAGAAGGTGCCATGCTAAAATGCTCATTAATTTGAGTAACCCAATTACCTTGTAACCCAGACTGAAGATCCTCAATGTTCTCCACTAGCTGCAGGCTTCCCCTAGCAGTATTAACATATTCAGGGCTGCATGCCAAAACTTCAGAAGAAGGTCCAGTGACAAGTGAAGGATTAGCTTGACCATCTGATGACACAGGTGGATCAGAGCCCAAGGTAGCCTCCAGTGCAACTTCCAGCAGCACAGGTTCTGAAGGATCCATATGAGAAGATGCAGAAACACCATGAGTGGCATGAGTTCCAGCATTGTTAGGAGAAACATGTTGCAGCTGCTCTGCAGCATCCTGAACTTGATCAGGCAAAACAGCATCAACCAATGCAGCAACCTGGGTGTTCTCTTGCAATAAAGGAGGTTCCTCATCATCTGACTGATAGGCTTGGATGATGTTCTGCAGACCATTAGCAATCACCAAGGCAGGGGGAGGAAGAATAGCAGGCACTGCCTCCCTAGGAGGTAAAGCCTCCACTGCAACAGGGGCCATAAGCATATTTGTGTTGTCCCCCTCAGAAGATAAACTGCTATTACTTGGTGCAGGATGCAACTTTTCTCCATCTGCCTAGGCCAATTCTTCCTGCTGCACAACATCCAAGAGATCCTCAAGGAAAGCATTCTGCTCATTTTGCTGAATCTCTTCCCAGTTGTCCCAATTCTCTGCAACCTGAGCATCCATATCATTATTGTTGGCAGCATCATCATGAAAAATATGAGCAGGCTCAGCATCTTCAGGGAGAGGGTGTGGATCCACATTGGCAGGAGGGATAGGGTCCTCATCTCCAGGACCTCCACCAAGGAGCTCACTTGCCAGCACTTCAATGGAGGAAGACCAGCCATCCTCCTCGAATTCATCTCCTTCAGACCAGCGCATACTTTTAGGAATGATATCTAGGTTCATAACCCGGGCCTTGACAACAATACGCCCCATATGATCCTCCTCCTTGTCCTAGGAAATCATGCGGCCAAACTTACTAACAGCACAAGCTAAATCTTCAGTATTACGGAAATCAAATGGCACTCCCGTCAGAAGCAACCAAACTGTTCGATTGAAATGAACCCTCCTGTGATTTCTCCCTCATCATGCTTCACAAAAGTAATGAACACATAACCAAACTCATGAGGACTGTCTAGCACCAATTTATCCCTGTCCCTAACCCTCGTGAGCCGAACATAGGCCTCTCCGAAAGGGCAGCGCTGAACGTCCCTCAACCCTAACTGCCTATGCTCAACAATAAATTCCTCAAGAACATCTCTTACATTGTTGAATGGAGCATCGGCGGGGAGAGGATGGATGGTCGCAATCGCCCAGTCTTCATGACGACGAGGACGCTGCGGCAGTACCACCCGAGCCACACCATTGCGGCCAGGGACTTGCTGAATGTCGAAGCCATGAAGCACGAAAGGATGCGGGTCAATCGGAATATTGGCCATCGGAGCCGCAGCACTCGCCGGCGCAATCAAGCTCAAGGTGGTGGTAGCGGAGTTCGAGCAGAGTGTTGAGACAGAGGAGCAGAGTGAAGAAGTTGAGGAGGCAAGAGTAGGACGAGGCTGAAAATTAGGGAAAGATCCCAAACAGAGCTCGCGAAAAGAGGAAACTCGCGAAGGGTCGCGGGCTGGGCCTACGGACTTGAACCAATCGTGGACCTCATCCAGGTCCCAGGCCTCAATAGGTGTGCCGGGGAAAGAAGCAAACCTGAGAGAGGGGTAGAGCCTAGGAAGGCGAGTGTCACGACACTCCCGAGCAAAGTGGCCCATCTTTCCACACGCATAGCATTGAAATGAAGCATTTGAACGACCCAGATTCCCGCCCGCAGCAGTCGCTGCGTGATCCTCTCCTGAGGTGGTAATATTGGGCATTGAGTGCACATTAAAATCTGTGACCACATTATTGCTGGTGGTCGGAATATCCGCTAATCGAGCAAAAACTGACTGTCGGGGTTGCTCGCCGGAGACTCTGCCGGCGACAGATCGCGGGCGCGATCCATTGACAACTCTAGTCCAAGAAGCTTCATCCTCACGGTAGTAAAGTTGTTCTTCACGTAACCAATTAGGTCCACCAAAACCCCAAAGATTGAAGACTAACTCAAAATCCTTCTCAAATATCCGGCCATGGTTATAGATCTCAAAACCCACTGCTTTTGAGGCAACAAAAAATTTGAATGTTCTGTCTTTGAGATGAAGCACACGGAAACCTTGAGGATAGCCCCCAAAACATGATTGCAATGTGATGCTAACCGTGTGACAATCCAACCGAAAGCGACCACGGCAGAACGAAACCACCAAAGAGAATTCACGTTGACGAAAACCAGGCGAAAACACCAAAGGGTGACCAAACTTTTGCCTCATGGACAGCTGGAAATCTTTACCTTGAGCAAAGTTAAGCGAAGGAGGATCCATGGCCATCCTAGGTGCAACACTTCCCGCAAAGTAACCGGAGAAGAATGGTGGCTGTCACCCACAGGGTGACAAGTGGCAGAGGGGAAGTGGCCACCGGCGCCGGAGTGGCAGCCGGAGGGAGGAGAGGTGGCCGCCGGGGCCGGAGTGGCCACCGGCGGTGGTCGCCTAGAGAGAGCCTAGAGGGAGGAGCCGGAGGAGCCAGAGCACACTCCCAGGATATGATTTATTACTTCTCTGAAAAATATTTCCCTCCTCATAAGAAACAAGCTGCTTTATAGGAAATATTTAACTTTGTGCAAACTAAAGAAGAGAGTTTCCCAGAAGCTTGGGGGAGGCTTTGCCAATTACTTAATGTTTTGCCTGATGATGCTCCTAAGAAAAATGAAATACTTGATATCTTCTATAATGGACTAACCAATGCTTCTAGGTATTTGATACGTCTCCAACATATCTATAATTTTTTATTGTTCCATGCTATTATATTATCCGTTTTGGATGTTTAATGGGCTTTACTATACACTTTTATATTATTTTTGAGACTAAGCTATTAACCCAAGGACCAGTGCAAATTGTTGTTTATTTGCCTATTTCAGTGTTTCGCAGAAAAGGAATATCAAATGGAGTCCAATCAGAATGAAACCTTCGGGAGCGTGATTTTTGGAACAAACGTGATCCAGATGACTTGGAGTGGACGTCAAAAATCAACGAGGAGGCCACGAGGCAGGGAGGCGTGCCTGCCCCCCCTGGGCGCGCCCCCCACCCTCGTGGGCCCCTGATGGCTCCACCGATCTACTTCTTCCTCCTATATATACCCATGTACCCCGAAACCAACCAGGAGCACCATGAAACCCTATTTCCACCGCCGCGACCTTCTGTACCCGTGAGATCCCATCTTGGGGCCTTTTCCGGTGCTTCACCGGAGGGGGAATCAATCACGGAGGGCTTCTACATCAACACCATAGCCTCTCCGATGATGTGTGAGTAGTTTACCACAGACCTTCGGGTCCATAGTAATTAGCTAGATGGCTTCTTCTCTCTCTTTGGATCTCAATACAAAGTTCTCCTTGATCTTCTTGGAGATCTATTCGGCGTAACTCTTTTTCCGGTGTGTTTGTCGAGATCTGATGAATTGTGGGTTTATGATCAAGATTATCTATGAACAATATTTGAATCTTCTCTAAATTCTTTTATGTATGATTGGTTATCTTTGCAAGTCTCTCCGAATTATCAATATGGTTTGGCCTACTAGATTGATCTTTCTTGCCATGGGAGAAGTGCTTAGCTTTGGGTTCAATCTTGCGTTGCTCGATCCCAGTGACAAAAAGGGAAATGAAACGTATTGTATTGTTGCCATCGAGGATAAAAAGATGGGGTTTATATCATATTTCTTGATTTTATCCCTCTACACCATGTCATCTTACCTAATGCGTTACTCTGTTCTTATGAATTTAATACTCTAGATCCATGCTGGATAGCGGTCGATGTGTGGAGTAATAGTAATTGATGCAGGCAGGAGTCGGTCTACTTGTGACGGACGTGATGCCTATATACATGATCATGGCTAGATATTCTCATAATTATGCACTTTTCTATCAATTGCTCGCCAGTAATTTGTTCACCCACCGTAATACTTATGCTATCTTGAGAGAAGCCACTAGTGAAACCTCTGGCCCCCGGGTCTATTTTCCATCATATAAGTTTCCAATCTATTTTTATTTTGCAATCTTTACTTTCGATCTTTATCATAAAAACACCAAAAATATTATCATCTCTATCAGATCTCACTTTTGCAAGTGGCCTTGAAGGGATTGACAACCCTTTATCGCGTTGGTTGCAAGGTTCTTATTTGTTTGCGTAGGTACGAGGGACTTGCGTGTGGCCTCCTACTGGATTGATACCTTGGTTCTCAAAAACAGAGGGAAATATTTACGCTAGTTTGCTGCATCACCCTTTCCTCTTCAAGGGAAAAACCAACGCATGCTCAAGAGGTAGCAAGGAAGATTTCTGGCGCCGTTGCCGGGGAGTCTACGCACAAGTCAAGACATACCACGTACCCATCACAAAATCTTATCCCTCGCATTACATTATTTGCCATTTGCCTTTCATTTTCCTCTCCCCCACTTCACCCTTTCCGTTTTATTCGCCCTCTCTCTTCCGTTCGCCTCTTTTTCGCTTGCCCCTTGTGTCCCGTGTGCCGTCATGGCTAGTCCCTTATCTGCTCCTTTGTCTCCTGAGTTTGAAGGTCTCCACTTCAAACAAACACAAGGAGGAAATTTAAAATATGCTTGGTATAGGTTGATGGAATCTTATCGTAATTGCACCTTAGAGGTGAGTTTTAGAATTTTGCTTCGCAATTTTTACGTTGGACTAAATATGTCCCATAGGCAACTCTTGGATTGTGTTGCCAAAGGAATTTTTATCGAAATTGATCCCAGTATTGCACATGAAATCATAGAGGGGGTAGTGGGAACGCTACCTCAACAAAAGGGGCCACAACATACCCAGGAAGAGACACAAGTTTTTAAAAAGATTTGCGAAGTAACTAAGATTCTACAAAAGTCTCTTGAACCTCTTAAGAGTGTTAGCGGTAATCTTCACCGCATGAATATGTTGATTACCCTTTCCAATAAGCGGTTGGATTCTTTAGATCCAAAAATTTCCGAATATGAAGGGAAACGTAAAGAAACTCCCGGATTTGAGCACGATTCCGCTAAAAAATTAAAAGCCAAAGATGATAATACCTAGATCTATACTTGCCTTTATGCCTAGCTAGGGGCGTTAAACGATAGCGCTTGTTGGGAGGCAACCCAATTTTATTTTAGTTTCTTGCTTTTTGGTTATGTCTAGCAATAAATAATTCATCTAGCTTCTGTTTATATGTGTTCTCTTGTTTTAATTAGTGTTTATGCCAAGTAGAACCTTTGGGAAGACTTGGGTGAAGTCTTTTTTATCTTGCTGTAAAAAACAGAAACTTTAGCGCTCACGAGATTAGCTACAACTTTTACTGGAGAGTGCTATTATCATTATTCTTATGTCCAGAAATTTATTTTAGAATTTTTGAAGTTCCATAAGTGTGCGTTTGATATAGATTACTACAGACTGTTATGTTTTTGACAGATTCTGTTTTTCGTGTGTTGTTTTCTTATTTTGATGAACCTATGGCTAGTATCGGAGGTTATGAACCATAGAGAAGTTGGAATACAGTAGGTTTAACACCAATATAAATAAATAATGAGTTCATTACAGTACCTTGATGTGGTCTTTTGTGTTCTATCGCTAACGGAGCTCATGAGATTTTCTGTTAAGTTTTGTGTTGTGAAGTTTTCAAGTTTTGGGTAAAGATTTGATGGATTATGGAACAAGGAGTGGCAAGAGCCTAAGCTTGGGGATTCCCAAGGCACCCCAAGGTAAAATCCAAGGACAACCAAAAAGCCCAAGCTTGGGGATGCCCCGGAAGGCATCCCCTCTTTTCTCTTCGTCCATCGGTAACTTTACTTGGAGCTATATTTTTATTCACCACATGATATGTGTTCTGCTTGGAGCGTATTGTATGATTTGAGTCTTTGCTTTTTAGTTCACCACAATCATCCTTGCTGTACACACCTTTTGGGAGACACACATTAATCGGAATTTATTAGAATACTCTATGTGCTTCACTTATATCTTTTGAGCTAAACAATTTTGCTCACGGTGCTTCACTTATATCTTTTAGAAACACGGTGGTGATTTTATTTTATAGAAATTATTGATATCTCATGCTTCACTTATATTATTTTGAGAGTCCTTTAGAACAGCATGGTAATTTGCTTTGGCTATAAAATTAGTCCTAATATGATAGGCATCCAAGATGGATATAATAAAAACTTCCATATAAGTGCATTGAATACTAGGAGAAGTTTGATACTTGATGATTGTTTTGAGATATGGAGATAGTGATATTAAAGTTGTGCTAGTTGAGTAGTTGTGAATTTGAGAAATACTTGTGTTGAGGTTTGCAAGTCCCGTAGCATGCACGTATGGTAAACGTTGTGTAACAAATTTGAAACATGAGGAGTTCTTTGATTGTCATCCTTATGAGTGGCGGTCGGGGCGAGCGATGGTCTTTTCCTACCAATCTACCCCCCTAGGAGTGTCGGAGTAATGGACTACGGGTAGGCAGACCCGAGCCCCTGAACCTTTCAAAACATCGGGGCAGACTGCGCCCCTCAAGACCCCAAGACAAAGAGCCGCCTTCAGATAGTCGGCAACAGAGTCGCCGACTACCCCTCTGGGCCGAGTCCCAGAGGCCGCCTTCAGGACAAGCCGACTCCAAGACAGCGACCTCCAGCGAGGCCGGCCACAAGGAGTCGGCCCGCGACCTCCACCACCTCACGCCTGGGCAACTATGGGGTAAAGCCGCCTCACGGCCCATCCCCGCCCAGTCCATAAAGGGCAGGTATGGCTACAGGGCGCCGTACCGACGGAGATCTCCGTCCGGCGCAGCACTGTTGCCATGCCGGCCCTGACATCAGCACCGTGGGCAGATTCATGTACCCACGATGGCCTGTCTGTACGACCCGAAGACGGCGGGACCCGCCTGTCGGCGGGAGTACCGAAGACGGCGAGAGCACCCCAAGGACGGACCCGATGGAGTCGGCCTCCGGGAGTCGGCCGGCTCCTCCCGCGGGATCCACGCGCCATTAACCAGACAAGACGGGGAATGGCAACAGTGATCGCCCGCCAGGCGGCGGCACTGTTGCCATAACCCCATGACCAAGCTCGCGTCATTAGAAGCACGACTACAGTAATCTGCAGCCGGCAAGACCCGCCCGCGGCGGACAAGGGCTGTCGGCCCCATGCTGGGCCGTCAGCGGGGCCCACTAGTCGGCGGGCCCCTGGAGTCGGCTGGGAAGACAGCGACTTAGAGACTGACGGCTTGGACCCACACCCAGCCGGGATTACTGCCAGGCCTTCGGGGTAGACCTATATAAACCCCGGGCACCCATGCAAAGGGTTGGGAGCTAGTAGTTTTAGACACACACATAGAGGGAGAGAAGAGCAAGCCGTGCCCTTCTCCTTCCTCACCCGAACAACTCAAGGAGCCTCTTGTACCCACTTTGCCATAGTGATCATGCGGAGACCCCTTGAGCAGCGATGAGGTGTTATCTCCTCGGAGAGCCCTGAAGCTGGGTAAGATTCGCCGGCGTGCATGTCTTCGCCTCATCCCGTTTCCAGGCACCAGCGATGTTCTACTCGCCCCCTCCATGATAAGCCATCCTTTGGCATATGTCGCACCCAACCCCCGACATTTGGCGCCCACCGTGGGGCCTGGTGCACCGTCGTCTGGAGACCTGCTCTGGCGGAACCCTCTTCCTCCTGGCGGCGCAGCCAGCCCGGCACGCCAGATGAAGTTTGCGACGACGCTGCATGGCGCCGAGGTTACTGGCGACGAAGTTGCCTCGCCGAACTTGTCGGCGAGGTTCTCCGACGAGCCTGCGTCCGACGCAGGCACGGACGGCCCCGAAAGCCTCCTCGCGGGCCTCCTCGAGCAGCTCCACGTCGACGGCGAGCCTGCCGCTGACCTGGAGTCCATAGGCTCCACCGACCCGATGCTAGTCGATTCCGACACCGCGTCGCTCGACGCGTTCCCCACCAACGTGGTGGTCTACGACGAGCCTCTCCCTCGCGCGGAGAGCGGCGGGAGCACCGTCATAGAAGTACTCGTCATCAGTCACGGCGAGCCCTCCGGCGGGGGGCTCGTGACGCTCTCGACGCTGTTCTGCAAGACCTGACCGCCTCCATTCCGGAGGGCGCCGACGCTGAAACGCTGGAGGCGCGCCGCCTTCAGCTCCTCGTGGGCGCACAGAAGCTGGCAAGCATGAGACGCTTGTCGGAAGCATATCAGCGCGAGATGGATCGCGCTATGGGCGGCTCGCCGGCTCCGACTGGGCCTAGCCGCCTAGGCGCGGTCCGGCTGTGGGCGCCCTCGCCATCTGTTTGGGGCGGACGCCCTGTATGCATACGCCACGCCCGCGGAGAACATTCGCGCTGCCCAGGCGGCGGCGGACGAGCTGGATAACTTCGAGGGCGAGGAGCGCCGCCTGATGACGGAGCGAGTCCAGCAGCTCCTCGACGCGGCCGCCGCGCAAGACGAAGCCGGCTGCCGCACGGAGGCGCCACAGCGGCAACACGACGACTTGCCTCCTCGCCGAGATCAAGGCGCGACATCTCGGACGCCGACTGGCGGCGTCTGCAGAAGAAAGAACCAGGATCCAGCTGTCAGCCATAGCCGGACTCGCATCTCCATCGAACGCGACGAAGACGGCCGCCCCAGGGCTGTGGAGCGGCGGGACGACTATCAGCCTCCTCCTCCCCGCAGAGAAAGGCGAGTCTCCCCGCCACCCGTCGAGCATCCGACTCTCGGCAACCGCCTTGGCCGCCGAGAGGGAGTCGGAGAGAACGACGCCCGCCACCGGATCGAGCGACTCCACCGATCCCTGGCGCTAGAAGAAGAAGATGAGTTGGGCCCACCCTGTCTCGGACCTCGCATCCGCGACGAGCCTTTCCCCCGAGGATTCACACTCCCCCGAGACACACCCAAATACACCGGCTCCGTGAAGCCGGAGGACTGGCTGGTGGACTACTCCACGGCCGTCAGCATAGCGAACGGCAACAAGCGCGTTGCCGTGAAGTATGTTCCCCTCATGCTCCAGGGTACGACCCGGACATGGTTGAACAGCTTGAAGCCCCGCAGCATCAACGGCTGGGTCGACTTTACCGAGGCCTTCGTCCGCAACTTCACGAGCACATACAAGCGACCTCCCAAGCCTCGTCAGTTGTCCTTGTGCATACAAGGCCCCACCGAGTCCACTCGCGACTACCTCACGCGCTGGGGCGAGCTCCGGAACTCCTGCGAAGGAGTGCACGAGGTGCAGGCAATCGAGTACTTCATCGCCGGGTGCAGAGAAGGCACCCTCCTCAAGCACAAACTCCTTTGCGACGAGCCGGAGACCCTCAACGAGCTGCTAGTCATAGCAGACAAGTACGCCACTGCCGACTCCTCCATGAAGACGGAGATCGAAGTCAGTGCGACTGGCAAAGTAGCTCCTCATGCTCCCAGAACTCCAGCTGGCGATGCCAGCCGGCGACAAAGCGAGAATGATCACAAGCGCAAGGCCTCGCAGCCGGCTTCCAACAGCCGGCGGTGGCGTGATCGAACCAGCTGACCCGGAGGGCAGCCTCGCCAAGCGGCGTAAAGGCGGCAAGTCCAAGCGGTTGCCGGCCTTCTCTACGAAAGCAGAACTCTGGGACGGACCTGCAAGTTCCACGGTGGCGCGAAGCCGTCAAATCACACCACCGGAAGTGCCAGCGCTCACCGGATCGCCAAGAGACGGCCTTGCCCTCCTCCGCTTTCTGGCCGCCGCCTCCACCACCGCCCAGGCAGCCGGCTGTCCGGCCCGGTCGGTTGATACAAGACGATTACCGTAAGAGCCTGGCGCCTATGTCGTGTTTACCAGCGTGGCTGATGATCGCCGCAGCAGGCGGCAGCAGCAAGAGGTGAATGTCGTAGCATCAAACGCCCCGGAATTCATGCACTGGTCCGAGAAGCCCATCAGCTGGAGCCGTGCTGATCACCCAGAGGTGATGCCGAATCCGGGCTCCTATGCCCTGGTCTTGGGAGCCACCCTTGCCACGGATAGGCGGGCCGCTCGCTTCTCGCGAGTACTGATAGACGGAGGAAGCAGCATCAACATCCTGTACAAGGATACGATGGAGAAGCTAGGAATCAAGCAGAGGCAGCTTCAGCATAGTCGGACTGTGTTACACAGAATTGTACCTAGCCTTTCCTGCTCACCGATTGGCAAGATTCTGATAGACGTCCTCTTTGGGGACAAGGATCACTTTCGCCGAGAGCCAGTCTGGTTCGAAGTGGTGGACCTCGAGAGCCCCTACCATGCCTTGGTTGGCCGACCTGCTTTGGCCAAGTTCATGGCGGTCCCCCACTACGCCTACCTCAAGATCAAGATGCCGAGTTCCAAGGGGATTCTGACCGTAGCCGGCGACTACAGAAAGTCGTCCCCCTGTGTAGCTGAAAGCAGCCGGCTAGCCGAGTCCCTGGTGATCGCACCTGAGAAACGGCTCCTGGATCGGGTCGTGGCGATGGCCGGCAAGCAGCCAGAGATATCGTCCGACCCCAAGGAGTCAGAAGCTGAGGGCTCGTTCAAGCCGGCCAAAGAGACCAAGAAGATACCCTTGGACCCGGAGCACCCAGAGAAATACGCTGTCATAGGTGCGAACCTCGACAGCAAATAGGAAGGCGAGCTCGTCGATTTCCTCCGTGAGAATCGGGACATCTTCGCATGGTCCCCCAAAGACATGCCAGGTGTACCGACGGATTTCGCTGAGCACAAGTTACATGTCCGACCTGATGTGAAGCCCGTCTTGCAGCCCTTGCGCCGCCTGTCAGAAGAGAAAAGAAGAGTTGTTGGAGAAGAGATAGCCCGGCTCCTTGCAGCCGGTTTCATGATGGAAGTTTTCTTTCCAGAGTGGTTGGCGAACCCGGTCCTGGTACTAAAGAAGAACAAGCAGTGGCGGATTTGTATTGACTACACAAGCCTCAACAAAGCCTGCCCCAAGGACCCGTTTGCTCTACCTTAATTGATCGGTGATAGACTCCACGGCGGATGCGAGCTGTTGAGCTTCTTAGATGCATATTCAGGATATCATCAGATCAAGCTGAACCCGCAGACAGATTGAAGACCGCCTTCATCACGCCATTTGGAGCCTTCGCTGCGACCATGACGTTCGGCTTGAGGAACGCCCGGCGCCACCTTTCAGCGTTGCATGCAGAAGTGCCTCCTCAAGCAGCTTAGCGAACGCATGCGTTTACGTGGACGACGTGGTGGTGAAGACGGAGGCGAGGAACGCTGTTGGAAGACCTCAAAGAGACCTTTGAAAACCTGCGCCGATTCGGACCAAGCTCAACCCAGAGAATGCGTCTTGAGTACCAGCCCGGCCAGCTCCTTGGTTTCCGGTATCCGAACGCGGCATAGAGTGCAACCCGTGAAGATCAAGGCAATTGAGAGAATGGAAGTGCCCGCCAACTGCTGGATGTGCGAAGTTCACCGGCTGCTTACGCCTATCGATCGTTTCATCGGTCGGTACCGGGTGAGAAAGCCCTTCCTCTGTACCAGCTTATGAAGAAGACCACCTTCTTCGAATGGAACTCCAAGGCGGACGAAGCTTTTCTCTAGTTGAAAAGAATGCTGACTACTCCCCCAGTGCTGGCAGCTCCGACTCCAAAGGAGCCCATGCTCCTCAGATATTGCCGCCACCAGGTAGTCAAGACATGATTATTGTGGTTGAACGCAAGGTGCTACCTATCCAAAGACCAGTATATTACCTGAGCGAGGTACTGTCGACCTCCAAGAAGAACTACCCCCGACATTTGGCGCCCACCTTGAAGATGTGTTACGGCGTGCACCTTGCCGCCAAGAAGTTGAAGCCTTACTTTCAAGAGCATTCAATCACCGTGGTTTGCACGGCCCCACTAGCAGAGATCATCGGAAGCCGAGATGCTTCAGGCCGAGTGGCCAAATGGGCCATAGAGTTGGCCCTCTACACCATCTTTTACCAGCCCCGCACCGCCATCAAGTCACAAGCACTGGTCGACTTCCTCGTCGATTGGGCCGAGACCCAGTATCTGCCGCCAGCGCCCGACTCCAGCCATTGGCGGATGCACTTTCATGGCTCCAAGATGCGCACCGGCTTGGGAGTCGCGTGGTCCTCACTTCCCCTAAAGGCGACAAGCTCAAGTACGCGCTGCAGATCCATTTCGCCGCCTCCAACAACGCCGCCCGAATCTGAGGCACTCATCCAGACTCGGCTTGCCAAAGAACTCGGCATTCACCGGATCCTGTGCTATGGCGAGTCCGACTTGGTGGTCCAACAGTCATCCGGCCACTGGGACACCAAAGATGCAAATATGGCGAGCTACCGCTTTCTGGTACAGCAGCTGAGCGGATATTTTGAGGGATGCGAATTCCTCCATGTACCAAGGAACGACAACGACCAAGCAGATGCCACAGCAAGAATCGGTTCCACCCAACAGTAATACCATCCGGCGTCGCCCTTGACGCCTTCTCAAGCCATCCGTCAAACCGTCGCCAGAATCAGACTCCATTTTTGTGCCGGCTCCCCCTGAAGAAGGCAGATCCGACTCCAGAGCCTCGGCAGACGGCACAAGAATCCTTGAAGACGCCCCCAAGAACGCGGCAGTCGAAGCCGGCCCGGGGACTTCGGAACCCGGCCCGGGGACTGCGGCGACCTTTGCAAAGACTCCAGTACTCGGCCCGGGGACTTCTTCAACGCAGCAAGCTGCTGCAGACTCCAACCCGCCGCCTCCCAGCCCAGCCGCCCTCGTCCAGTGTAGCAAGATCTTGGCGGTCGAAGAAATAGCAGCACCCTCATGGGCCCAGCCCATCTTCAAGTTTTTGGTTAGCGGAGAGCTACCAACTGATGAAACCTTGGCTCGGCAAGTGCAACGCCGAGCGGCAGCCTATACTATAATTAATAGAGAGCTGGTCAGGCGCAGCGTCACCGGTGTCTACCAGCGCTCCGTCGAATCAGAGCAAGGCCAAGCAATCCTCGAAGACATCCATCAGGGCGAGTGCGGCCATCACGCAGCCTCCAGAGCACTCGTCGCCAAAGCCTTCCAACACGGTTTCTTACGCCGACTGCCCTAGAAGAAGCCAAGGAATTAGTTCAAAATGCAAGGGGTGCCGGTGTTCCGCTCCAAGCAGCAGTGACCGGCTTCAGCGCTCAAGACTATCCCCATCGCTTTGGCCCTTTGCTATGCAGGGGCACGGACATGGTGGGACCATTCAAGACGGCACGAGGTGGCCTAACTCACCTACTTGTCGCGGTGGACAAGTTCACCAAGTGGGTAGAAGCAAAACCCATCAAGAAGTTGAACGGTCCTCTGGCGGTGACTTTTATCGCCGACATCACGACTCGGTGCGGCATACCACACGCATCATCACCGACAACGGCACAAATTTCGCCAAAGGCGCCACGCCCGCTTTCGCGCGACGCAGGGCATCCGACTGGACTTAGCGTCCGTTGCCCATCCGCAGTCAAACGGCCAGGTGGAGCGAGCGAACGGCCTCATCTTGTCTGGCATCAAGCCTCGTCTGGTCAAACCACTGGAACGTTTGGCCGGCTGCTGGCTTGAGGAGTTGCCAGCCGTCCTCTGGAGTCTGCGTACGACTTCAAACAAGTCAACTGGCTTCACACCCTTCTTCCTTGTCTACGGTGCCGAAGCCGTCATCCCAACGGATATAGAGTTCGACTCCCCGCGAGTCACCATGTACACCGAGGAGGAAGCAGAAGAAGCCGCGTCAAGACAGCGTCGATCTGCTGGAAGAGGGCTCTTTGGCACTCGGCCGGTCCAACATCTACCAGCAGAGCCTGCGCCGCTACTACAACAAGAAGGTCAAGCCAAGATCATTCCTAGAAGGCGACCTTGTGCTCCGGCTGATCCAGCGAACAGCCGGCCATCACAAGTTGTCGGCGCCTTGAGAAGGACCGTTCATCATCAGTAAAGTGCTGGGCAACGACTCCTACTACCTGATCGACGCTCAGAAGCCCCGACCACGCAAGAGGGACGACTCCGGCAAAGAGACGGAGTGGCCATGGAACGCAAATCTCCTCCGAAGATTTTATAGTTGATGCAGTATGTACCATGCTACCCTTTTGTGTTTGAAATACCAAGACTCCGGGCCCCCCGAGACGAGCTTGGGGACTGCCCTCTTTTGTTATCTGTATGATAAGAATTATGCCTTTGGGTATGTTCCCCTTTTATTATGCTGTTTGGCACCGGGCTCGACTAGTCGGCCCGGGGGACTCGCCGCTTTGAGCTATGAAGTGCTTCTGAAGTCCGGCAAGTAGCGTCACGGTGCCCAAGCCGTCTCCTGTCAGAAGCCGCAGCTTGCAGAGCGACTGTTTGGTGCGCAGGAGTAAGGTAGAACGAGCGCCCACACGAAAAAAGGGCTAAGGACCCAAAGCATAAACATAGTTTAAATCGGCCCCCAGCCCGTTTCGTGAAACCGACTCTTAAGAAGCCGGCTTGCCGTTTTCTACCCAACTCGCTTAAACAACTCTAAAATGGCCAAGTACTTGCCTTCTCAAAGTAGCCAAGCACTTGACCTAGACGGCAATCCGCAGAGCGGTTGCTCGACGGGCAAGGCGGCATCTAAGGGAAGGCGGCAAAGGAAAAAGCCAAAAGAGCACTAAGCAAGGAAACATGAAATTAGAATAATATTTACACAAATTTAGGCCCTTGGCCGGATCTTCGAACAGAGGTTCAGAATACACCCCGCGGGTGGAATTGTGCGAATTAACAAAGTTCTTTCGAAAGACTAACAAGCAGATAAAATAAAGCCAAGGCAGCGCCTAAGAAGCGGTTGGGGTTGGAAGGCTGAGGCGGCGGGCGGCGTCAGCGCCGGGCGGTTGGCTGGGCAGTCTCGATTTGATCGTCTCTGGCGTGCTGGCTCGGATGGGCGCGACTTCGTTGCCGGAGGCGCGGTCCGAGCTGAGGCTGGCCGCCCGCTCCGTCCTTCGGGACGCTTCCATGCCGTCTCCGCCCTCCGCCTCGTCTTCATCCTCGGTGCTGGAATCGATCACCTCCGCCGAGTCCTCGCCGTAGTCCGGGTTCATCTCGAACCATTCGGGCGGCGCCTCCCCACCGTCTTCAGCCCGCTCCGGGACGAAGACACTGGTGTCCGTATAGTCGGCGATCGCCGCCGGACGCTCGACGAGGGCGCCCTCCGCGGCCTGCAGCTCCGCTTGGGCTTCTGACCGGAACGCGGCCAGCCGGTCCAGGTCGAGCCCTGGATACCACGCCTTGACGAACTCCAGGGCTCGGCGAGCTCCAGCCCGAGCCGCGGAGCCCTTCCAAGCCTCAAGACGCCCAGCCGCGACCTCCAACCAGTCGGCGGTCCGGCTGGGAGTGAGCAGAATCAGCATGTCCGGCCACAGGGCAGCAATCGCCTGGGCCCCAACACGCTCAAGACGGCGTAGCATCCGATGTGCCGGCCGCAGACGAGCCTCAATGCTCAGGAGCTGCTCGTCAAGGGTCCAGGGGGCGTTGGCTGCAATCTCGGCGCCACCCGCCCTCCGCGCCTCGCGGTCGGCCTCGATGGCCTGATTGGCCGCATGCGTATGACCAGGGAAGAAGTCAGCCAAGAAGAAGAAAAAGCAAGTTAGAAAAAACAGGAGCCGGCTTAACCCATAGTCGGCAACCCAAAAGAGAATGTAAAAGCAAACTTACCATCGACGATATCTTCGATTTCATGGAAGCCGGAGGTCAGCTGCGGCTCTCTGTCGGTCCAGGCGGAGCGCTCGCTCTCAAATTCCCGGCCGAGAGGCGGCCTCTTTCTTCTCGCCTCGGCCGCGCCGCCTTGAGCAGCTCCCTCTGCTCCGCCAATGCATAGCCAGCAGGTCGCGCTCTGCGGCAAGCTTGCCGCACTCCTCCTCTTTAAGCGCGCAAAAGGCGGTCTCGGCCGTACTCAGCTGCTCCCGCAGAGCGGCGTTGGACTTTGAAGAATAAAAAGAAGAAGTACGCGAAGTCGTCAGTTAAGAAGGTCGCCAGGAAGATCCGGCCCGACTGCACAGCAGTCGGCCCGAATCTCGGGGACTACAGCCCGCGGGTGCGCAAGCGCGCCCCCGCGAAGAAGAAAACTCACCTCGGCTCCTCGCTAGGTCAGCAGCCCGCTTGTTCAGCTCTTCAGCGTTGCGGTTGAAGGAGGTAGCGTGGAGGTTGTGATATTCCTGTAACAAGGATTCGGAACACAGATAAAGACTTGGAAGTAAGCAAATAAAGTTCCGGGCCGCTGCTTTCGGCGGCCGACCGAAACTTCGAGACTACACCAGTGGAGTGTTGGCAGCGCCCCACGAAGAAGATCAAGAAAATTCAGAAATAAAACATACCAAGACGGCGGATCGCGACGCCAGTGCGCCTTGGAAAAGGTTACGAGGGCGGCGCCTTGGCCCGCAGCTTCGCTTGGGCGTCGAGGCGTCGTGTTCAGCGAGCCCGTCGCGCCTCCTCGCACTCCACCCAGTGAGCGCTGGCGCTTGTCGCTTCAGCGTCGAGGATGGCCGAGCTAAGCGGCACCGGTCTCCAAGGGCGCGGCGCCGAGTCCGCTTTTCTCAAGACGGCGCCGCTGGCGGCGACTTGAAGAAGCGATTGCGCCCACGGCTTCGCCGTCGGCGGCACGGTGGGTCCGCTGCTCTATTTGCCTCAAGGCGACCTCGAGCTGGCGGAGGTGGCGCGGCGGCAGCGCCAGCGAAAGACCTCGCCGCCTTCCCCCCTGCGACGGGGACCTCACCACCGATTCCCTCCGACTGCCCCGTGAACTCCGGCGGTGGTGGCGCTGAGCTCAGCGGAGTGACAAGCAGCGCCGATTGAAGGCGCGCGGCCTCCTCGGCTTGCCTTCTTGCTGCTGCTGCGGCTTTGACCGCCTTCTCCGCCGCCGCCTTCTCTCGTGAGGCGGCCGCCTCCTCGTCGCACTTCTCCTGCGCATTCCGCTCTGTTGCCTCCCGAGGGCGGCCGAGGTCAACCCGCTAACCGCTGGCGGACGTCTCCGCCGACCCCATGACGGAGGTGGCGGCGACCCTCTCCAAAGTGAGGGAGCCACGATGAGAAAAAAAGGACATGAGAAGACTTGGGCAAGGCGGACGGAAGAAAATAAGACAGAATAAAAAGATACTTACGCGGAGACTAGCGGTGGTTTCTTCACCTCCTTGTGAGCGGTTAGCCTTCGCGACCGCTTCTTGAGTCGCGGCGGCCGCTCCTGATTCTCTTGGCACGGCAGCTTGGCTGACTCGGCCCGGCCGGCGCTTCTTCGCCGCCTCGGCCCCCAAGGCAGCGGAGGAGCTCGCGCTGGATGGCCGGCTCTCATTGGCGGCGGGGGCGACTTCATCATCGAGCCGATCTGCAAAAGTGGCCGAGGGCACGAAGTCGTCATCCTCCCCTCCTTCGGCATCGGCCTCCATTGCCGCCACGCCCAAGTCGGGTCGCCGGGCGTCCACTCTCCGCCCGGTCGGGGGCGAAATCAGCGGGCGGCACAGCGCGGCGCCGGTCGAGGGCGGCATGAGAGGATTCTGAGTCAGAAAGGACCAAGGAGAGTAAGAGCCGGATCCGGCTAAGGAAGGAAACAGAGAAGCAAGAGACGACTTGCCATCGGCGGGGGATTGGCGCGTGAGTATGGATCCTTGCCGAAACGCCATTCCTCCGTGAGGTCGCAGTTCGCCAAGAAGTTCACCGTGTCCACCACCTCCGCGTGGGGCATGTCCTTGGAGCACGCCGGTGGGGTCGGCGGCCGCTCATCTGGCAGATCGGATGAGGGCGGCCTGAAGAGGGAGAACTTCGGCGCGCCACGGCGGCCCGACAAGTCTGCTCGATCAGGCCCTCATTGTATCATCCGCAGCGGGAACCCGCGGCGGGCGGCGGTGCCTGCACGGTCAGCGTCCGGGCCTGTGGGACCAGGTGGTGGGTCGGCCGCCGGTTCCCGCCCACGTGGGCGGCAAGTTGACCAGTCGCCCGTCAGGCGGCGTTCTTGGCAATGTCGTCTGGCTGCCACATCTTCACGGACTTGATGAGGGGGATGGCAGGGAAAGTATTCTCGGGCACCGGCCTCCTCTTGGCGATGAACATGCCGCACAGAGCCGGCACGCGAGCGACGTGGGTCCGAGCTTTGCTTGAAAGAACTCCCCCCACAGCTCGATGGTGGGGAGAACTCCGAGGAAACCTTCGTGATAAGGATGGATGGCGGCGGCCAACAGCACCACCATGTTGGGGGTGAGGTGGTGCGGTGGGCAGCGAAGAACTCCAAGAACGCGGAAGAAGCCACTGGCCCGGCAGCCCGACCAGCGTGAGGTGTGAGCGGAAGATCACCGCTCGCCCTCCTCCGGCGTCGGCGTGATTTCGCCCTCCGTGGGCAGGCTTCGCACTAGGTGGCTGCCGGGGATGCGGCGTGTCGACGAAGGAACTTCGATTATGTAAATGTCGTCCGATGATGGAGCCGTCCCCACACGCCGGAGCGCGGTGGGAGGCCTTGGCGGTGACGAGGAGCTCATCTCCGCGGCGAGGAAGAAACGAGGCTTGGCGCGGTGGAGCAAGGAAGAAGACGAGGCAGGGAGCGGGGATGAGAGAGTGCGCGTGCGTCGCCGCCGCCTCCCTCCCCCCGCCTACTTAAAGGCGCCTAGGCTGCTGGCCGAGGCGGGCGTGGGATTAATCGCGCCATGCCCTCACGCCCCACGATTTAACCACGGCGTTCTGCGGGTAGTAACGCGGCGTGGAAATCAACCGCCGCACGCATCGCAGCGCGGATCCGGCTGCCTTGGCCGCATGGTAGTGGCGGCCCCGGCGGGCATGTCTTGTCACGCTGCGCGTGGGCGATAGCCCTGCCGCGTGGCGGGCCCACGACAGGCGGCTGCCGGGAAGCTTATCAGGCACGCCGCCCGGATCCCGCTGCGACCTTTGAAACCTTTGAAGAGCAAAACGGCCCCCTGCAAAGCCGACTCCAGGCGGAGACGGCGGGCCGAGTCCAGATTCTTCCATCGAAGGGATGAAGCTGTCGAGGCTCCTCGACGGGCTGCCTCGGCGCCTCCCGGCTTCGGGGACTCTTGCCGAGTAATGGACTACGGGTAGGCGGACCCGAGCCCTGAACCTTTCAAAACATCGGGGCAGACTGCGCCCTCAAGACCCCAAGACAAAGAGCCGCCTTGAGATAGTCGGCAGCAGTCGTGACTACCCCTCTGGCCGAGTCCCATAGGCCGCCTTGAGACAAGCCGACTCCAAGACAGCGACCTCCAGTGAGGCCGGCCACAAGGAGTCGGCCCGCGACCTTACCACCTCACGCTGGGCGACTATGGGGTAAAGCCGCCTCATGACCCATCCTCGCCCAGTCCATAAAGGGCAGGTATGGCCTACTGAGCGCGTCACAAGCGGAGATCTCCTTCCGGCCAACCTTGTTGCCATGCCGCTCGACATCGGCTGATCGTGGGCAGATTCCTGTACCCACGATGGCCTGTCTGTACGACCCAAAGACGGCGGGAGTACCAAAGACGGCGAGAGCACCCCAAGGATGGACCCAATGGAGTCGGCCTCCGGGAGTCGGCCGGCTCCTCCCGCGGGATCCACGCGCCATTAACCAGACAAGACAGGGAATGGCAACAGTGATCGCCCGCCAGGCGGCGACACTGTTGCCATAACCCCATGACCAAGCTCGCGTCATTAGAAGCACGGCTACAGTAATCTGCAGCCGGCAAGACCCGCCCGCGGCGGACAAGGGCTGTCGGCCCCATGTTGGGCCGTCAGCGGGGCCCACTAGTCGGCGGGCCCCAGGAGTCGGCGGAGAAGACGGCGACTTAGAGACTGACGGCTTGGACCCACACCCAGCCGGATTACCGTTGTACCCTCGGGGGGTAGACCTATATAAACCCCCCGGGGCACCCATGCAAAGGGTTGGAAGCTAGTAGTTTTAGACACACACATAGAGGGAGAGAAGAGCAAGCCATGCCCTTCTCCTTCTTCACCCCGAACAGCTCAAGGAGCCTCTTGTACCCACTTTGCCATAGTGATCATGCGGAGCCCCATGAGCAGCGATGAGGTGTTATCTCCTCGGAGAGCCATGAAGCTGGGTAAGATTCGCCGGCGTGCATGTCTTCGCCTCATCCCGTTTCCAGGCACCAGCGACGTTCTACTCGCCCCCTCCATGATAAGCCATCCTTTGGCATATGTCGCACCCAACCCCCGACAAGGAGCATGCGCGTAGTGCTTGGTTTTTGATGACTTGTAGATTTTTGCAATAAGTATGTGACTTCTTCATGACTAATGTTTAGTCCATGGATTATACGCACTCTCAACCTTCCATCATTGCTAGCCTCTTGATGCCGTGCATTGCCCTTTCTCACCTTGAGAGTTGGTGCAAACTTCGGCAAAGGCCCAACCCCCATGAAATGATATGCTCTATCACACATATACCTCCTTATATCTTCCTCAAAACGGACACCATACCTACCTATGATGGCATATCCATAGCCATTCCGAGATATATTGCCATGCAACTTTCCACCGTTCCGTTTATTATGACAGCTTCATCATTGTCATATTGCCTTGCATTATCATGTAGTTGACATCATATTTGTGGCAAAGCCACCATGCATGTTATTTCATACATGTCACTCTTGATTCATTGCCCATCCGTACATCACGGAGTATTCATATAGAGTCATATTCTGTTCTAAGTATCGAGTTGTAATCATTGAGTTGTAAATAAATAGAAGTGTGATGATCATCATTAATAGAGCATTGTCCCAAAAAAAGAGAAAGACCAAAAAAACGAAGGCCCAAAAAAAGATAAAAAAAGAAAAAAGAAAAAAGAAAAAAAGAAAAAAAAGAGAAAAGAAATAAAAAGGGACAATGCTACTATCGTTTTTCCCCACTTGTGCTTCAAAGTAGCACCATGATCTTTATGATAGAGAGTCTCTTGTTTTGTCATTTTCATATACTAGTGGGTTTTTTTCATTATAGAACTTGGCTTGTATATTCCAACGATGGGCTTCCTCAAATGCCTTAGGTCTTCATGACCAAGCAAGTTGGATGCACACCCACTTAGTTTCTTTTGTTGAGCTTTCATACATTTATAGCTCTAGTGCATCCGTTGCATGGCAATCCCTACTCCTTGCATTGACATCAATTGATGGGCATCTCCCTAGCCCATTGATTAGCTGCGCCAATGTGAGACTTTCTCCTTTTTGTCTCCTCCACACAACCCCCATCATCATTATTCTATTACACCCATAGTGCTATATCCATGGCTCACATCCATGTATTGCGTGAAAGTTGAAAAAAGTTTGAGATTACTCAAGTATGAAACAATTGCTTGGCTTGTCATCGGGGTTGTGCAAGATGAGAGCATCTTGTGTGACAAAATGAAGCATGGCCAAACTATATGATTTTGTAGGGATGAGCTTTCTTTGATTATGTTATTTTGAGAAGACATAATTGCTCGGTTAGTATGCTTGAAGTATTATTATTTTTATGTCAATATTAAACTTTTATCTTGAATCTTTCGGATCTGAACATTCATGCCACAATAAAGGAAATGACATTGAGAAATATGCTAGGTAGCATTCCACATCAAAAATTCTGTTTTTTATCATTTACCTACCCGAGGACGAGCAGGAATTAAGCTTGGGGGTGCTTGATACGTCTCCAACGTATCTATAATTTTTAATTGTTCCATGCTATTATATTATCTGTTTTGGATGTTTAATGGGCTTTACTATACACTTTTATATTATTTTTGGGACTAACCTATTAACCCAAGGCCCAGTGCAAATTGCTATTATTTTTTTGCCTATTTTAGTGTTTCGCAGAAAAGGAATATCAAACGGAGTCCAAACGGAATGAAACCTTCGGGAGCGTGATTTTTGGAACAAACGTGATCCAGAGGACTTGGAGTGGACGTCAAGAAATCAACAAGGAGGCCACGAGGCAGGGAGGTACGCCTGCCCCATGGGCGCGCCCCCACCCTTGTGGGACCCTCGTGGCTCCACCGAACTACTTCTTCCGCCTATATATACCCATGTACCCCGAAACCAACCAGGAGCACCACGAAACCCTATTTCCACCGCCACAACCTTCTGTACCTGTGAGATCCCATCTTGGGGCCTTTTCCGACGCTCCGCCGGAGGGGGGATCAATCATGGAGGGCTTCTTCATCAACACCATAGCCTCTCCGATGATGTGTGAGTAGTTTACCACAGACTTTCGGGTCCATAGTAATTAGCTAGATGGCTTCTTCTCTCTCTTTGGATCTCAATACAAAGTTCTCCTCGATCTTCTTGGAGATCTATTCGATGTAACTCTTTTTGCGGTGTGTTTGTCGAGATCCAATGAATTGTGGGATTATGATCAAGATTATCTATGAACAATATTTGAATCTTCTTTGAATTCTTTTATGTATGATTGGTTATCTTTGCAAGTCTCTTCGTATTATCAGTTTGGTTTGGCCTACTAGATTGATCTTTCTTGCCATGGGAGAAGTGATTAGCTTTGGGTTCAATCTTGCGTTGCTCGATCCCAGTGACAGAAAGGGAAACATCACGTATTGTATTGTTGCCATCGAGGATAAAAAGATGGGTTTTATATCATATTGCTTGAGTTTATCCCTCTACATCATGTCATCTTACCTAATGCGTTACTCTGTTCTTATGAACTTAATACTCTAGATGCATCTTTGGATAGCGGTCGAGGTGTGGAGTAATAGTAGTAGATGCAGGCAGGAGTCGGTCTACTTGTCACGGACGTGATGCCTATATACATGATCATGCCCAGATATTCTCATAATTATGCACTTTTCTATCTATTGCTTGACAGTAATTTGTTCACCCACCGTAATACTTATGCTATCTTGAGAGAAGCCACTAGTGAAACCTATGGCCCTCGGGTCTATTTTCCATCATATAAGTTTCCAATCTATTTTTACTTTGCAATCTTTACTTTCAATCTTTATCATAAAAATACCATTAATATTATCATCTCTATCAGATCTCACTTTTGCAAGTGGCCGTGAAGGGATTGACAACCCTTTATCACGTTGGTTGCAAGGTTCTTATTTGTTTGTGTAGGTATGAGGGACTTGCGTGTGGCCTCCGACAGGATTGATACCTTGGTTCTGAAAAACTGAGGGAAATACTTACGCTACTTTGCTGCATCACCCTTTCCTCTTCAAGGGAAAAACCAACGCATGCTCAAGAGGTAGCAGGATTTCCTAGATAGTGGTGCTGCTTGTGTTTTTAGGGAACGAAATATTGGGCAAGATGAAGACTTATTGAATAACATATTGAAAAAATATGATGATTGGACTCTTCCTGAACCACCGCCTAAAACCACTCCGAAGAAGAGGGGTATCTTATATCTCAGTCTTGAAGATATGCAAGAGGCCAAGAAATCTATGAAGCAAAAAGGTATTAAAGCTGAGGATGTCAAAAATTTACCTCCTATTGATGAAATACATGGGCTTAATACACCACCATTGTCTAAGGTGGTAGAGGTAAATTCTTTAATGAAGTTCAATGATAATGACAATCATCACAATATGCACCCTAGCCAATGCCTTTACGAGTCTGAAAACTACATTAGAAAACAAGATCACTGCAATGCAAATGTTATGAAACAATTGAAATATAATTCTGATATGGTTGCTCGCTTGACTGACTTGTTATTTAGAATCTCAAATGATGTTAGAGGTGTTGGAAAGCATGCTTCTATGGGTCAAACTCAATTCGAACACGTTGCTAAATCTCAAAGAGAGTTGCTTGATGAAATGAATAATAACAAACATGGCTTTGCTGTTAGAGTAGCAACTAGAGGAGGAAAAATGACTCAGGAACCACTTTATCCCGAGGGACACCCAAAAAGAATTGAACAATATTCACAAAGAGCTAACACTGATGCACGTAGTCCTTCTAAAAAGAAAAAGACAAAGAAAATGATAGGATTTTGCATGCCTCTAGTGAACCTGAAATAGAAAAACCTCCTGATAACGATAATGAAACTTCTATCTTTGATGCTGAAACACAGTCTGGCAATGAACACTCACCTTCTTATAGCGAAAAGGATAATGATGAGGTTCATGAAAATACTCAAACAAATAATAAAGAACCAGACAATGAAGTTGAGATAGAACCACCGGTTGTCGGTGTACTAGAGTAGGGGTACCCTAGTATCCCGTACTCGTGCACGGACAGTTGCATCACCCCGAGGCAGGGTTTGCCTCGTCACCGCCAAGATCCTCCGTGGCTCCTTTGGAGCCATTCAAGAACAAAGTATTTGATTAAGAAGACAAGACCCCGACAAGAGGAGCTTGTCGGGAAGGCCACTCCAGGCACGCAGAAGACAAGGCCCCGACAAGAGGAGCTTGCCGGGAAGGCTCGGAGCGCGACAAGCCTCCGGGCGCGACAAGGATTCGGCCGCGGCAAGGCGCTTGCCGCGGCATGCAACTTCTCTCCGTCTCCGCTCCAGCTCATCCAGCGACGTGTCGTCATGGGACCGTTCCATGCGCGTGTGTCGAGCGGCTGTGCAGCCAGCGGAGAGCAGCGATAAGCGGCGCTAACAAGCTCGCCATCGTGGCGAGCGGAGGCACACCTGACGGTCTACATTACCGCTTTGGCGACAATGACGGACATTTATTGCTTTTGTCCCTTGCCGTTATAGTTAGGTATTTTGCACTGTACACTGTTCAAGTAGGTGTACCAACTCCTGTTTTTACATTTGTACCCTCATCTATGTTGCCACCTGTCGGAGACCCCTTGAGCATATAAAAGGAGGCCCATGCAACGTAGAAGGGGTTCGGCGGAGTTGACTGGTTCGGCTGGTTCGGTTCATCTGTTGGCGGAGACTAGACACACTCACGCTTAGGTTTTGTAGCTCACATTGCTCCCTAGCAAGAACACAATAGATCAAACAAGCAGCAGTAGGAGTTTTATCTCTCCGGAGAGCTCCGAAGCTGGGTAAACTGCTCGTGTGCCTCGCCTCGATCCGCTCTTCGTGCGATCTCCGCCCCCCTCCGAACCACAAGGGGCCTGCTCCGCTGGCCCCATAGGTGTCCGTGGGTACGATCAGCCTCCCCGACATCTTTGGCGCGCCAGGTAGGGGGCGTCGAGGCCGTGTGAATCTGATCCAGCGTCCACACGAGCAGCGTCATCAACATCTTCCTCAACATGCCACCGAAGAAGAAGGCTTCGGCAGAGCCGTCCGCGTGCACTCCACCCTCACTGCAGCAAACGGGTGGTGGGGCAGACGCTGGCGGAGGAACGGGCGCCGACGAAGGTGTTCGCGATGTTGCCAAGTCCAAGGACAAGGCACCGCAAACCTCGGCGTCCGTGCATCCCCCGCGCCCATCTCAGAGACGGGACCAACAACGCCATGGCGTTCACAACGCCATACGCTCGATTGGATCGAGACCCTCAAGACCAGCATGCGCGCCAACATGCTTGGCACGAGTGAGATACGGTCGCCGGACGGGTGCTGCTCCTTCTAACGTAGTTAGAAGTCCGGCGTGTCCCGCCTCCTCGCATCGTTCTCCAATGCCACCCACTACTCCAGCAGAAGCTCTGGCGAGAGCTCAGCTGCTCCTCGACTACCCTCCAACGGCCGACAAGGTCGACGAGTGGAGGGCCACTATCTAGAGCCTCATCGGCTTTGCCAATGGCGACGCTCCGCGGCAACCTACGCCATCATTGCCGCGATGAGACGACAAGGCACAAGCCGGTGGTGACGAGACTGTCGGGGGTGCAACCACCGTGCACTCTCCGCCAAGAAGGCCAAGATCGCCGACTCACCGGATCCACCTCGACAGCGACTCCACTCCGTCGTCGGATCCACGAGCTCGCCGCGATCAGCGCCAAGTTCTTCATGAGAGACAACAAGAGGGCCTTTCGAACTCGCATCGAGCACCGAAGAGAAGCGCGACGTCGATCGACAAGCGGCGCTGGGCCTTCTGATTGACATGCGCGGCCGGAGGAGCCAGGCGACTTGCCGTCTGTGTAGGTTGCCCTGCGTTCACTCGTGAGCTGCGGCAAGTCGATGGCCCAGCCAGAAAAACTTCAAACCAGACGTGCCGGAGAAGTATGATGGCAGGACGCATCCGTCGGAGTTCCTTAGCATCTACACCATCGCGGTGCAGGCTGCGGGGGGACGGGACGACAAGATCCTCGCCAACTACTTCCCGCTCGTGCTCAAGTCCAACGTCAGATCTTGGCTCATGCACTTGCCGGACAGCTCCATATCCTCTTGGGCAGATCTGTGCCATCAGTTTGTTGGCGCCTTCACAGGTGGCCACAAACCTCATGGCCAAGAGAGTGACCTTCACTTGCTCGCCCAGAAGGAAGGAGAGTCCTGCGCCAAGTTCATTCGTGAGATTCAGCCTTGTGCACTACAACATCCTGCACGTCCACCTGCCGCGCGGTGGTTAGCGCATTTCATCAGAATGTGCGGAACCGCAGGATGAGGGAGGAGATGGCGATGTGCAAAGTCAAGGACGTCAGTGAGATGTATGCCTTGTCCGACAAGTGTGCACGCGCTGAGGAAGGGAGGAGACTCCCGGGAGAGAATGCAGAAGCAGGATCTGACAGTGAGGACACCGCCCCGGCAAAGAAGGGCCGGTGGCGAGGCAACAGGAAGAAGAAAGCCAGAGAAGTGCTAGCAGTCGAGCAGTCCGGCAATGGAGGTGGCGACAAGAACGCCAAGGCTGGTGGCTCCGGCAAGGAGGTTGCCGCTGACGCCAACCACCAGTCGGTGGCGGCCGCCGACAAGCAGGACAGCTCCGCAAGCGATCTTGCAAGATCCACCGCACCAAGGGCCACGACCTCCAGAGCTGCAAGAAGGTCGAGCAGCTTGTCGAACAACGAAGAGCTGAGTACGGCGGTAGCGACAAGGAGAAGGCCTGTGAAGGTGCTAGGGGAGCAAGCAAGAAACGTCCGGCGGGGAGGACGCCGCGGCAAAGCCAAGCAGCGGCAAGGAGATGACTTCGCGCCGCCGCGACAAGGATGAAGATGACGACAGCGAAGATATGGAAGACGCAGCGGCCGATGAGCAGGGAGTTTCGTAAAGCCACGGAGGTTCTGCGTTGACGGAGGTGCTTCCGCATACCTCCCACCGCCAACTCAAGCAATGGATGCGGAGGTCAATGCAGCGGAACCATCCGTAGAGTCACGCCAAGCCTCTCAAGTGGTTCGGCACGCCTATCATTTTTGACATTGAGGATCACCACGATCGCATAATCGCGGTCGGGTGCTTACCGATGTTGGTCTCACCAACCATCCGCAACCTCAAGGTCACCAAAATGCTAGTTGACGGCGGGCCGGCTTGAATATGATCTCCTCCGCGGTGCTCCGAAGCTTCAAATCCTCGACAATGAAGCTCAAGAGACCGGCACCTTTCAAGGAATCAATCCGGGAAGGAGCAAGCCGAGGAGGAAGATTACGCTGCAAGAACATTTGGCAGCGAGCTGAACTTTAGAATCGAGAGGGTCACATTCGACGTTGCCGATTTCCGTTGCCTTACAATGGGATACTTGGCCGCCCAAAGACTCGCCAAGTTCATGGCGGCCTCTCACCACGCCTACAACTTACTCAAGATACCAGGCCCGATAAGCGCCATCTCTGTCCATGGCGACAAGAAGGATGCCCTTATCTGGCCGACAAGATCTACCGGGATGCAGCGGCCGCGACAGATTGCCAGACACTTGCCAATCAAGCTCCGGGGAAGAAGACCAAGTCCAAGTCCGGCAAGGGCTCGATGCTCACTCCGCAAGCGCACCTCTTGAGTACTGCGCTACCGTCGAGGACGCACCATCGAGCTCCACCGGCAAGTGCAAGAAGATGGTGGCTCCGCCAAGACCAAGAAGGTGCCCGCCAAGGAGGACGGCACCGGTGGTACCTTCACCATCGGTGCCTCTCTCGACCCTAAATAGGAAGGCGCTCGTTGCTTTCCGCTGGGCGAATCGTCGACGTGTTTGCATGGCAACCGTCCCGATATCCCCGACGCTCCTGTGAAAGTGATTGAGCACCGCCTCGCCGTTTGTCCTCATGCGCGGCCCGTCAAGCAAAAAGTCAGGAAGCAAGCAGTGGAGCGCCAAGAATTCATAGCAGAAGAGATCAAGAAACTGGAAGCAGCAGGCCTCGTCAGAGGAGTGCTCCATCCTACGTGGTTGGCCAATCCTGTAGTCGTGCGCAAGGCAAATGGAAAATGGAGACTTTGTATTGACTTCACGGATGTTAATAAAGCTTGTCCCAAAGATCCATTTCCCTTGTCGCGCATTGACCAGATTGTTGACTCCACGGCTGGATGTGATTTGCTTTTGTTTCTTGATGCATACTCAGGATACCATCAGATCTTCATGGCTGAAGAAGATGAGGAGAAGACCGCATTCATCACACCATGTGGCACATATTGTTTCATACGGATGCCTTTCGGTTTGAAGAATGCTGGTTCAACATTTGCAAGGGTAGTCCACGACGCTTTTGAGCCGCAAATGCACGTAAATGTAGAAGCCTACATGGATGACATAGTGGTCAAAAGCAAGGACAAAGCAACTCTGGTTCAAGATTTGACGAGACCTTTGCAAATCTGCGCAAGATCAACCTCAAGCTCAACCCCGAGAAGTGCGTGTTTGGAGTCCCTTCCGCAAGCTTCTCGGGTTCTTCGTGGTCTCAACGATGGAATGAAGCTAATCAAGACACGAACAAGTCCATTGAGCAGATTGAAGCACCAAAGAGCGTCAAGGATGAACGAAGGCTAGCCGGTTGCGTGGCTGCTCTCAAAGAAGTTTATTTCTAGGTCTGCTTGAACGTACCGCCGTTTTTTCAAAATTTTGAAAAAGGCAGGTCCAATAAAATGGACTCCGGGAGCGGAGGCTGCGCTGCAGGACTTGAAGAGATACCTGTCCTCCACTCCAACACTTGTCGCACCTAAGCCACAAGAGAAGTTGCTGCTATATATAGCGGCAACCAATCAAGTGGTTAGTGCTGCGTTAGTAGCGGAGAGGGAGGCGGATGACGAGCCAGCAACCACGGCAAGCACATCCAGCGACAAGGTGGGGCTTCACGACAAGCTCTGGTCCCGACAAGGAGGAATCCGCGCACACATGACCAGACATGAAAAAGGATGGTGCAGCGCCAGTCTACTTTGTCGATTCCCTCCTCGCAAGGGGCTAGGTCGAGGTACTGGGTGTGCAGAAATTGCTTTTCGGCCTCCTCATGGCCTCGAGAAAGCTGCGCCATTACTTCCAAGCACATGAGATCACAGTTGTCACTCGCTTTCCGCTCAAGAGGATACTGCAGAATCCAGAAGCAACGGGCAGGATTGTTGAGTGGGCTTTAGAACTGTCAAGCTTTGGTCTTAAGTTTGAAAGCACATCAACTATCCAAAGCAGAGCGTTGGCAGAATTCATAGCGGAATGGACGCCAACACCAGATGAAGAGATTCCGGAGACGAGCATTCCCGTCAAGGAAGGTGCAAAGAGTGGCTGATGTACTTTGATGGTGCCTTCTGCCGCAAGGCAGCACCGGTGCCGGCGTGCTGCTTATCGCACTCCACCGGAGAGCACCTCAAGCACGTCGTCCAGATGCACTTTCCCAAGGAGCAAGCGACGAACAATACCGCAGAGTATGAAGGTTTGCTTGCCAGTCTCGTGGATCGCCGTGGACCTTGGGATCAAAAGCTTATTGTCGTGGGAGACTACGCAACTCGTGCGTCCGCCAAGTCAACAAAGATTACCAGAGTCCGTTGATGGAAGCCTATGTTGATGAAGTGAGGAAGCTGGAAGAGCACTTTGACGGCCTGCAAATGGAACATGTTCCAAGAGCTCAGAATGATATTGCTGACGGCCTGTCAAAGTGCGCTGCACTTAAGTTGCTCGTGGAACCAGGGATTTTCGTGCTCAAGCTGACTCGACCAACCGTAACGCCATCAACTGGACAAAGCAAGAAGAGGAAGTTGGCCTCTGGTGACTACTTTCCACAGAGCTTCCCGAAGCCGTCGTTGCAAAGGTCCCCAAGATCAACACCAACAGTGCTGAGGAGCAGTCTTCTCCGACAGACCACAGGGTTTGTTTCGTTGAAGCAGACGCTCCCGACAAGTCTTGCTCCGGTAAGCTTGTCGGGAGCATCAAGCTCGGCAGGGCCGCGAGTTCTCGCCGTGGAAGCTGATGTTCCCGCAGCAGCAGATGTGCCTTTAGTCCTTGTTGTCGAGCCGCAAGCTCCAAAGATGGGCGCAGAGATTGTCCATTTCCTTCAGACAAGAGAACTTCCCAAGAGCAAGAAGAAGCGGAAAGAGTAGCCCGGCAGTCAAGTATGTACCAGTTTGTCGACAAAGATAATCGCATGTAAGAAGACTCAACGGTGTGAAATTGAAGTGTATTGCCGTGGAAGATGGATGAAGCTGTTGGCGAGATACACGGAGGCATATGTGGTCACCACATTGGCGCAAGAAGAGCACTTAAGCAAAGCTTTCCGGCAAAGGTTTCTTCGCCGACAGCCCTCCAGGATGCAATCGCACAAGTAACCAAGTGTGAAGTGTGCCGTTCCATTCCAAACAGATACACCAGCCAGCTCAAGCTCTCCATCGATCCCTTTATCCTGGCCATTTTCAGATGGGGCTCGACATCCTCGGCCCCTTCCCCGAGCTGTCGGGGGCTTTGAGTACTTGTACGTCGCCATCGACAAGTTCACAAAGTGGCCGGAAGTGGAAGCAGTGAGGAAGGTGACGGCACAGTCAGCTGTCAAGTTCTTCAGGTCAATTGTTTGCCGTTTCGGAATCCCTAACTGGATCATCACCGACAACGGCACACAATTCACGAGTCACGCCTTCATGCAATACGTCCAAGACCTTGGCGCCAAGGTCTGCTATGCTTCTGTTGCTCACCCGAGAAGCAACAGTCAAGCAGAGAGGGCAAATGCTGAAGTGCTGCACGGGCTCAAGACCAGAACTTTCGACAGGCTGCACAAGTGCGGAAGAAACTGGATCGAGGAGCTACCGGTGGTTCTTTGGTCGATCAGGACGACGCCAAATCGAGCCACCGCCGGACACCCTTTGCTATAGTCTATGGAGCAGAGGCAGTTCTCCCCACGGAACTCAGATACGGATCGCCTCGAGTGCTCGCTTATGATGAGCTTGAGCAAGAGCAGCTGCGACAAGATGACGCTGCTCCTTGAGGAGGATCGCCTCTTCAAAGCCGCAGGCGAGCTGCTCGCTACCGACAAGCTCGCGTCGCTACCATAGCCGCAGGATTAATGCCGAAGTCTCGAGGAAGGCGACCTTGTTCTTTGGCGCTGCTCGTCCGCCAAGAATTCAAACAAGTTGACGCTTGAAAGTGGGAAGGCCCTTATCGGGTGAAACGAGTCACTAGGCCTGGCGCTGTCCACCTTGAGACCGAAGATTGCATTCCGGTGAGCAACTCCTGGAACATTGAGCATCTTCGTAAGTTTTACCCATAGGGCGCAGTTGTCGGGACCCGTTCCGGCAACCACCTTTTGTACAAGTCTTGCCGCTGTTGCATGTAATCCTTTGTGCAAAGCCGGGCGCAGGACCCGTCGTCGATAAAAGCTCATGTGTTGCGCACAACTTGTCAAATTCATGCTTTCATCATTTCATTGCATGTTTTGGCTAACACTTTGTGCAGCAACCACACCCGTAAGCGTAATCGAGCCGCTAGGCTCCATAACGTTATTTCCTCTTCTTTTCTTTTCTCAAAGAAAGGAAGGCTCCTCGCGCACAAGTTAACCAAAGGGGGAGGAGGAGATAATACTATGGACCAGGAACGCTCGAGGAAGTTTTACCTCATCGGGAAGCAAGAGACCGAAAAGCTAAGTTGCCAAAGTTTGAGCAATCAATTTTTAAAATTTTTGTTATCTTCCTCGAACAATAGTACTTTGTATGGAAAACCTGTGTGCAGAGGAACCAACTCGCCGGCTAGTCGCGCCCTTACTTTGTTTCGAGTCCGCTCAACAACTTAAGTGAGCTGCGGCTAGTCGCGACAAGGTTGCTTGTCGGAGGCGGCACTGCCAGCAGGCTGCTGACGTTCCGCACTCAGCGCTCACGGCAAAGGTGCCCGCACCGACAAGTCCCCCAAATGCGTAAGGCAGAAACGTACAAAGGAAGGAATCAAGTAGAGGAAATAACGCTGCATTGATCGGCTAAGATAGAGTATATTACAAAATAACTTGTCGCTGATCTAACAAAGTGTTCTAAACATGATCAGCAGCGACAAGGGAAAGATAAGGTTGGCGGCCTAGTCTACGCGGTCGCCTTCGATCCGCTTGATCTTGTTCACCTTGTCCACAATGGGTGCGGCAAGGGCTTTGAGCTCCTCCACGTTGGCATCGGACGACAAGGATCTGAGGACGCTGTTAAGGTTGAGGCCCGGGTTGCGGAAGGCCACCTTCATCAACACCTTCTCGAGGGCCTCTGCACAAACCTGGCGCGATTCCTCGGCCAGCTGCTTCGGGACCTCTTCCCGGAGTCGCCGAAGACCTGTCACCACGCCTTTGAAGAATAAGCTGAGCTTGGCGCTGGGTTGGAGATGCTCGTCGGAGGAGTATGCAAGGTCCGCCATCCCCAGCTCCATCAGCTCGTTGTGGATGTCGGCGGCGGTGTCCACGAGACCTTCAGTCCAGTGCTCCACGCTCTCCCTCAAGGTGTTCTGGACGGAGGCAGCATTCGCTAGCAGCTCCTCCTTAGCCTTGATCGCCTCCAACAAGCCCACCTCCCGCTCTCTGGCGCCATCCAACGTCTGCGTCAGAGTGGTCAGCTTCAGCTCAAGATCCGCCTTGGAATCCTTGGCGGCGTCGAGCTCCTTGGCCCTATCAGCCGAGACGGCTCTGCAGCTCGCCAAGAGTGTAGGCGTCCTTCTCGGCCACGCTTGAGCACGGCAAGCTCTTCGCCGCTCTTCTTGAGGGTGGCCTCCAGCTGCGCCACCTTCGCCTTCAACTCCTCCTTGGCGGCCTCGGCGGCTGCGGCAGCATCCTTCGCTTCCTGCAGCGCCCCGCCAAGCGACTCCTCGCGCACGGCAAGGTCTTCTTCATGGTTGTCCAGGTTGACCTTCCGCTATGCCAGCTCACTTTCCTGCGCGGCGAGCTTCTCGGCAGCCAGCCGCTGCTCCTCCTCAGCTGCGGCCTTCTCAAGGATGAAGGCCGTGCGCTCTTCTGCGAGTTGCCCCCGCGCTTCTGGTACGTCGCGGAGGGTTTCTTGGTTGGCGCTCCGGAGCTCTTCGGCGTGCCTCTCCATGTCCGCTCCTGCCCTCGCGACAAGTGCCTCCCGGGTCTCCAACTTGGCCTACCGGGCGCGGTAGAGCGACAGCAGCTTCTTCAGCAGCTGCTCCTCGACTTTCGCCCGCCGCTGCTTGGCGCGTTCACCAGCGTCGGCCAGCGGAGGCGAGTAGCTCGCCGTCGAAGGTCTCTCCTCGACCGGCGCCTGGAGCTCGGTTTGTGGGAGCTTGATGAAGACGCCTTCGCGGCCTTGGTAGGCACCGGGCTGGGGGCTCCTCGAACTGACGCCTTGTAGCGGCAGCGGGGAAATCATTTGTCGGTGTAAGCGCTTGCCGCTCCTGCGACCTCAGGGCCGTCGGTCTGATCGCCCGACCCTCGCCCGGCCTCCGCGTCGGCAGCCTCGGTGGCCTCCTCGCCATATGAGCTCGTCGGCGACGGCCTCTTCTTCCACGGCAGCGACCACTTCTTCCTCGGCGGCGGCGTCGGTGTTGCCGCGCGCTTCCTCTTCGCCGGCGGCCTCGACCTCCATCAGCTCTGCGTCAGACGAAGAAAGGGCAGTCAAGCAGATGTTCAAAAAGAGAAACAAAAGAAAGCAAACCTAAGGGAAAATTTCGTGTAAGGGAGTTACCTGCAACGGAATCCGCAGCCATGGCCTCGACCACTGGAGGGTCACTGGCGCTGTCCCTTGCCGGGGTAGCCTCCCTTGCCGGGGTGGCCTCCCTTGCCGGGGTGGCCTCCCTTGCCGGAGTGGCCTCCCTTGTCGGAGGGCGCTCCCTTGCCGGAGGTTCCTCCCTTGGCGGCGTAGTGTCAGCAGACAGGATCTCGGGGGCGGCTTCCGAGCCCTCCTGATGAGGCTGCTCTGCTCCTACACAAGCACACAGTCAGATATCAACGAAGGAAGGAGCACCCCTGCACACCTAATAGTAAGAAGAAAACTGCACACTTACTCTGGGGCTGTCTTTGGGGCTGCCTGGGAAGGGGTTGCCGGTCCGGCAAGGCGGTCTCGGACGCGTCCCCCGTCGCCACAGGAGAATCGTCCTCAACGACGACCATCGGGATCTTGGCCCTCTTCGCCGCTCTCTGGGCCAGTGTCCTGAAAAGGAAAGAGTCCAGAACGAAGCAAATCAGATTCAAGATGAAGCAATGAAAATTGAAGAAATACAAGCACAATCTCGAGAAGCTTACTCTTCGCCTTCCTCCTCGGAGCTGAACGCGGAGAAGTCAAACTCCGGCTCGCCTCCGGTGGCGAGGCGGGAGTAGGCTCTTGGCCGCTTGGCGGAGGCGGGCGGTGGCTCGAGAAGATTCCGCCCGCTTGTCGCTGCGGTGTAGGGCGCTCCTGCAACCTCGCTTGCAGCGGTGGAGCCGTCATGGGCGCTGCTTGTGGGCGGTCTGTCGCCCGGCTCGTCCACAACCTCGCGGAGACGCCTCTCGGTGGAGCTGGGCTCAGCTGGCGGCAAGTCGCTGGCGGTGGGGAAGAAAGCGCCCTCGGCGGGTCCACTCGACCCGCCTCGGGCTCGACAAGCTCGTCCTCGCCGGGCGACCTCCCTCGCCGCAAGGCTTGCCGCCTTCGCGCGTCCGCCTCCTCCACGGTGAACCCGAAGGCTCCAGCGGCAGCTGCTGCCGCCTCCTCCACTGGTGGCAATCCGCGCCATCTCACGGTCGGTGGTGTCGCGGGTGAGCCTCTTCGCTCATCGGCGCGGATCGGCACTTCTTCTAAGTCATCGAAGAATTGCTGCACGATCTCATCGGGGCTCTCGCCAAGTTGGGACGATCCCGGGAGTCGTGACGGTGGCATCATGGCGCGGATGCGGTCGAGCGCCGAGTTGTTGCACAATGGGACGACCCCCCGCGGCAACCTAAACCACTCGGGGTGGTCGGGGTCGTTCTTGAACAGCTCGAGCAATATCGAGTCCAGCTCCATGATGGAGAAGTTCCAATTCAGGCCCGGGCGCAGCCTCATGATCTCCGCCGCATTTTGGAACTCCCAAGCAGGCCTCCTCCTTTCCTGCAAGGGAGCGATGCGGCGGCGAAGGAAGTCCGCGCCAACTGCGCCTACGGTCAACCCGCAAGCCCGAGGCATGTGATTCGGTCACGGCTATCTTCAGCTTCGCATCCTCCGCGCCTAAGTTACTCCAATCCTCGCCGCAAGACTATTGGGGTTTGATGACGGCGGTGAAGGGCTGCGGATTCTCCTCACGACCCAGCACCAGTTGGCTCTCCACTCCTCCCACTTGTTGCGGAACTCTCCTCTAAGTAGGCCTCTTTCTTGCCGATCCTAGAGACCTGTGCTATCCCTCCGCAAGTGGCTCTCCTCTCGACGCTGGGAACAAAGAAATGGCGGAAGAGTGCCACGCTCGGGTGGACTCCGACAAAGTTTTTGCACAATGCGCGAAACCGCCATGGTCAAGATGGCGTTGGGGGTGAAATCAAGGAGGCGGAGGCTAAAGGTGTTCATTATGTCGCAAAAGAACTCGGAAAAGGGCGGGCAAAGCCTGCAATAAAAGAAAAGGGCGAAGAAAGGGTACCCTGTTGGGGCCAAATCGAGGCGGAGGCGGAGCACCTCGCTGCCGGATGCGCACGCAGTCTCCGTCGACCGGAAGAGATAGAAGACGTCCCGCAGCTCCCTTTGCGCCGAGCGGGGGGAAGATGGCTCGCTCCTTGCGCAACGCCGCGAGCCGCTACGCCTCGGCCGACTTGACGCCCTTCTCCTTATCGGCTTTCGGAGCCATGGCGAGGGGGGGCGGAGGGGGCCGACGGCGGTGAGTGTGCTTGCGGCGAAAGGGGGCAGGGCGCTACTCTCTTCACACCGGAGAAGAAGAGGGGAGCGGCGGTGGTTTCTTGACAAGAAAGCAATGGCAGGGGTGGTCGGCCTGCCTTTGTTTCCTCCGCTTATAAAGGGGAGGAGGGGGCAGACGTTCCACTTATACTAATAAAGAACCCCCCACGACCGCGCCCACGATCTCTCGCACGACGCCACGTCCGATGCGTGCCGTTAGTGGGGATCGTGGTGGGTCCGAGGCGAGTTGCGGCGTGGTCGAGGCCGCGTGTGTCCGTGCACAGTTTTGGGCCTGGCCCGACAAGCGCTTCGGCACTGTAATGCCCAGGCCCGGGCTCTGTCGGTGTACTAGAGTAGGGTACCCTAGTATCCCGTGCATACTGCAGACGGACAGTTGCAGCACCGAGGCAGTGGTTTGCCTCGTCACACCGCTAAGATCCTCCGTGGCTCCTTTGGAGCCATTCAAGAACAAAGTATTTGATTAAGAAGACAAGACCCCGACAAGAGGAGCTTGTCGGAAGGCCACCTGTGCACGCAGAAGACAAGGCCCGGCAAGAGGAGCTTGCCGGAAGGCTCGAGCGCAACAAGCCTCCGGCGCCGACAAGGATTCGCCGCTGCAAGGCGCTTGCCGCTGCATGCAACTTCTCTCCATCTCCGCTCCAGCTCATCCAGCGACGTGTCGTCATGGGACCGTTCCATGCGGCGTGTCGGCGGCGGTGCAGCCAGCGGAGAGCAGCGATAAGCGGCTGACAAGCTTCGCCATCGTGGCGGCGGAGGCGCACTGACGGTCTCACATAATCGCTTTGGGGCGACAATGACGGGCATTTATTGCTTTAGTCCCTTGCCGCCGAGTTAGGTATTTTGCACTATACACTGTTCAAGTAGGTGTACCAACTCCTGTTTTTACATTTGTACCCTCATCTATGTTGCCACCTGTCGCAGACCCCTTGAGCATATAAAAGGAGGCCCATGCGCAACATAGAAGGGGTTCGGCTGGTTCGGCTGGTTCGGCTGGTTCGGTTCATTCGACTGGCCAGAGACTAGACACACTCACGCTAGGTTTTGTAGCTCTCATTGCTCCCTAGCAAGAACACAATAGATCAAACAAGCAGCAGTAGGAGTTTTATCTCTCCGGAGAGCTCTGAAGCTGGGTAAACTGCTCGTGTGCCTCGCCTCGATCCGCTCTTCGTGCGATCTCCGCCCCCCTCCGAACCACAAGGGGCCTGCTCCGTCGGCCCCATAGGTGTCCGTGGGTACGATCAGCCTCCCCGACACCGGTTGATCTTGATAACCCACAACCAAATAATACAAGGTATGATAAAAGAGACTTCATTGCTAGAAAACACGGTAAAGAAAGGGAATTGTGGGTTCAAAAACCTTTGTTTTTTCCACCTAAGTCAACTAAAAAGAAAGATGATGAAGAATTCGAACGCTTTGCTGAAATGCTGAGGTCAGTCTTTTTCCGTACTCGCTTAACTGATATCCTGAAAATGCCTCCTTATGCAAAGTATATGAAAGACATCATCACAAATAAGAGAAAAATACCAGAAGCTGAAATCTCCACTATGCTTGCTAATTATACTTTTAAAGATGGAGTACCTAAAAAACTTGGAGATCCAGGAATACCAACTATACCTTCCTCTATCAAAAAGAATTATGTGAAAACTGCTTGATGTGATTTAGGAGCTGGCGTTAGTGTTATGCCTTTCTCTTTATATAAAAGACTTGATTTATAAGCTCACGCCTACGGAAACATCTTTGCAAATGGCTGATAAATCAACTGCCATACCTATCGATATCTGTGAGGATGTGCCCGTTGTTGTTGCTAATGTTACTATTTTGACTGACTTTGTTATACTTGAGATGCCCGAGGATGACAACATGTCGATTATCCTTGGTAGACCATTCTTGAATACTGCAGCGGCTGTTATTGATTGCAATAAAAGCAAGGTCACTTTTCATATAAATGGTAATGAGCATACACTGCACTTTTCGAAGAAACAATTCCAAGTGAGTGGCATTAATTTATTGAAAAATCTCCGACAATCACTATTGGAAGTTTTGAAATACCTCTACCTACTGTCAAAAAGAAATATGAAATGCTCATTGTTGGGGACATTCATATCCCCGTTGAGGTAATTTAGTGATCTACGAAAAAGTTCTTCGGTTTCATGCTAATCGAAAGTGGCTGTTAATAAGACCTGATCAACCTTATTAATGGATCATTTTTTATAGGTATGAAGTTGATGAATTTAGTAAGCACTACCTTCTGTCCCTATCTTTTGTTTTTTGTTTTTGGTAGTTAAATAAAATAAAATGCCATGTTTTGTCTGTTTTCTGAATTTACCGTGCAATAAAGAAATGACCCAAAAATAAAAGTTCTCAGAATGCTCTAAAAATTTAATAGGATTTTTTTCTGAATATTTAAGAAATTATGGTGCAAATAATATTAGAGGGAGGTGCACCAGGTGGGCACAACCCACCTGGGCGCGCTAGGACCCCCAGGTGTGCACTGGTGGGTTGTGGTCCCCACGTGGCCGCCCTCACTTATCTCTTCACACCACATCATCACCTACCTCCTGAAAAAAAATCACCATTGCTCTCTCTCCCGTGTTCTTGCTCTCGAACCCACGGATTTCGATCTCTTTGCTCGAAACTCCATTTTCAAAACTATTTCAGGAGATTGTTGCTTGGTATGTGACTCCATCGTTTGTCCATTAGTATTTGTTTTAGTGGTTTATATTTTGAATAATTAGCTACTCTTGGTGCTGCTGTAGATGAGCTTGCATGATGAATTCTTAGAGTTCTAAGTAGTTTGAATGCTTGCTATGGCCTTTATGTATCCCTATGAGTTGTTGCTATCAATATTTTAAAGTTTTGCTGATAAATTTTTATCACTCCAAAATTTTCAAAAAATTGTACGTGAATGTGATGAACCTTTTTGGAAGGAGTTCTTCGAGGAGGAGATCCCCGGGGGCATCTTCCAGTGACAGCTCCGCCCGCCGCTCTTATGTTGAACCAAGTGAAAGTTCCACACGAGATGCCACCATCAAAACATGCTTATGGCCTTGCGATGACTATATGGTGCGTGTGGGAATTAAGGAGGAATTTGAGCAATATGTTCACAATGCCGGCCTCGGTCCTTACATTTCAGATAAGTGCGACCAACACCACACTCTCACTGAATCATTTGTCAAAGGATTTAAATTCCATCCCCGTGAGTCTAGGGTGCCATTTAAGCTGTATGAAAATCCATTTACCATATCACTAGAAAGGTTTGCTTAGCACTTCAAAATTCCATTCTAGGGTTCGCTTGACGAACCACCAAGGGCTGAGTAACAATCATTCTTGACTAGCCTTTGCTACGGTGAGACGAGGGGAGTGGCACAAGGAAGAATAAAGAGCATTCACTTTCCCGCAATTCGGTACTTTGCTTTATTTAATGGTAAATGTATCGTAGGCAAGAAAGATTGTAGTACCCTTTGTGCTCCAGACTTGAGCCTCATACGCACCGCTCTCACCGGTGATAGAAGTTATAATCTTGGGGCGATTGTTGCACGGAGGATGCAACATAACGCCAATAGTGGCTATTTCTATGGTGGAATTTATGCCACACGTTTAGCAAGAGAGCTAGGTGTTTCACCTTTGCTTGATCCTATCCTAACCACACAGTATTTAGATTTTGGTGCTATGAAAAATCATAAGATCCTTAAAGGAGATATTCATAATTTCACTTATAAATTATTCTTTAACCAAGTATCTATTGTGCACACATATTTGCCTGCACCTGCTCTCTTTGATTATCACAGCAGGAGGAGATATTTTGTTCTTGAGAGCGAGGCGGAGCCCACAACGCGGCCGTTGAGGCAGCATGGCAGGCCGAGGCATCCGCACCGAGAGCCTCCGTGAGCTACCACGCCGACTACTATCTAGATTACTGATCGACTACCAAGTTAGGCCAAAAGCCTAAGCTTGGGGGAGTACATGTTTCCCACCGACATTACATTCATTTTCACACATTTCATTTCTAGTTGTCGGTGTCCACACTTTTTCATTGTATCATCCATGTTAGATTTATTTTCTCGCTTTCTTCTTGTGTGTTGGAAAAACCTTAAAAAGCAAAAAAAATAGTCGTACTTAGTTTACTTTTTATGCATGCTTAGCTGTAGCATTAAAAAGAAAACCCAAAAATATTTCCTTGTTCTTCTTTTGCTTGTTGGGAGCTTTCCCGTGTAAATAGTTTTCCTCGTTTTTGTTTTCCCTTTTATTTGCTTGTTCAAGAAAACCAAAAACTCCAAAAATATTTCAGTGTGTTCCTCTTAATATCTTTTCTTTTTATTTGAGTCATACCAAGGAGAAGACCAGGATGAAAATGTTGAGTGACTCTCATATGAATAGTTGTTGAGCTAATAAAGAGCCCATTTTACCTTGTCTTCTCCTGTTGAATAAAATGTTTGCAGATTCTAGCTTAGTCCACGACACTATTGCACTATTATTGTTTTCATATCATTCGGTCGTGCTAGTGAAAGGCAATAATGACGATATTCGATGAACTGGCCGTGGAAAAGAGAAACGGGTATGAAATCAACTTGTTCTATTTGTGTAAATATGTTTAACCTAGTATCCATGATTCAACCCATTATGATTAAACATGTTTGCAATAAAAATTAGAGATTATAGTTTTTCATGCCATGCATAAGTAGCTGGGAGTGGATAATGATTCATCTTGGATATGAACATTGCGCTAAAATGATTGTGATTGATGAGGACATCAATACCATTGTTACACCCACAGCCCCTGGTGCTATACATACTGGACCAATTACTAGAGCTCGCGCATGCCAATTAAATTATCAGGTACTTTCGTTTCTTGGTAATGATTCTAATGTTCATGAGAATATGATGCTGCCTAAATTGGATACATTTGTTTTGCTTAAAAATGAAGGGCCTGTCATGGATAAGAGGGATGAACACTGTAGCAAGACCAAGTATGGAGATGATGGCATGCGCCTGGGGAACAAGAACGGAGTTACAAGTGATGATTTCAGGACTTTGAGGCCCCCATAATGAGTGCATGAAGCCTTGGACGAAATATACAAGATGCCACTTCATAATATTCGTCCATAGGCTATTCTAGGTGTTGCGTCGCCTTATTATTGGGCCAGGCCCATGTAATTTCGAAATACTTAAGTATAGGCTATTTTTAGAGTTTGTATGTGTGGGGAAACAAGAGTTAGGGTTGGTTTCAGACCCCTCCCTCAAGGGCCACGAAATTCCCTCCTCTTCCTCCATATATACAGCCATTAGGGCGTCGTTTAGACTTTGGGTTTTGTTTAGATTAAAAGTTCGCCATAGCTGCAACTTCACGCATTTCGCTTTGTGTTCAATCTAACGAGCAAGGCGTCCACGTAACCCCACCTTGATCAATAAAGCTTTCCTCTTATATTCGCAATATCCAGATTGCAATCTTAGTTTCTTGCTTGTTCTTCGTTTGCCTGCAGGAAACAGACCTTCGTGGTCAGGTTGATCGTGCTCCGGCGTGGTCAATAACCTCTCGGAGTTGGTTTAGCGATTGCTAAGATGCGACGTCCTCGCACGTTCGTAGTCGGATCGTCAAACTCGACTTCATCCTAAACGATAGCCACCATCTCATCGAAAGACGGGACACCTTTGCCTCTATCAAGTGGTATCAGATTTCCAGGTTGCTCGGTGAGATTTTCCAGTTTTTCGTAGTTTAGATCGAGTGTGTCCTTCATACCTATAGTCCATGAAAAAGCCACAAAAAACTTAGGGTTAGTTCATCATATCCGAACCAGTCTGAGCCTTTGCATAGTCTTTTCAGTACTTTGCTTTGTTGAATTTGCGGTTGCATCGTCGTGTCTAGTTGTTGGTCTTAGAGTCTAGTCTTTTAGAGTTTCGAGTTCTGGTCATAAGTTGTCACGCCGCCGCTGCACCATCATCATCGCCCCTGCCATCTACAACCGCCGCTAATTCGCCGATCCATATCCATATACCACCACCAATCCGTATCCATATACCACCACCACCAGATCCGTGATACCAAAGACCGCTGCCATATCCTACCACCATATATCCACCACCAATCCGAGTTACTTTCATATTAGGTTTGTTTTTGAGGTTCGTTTAATTTCCGATTCGTGTTTCCTTGCCTGAGTAGGTCTCGAAAAAAAACAAGAGTCTGGAGACCCCCGGGCAGTTTTTAGGCCAAAATTTTGGCAGCCGAATTTTTTTCCTATCCTGTTTTTAGGCTTTTCTGAGTCTTTTGAGCCACGTGCCATCATAGTGATTTTTTTTCGCACTTTTTCGTCGTCGCTGCCCTAGTTTCCGAAAAAAGGCAAAAAAAATCCGTGCCCATCCTGTTAGTTTGACCTGGGAAGAGTTTTGAGACACTCACCATTATAGTGATTTTTCGCAAAAAAAAGAGGAGCGCAAAAAGAAGAGGAGCGTTAAAAAAACAGAGCGAAATAAATAAATTCCAGAGTGTGCTTTTCCCTTGTTTATGTGCAGCGCCGTGATTTTGTTAGTGTTCTAGGCTCGCGTCTTTAGCACGGTCTAGCCTAGGAATAGCACAGTACCATTGTTGAGCGTTTATTCAACTTTGCATCTCTGAATTGATTATTGCTGACCCTTTTTGATACCATATTATAAGCCTTCCCAGCTCCACATACATCTACGTCGTGCGTTTGACTCTCCCTGGTAATCGCTCTATCCAAGCTTTGAGATTTTTGACTACAACGGTTGCCGATCACCGCCTGCTGCTGGGTAAGAACTGGTAAGAACTTGAGATTTTCTTGACGGATTTGTGACACCCACCACCACCTCTTGTGTGTAGTATGTAGGATCATATTCTTGTGTGTTTCTATTGCTGCTAACCATGCCAGGATCACAAGCCGGCGAGACTGACTGGGAGAACATGATGAATAAGGAGTTGCATGATAAATTTCAGCAAATGATGAGTGGACAGGTGCAAGATGTGCTAAACAGATTTGAAGAGGCCATGGAGAAGATAGATGGCATGGAGAAGACGTTCGAAACAAAGTTCGATAACAAGTTTAATGAATTGCTCGCGCGTCTTCCACCACCACCACCGGCTGCACCTAAGCACCTCTACAACAACAACAACAACGACTACCTCCACGTCGTGAAACAGCCCTCCGCCGAGCGAGCCGCGTCCCTCTTGCGCTTGGCCCAACTGTTGGTGCCGCTGTTGATACTTCTGTGGCTCTTGCTGCTGATGCGGAGGAGGATGATTATGTGGTAGATTATGAGGATGAAGTTGATCAAAATCAGAACTACGTGCAACCACCAAAGACCACAACCACTGTGTCGTCCACATGCAAAAATGGCAATGTTAGGGCTCCCTCAGTGCACGAGATCATGACCATCTCCCTAAACTGAAATTGAATATTCCACCATTTGAGAGTAGATATGTTCCTGATGTATATCTTACTTGGGAGTTAGAAACTGAACAACGATTTACATGTTAACAATATCCCGAGGAGAGACGTGTTCTCGCCATCGCTTTGTGCTTTCACTAGCTTTGCATGTATTTGGTGGTCCGAACATTGTAGATTATATCCTGTTCCAGCTACTTGGGCTGCTTTGAAAACTGCTATGCGTACTCGTTGGGTTCCACCATATTATCAACGTGAATTACTTCAAAAATTGCAGCGCTTAAGACAAGGAAAAAATTCTGTAGAAGAATATTATCATGAATTACAAACTGGCTTGATTAGATGTGGTATTGTTGAGGAGAATGAAGCTATGATTGCACGCTTTTATGGGTGGATTAAATAGAGAGATTCAGACCATTCTAGAGTATAAGGATTATAATAATATCACCTGCTTTATTCCATCTTGCTTGTAAAGTTGAACGTGAAGTGCAGGATCGACAGGCATTGGTGCGAACTAACTTTTCTGCAGGTCGACCTTCATCATGGACACCACGTGCATCATCTACTTCCACTGCACCATCACCTCCTTCATGTTCCACCTCCAATCGTGATACAAGAAAGCAGGCACAACCACCACTATCTGCCAAGAGCACACCTGCCGGGCCTGCACAGAGCTCTTCTTCTTCCATGGCGTCAATAGGGCACACAAGTGATATTATTTGTCATCGTTGTAAGGGAAGAGGACATTTTTGAGAGAATGCAAATCTCGTGGTGTGATGATTGCTACCGAGGATGGTGGGTATGAGTCCGCTAGTGACTATGATGAGGAGACTTTGGCTCTTATTACACGTGAAGAACACGGTGGAGATGATTACGATCATGAGACGCAATATATGGCTGTCAAGATGCTGACAGGTATGAATGTTTACTTGCTCAACGTGTTTTGAGTGTGCAGGTTACACAAGCTGAGCAAAATCAGAGGCATAATTTGTTCCATACAAAGGGAGTTGTGAAGGAACGCTCTATTCGCGTCATCATAGATGGAGGGAGCTGCAACAACTTGGCTAGCATGGCGATGGTGGAGAAGCTATCTCTCACCACAAGACCACATCCACATCCCTACTACATCCAATGGTTCAACAACAGCGGCAAAGTTAAGGTAACATGTACTGTTCGGGTGCATTTTAGTATCTCTACATATGCTGATTATGTTGATTGTGATGTGGTACCTATGCAAGCATGTTCCTTATTACTTGGTAGACCATGGCAATTTGATAAAAATTCCGTACACCATGGGAGAAACAATCAGTATACTCTTGTTCATAAGGATACAAATATTACTTTTCTTCCTATGACTCCTGATTCCATTTTGAAAGATGATATTCATAGAGCTAATAAAGCCAAACAGGAGAAAAATAAGAGTGAAAATCAGATTGTGGCAAAAGAATTTGAGCAACAAATGAAGCCTAATAATAAACCATCTGGTGTTGCTTCTGAAATTAAATTGAGAAGTGCATGTTTACTTGCCACCAAATCTGATATTCATGAGCTAGATTTTAGCAAATCTATTTGCTATGCTTTTGTGTGCAAAGAGGCATTATTTTCATTCGAGGATGTGCCTTCCTCTTTGACCCCTGCTGTCACTAACATTTTGCAGGAGTTCGCTGACATCTTCCCACAGGACGTGCCACCGGGAATACCACCTATTCGAGGGATTGAGCATTAAATTGACTTAATTACCGGTGCATCGCTACCCAACTGTGCACCATACCGTACTAATCCAGAGGAGACGAAGGACATTATGCGTCAAGTACAGGAGCTGCTCGACAAAGGTTATATACGTGAATCTCTTAGTCCTTGTGTTGTTCCTATTATACTAGTGCCTAAAAAGGATGGTACGTCGCGTATGTGTGTTGATTGTAGAGGCATTAATAATATTACTATTCGTTATCGTCATCCTATTCTTAGGCTAGATGATATGCTTGATGAATTGAGTGGCTCTAGAATATTCTCCACAGTTGATTTGCGTAGTGGATACCATCAAATTCGTATGAAATTGGGAGATGAATGGAAAACAACATTTAAAACTAAGTTTGGTTTATATGAGTGGTTAGTCATGCCTTTTGGGTTAACTAATGCGCCTAGTACTTTCATGACACTAATGAACGAAGTTTTACGTGCTTTCATTGGACGATTTGTGGTAGTCTATTTTGATGATATATTGATTTATAGCAAATCTTTGGAAGAACATTTGGAACATTTACGTGCTGTTTTTATTGCTCTACGTGATGCACGTTTGTTTGGTAACCTTGGGAAGTGCACCTTTTGCACCGAGCGAGTATCTTTTCTTGGCTATGTTGTTACTCCACAGGGAATTGAAGTTGATAAAGCCAAGATTTAAGCTATTGAGAGTTGGCCGCAACCCAAAACGGTCACACAAGTGAGGAGTTTCCTTGGCCTCGCTGGTTTCTATAGGCGTTTTGTGAGAGATTTCAGCACCATTGCTGCACCTCTCAACGAGCTTACAAAGAAGGATGTGCCTTATGTTTGGGGTAGCGCATAGGAAGAAGCCTTCACGGTATTGAAAGATAAGTTGACACATGCTCCTTTACTCCAACTTCCTGATTTTAATAAGACTTTTGAGCTTGAATGTGATGCTAGTGGAATTGGATTAGGAGGTGTGTGATTACAAGATGGCAAACCTATTGCATACTTTTCTGAAAAATTGAGTGGGCCTAGTCTGAACTATTCTACTTATGATAAAGAATTATATGCTCTTGTTCGGACTTTAGAGACATGGCAACATTATTTATGGCCCAAAAAATTTGTTATACATTCTGATCATGAATCTTTGAAACATATTAAAAGTCAAGCTAAACTGAATCGTAGACATGCTAAATGGGTTGAATTCATTGAGACTTTCCCTTATGTCATTAAACACAAGAAGGGTAAAGAGAATGTTATTCTTGATGCTTTGTCTCGTCGCTATACTATGCTTTCACAACTTGACTTCAAAATATTTGGTTTGGAGACCATCAAAGATCAATATGTGCATGATGCTGATTTTAAAGATGTAATGCGGAAATGTAAAGAAGGAAGAACATGAACAAGTTCGTTATTAATGATGTCTTTGTGTTCCGTGCTAACAAGCTATGCATTCCTGCTAGCTCTATTCGTCTTTTGTTGTTGCAGGAGGCGCATGGAGGAGGATTAATGGGACACTTTGGTGTGAAGAAGACGGAGGACGTACTTGCTACACATTTCTTTTGGCCAAAGATGAGACGGGATGTTGAGCGTTTTGTTGCTTGCTGCACTACATGTCAAAAAGCCAAGTCACGACTCAATCCTCATGGTTTATATATGCCTTTGCCAGTACCTAGTGTTCCTTGGGAGGATATATCTATGGACTTTGTTTTAGGTTTACCTCAAACAAAGAAGGGGAGGGATAGCATATGTGTTGTCGTGGATAGATTTTCAAAAATGGCACACTTTATACCATGTCATAAAAGCGATGATGCTGTTAATGTTGCTGATTTGTTCTTTCAGGAAATTATTCGCTTGCATGGTGTGCCAAATACTATTGTTTCAGATCGTGATACTAAATTCCTTAGCCACTTTTGGAGATGTTTATGGGCTAAATTGGGGACTAAACTGCTTTTTAGTACTACTTGTCACCCCCAAACTGATGGACAAACCAAGTAGTCAATAGAACATTGTCTACTATGCTTAGGGATGTTTTGAAGAATAATAAGAAAATGTGGGAAGAATGCTTGCCTCATATTGAATTTGCTTATAATCGTTCATTGCATTCTACTACTAAGATGTGCCCTTTTGAAATTGTGTATGGTTTCCTACCTCGTGCACCTATTGATTTGTTGCCTCTTCCATCTTCGGAGAAGGTTAATTTTGATGCTAAAGAGCGTGCTGAATTGATTTTAAAAATGCATGAGTGAACTAAGGAAAACATTGAGCGTATGAATGCTAAATATAAACTTGCTGGAGATAAGGATAGAAAACATGTTGTGTTTGCACCTGGAGATCTTGTTTGGTTACATTTGCGTAAGGATAGATTTCCTAATTTGCTCAAATCAAAGCTAATGCCACGTGTTGATGGTCCTTTTAAGGTGTTAGAGAAAATAAATGATAATGCATATAAATTTGAGCTGCCTGCAGATTTTGGGGTTAGTCCCACTTTTAACATTGCAGATTTGAAGCCTTATTTGGGTGAGGAAGATGAGCTTCCATCGAGGACGACTTCATTTCAAGAAGGGGAGGATGATGAGGACATCAATACCATTGTTACACCCACAGCCCCTGGTGCTATACATACTGGACCAATTACTAGAGCTCGCGCACGCCAATTAAATTATCAGGTACTTCCGTTTCTTGGTAATGATTCTAATGTTCATGAGAATATGATGCTTCCTAAATTGGATACAATTGTGTTGCTTACAAATGAAGGGTCTGTCATGGATAAGAGGTATGAACACTGGAGCAAGACCAAACGTGGATATGATGGCATGCGCGTGGGGAACAAGAACGGAATTACAAGTGATGATTTCAGGACTTTGAGGCCCCCATAATGAGTGCATGAAGCCTTGGACGAAATATATAAGATGCCACTTCATAATATTAGTCCATAGGCAATTCTAGGTGCCGCGTCACCTTATTATTGGGCCAGGCCCATGTAATTTCGAAATACTTAAGTATAGGCTATTTTTAGAGTCCGTATGTGTGGGGAAACAAGAGTTAGGGTTGGTTTCGGACCCCTCCCTCAAGGGCCACGAAATTCCCTCCTCTTCCTCCATATATACAGCCCTTAGGGCGTCGTTTAGACTTTGGGTTTTGTTTAGATTAAAAGTTCACCATAGCTGCAACTTCACAGCATTTCGCTTTTTGTTCAACGACCAGACCAAGGCGTCACAGATCCCCACCTTGATCAATAAAGCTTTCCTCTTATATTCGCAATATCCAGATTGCAATCTTAGTTTCTTGCTTGTTCTTCATTTGCCTGCAGGAAACAGACCTTCGTGGTCAGGTTGATCGTGCTCCGGCATGGTCAATAACCTCTCGGAGTTGGTTTAGCGATTGCTAAGGCGCGACGTCCTCGCACGTTCGTAGTCAGATCATCAAAGTCAACTTCATCCTAAACGATAGCCACCATCTCATCGAAAGACGGGACACCTTTGCCTCTATCAGTGATGTAGTATGATGATATGATATCCTCCTCTGAATGTTCGAGTGGCTTGACTTGGCACATGTTCATGCATGTAGTTGAATCAAAACCAACATAGCCTCTATGATATTTATGTTCACGGTGCTCATATCCTACTCATGCTAGTGTCCAAGGTTATATATGCATAATGCATGTTCATGACTGTTGTTGCTCTCTAGCTGGCTGCTTCCCAATCTATTTGCTAGCCTTCGCCTATATTAAGTGGGAATCCTGCTTGTACATCAAAAACCTTGAACCCAAAGTTATTCCAGATGAGTCCACCATACCTACCTATATGCGGTACTACCCTACCGTCCTAAGTAAATTTGCATGTGCCACCTCTAAAACTTCTAATAAATATCCTTTTTGTGTGTCTGGATCGTTCATGGAATGACAGGAGGTGGTCGGTATCTTCCATTCTAAGCGGGTTATTCTCAGGTCGAGTGTTGATTCACTCGCCATCGCACGAGAAAAGGGCGATAATAGGGATGCCCAGTCCCAAACTGCAAACAGAAAAAGCTTACAAATAATCAAACAAAAAACTCTCAACGGAGTCAAAACCTTTACTTTTATCGCTTGGGAATCGCCACTAGTGTTCTTAGCATGGAAGATATTGATAACTGATAGTCGTGAAGTAAATGAGAAGGGTGCATGTCTCAAAATATCATTTATCTCTGCTTTAAAAGCTTGAGCTCTGGCACCTCTGCAAACCACTGCTTCCCTTTGAGAAGGGACTATCTATTTACTTTTATGTTGTGTCATCACCTTCTAAAATAAGTGCCAGAACCTGAGAGCATTGTTGTCATGACTTATGCATTGTGTGTAGCTAATGTTGGGTGCATCATGACTGGATCTTTTCTACCATTAATTACAATGTTTAGTCGCTGCTTGAACTTTGGGGGTGCTCTGCATTTATGTTTTGTGGTCTTAGAAAGGGCTAGCGAGATACCACTATTGTCATATTATATCATGGTTGTTTTGACAATATGTTGCCGTTTGAGATATCTTATTATTGCTCGCTATCTGATTATGTTATTGATATGATTTAATATAATCTTTAAGAGTTATTGTTGGCATGGTTAGTTATAATGTTGGCTGAAAACGTGGGTGTTGTTTAAGCTTATTTCTGCAAACAAGAGCAAAAGAGTTCGTAAAAGTTTTTCTTTTTCACTTTAAGTTTATCAACTGAATTGCTTGAGGATAAGAAAAAGTTTAAGCTTGGGGGAGTTGATATGTCTCCAACATATCTACTTTCCTAACGCTTTTCCTCTTGTTTTGGACTCTAATTTGCATGATTTGAATGGAACTAACCCCAGACTGATGTTGTTTTCAGCAGAACTACCATGGTGTTGTTTTTGTGCAGAAATAGAAGTTCTCAGAATGGAACGAAACTTTGCAAGGAATTTTTAGACCAATAAAGAGAATTTCTAGAGCCAAGATCCACCAGAGGGGGGCACCTGGGTGGGCACAACCCACCAGGGCGCGCCCTCCTCCTAGCGCGCCCAGGTGGGTTGTCCCCACCTGGTGGCCCCGCAAACCTCAACCCTGATACTATAACATCAAATATTCAGAGAAAAAAATGAGGGAGAAAGAATTATCGCGTTCCATGAGATGGAGCCATCGTCACCTCCTGTTCTTCATCGAGAGGCCAGATCTGGAGTCCGTTTGGGGCTCCAGAGAGGGGGATCTTCGTTCTTTGTCATCACCAACACCCTTCACCATCGCCAATTCCATGATGCTCGCCACCAAGAGTGAGTAATTCCTTCATAGGCTCGCTGGTTAGTGAGGAGTTGGATGAGATTCATCATGTTGTCGAGTTAGTTTTGTTAGGGTCGGATCCCTAGTATCCACTATGTTCTAAGATTGATGCTGCTATGACTTTGCCATGCTTAATGCTTGTCACTTTGGGCCCGGTTGCCATGATTTCAGATCTGAACCATTTATGTTATCATCATTATATCCATGTTCTAGATCTGATCTTGCAAGTTATAGTCACCTACTACGTGTTATGATCCGGCAACCCCGGAGTGACAATAGTAGGGACCACTCCCGGTGATGACAGTAGTTTGAGGAGTTCATGTATTCACCGTGTGTTAATGCGTTGTTCCGGTTCTCTATTAAAAGGAGGCCTTAACATCCCTTAGTTTCCAATAGGACTCTTCTGCCATGGGAGGGTAGGTCAAAAGATGCCATGCAAGTTCTTTCCATAAGCACGTATGACTATTTACGGAATACATGCCTACATTATATTGATGAACTGGAGCTAGTGCCATATCGCCCTAGGTTATAACTTTCTCAGGATAAATATCATCCGACAAGTCACCGATCCAATGCCTACGAATTTATCTTATATTGTTCTAGCTAAGTTACTACTGCTATTGTTAATGTTGCACTTGCTACAAAATATTTCTATCACTGTTATTGTTACAATTGCTGCTGCTACTATTATCAAAACTATGAAACTACTTTTCTACTGATCACTTTGCTGCTGATAATTAATCTCTAGGTGTGGTTGAATTGACAACTCAGCTGCTAATACCTTCAAATATTCTTTGGATCCCCTTGTGTTGAATCTATAAATTTGGGTTGAATACTCTACCCTCAAAAACTGTTGCGATGCCTTATAGTTGTGGGTTATCAATACTCTTTTTTTCACAAGTACATGTTTCTCAACCTGGTCAAGAAAAGACCACTTTCACTTGTCCCTTTGGAACTTATGCTTATAGACGTATGCCTTTTAGTTTATGCAATGCACCTACTACCTTTCAAAGATGTATGACTGCTATATTCTCTGACTTCTATGAAAAGATTGTTGAGGTTTTCATGGATGACTTCTCTGTTTATGGGAACTCTTTTGATGATTGTTTGAGCAATCTTGATCGAAGTTTTGCAGAGAAGCTTGTTTAACAAAACTTGTCTTGAATTTGGGAGAAGTGCCACTTTATGGTTAATGAAGGTATTGTTTTGGGCCATAAAATTTGTGAAAGAGGTATTGAAGTGGACAAAGCTAAGGTTGATGCAATTGAGAAAATGCCATGTCCTAAAGACATCAAAGGTATTCGTAGTTTCCTAGGTCATGCTGGTTTCTATAGGAGATTTATCAAAGACTTTTCTAAAATTTCAAGGCCTCTTATGAATCTTTTGCAAAAGGATATTCCTTTTGTTTTTGATGATGATTGTTTAGAAGCCTTTGAAACACTCAGGAAAGCCTTAATTTCTGCACCTATTGTTCAACCACCTGACTAGAACTTGCCTTTTGAAATTACGTGTGATGCTAGTGATTATGCAGTTGGTGCTGTTCTAGGACAAATAGTTGATAAGAAACTAAATGTTATTCATTATGCTAGTAAAACTCTAGATATTGCTCAACGAAATTATGCAACTACTGAAAAAGAATTCCTAGCAATGGTTTTTGCTTGTGGTAAATTTAGATCTTACATTGTTGATTCAATAGTAATTGTTCACACTGATCATGCTGCTATAAAATATCTTATGGAAAAGAAAGATGCTAAACCTAGACTTATTCGATGGGTTCTCTTGCTATAAGAATTTGATTTACATATCACTGATAGAAAGGGAGCTAATAACGCCATAGCTGATAACTTGTCTAGGCTTGAAAATGTGCTTGATGACCCACTACCTATTGATGATAGTTTTCCTGATGAGCAGTTAGCTGCAATAAATGTTTCTAATAGTACTCCTTGGTATGCTGACTATGCTAATTACATTGTTGCTAAATATTTACCACCTAGCTTTACATACCAACAAAAAATTCTTCTATGATTTAAGACATTACTTTTGGGATGACCCACATCTTTATAAATAAGGAGTAGATGGTATTATTAGACGTTGTGTACCTGAGCATTAACAAGGAGAAATCCTACGGAAATGTCACTCCGAAGCTTATGGAGGGCATCATGCTGGAGACAAAACTGCTCACAAGGTATTGCAGTCTGGATTTTGTTGACCCACTCTTTTCAAGGATGCTCGTAAGTTTGGCTTATCTTGTGATGAATGTCAAATAATAGGTAATATCGGTAAGCATCAATAAATGCCTATGAATTATTCACTTGTTGTTGAACCATTTGATGTTTGGGGATTTGATTGCATGGGACCTTTACCTTCCTCTAATGGGTATACACATATTTGGGTTGCTATTGATTATGTTACTAAATGGGTAGAAGCTATTCCAACCAGTAGTGTTGATCACAACACCTCTATCAAAATGCTTAAGGAAGTTATTTTCCCAAGGTTTGGAGTCCCTAGATATTTAATGACTGATGGTGGTTCGCACTCTATTCATGGTGCTTTCCGTAAAATGCTTGCCAAGTATGATGTTAACCATAGAATTGCATCACCTTATCATCCTCAGTCTAGTGGTCAAGTTGAACTTCGCAATAGAGAAATAAAATTAATTTTGCAAAAGACTGTCAATAGGTCCCGGAATAATTGGTCTAAGAAATTAGATGATGCACTTTGGGCTTATAGAACAACATATAAAAATCATGTGGGTATGTCTCCTTATAAAATGGTTTATGGAAAAGCTTGTCATTTGCCTCTTGAGATAGACCATAGAGCATATTGGGCAATCAAAGAACTCAACTATGATTTCAAACTTGCCAGTGAAAAGAGGTTATTTGATATTAGCTCATTATATGAATGGAGAACCCAAGCTTATGAAAATGCCAAGTTTTATAAACAAAAAGTTAAAAGATGGCATGATAAAAGAATCCAAAAGTGTGAGTTCAAAGTTGGAGAATATGTTCTTTGGTAAACTCTCGTCTTAGATTCTTTGCAGGAAGACTCCTCTCTAAATGGGAAGGACCCTATGTCATCGAGGAGGTTTATCGATCTGGAGCTATCAAAATAAATAATGTCGAAGGTACTAATCCGAAGGTTGTAAATGGGCAACGAATAAAACATTATATCTCAGGTACACCCATTAATGTTGAAAGTAATATTGTCCAAACTATGACACTGGAAGAACACATAAAAGAGACCTTCCGGAACACTCCATAATCGTGAAAAAGAGGAGGTGCGTGATACGGTAAGTAAACGATCTCCGAAAAATCCGCAAAAATATTTTTTGTCAGTTTTGGAATATAACAAAAAATAGGAAAATAAGAAACTACCAGGAAAGTGTCCCTGGTGGGCACAAGACATGGGTTATGCCCACCTCGGGTACCTTCCGGACTCGGTTTTTCTACCATTTTCTTGTTTCCCAAGATAAAAAATCTTTATATACCCCCCAAACCTATTGACCATTGTATCATGGAGAAATCTTTGGTTTTCTTCTCCTTGCTGTTTTTTGTCAGATCCCATCTACCATGGCCGCTTCAAGCTCCTCCAAGGATAAGTTCTTCAAGAACGTCATCAACCCACATTTGCGGGAGGTGGTGCAGCACCCTCAGGCCATCCATATGCATGAGGGGTTGCTTCACATCCACGATGTGCAAGGTCCAAAGGGGACAGGAACTGTGTGGAGGCCAGGCTTGAAGCTATGGAGCAGGATGTCTTCCAGTGCAAGGGGATGGTGGAGCGTGGACTCAATGCCAATCACGTCATGATCATGGAGCTTACCCGTGATCTCAAGGTGGATGGCAAGTCCATTAAGGAAATCGTCTGCACCCTCAATGAGCAAATGAACTTACTCCAAAGCCAGATCTACGATCTCCAAAACCAAGTCTTTGAATATGAGGCGAGGTTTAAAGGTATGAGTTTGGCTGTCGGTTGCAGGACCCGTAAGACTCACTCTTCCTCTTATAATGGTGGACTCTGCCATGGAAACCCGAGGACAAGATCTCTACTTCATCACCACCACCTTCTTCTTCATCACCAAAAGAAAATTGAGTGTCAGGTATGGGCACTCCCCTTGGCTTCCACCAAGCTTGGGGGGGGGGGGGTGCCCCGGTATCGTATCACCACCACTATCTTTTGCCTTTACTTATTTTAGTTCGATATTTTGCTTTAGATGAATAAAAGTTTAGTTCGATCCTTTCTTTTCGAGAGTTTGCTTAGTGATCTACCCTTGTAATCGTGTGCAAGATATATAATAAAGTTTAGTTTGAGTTTTTGCTTTCTTTACTTTCATGTTGCAATAAAAAGAAAGGAAATAAATTAAAAAGATCATATGCTCTTATGGTAGGTAATTACACCACATAAGGAAAAGTATAAGTAGAAAATTTTATTAGACATTGACAAACATAGCATTGGTCAATGATGCAATTCATGAAAGAATTAATAAGGGAAGAGAAGATTCACATATAAATAGACTATCCTGGAAATATTTTGTGATTGTGTGCCCCCATCAAAATATTATATGCCGAAATTGTTGACGTTGGACAAGGAAGACAACATAATGATTTATGTTTGTTCATATTCACATAGAAGTTATATTGTCATAGATCCTTCAACATGTGGTGCTTGCCCCCTATCTTTACTAGGAAAAAGTTCCGCACTAAGTAGAGATACTACTTGTGTGTCCAAAAACCCTTAAACCCAAATCTCAAGAATCCACCATAGCTACCTAGGCATTAAGCAAGATCCCTCAAGTAAGTTGTCATCGGTGCAATAAGGCAATAATAATTGCTTCTAAAATTGTGAGATCATTTAGTGTAAGAGAAAACTGAGCGTTGTACGAACTTGTGATGGTGAAGAATAAAAGCGACAGACTGCATAATAAAGGTTGCCATCACATGGGGCAATACAAGTGACATTATTTTGCACTAACGGGTTGAGCATACAAAAAAATAAGCGCATGGCAACCTCTGCCTCCCTCTGTGAAGGGCCTATCTTTTACTTTTATGTATTTACTTTTATGCAAGAGTCAAAGTTTTTCTCTCTATCCTTTTTATTTTCTCCTTTGGCAAGCATCATGTGGTGAGGAAAGATCTAGGAACATATGTCCAGTTGAATATGGGTAGCATGAGTTATTATTGTTGACATCACCCTTGAGGAGAATACGTTGGGAGGTGAAACTATAAGCCCCTATCTTTCTATGTGTCTGGTTGAAACGTTTTGCTCATGTGTATGCGGTGAGCGTTAGCAATCATAGAATAGTATATGATGGTTGAGTATGTGGACTTGCCTAAAGGCTCTGATACGTGACCCTTCCTGAAAAGATGATGAATTGTAGTTGCAAAGTTGACTGAGAACATAGTTTGTTGGTTTCTAATAATAGAGTTTATGCTTTATACTTCAACAGTGTGATGAATTGTTACTTATTCATGAGAAGTCTATGATAAAAGTCTTATGTTTAAGTTTGTTTTTGTTATAATAATCTACATGATGCTTCTATGTCCGTATTTTGTTTTATCGACACCTCTCTCTCTCTCTCTCTCTCTCTCTCTCTCTCTCTAAGCATGTGGACATGTTTTTCAATTTCGGTTTTCGCTTGAGGACAAGCGAGGTCTAAGCTTGTGGGAGTTGAACGTCCATTTTGCATCATGTTTTCCTACTGTTATTTATGATGTTTTTATGCATAATAATTCTTTTTGGAGTAATTCTAATGCCTTTTCTCACATAATATGCAAGGTACAAACAAAGAGGGAGAATTCCGACAGCTGGAAATGTGGACCTGGAAAAGCTACGTCAGGCCACCTATTCTGCACAACTCCAAACAAGCTGAAACTTTATGGAGATTTTTTATGGAATATATGAGGAATATTGTAGCTAATAAGTAGCAGAGGGGGCCCACCAGGTGTGTGCAACCCACCTGGGTGTGCCAGGGAGCCCATGCGTGCCTAGGTGGGTTGTGCTCCCCTCGGCCCACCTCCGGTGCCCATCTTCTCGTATATAAGTCATTTTGACCTAGAAAAAAAACAAGGAGAGGACTTTCGGGACGGATCGCCGCCGTCTCGAGGCGGAACTTGGACAGGAGCACTTTTGCCCTTCGAAAGAGCGATTCCACCGAGGGGACTTCCCTCCCGGAGGGGGAAATCATTGTCATCATCATCACCAACAACTCTCCCATCTTGGGGAGGGCAATCTCCAACAACATCTTCATCAACACCTGTCGGTGTTCTGGGAACGGGGGTCCCCAGACTTTCCTGCCTGCGGCCCCAAGGTATTAAGCCAAGAGGGCCGTCAGACGCCCATCTTCATCAACAAGGCATCCAAGACCCTCGTGAGGGGCCAAGCCTCGCGAGGGGGACGATGCAAGACCTCCTTAGGGGTGGCCTAGTCAGGCAGGCTTACGAGGAGCGGAGATATCAAGGCGGGGCAAACCTCACGAGGCTCTCGTGACGTGAGCCATGACGATCGACGCCAGGCGGGCACCAGTGCGCGCAGCGTTCTTGTTTCCTGTTTGGTGCTAAGGAAGCCAGCGCAAGCGAGGAGTACCGAGGGATCAGGAAAAGGTTGCCATATCGGTGCAACGAGACCAAGACCAGAAGGACGGCAAGACGGAGGTCATCGTGGAGCCCAAGACGGTGTCACCACCAGAGCCTTTTGCAGGCGAAGACCACTTTTGTCAGGTTAGCTTGTACTAGCTGTCCCCCTTCAAATTTGCCTGTCGTTGTTGGATCCCTTCCCGCTCAATATTTGGGAAGAGGACCAGGGCCTATATAAGTAGAGCTGGCCACCACAGTAGGGGGATCGAGCAGTTCATCCAGCTCTCACCCGCTAAGTCACCACACACAAGAACACCTCAACCTCAGGAGGTTGTTCTTCCCTCTGTAGTGTTTATCATTAGCCCAAGAGGTAATCCACCACCACCACACTGGAGTAAGGTATTACACCATAACGGTGGCCCGAACCAGTATAAATCTCGTGTCTTTCTGTGTTGTGAGTTCGTCGAGTTCGTCCGGTAGGAGGGAAAGACTTCACGCGCACCCTAGTGTTCGAGCCTTGAGGGTTTGCCGGAACCCCACATCCGAAAACACCGTCTCATCTCAAACCCTAGTTCATCTCTTGTGTTCAATCTGTGTAACGGAACTATAGATTGGTGCTTGTGGGTGACTAGTAGTGTTGATTATGTCTTGTAGTTGATTACTATACGCTTTATTTGGTGGAAGATTATATGTTCAGATCCAATATGATATTTAATACCCCTCTGATCTTGAGCATGATTATCATTTGTGAGTAGTTACTTTTGTTCTTGATGTCACGGGAGAAATCATGTTGCAAGTAATCATGTGAACTTGATATGTGTTCGATATTTTGATAGTATGTATGTTGTGATTCCCTTAGTGGTGTCATGTGAACGTCTACTACATGACCCTTGGCTTCGCCGCGAAGCCAAGCCCGAGCGCACCTTGGGCCCGGGGGCTACTGTCGGTGTTCTGGGAATGGGGTCCCAGACTTGCTCGCTGCGGCCCCGGCGTGGCTAAGCCAGCAGGCCGTACGGCTCATCTTCATCAACAAGATATCCAAGACCCTCGCGAGGGGCCAAGCCTCGCGAGGGGGACGACGCAAGACCTCCTCAGGGGTGGCCTAGTCAGGCAGGCTCACGAGGAGCGGAGATATCAAGGCGGGGCAAACCTCACGAGGCTCTCATGACGTGAGCCATGACGATCGACGCCAGGCGGGCACCAGTGCATGCAGCATCCTTGTTTCCTCTTTGGTGCTAAGGAAGCCAGCGCAGGCGAGGAGTACCGAGGGATCAGGCAAAGTTTGCCATATTGGTGCAATGAGACCAAGACCAGAAGGACGGCAAGACGGAGGTCATCGTGGAGCCCAAGACGGCGTCACCACCAGTGCGTTTTGCAGGCGAAGACCACTATTGTCAGGATAACTTGTACTAGTTGTCCCCCTTCAAATTTGCCCGCCGTTGTTGGCTCCCTTCCCGCTCAATATTTGGGAAGAGGACCAGGGCCTATATAAGTAGAGCTGGCCACCACAGTAGGGGGATCGAGCAGTTCATCCAGCTCTCACCCGCTAAGTCACCACGCACAAGAACACCTCAACCTCAGGAGGTTGTTCTTCCCTCTGTACTGTTTATCATCAGCCCAAGAGGCAATCCACCACCACCACACTGGAGTAGGGTATTACACCATAACGGTGGACTGAACCAGTGTCTTTCTGTGTTGTGAGTTCGTCGAGTTCGTCAGCGAGTTCTTAGCGAGCTAGGGCGTAGATCGGTAGGAGGGAAAGACTTCACGTGCACCCGAGTGTTCGAACCTTGAGGGTTTGCCGGAACCTCACATTCGACATTTGGCGCGCCAGGTAGGGGTGCGCCGGAGCTCCTCTCCACCAAACTGCACCCCGCGCCGCCGCACTTCGCCTCTATGGCAGGTGCCCCGCCATCCACCTCTGCGGCCGACATCAACAGCGGGGCGTCTGGGTACCGAGCCCTGGCCCCCGCCCTACGGCGAGTGCGGTGGCCGACCAAGTTCAAGCTAGAGATGCCGTCGTGTCACGACGGTGCGGCAGACCCGACGCCGTTCGTGCTGGCGTACGAGGAGGCTGTCCTCGAAGCCGGAGGCAATGACAAGATCATGGCCAACTGGTTCCCCATGGCCCTTGCCGGCGAGCCGCGCGCCTAGCTGCTCAACCTCCCGGGATCCACGGTGGCCTCCTAGGGGGAACTCCGTGACCTCTTCACCGCTCACTACGCGGTGCCGGCGCACCACACAATCGCGGCCCTGCTGGGCGGCTCTCAAGCACCACCTTCAGACCGCCACGTCATGTCGTTCCTCTGTCAGATCGGGGCCACCACCAAGCGCCCGGGGGCTCCACCGGGTTGGGCCGCGCCAGAGGCCGACCTCACCTTCGGCTCAGAAGACCACCCCAACTCCACAGCCGGCTCCGGAATGCTCCCAATACCCTCATCGATGGTGGTGCTGGCCTCAACTTGCTCTCTGTAGAAGCCTTCAGCCTTCTTCACGTGCCGCTCGAGCGGCTCGGCCTCAGCAAGCCCTTCTTAGGAGTGGGTGGTGGAGGTGCCCACTCTCTGGGGCAGATCCTCCTCCTTGTCACCTTCGGCACATGCGACAACTACCGCACCGAGCTGGTGGACTTTGACATCACCCGCATCGGTCTCCCGTACAACGCCATCCTTGGGTACCCGGCTCTCGCTCAGTTCATGGCGGCGACTCACCCGGCCTACAACCTCATGAAGATGCCAGGGAGCAAAGGCGTCCTCACCATCAAGGGGGACACTAAGGAGGCCGTGACGGCGCTCAGGTTCGCCTTCAAGACTCGGCCAAGAAGACAGCCATCGGGCGCCGCAGGTACCCCGAGGCCAAGGAGGCCGCGCCTACCAAGAAGAAGCAGCTGTTCACCCAAGACAAGGCGGAAACCAAGCAGGTGCTGGTCAACGAGGACGGGTCTTCAGGAGTGCTACCTCTTGAGCACTGCGATGGTTTTCCCTTGAAGAGGAAAGGGTGATGCAACAAAGTAGCATAAGTATTTCCCTCAATTTTTGAGAACCAAGGTATCAATCCAGTAGGAGGCTACACGCGAGTCCCTCGCACCTACACAAAACAAATAAATCCTCGCAACCAACGCGATAAGGGGTTGTCAATCCATTCACGGTCACTTACGAGAGTGAGATTTGATAGATATGATATAATAATATTTTCGGTATTTTTGTGATAAAGATGCAAAGTAAAATAAAAGCAAAGTAAAAAAGCAAAGGAAATAACTAAGTGTTGGAAGATTAATATGATGAAGATAAACCCGGGGGCCATAGGCTTCACTAGTGGCTTCTCTCAAGAGCATAAGTATTTTACGGTGGGTGAACGAATTACTGTTGAGCAATTGACATATTTGAGCATAGTTATGAGAATATCTAGGTTTGATCATGTATATGGGCATCACGTCCGAGACAAGTAGACCGAGTCCTGCCTGCATCTACTACTATTACTCCACTCATCGACCGCTATCCAGCATGCATCTAGAGTATTAAGTTCATGAAAACAGAGTAGCGCCTTAAGCAAGATGACATGATGTAGAGGGATAAATTCATGCAATATGATAAAAAACCCATCTTGTTATCCTCGATGGAAACAATACAATACGTGCCTTGTTGCCCCTACTATCACTGGGAAAGGACACCGCAAGATTGAACCCAAAGCTAAGCACTTCTCCCATTGCAAAAAAGATCAATCTAGTAGGCCAAACCAAACTTATAATTCTAAGAGACTTGCAAAGATAACCAATCATACATAAAAGAATTCAGAGAAGATTCAAATATTGTTCATAGATAAACTTGATCATAAACCCACAATTCATCGGTCTCAACAAACACACCGCAAAAAGAAGATTACATCGAATAGATCTCCACGAGAGAGGGGAGAACATTGTATTGAGATCCAAAAAGAGAGAAGAAGCCATCTAGCTACTAACTATGGACCCGAAGGTCCGAGGTAAACTACTCACACTTCATCGGAGAGGCTATGGTGTTGATGTAGAAGCCCTCCGTGATCGATGCCCTCCCGTGAGCTCAAACAGGCCCCAAGATGGGATCTCGTGGGCATGTAAGGTTGCGGCGATGGAATTAGGTTTTGGCTCAGATCTCGATCGCTTGGGGGTAATGAGGTATATATAGGAGGAAGGAGTACGCTGCTGAGCAACAGGGGCCCACGAGGGTGGAGGGCGTGCCTGGGGTAGGCGCCCCTACCTCGTGGGCCTCATCTTTTGTTTCTTGACGAGGGTACAAGTCTCTGGATCATATTCTTCCTAAAAATCACGTTATCAAGGTTTCATTCCGCTTTGGACTCCGCTTTGATATTCCTTTTCTGCGAAACTCAAATAGGAAAAAAAAAGAATTTCGGGTTGGGCCTCCGGTTATTAGGTTAGTCCCAAAAGTAATATAAAAGTGAATAATAAAGCCCAATAATGTCCAAAACAGTAGATAATATAGCATGGAGCAATCAAAAATTATAGATACGTTGGAGATGTATCAAGCATCCCCAAGCTTAATTCCTGCTCGTCCTTGAGTAGGTAAATGATAAAAACAGAATTTTTGATGCGGAGTGCTACTTGGCATAATTTCAATGTAATTCTTCTTAATTGTGGTATGAATATTCAGATCCAAAAGATTCAAGACAAAAGTTTAATATTGACATAAAAATAATAATACTTCAAGCATACTAACAAAGCAATTATGTCTTCTCAAAATAACATGGCCAAAGAAAGTTATCCCTACAAAATCATATAGTCTGGCTATGCTCTATCTTCACCACACAAAGTATTTAAATAATGCACAACCCCGATGACAAGCCATGCAATTGTTTCATACTTTTGACGTTCTCAAACTTTTTCAACTTCACGCAATACATGAGCGTGAGCCATGGACATAGCACTATATGTGGAATAGAATGGTGGTTGTCGAGAAGACAAAAAAAGGGAGAAGATAGTCTCACATTAACTAGGCATATCAACGGGCTATGGAGATGCCCATCAATAGATATCAATGTGAGTGAGTAGGGATTGCCATGCAACGGATGCACTAGAGCTATAAGTATATGAAAGCTCAACAAAAGAAACTAAGTGGGTGTGCATCCAACTCGCTTGCTCATGACGACCTAGGGCATTTTGAGGAAGCCCATCATTGGAATATACAAGCCAAGTTCTATAATGAAAAATTCCCACTAGTATATGAAAGTGACAAAATGAGAGACTCTCTATCATGAAGATCATGGTGCTACTTTCAAGCACAAGTGTGGAAAAAGGATAGTAACATTGTACCTTCTCTCTTTTTCTCTCATTTTTTTATTTGGGCCTTTTCCTTTTTTATGGCCTCTTTTTTTTCGTCCGGAGTCTCATCCCGACTTGTGGGGGAATCATGGTCTCCATCATCCTTTTCCTCACTTGGGACAATGCTCTAAAAACGAAGATCATCACACTTTTATTTTCTTACAACTCAACAATTACAACTCGATACTTAGAACAAACATGACTCTATATGAATGCCTCCGGCGGTGTACCGGGATATGTAATGAATCAAGAGTGACATGTATGAAAGGATTATGAACGGTGGCTTTGCCACAAATACGATGTCAACTACATGATCATGCAAAGCAATATGACAATGATGGAGCGTGTCATAATAAACGGAACGGTGGAAAGTTGCATGGCAATATATCTCGGAATGGCTATGGAAATGCCATGATAGGTAGGTATGGTGGCTGTTTTTAGGAAGGTATATGGTGGGTGTATGATACCGGCGAAAAGTGCGTGGTATTAGAGAGGCTAGCAATGGTGGAAGGAAGAAAGTGCATATGATCCATGGACTCAACATTAGTCATAAAGAACTCATATAGTTATTGCAAAAATCTACAAGTTATCAAAGCAAAGTATTACGCGCATGCGCCTAGGGGGATAGATTGGTAGGAAAAGACCATCGCTCGTCCCAGACCGCCACTCATAAGGAAGACAATCAATAAATAAATCATGCTTCGACTTTATCACATAACGGTTCACCATACGTGCACGCTACAGGAATCACAAACTATAACACAAGTATTTCTCAAATTCACAACTACTCAACTAGCATGACTCTAATATCACCATCTTTATATCTCAAAAAAAATTATCAAGCATCAAGCTTCTCATAGTATTCAACACACTCATAAGAAAGTTTTTACTAATCTTGAATACCAAGCATATAAGGATTATTTAAGAAAATTACCATGCTATTTAAGACTCTCAAAATAATCTAAGTGAAGCATGAGAGATCAACAATTTCTATAAAACAAATCCACCACCGTGCTCTAAAAGATATAAGTGAAGTACTAGAGCAAAACTATATAACTCAAAAGATATAAGCGAAGCACATAGAGTATTCAACAAATTCCAAATCATGTATGGCTCTCTCAAAAGGTGTGTACAGCAAGGATGATTGTGGTAAACTAAAGAGCAAAGACTCATATCATACAAGACGCTCCAAGCAAAACACATATCATGTGATGAATAAAAATATAGCTCCAAGTAAAGTTACCGATGGAAGTAGACGAAAGAGGGGATGCCTTCCGGGGCATACCCAAGCTTTGGCTTTATGGTGTCCTTAGATTATCTTGGGGATGCCATGGGCATCCCCAAGCTTAGGTTCTTGCCACTCCTTGTTCCATAGTCCATCAAATCTTTCACCCAAAACATGAAAACTTCACAACACAAAACTTAACAGAAAATCTCGTGACCTCCGTTAGCGAAAGAAAACAAAAGACCACTTAAAGGTACTGTAATGAACTCATTCTTTATTTATATTGGTGTTAAACCTACTGTATTCCAACTTCTCAATGATTTATAAACTATTTTACTAGCCATAGATTCATCAAAATAAGCAAACAACACACGAAAAACAGAATCTGTCAAAAACAGAATAGTCTGTAGTAATCTTTAACTAACGCAAACTTCTGGAACTCCAAAAAATCAACCAAAATAGGAAGACCTAGACAATTTGTTTATTGATGAGAAGCAATTGGAATCAATATTTTATCATGTTCTGGTGATTTTTAACAACTATTTTCTTGAACATAAAGTTTCTGGAAATTACAATAAGATCAAATAACTATCATCCAAGAAGATCCTACAGGTTTAACTTGGCACAAACACTAATTAAAACATAAAACCACATCTAACCAGAGGCTAGAACAAATATTTATTCCTAAACAGAAGCAAAAAGCAAAAAACTAAAATAAAATTGGGTTGCCTCCCAACAAGCGCTATCATTTAACGCCCCTAGCTAGGCATAAAACCAAGGATAGATCTAGGTATTGCCATCTTTGGTAGGCAATACATAAGTGGCTCTCATGATAGATTCATATGGTAATTTTATTTTCTTCCTAGGGAAGTGTTCCATGCCTTTCTTTAGTGGAAATTGGAATCTAATATTCCCTTCCTTCATATCAATAATTGCACCAATCGTTCTAAGGAAAGGTCTACCAAGAATAATAGGACATGAAGGATTGCAATCCGTGTCAAGAACGATAAAATATATGGGAACATAATTCCTATTTGCAACAATAAGAACATCATTAATTCTTCCCATAGGTTTCTTAATAGTGGAATCCGCAAGGTGCAAGTTTAGAGAGCAATAATCAAAATCACGGAATCTAGCAAATCGCACAAAGTTTTGGGAATAGTGGAAACACTAGCACCCAAATCACATAAAGCATAGAACTCCTGATCCTTAATCTTAATTTTAATAGTAGGTTCCCACTCATCATAAAGTTTTTTGGGATAGAAACTTCCAACTCAAGCTTTTCTTCATAAGATTGCATCAAGGCATCAACGATATGTTTAGTAAACGCTTTATTTTGGCTATAAGCACGAGGAGAATTTAGCACGGATTGCAACAAGGAAATACAATCTATCAAAGAGCAATTTTCATAATTAAATTCCTTGAAATCCAAAATAGTGGGTTTATTAACATCTAGGGTTTTGATTTCTTCAATCCCACTTTTATCAATTTTAACATCAAGATCTAAAAACTCCGAATTTTTGGAACGCCTTCTAGGTAAAGGTGGATCATATTCAATCCCATCATTATCAAGATTCATATTGCAAAACAAGGATTTAATAGGGGACACATCAATAACGTTTAGATCTTCATCTTTATTTTCATAGAAATCCGGTTTAGCGGCCATCTTATTAACTAAGTTAGCCTGCTTATCCGATATTTCAGCTATCAACTTTTCAACACGAGAAATTTGGGATCTCAAACCATCAAATTCTTTAGACATATCATCGAGCTCATTATTCATATAACTCATAAAGCTTTTTTGTTCCTTAAGCTCATTTCTGAAGAAATTATTATGTTCAAATTGCAAAACCATAAAATTCCTGATGTTGCTTTCGATCTCTTCTAACCTTTTAAGGTGAAGATCACCAAATCTAGGTAGCGCCATCGTGACAAACAAGCAATCCAGCACACGAGCAAACAAGAAGCAAGCAAAAAAGAGGCGAACGGAAAAGAGAGGGCGAAAATGGCAAGGGTGAAGTGGGGGAGAGGAAAACGAGAGGCAAATGGCAAATAATGTAATGCGGGAGATAAGGGATTGTGATGGGTACTTGGTATGTTGACTTTTGTGTAGAACTCCCCGGCAACGACACCAGAAATCCTTCTTGCTACCTCTTGAGCACTGCGTTAGTTTTCCCTTGAAGAGGAAAGGGTGATGCAGCAAAGTAGCGTAAGTATTTCCCTCAGTTTTTGAGAACCAAGGTATCAATCCAGTAGGAGGCTACTGCCATGAGTCCCTCGCACCTACACAAAACAAATAAATCCTCGCAACCAACGCGATAAGGGGTTGTCAATCCCTTCACGATCACTTACTTAGAGTGAGATCCGATAGATATGATAGGATAATATTTTTGGTATTTTTGTGATAAAGATGCAAAGTAAAATAAAAGAAAAGTAGAAAGCAAAGGAAATAACTAAGTGTTGGAAGATTAATATGATGAATATAAACCCGGGGGCCATAGGTTTCACTAGTGGCTCTCTCAAGAGCATAAGTATTTTATGGTGGGTGAACGAATTACTGTTGAGCAATTGACAGAATTGAGCATAGTTATGAGAATATCTAGGTATGATCATGTATATAGGCATCACGTCCGAGACAAGTAGACCGACTCCTGCCTGCATCTACTACTATTACTCCACTCATCGACCGCTATCCAAAGATGCATCTAGACTATTAAGTTCTTGAAAACAGAGTAACGCCTTAAGCAAGATGACATGATGTAGAGGGATAAATTCATGCAATATGATAAAACCCCATCTTGTTATCCTTGATGGCAACAATACAATACGTGCCTTTGCTGCCCCTCATCACCGGGAAAGGACACCGCAAGATTGAACCCAAAGCTAAGCACTTCTCCCATTGCCGTAAAGATCAATCTAGTAGGCCAAACCGAATCGATAATTCGAAGAGACTTGCAAAGATAACCAATCATACATAAAAGAATTCAGAGAAGATTCAAATATTGTTCATAGATAAACTTGATCATAAACCCACAATTCACCGGTCTCAACAAACACACCGCAAAAGAAGATTACATCGAATAGATCTCCACGAGAGAGGGGAAGAACATTGTGTTGAGATCCAAAAAGAGAGAAGAAGCCATCTAGCTACTAACTATGGACCCGAAGGTCTGAGGTAAACTACTCACACTTCATCGGAGAGGCTATGGTGTTGATGTAGAAGCCCTCCATGATCGATGCCCCCTCCGGTGAAGCTCCGAAACAGGCCCCAAGATGGGATCTCGTGGGTACAGAAGGTTGGGGTGGTGGAATTAGGTTTTTGGCTCCGTATTTGATCGTTTGGGGGTACGTAGGTATATATAGGAGGAAGGAGTACGTCGGTGGAGCAACAGGGGGCCCACGAGGGTGGAGGGCACGCCCCCTACCTCGTGGCCTCCTCTTTTGTTTCTTGACGTAGGGTCCAAGTCTCCTGGATCATATTCTTCCTAAAAATCACGTTCTCAAAGGTTTCATTCGTTTGGAGTCCGTTTGATAATCCTTTTCTGTGAAACTCTGAAATAGGCAAAAAAACAACAATTCTGGGCTGGGCCTCCGGTTAATAGGTTAGTCCCAAAAGTAATATAAAAGTGAATAATAAAGCCCAATAATGTCCAAAACAGTAGATAATATAGCATGGACCAATGAAAAATTATAGATACGTTGGAGACATATCAAGGAGCCACCTTTACCATAGGAGCCGACCTTGACCCGGGACAAGAAGAAGCCTTGGTGAGGTTCTTGCGCGCGAACAAGGAGATATTCCCGTGGGAGACCAATCAGCTGGTAGGGGTCCCGAGGGAGGTGATCCAGCATCATCTATGGGTATGCCCCAACATACACCCCGTGAAGCAGCGAGCAAGACGGCAGTCCGATGAGAAGCGGGCCTTCATCGTCCAAGAGACACGCAAGCTGGAGGCGGCGGGTGCCATCTGAGAAGTTCGATATCCCGAATGGCTGGCGAACCCCTTCGTAGAGCCGAAGAAAGGCGGGAAGGAACGGATGTGCGTCGACTTCACCAACCTTAACAAAGCCTGCCCCCAAGATCCGTTCCCACTCCCGCGCATTGACCAGATTATCGACTCCACCGCCGAGTGTGACCTGTTGTGCTTCCTGGACGCGTTCTCAGGATATCATCAGATCAAGATGGCGGTGGAAGATGTGGAGAAGACAGCCTTCCTGACACCATGCGGGGTGTACTGCTACACCTGCATGCCCTTCGAGCTGCGCAACACGGGCGCGACCTTTCTACAGTTGATGCACATCGCCCTGGGGCGGCAGCTCGGGAGAAACACATAGGCCTACGTCGATGACATAGTGGTAAAGTCTTGTGAGGCGAGGACATTGATTCAAGACTTGGAGGAGACCTTCGAGAGCCTGCGCCAAGTGAACTTGAGGCTTAACCCGGAGAAGTGCGTGTTCGGCGTCCCCTCCGGAAAGCTGCTGCGATTCCTCGTATCCCACAGAGGGATCGAGGCGAACCCAGAGAAGATCAAGGCCATCGAGGACATGAGCCCACCACAGACACTCAAAGAGATGCAGAAGCTAGCAGGGCGGGTGACCGCGTTAGGGAGTTTCGTCTCCAAACTAGGAGAGCGTGCCTTACCCTTCTTCAAGCTCATGAAGAAGAAGGGCGCATTTGAGTGGACCCCGGAGGCCGACCAGGCCTTCCAAGACCTCAAGAAATACCTTACCAGCCCCCCGGTGATGGTGGCACCATGACCTCTTGAGCCTATGGTACTCTACCTTGCCGCCACCCTGTACTCCGCCAGCGCGGCGCTGGTGGCAGTTCGGGAGGAGCGCCAAGCCAAGGGCGCGCTGCGCCAAGCCGGAGCTGAAGTGGCACAGGGTCAGGAAGGCGCAACATAGGCATCAGCGGTGGAATACCAAGCTCAGCAGGGAAACATCGCAGAAGCTCCTGAAGACAGTCAGGTCTCAGGAACGCCTCCACCTCAGGATATGCCCCGATCTCCGCAGGACCCGAGCCTCGACAGTGTGCCAGCCCTCGTCGAAGACCCAGTGTACTTCGTTAGCACCGTACTGCGGGGCGCGAGGGCACGCTACCCCATGCCCCAGAAACTCTTGCTCGCACTCCTGGTGGCCTCATGCAAGCCTCGACACTACTTCCAGGGCCACCCCATCAAGGTCGTCTTAGCCTACCCATTGGAGAGGGTACTCAGGAGCCCTAACTCAGCCGGAAGGGTCGCTGAGTGGAACATCGAGTTGCAAGCATTCCAATTGGAGTTCAAAGACTACCGTGGTCATCAAGGGGCCAAGGCCACGACTTTGTGGCAGAATGGATTGATGCCCCGACACTTGAGGAAGGAGAAGACCGGTCCACCTCCCCAGGAAGCGAGGCTCCAGACGGCTGGGTCATGTATTTCGATGGCGCCTTCGTGCACTAGGGCGCGGGGGCTGGAGCAGTGCTCATATCGCCCACTCAGGACAAGCTCTACTACGCCGTGCAACTCTGCTTTCAGCACGGCGAGAAGGTCTCCAACAATATCGCAGAATATGAAGGCCTCAATGCCTCATAGCTAGCTTGAAGGCTGTGGCGGCTCTAGGCGTGAAGCGCCTCACCATCAGAGGCGACTCGCAACTCCTCGTCAACTTCTCCAATAAGGTGTACGAGCCGAAGGACGAGCATATGGAGGCCTACCTTGCGGAGGTGCACAAGATGGAGAAGCAGTTCTCGGCTTGAGTTGCAAAGACGTGCCTGGGCACCAACAAGGAAGCCGACGACATCGCCAGGAGAGCATCCAAGCAGCAACCCCAAGAGCCCAGTGTCTTTGAGGAGCGGCTCTTCAAGCCATCGGCTACACCACCTCTTTCAAGCACGACTCAGCCTCGGGAGGAGCTCCCACAGCCTCCGGCCACGGGAGCCCCAGCCTGTGGCCCGACCTCAGGAGCTCGGCTGCTCTTGGCGCTCGAGCCCCAGGAGGAATGCTGGACCAAGGAATTCAAGGAGTACCTGATGCACGGGACGCTGCCGGAGAAGGAAGAGGACGCGGAGCACGTGGCCCGGCAAGCCACGGCATACTGTATCCAAGACGGCGAGTTATACAGGAAACGACCGAACGATGTCAGTCTGCACTGCATCTCCAGCGATCAAGGAAGGAAGTTGCTGATTGACATACACGGTGGGGACTACGGACACCACTCATCGTCACGGACCCTCGTCGGCAAGGTGTTTCGCAATGGATTCTACTGGCCTACAGCACTCAACGACGCAGCCGAGCTGGTGAAGTCCTGCGAAGCTTGCCAATTCCACGCCAAGCAAATCCATCCGCCTGCTCAGGGCCTTCAAACCATCCTGCTCACATGGCCGTTCGCGGTCTGGGGGCTGGACTCGGGCGCCAGGGGGCTACCGCTATCTCTATGTCGCCATCGACAAGTTCACTAAGTGGGCGGAAGTGGAAGCCGTTTGTACCATCACAGCTGGCTCTGCTGTCAAGTTCATCGAGGGCCTCGTGAGCCGCTTCAGGGTCCCCAAACGCATCATCACAGATAACGGTTCACAGTTTACTAGCAACCTCTTCAAAACCTACTGTGCTAACCTTGGAACGTAGATCTGCAACGCTTCGGTGGTCCACCCCAGGAGTAATGGTCAGGCCGAACGCGCTAACGCGGAGGTCCTGAGGGGCCTCAAGACCCGAACCTTCAAGAAGAAGCTGGAGGCTTGCGGCAGGGGCTGGCACGACGAGCTCTAGTCCGTCATGTGGTCCATCCGAACCACCGCCACCAAGCCGATGGGCGAGACTCCATTCTTCCTCGTCTATGGAGCTGAAGCAGTCCTCCCTCACCAGCTCAAGCATCGCTCCGCACAGGTACTGGCGTTCGACAAAACGCAGCAGGACGCCACGCAGGGGATCGATCTCGTGCTCGGGGAGGAACGTCGTTGCAAAGTTGCGCTGAGGGCGGCAAGGTACCAGCAAGCGCTGCGGCGATACCACTACCGCAACATCCGCTCCAGGACACTCGAGACAGGTGACCTAGTCCTGTGGCGGGTCCTCTCCAGGGAAGGGTTGCATATGCTTTCACCAATGTGGGAGGGCCCGTTCAAGGTCGTCCACATCTCTGTGCTGGCGCCAGGCGCTGGAGACACAAGATGGGGTACCTATCCAAAACGCCTGGAACATCCAGCACCTTCAGAAGTTCTACCCATGAAGCAAGGACCAGAGCCGGTGAAGGAAGGCCCAGAGCCTATGAAGAAGGCCCGGTGCCTGTGAAGAATCGCCGCCCGTGACACTCTCACGTAATAATGAGTTGGGGCTGTACACGCCCCGGAGTCTCAGGAGCGCCGGCCTCAGGCCCTGGGGCTCCCGCCCACGCCTAGTGGCAGCACTTAGCTCCGCGCTGGTGAGAAGACTTGAAGACTAGATTAGGTGCCGGACGCGGCTTTTCATTTGCTTTCCGTAGTTGGCTTGCTTTTCCTTAATCGAAGTTTGCTTTTGGCGTTGCTTGCTGATTTGATTCCCTCGCCTCTCACTGCATTTTTCGGGCTCGGGTTTGCTCGTGTTCTCTCTCTCTCTCGCATACCTCATGAGGGGGCTAGGCAGGTGCCCTCGCGAACATTTTTTCTCCTCTCTGCCTTCTCGTGAGCCACCCTTGTTCGAGCCCAAAAGCTGGCGCACCTCTCCTAGTCCGTGCCCCTCGGGTACCGCGATACAAAGCACCAGGTCGGGGCCAGGGTGAACGGCAAATCTTTTAACGCACTTCCTAACGAGTTTTTGCAGTTCCTGAATGAATGCAGGCCACCAAGGCAAGATGGACACGAGGAAATAAGAGCCTCGTGAGGAAGAGGGTGTCCTGAATATACCAGGTTAAGTTATCTTTGCGCAAGATAACGACACGACACGGGAACAACACACATAGTGCAATAACCGACGAACCATAGTTCGGTACACGCCCCCCTGCGCCCATACTGGTTTCATTCTTGATGCAGGAAAAAGAGTAAAACAAAAGTAGCGTTGCAGCGGTCCGTGGAGGCAGGCCCCTAGCGGTACCCCGAGCCTAGCCTGATCCTTCCTCGCGCTTCACGGAGGCGCGACGACGAGATGACCCACTACCGCCTTCAAAGCGGGCGCGGCGGCTGGTCATAGCCGCCACTGCTGGAGCTTTCGCCGGAGGAAGAGCCGTCGTAGCTGGACGAGACATGGTTGCCGTCGAGGGAAGGCTCGCCATCGTCCTCGTCGTGACCGTCCCCAAGGCCGAGAACCTCCTGTCATTCGCCTCGGGGCAGCACCCGGCGTGGCGACCATCTTCCCCAAACACCCACACATAGAGGGTCGATCCACCATCGTACTTGAAGTGGAGGGTGCACCACCTGCCTCAAGGCTGCTGGGCGTAACGCTCTGCCACGCAAGGGCCAGGACTATGTTGCACGTGGCGGAAGTCTCGTCCGCAACCCAAGAGGCCTTGCTGCAACAACCATCCGCCTGCAAGCAGAGTCTACTTGGACCATATGCCGGCAGTTCACCGGCAAAGCGTGGAAGTTGGAGCCAGTTGCCGGCCAAGTTCTTCGACCAGCCGACAAACTCCGGCGACACCTCCGCCGTGTGGAAGCGTGGACGGGGGGCCACGCCACCATAGCACACCTCCCCATGTCAACTGGACCACCATGGCTGGGACGACCCCCTCCGCGTGCCGTGGCGCCGTCTCAGCAGTGGGCCACGGCGGGGGTCGCGACGTGCTTGGGCGGACGGCCACGTCCGCGCTTGGGCGCCGGGGAGCCAGGTACCTCGCGAGGGGCCTTTCCCTTCTCGGCGGCAGAGAACTTCCTTCGTGGCGCCATTGATGGCACTGCAAGCAATGGAGCGAGGAGGAAGAAGCAAGCAAGCAAGGAAGTGATGGGCGACGGGGGCTCCGCCCCCTCCCCATTTATAACGGAAGAAGGCCAACCGGCGCCTCCCATGATCGCAGGTAATGATGGTTTTCCTTGCATGTCGCAGGGACTTGTCAAGTCGTGCAGTTGCCGAGGCAGCGTGGGGAAGCGGAGACGCCCACGTCCAATCAACCGCCACGCGTCAATCGAGGCCGCAGGCTTTTGGGGCCCGCGGTGCTCCGTAGTTGACCCTTGGCTTCGCCGCAAAGCCAAGCCTGAGCGCACCTTGGGCTCGGGGCTACTGTTGGCGTTTTGGGAACGGGGGTCCCATACTTGCCTGCCTACGACCCCCGGCGTGGCTAAGCCAGCAGGCCCTAAGGCTCATCTTCATCAACAAGGCATCCAAGACCCTCGCGAGGGGCAAAGCCTCGCGAGGGGGACGACACAAGACCTCCTCATGGGTGGCCTAGTCAGGCAGGCTCACAAGGAGCGGAGATATCAAGGTGGGGCAAACCTCACGAGGCTCTCGTGACGTGAGCCATGACGACCGACGCCAGGCGTGCGCCAGGCGGGCACTAGTGCATGCAGCATCCTTGTGTTCCTCTTTGGTGCTAAGGAAGCCAGCGCAGGCGAGGAGTACCGAGGGATCAGGCAAAGGTTGCCATATCGGTGCAACGAGACCAAGACCAGAAGGACGGCAAGACGGAGGTCGTCGTGGAGCCCAAGATGGCGTCACCACCAGAGCCTTTTGCAGGCGAAGACCACTTTTGTCAGGATAGCTTGTACTAGCTATCCCCCTTCAAATTTGCCCGCCGTTGTTGGCTCCCTTCCCGCTCAATATTTGGGAAGAGGACCAGGGCCTATATAAGTAGAGCTGGCCACCACAGTAGGGGGGATCGAGCAGTTCATCCAGCTCTCACCCGCTAAGTCACCATGCACAAGAACACCTCAACCTCAGGAGGTTGTTCTTCCCTCTGTACTGTTTATCATCAGCCCAAGAGGCAATCCACCACCACCACACTGGAGTAGGGTATTACACCATAACGGTGGACCGAACCAGTATAAATCTCGTGTCTTTCTGTGTCGTGAGTTCGTCGAGTTCGTCCGCGAGATCTTAGCGAGCTAGGGCGTAGATCGATAGCAGGGAAATACTTCGCGCGCACCCCAGTGTTTGAACCTTGAGGGTTTGCCGGAACCCCACATCCAACAACACCATCTCATCTCAAACCCTAGTTCATCTCTTATGTTCAATCTTTGTACCGGAACTATAGATTGGTACTTGTGGGTGACTAGTAGTGTTGATTATGTCTTGTAGTTGATTGCTATACGGTTTATTTTGTGGAAGATTATATGTTCAGATCCAATATGATATTTGTCGGATTTCGGGTTCTGGCAGACCCTTGAGGTTCAAACACTGGGGTGCCCGCAGAGATCTCGCCCTCTACCTACCTGCACCCTGCCGCCTCGCTAGGATCTAAACTATGAAAGGAACAACACAAGAGACACAAGGTTTATACTAGTTCGGGCCACCATTGTGGTGTAATACCCTACTCTAGTTTGTGGTGTGGTGGATTGCCTCTTGGGCTGATGGTGATGAACAATACAAGGAACAACAGCCTCGCGAGGGTCTATTCTTGGCCGGGCGATGAACTGCTTGGAGGAGTTCAGTCGCTCCCTCTCTCTCTCTCTCTCTCTCTCTCTCTCTCTCTCTCTCTCTCTATTCCAGATTGCTTGGCCTCTAGCTCTGTTCTGGATCCCGGATCAAGCTGCCTCTACCCTGTGGGAGGCTAGTCCTATTTATAGGCGAAGGCCCTGGGCCTCTTCCCAAATATTGAGCGGGAAGGGCGCCAACAATTGGCCATTTTGAAGGGGAACATCTGGTACATTTATCCCGACTAAAGTTGGTCCTCACTTTGTCAAAGGCTCGTGGTGACGCTGGCTTGGGCTCCACAATGAATTCCTTCCTGCCGTTGGGCTGGTCTTGGTCTTGTTGCAATCAAATGGACGCCTTTGCTTGATGCTCTCGCTGCGCTTGCTCCCTTTGCACCAAAGAGGAAAGGAGGACATCTGCTGGCTGGCGCTCACCGGGCGCCTCTTGGTCGTCATGGCTTGCGCCATGGGCACCTCGTGAGGTACCCCGCCTTGATCTCTCCGCCTCGCGAGCCAGCCTGATGAGGCCGTGGCTCGAGGAAGCTCCTGTCGGCCGCCTCATGAGGCTTGGCCTCGCGAGGGTCTTGAGCTTGTGTTGATGAAGATGGGCCGTGATGGGCCCCCTTGAGCCACGCCGCAGCAGTGCAAGTCTGGGGAACCCTGCTCACGTAACACCGACAAGAGCCCCGGCCCAAGGCATGCCCGGCTTGGCCGAGCAGAGGCGGCAAGGCGCGCGAGCGCCATGGCCTAACAGCTTATGCCTTTTGGGCGCCGCGTGGCGGTTGATTGGACGTGGCATCTCCACTTCCCCATGACGCCTCGGCAAGAATCGCACGAATTGACAAGTCCTCGCATGCAAAGCGGGTCATGATTACTCGCGATCGTGGAGGTCGGCGGTTGGCCTCCCCGCTTTAAGCACGGAACGGTGAGCGGTCCTCCGTCTGCTTTCTTCTTGCTTCTCCTTCTTCCCGGTCCTGTTCGCCTTTGCTGCAATGGCTCCGATCCGCCGGTTCTCCACGGCAGAGAAGGGAAAGGCTCCCCAAGAGGGTCCTGACCCGCTTCCGCCGAAGAAACGGCTAGCCCTCTGCCATCGGAATGAGGGTGCCTACCAGGTGGTGTCGAGGCCCTGGTGCGAGCGGCCACCACCAGGGTTCCCGCTTCCCTTGTACGCCCACATCGAGGGCCCTGGTGCCTGAGGAAGCTCCATGTCGTCCGCCCCGCGAGGCTTGGCCCCTCTCGAGGGTCTTGAGCTTGTGTTGATGAAGATGGGCCATGATGGGCCCCCCTTGAGCCACACCGCAGGCCGCAGGCAGGCAAGTCTGGGGACCCCCGTTCCCAGAACGCCGACAATATTTAATACCCCTCTGATCTTGAGCATGATTATCATTTGTGAGTAGTTACTTTTGTTCTTTATGTCACGGGAGAAATCATGTTGTAAGTAATCATGTGAACTTGATATGTGTTTGATATTTTGATAGTATGTATGTTGTGATTCCCTTAGTGGTGTCATGTGAACGTCTACTACATGACACTTCACCATACTTGGGCTGAAGGGAATGCATTGTGGAGTAGTTATTAGATGATGGGTTGCGAGAGTGATAGAAGCTTAAACCCTAGTTTATGCGCTATCCTGTAAGGGACGAATTAGATCCAAAAGTTTAATGCTATGGTTATAATTTATTCATAATACTTTTCTCATAGTTGCAGATGCTTGCGAGGGGGTTAATCATAAGTAGGAGGTTTGTTCAAGTAAGAACTACACCTAAGCACCGGTCCACCCACATATCAAATTATCAAAGTAGCGAGCACGACTTGAATCAACATGATGAAAGTGAATAGATGAAATTCCCGTGTACCCTCAAGAATGCTTTTCTTATTATAAGAGACCGTCTTGGCTTGTCCTTTGCCTCAAAGGGATTGGGCTACCTTACTGCGCTTTTGTTACTATTATCATTACTTGCTCGTTACAAATTATCTTGCTATCAAACTACTCTGTTACTTATAATTTCAGCACTTGCAGACATTACCTTGCTAAAAACCACTTTTCATTTCCTTCTGCTCCTCGTTGGGTTCGACACTCTTGGTGCTTTCATTGAGAGTTCCACTATGCCATCGACAAAGGTTCGATGGCTTGATCGATCATCAACAATGATGCTGGTTTAGGGGAGACTTTCCTCCCCGGCTAAATTTTTGTATTCGGCGGCTTCGCTCAGCATGCCAACTCGATCGGCTACCTTGAGCAGATCGACAGCTACGCCCCTGGTCATTAGACCAGTTTCGGGAACCTAAATTATGTCGCTGATATCCGAAGAGACTTGATCTTCAAAGGGTTCGCGGCCCCGACCACGACTCTGGCCCTAGATCCGGAGCAAACTACCAGGTCCGATGATGGGAGTCTGAAGCCCACCGGACTCTCCGCTACAAACCGCATTATCGAGGATCCCGTGGCGATCGTGTCCATGGCAAACTCGTAATCAGTCCAGGTTCCCGCTAGCATTGAAAGGCCGGACTCGCCCCCGGACTCTACATCCGAACTCTCGAGGCCCGCGCCAAGCAGGCATAACACGCAAGCTCTCACTCCGGCCATCCCCGCGGACTCTCGCTTCCACATCCAAACCTCGCTCTTAAACAAGGCTCTGGACTTAATGCGATCCCTCGCTATTTCAGAGGAATCACTTCAGAACTATGCCCAGCCCAGACTAGGGGCTGAGAGCGGGGAATTTTACGTCCCACCCACCACCCACTTCATAGCCACTGTCGAAAATTTAACCGACATGCTGGACTATGCCTCCGAAGACAACGATGGCGTGGACGATGATGCCGGAGACGAACACGGCCAAGACCCGCCTTTTACCGGATGTTGGACAGCCACCTCCACATATGATGTGTATATGGTAGACACACCCAAAGAGGATGACGACGACGGCAAGAAGGATCCGGTTGAGGACAAGCCTGCTGAAGCACCTCCAAAGCGTTGACGTCAGCGGCGCCGCTCAAAATCGCGTCGCAAAAAAAGAAAGCAATACCGGCACCGGAGACAATAACACTTCAGAGAATGCTGAAGACCCTGAAGCCCCTGTCGAGCCAACATCCGAACAGGATGATTGGGAGGATGGGCAAGTAAACCCCAATGATCCGGTCGGGAACGAGGACTAGGAGGATAGTAACTACCTACCGATCTCCGAGGAGGATGTGAGCCTCGGCGATGAAGATTTCATCGTGCCGGAGGAACCCCTCGAACAAGAGCGCTTTATGCGCTGGCTAATCGCCACTGCAAGAAGCCTAAAAAAGAAGTAGTAGCAACTCCAAGCCGAACAGGATACACTCAATGACAGATGGACTAAAGTCCTGGCAGCCGAGGAATATGGCCTCGAACGCCCAACCAAGAGCTACCTGAAGCGCAAGCTGCTACCACGATTTGACGACGAGGCCCTTGGGCCAATACCGCCAAAGTATAAACCCGCTGACGAACCTGACCGACCACCGCGTGGACGGGACAGATCGGCTACTTACGCAGAACACCAGCCCGCGCCACCCCGCTGTCGAGGCAAGGAGGTAGCGACCCAGGGCTATACCTATGACCTACGCAAGGACCTAGACAATAGAGCCGGTCAGACAAGATCAATCTATGGATCAACACTACTAGGGAAAACCTTATACACAGAATCTTAGCAGCAGCGCGGTACAAAAAGAGGCGCTACTGCTACTTTTCAATAGCGTGTGTGCAAAACAAGCGCTGCTGGCGTAGTGGAACCGCGCTGCTACTAAAATCCACTGACAGTACCCACCAACCTAGGTTTAGCAGCAGTGCGCTGCTGCTAAAGTAGTGGTAGGAGCGCACTTTTTTTCTTGGTCGCTACTGCTAATTTTGAAAATGGCCACATGGCGGGCCCTGCTTATCAGTAGCGCGTGCGTAGGAAGCATGCTGTTGCTATGTTCTTAGCAGTAGCATGCTTTTAACACCCGCGCTACTGCTAAGACACATCATAATACACTACAAAAAAAGACACATCTGTGACATTTTGGGCCGAACGAATTTTTTTCTGTCATACATATGACACTTCTATGATGATAATTGTGACAAAACCCGGTATCATCATAGATGTGGTGTGCTCCTACTTCTATGACAAAAAATCATGATGTAAAATGGGCTTTTCGCCCGGCGGGCCGGAGACGCAGCTGCATGACATTCTTTTGGCCGCCCATGACGGAAAAACCGTGGTAGAAGCGAGGGCGAGGAAAATTTTGGAGAGTTCCCGTTACGGTGGGAGGTCGGGGCCGAAGCGATGCGCTGCTTTCTCTCGTATTACGCACGCTGCTGCAAAAGTAGAAGTTGGCTCTAACTGAACCCGAGCGAGGCGTTGGGCTCTAACTAAACCCGAGCGATTGCACTGCAGGCTACATGTTACTGAACCCGAGCGATCGATCGATGGCTGTTAACTGAACCCGATCGAGTGATTCCTTCGCTACTGCTGCTAACTGAAGCCGATCGTTTGGATGAACAGTGAGCGTTGCGGGGGGGGGGGGGGGTTGGGTGAACAGTGAGCGGTGGCGTTGCCTCTGGACGAACAGGACGCCGTGGTGTGGGGGGTTGGATGAATAGTAGACGGTGGAGGGGTGCCCGTGGAGGGGTGGTTGAACAGGACCCCGTGGTGTGGAGGGCTGGATGAACAGTAGACGGTGGAGGGGTGGTTGAACAGTAGCCGGTGGAGTAGCCCGCGGTGGAGGCTGGATGAACAGGAGGCCATGGAGACTGGAGTAGGTCGACGGTAGCCCGTGGAGGCTGGAGGAGGTCGACGGTGGAGATGAACAATATCCTGTGGAGTCCCGTTTTGCGGTACACCACACCCCTCTCGATGAACAGGACCCCCGTTTCGACCGTAGCGCTCCAACACAAGTCCGTTTCGTCTGTTTTGCATACGCCACACCCCTCCCGATCAACAGGACCCCTGTTTTGTCCGTAGGAGGTCCGTTTCGTCCGTTTTGCGGTACGCCACACCCGTCCCGATCAACAGGACCCCCGTTTTGACCGTAGGAGGTCCGTTTGGCCCGCTTTGGCAGACGCCGCACTTCTCCCGGCGAACAGGATCCTGTTTCAAACATGGCCGGTCGAACACAAGGCCGCTTCTCCGTTCTACGCACGCTGGCCTCGCTTCCATCACCTGTTCCGCCCAAGCTCTCCCGATGAACATGACCACGCATTCCGCTCGACCCAGCCGGTTTGCTCCCACGCCGCTTTCGCTTCTCCCGGCGAACACGATGCATTCCGCTGCCTCCCCATGAACACGACGCATTCCGCTGTTCTCCCATGAACACGCATTTACAACGCTGTTTCTCCGTTCCGACCCAGCCATGTCAACGAGCCTCGCCGTACATATGCGCGAGTAGGCGCTTCGAGACTACCCGTATGTCCACATACGCGGCCATATTTTCTTTCTTGCACCATGGCCGCCAGACGACGCGTGTACATGCTACGCGGCGCCTCTACTACGACACGGCGCCGCTTCTACATCCACCAAAGATATATGTACGCACACGTCGCGACCAGAATGACAATGCTACGACGCCGAACAGTGGGTCGCGATCGCCGTGCACTTCCTTGCGTGCGAAGATGTAGCTGGTGGGTCCCAGCAGTCAGGGGGGCGAATCGTTTTTTTTGCCCGGACGCACTTCCTTGCGTGCGAAGGTGTAGCTGGTGGGTCCTAGCAGTCAGGGGGGAAACGTTTTTTCGCGAAATACGGTGGCCCGTCCGGTGGGTCCCCGCTGTCAGGTGGAGGAATAATTATTTTGCACGTAATAAGGAGGCACTTCCTTGCTGCGTCAGGACCCAAATTGCCGCCTCCACGCGACAAAGATCTTCCGATGGAAGTCGATCGTCGACCACATTGACCACGCCGCACCAAGAGCACCACGACGGTGGACGACAGCGAGGCCTAAGGAAGGGGACGACATGGAGGCAGGGAAGACTCGGCAGTTGTTTCCCACGCGGAGGGGAGTACGACTGTACGAGGGTTTACTGGTTCGTTTGCCGTCGTCGAAGAATAACAACAGGTGTGGGTGAGTAGAGGGATTGCTAGGCCAGCGAGCGGTGAGGCCTGCGTGGTAGCACAGCCGGCCGCGGGGAGGAGGGAGCAGGCAGTCCCACCGGTGCTTGTTTGAGCGGCTGGAGCAGGAAGAGCAGAGATTGAAAAAGCACGACGGTCGTTGGATGGACATCCAATAGTCAGTGCTTGTGTGTCAACCTTTTTTTAGGAAAGCTCAAATCTGTGGAAAACAACATACAACCCATCTGCCATTATTTCTAAAAATTTACAGCCCATTTGCTAATTCTTAAGGTTTTTTTTGGAGCCCATATTCTTTTTCTTAGCATTACAACACATATTGTGGCCACGGTTAAAAAATGATACGAAATTTGGCATATTTCGGTGCGGTCTGAACTGTTTTTAATCCCGAATCTTTGACTCACATTCAAACTGATTTTAAAAATAAATGTATATCAATATAAAATCCAACAAATTCTCCACACATAAAAAATAATGTAATTTAAAATCTTGAAATGAAAAAAAAAGATATTTGAAACTAATTGTTGGTTTGATGTGTTTTAAAAATGTACAACCCATTTCTCATTACTGATGGGCCATTTTCTCGGCCAACCGAATGAAAGCTCTCCTCGTCTTGAAAGATTTGCAGCCCAACAGGCCTGACAAAGCGACTTACTTGGCAAATCACAAAAAAACTGGGCTGTGGCCGTGGACCCAGCTATCAGCCTCTCCACGTACAGTACTCTTCCGATGGAAGTCGTACCTTGACCACATTGACCATGCCACGCGGAGAGCACCACAGCGGTGGACGACGGCGAGGCCTAGGAAGGGGACGACGCAGAGCCGGGGAAGACACGACAGTGGAAGCCCGCGTGGAGAGGAGTACGAGGGTTCACTAGTTCGGCTGCGGTGTGAGGCTGCCGTCACCGCAGGGCCTGGCCAGCGGTGGGAATAGTAGGGGGCGGTGAGGCCTCTGCGGCAAAGACAGCCGACCACGGGAGGCAGGAGCATGCGCGCCACGGCCGGGCGCTACTTTGGGAGGCCGGAGCAAGAAGACCAGAGGTTGAAGAAGCACTACGGCCGTTGGATGGACATCGTGACGGTCACCGGAGCTAGAATCGCTCATATTGACTAAGTTGACAAAGCCCTTCGTCCCTCACAACTTAGTAGGCCCATTAAGTCAGCCTCCCACCAAGGTGGGTCCCAGCTAGCCGGGGAAGTATTCATTTTTTTGTGCGTAATAAGGAGGCACTTCCGGTGGATCCGAGCTGACAACGGGGGAACGTTTTTTTTTGCGAAATACGGTGGCCCGTCCGGTGGGTCCCAGCAGTCACGGGGAAACAATTTTTTTTGCAAAATACTGGTGACCCGTCCGGTGGGTCCCCGCTGTCAGGTGGAGGAATAATTAGTTTCCGTGTAATAAGGAGGCACTTCCTTGCGGTTCTTTGTGGACCCAAATTGCCGCCCTCTCCATGTACAAAGATTTCTTCCGATAGAAGTCGGTCGTTGACCACATTGACCACCCGCGCCGAGAGCACCACGGCAGTGGACGACGGCGAGGCCTAGGAAGGGGACGACGCGGAGCGGGGCAAGACGCGGCAGTGGATGCCCACGCGGAGAGGAGTACGAGCGTTCACTGGTTCGGCTACGGTGTGAGGCTGCCGTCGCCGTAGAATAACAGGGGTGTGGGTGAGTGGAGGGATGGCCTGGCCATTGGTGGGAGTAGTATGGGGGCGGTGAGGCCTCCACGGTAGCACAGCCTGCCACGGGAGGCAGGAGCAGGCGGCACGATCGGCGCTGCTTTGGGCGGCTGGAGCAAGAAGACCAGAGGTTGAAGAAGCACTATGGCCGTTGGATGGACATCATACGGTCACTGGAGTATTGACTAAGTTGACAAAGCCCTCCGTCCGCGTCAACTTAATAGGCCCACAAGTCAGCCCAACTATATGGTGGGTCCCAGCTAGCAAGGGGGTATTCATTTTTTGGGCGTAATAAGGAGGCACTTCCTTGCGTGCGAAGATATAGCTGGTGGGTCCGACCTGTCAGTGGGGGGAACGTTTTTTTCACGAAATACAGATGCCCTTCCTGTGGGTCCCAGCTGTTAGGTGGAGGAATCATTATTTTGCACGTAATAAGGAGGCATTTCCTTGCGTGCGGCGTCAGGACCCGGCCACCTCTCCACGTACAGTCCACTTCCGATGGATGTCGTTCATTAACCACGTTGACCAGGCCACGCCGAGAGCACCAAGGCGATGGACGACGGCGAGGCCTAGGAAGGGAACGACACAGAGCCATGGAATACTCTGCAGTTGTTTCCCATGCGGAGTTGTACGAGGGTTTACCGGTTCGTCTTCCGTTGCCGGAGAATAACATCATGTATGGGTGAGTAGAGGGATGGCTAGGCCGGCGATGGGAGTACGATGGGGCCGTGAGGCTCGCGCGGCAAAGACCGGCCGCTGGAGGAGGGAGCAGTCCACGGCCGCGCTTGTTTGAGCGGCCGGAGCATGAAGAGCAGAGATTGAAGAAGACGGCCGTTGGATGGACATCCAAATCCATCGCTTCTCGTGTGTTGACTAAGTTGACAGGGTGTTGCGTAAAGGCCAACCTTTTTTTTATGAAAGCATACGCGTCAACCAGCAGTAGGCGCACAAGTCAGCCTCAAATCTATGGAAAACAGCATACAACCCATCTGCCATTATTTCTAATAATGCACAGCCCATTTGCTAATTCTTAAGATTTTTTTGGAGCCCATCTTCTCTTTGTTAGCATTACACCCCATATTGTGGCCACGGTTAAAAAGTATACGAAATTTTGCATATTTCAAAAGCGGCCAACTGCTTTTTAATCCGTAAATATCGATTCACATTCAAACTATTTTGAAAAATAATTTATATAAATATAAAATCCAAATAATTGTCCACGCATAAAAATCAATGGAATTTAAGATCTCGTGAATGAAAAAAAATTGAAACTAATTCGGTTTGATGTGTTTTAAAATGTACAGCCCATTTCCGGGCAAACCGAATGAAACTCTCCTCGCCTTGAAAGATTTATACCAAATAGGCCGATAAAGCAAGTAGGCCTTGTTTGGGTATTTCTTTTAAAAAATAGAACTGGGCTAGCCATTTCAAAGAAGAAAAACACAACTGGGCTCATGATGTGGTAAACATAAATAAAACCCTGGCTAGACGGGCCACAGCCCTCGCACAGCCCCGTTGTTAACCCGATCTGTCGCTAAAACTAGTATAAATAACAACTGCTTGTTCCTAAAAAAACTGCACGACTTGCTGGGTCCCTGGTGTCAGCCGCTCGTAGTGTAATTCTCTCGTTTTTTGACTACGTTGACAATGGCGTGAGCCCCAGATGTCCAACCATTAGGAGGAACCATATTTTTGGGCTTGTACTATAGAGGCACTTTTTTGCGTACTACCATGACGCTGGTGGGTCCCTACTGTCATCCTCTCCACGTACAGTCATCTCCTTGTTCCTCTCGGTTGTTGAAGACGTTGACAACGCAAGAGGGAGGCTCGCCACACACGGTGAGCTAACAAAGGCCGCAAGGCGGAGGATGACGGCGAGGCCTCGGACGGAACGAACATGAGCCGTTGAAGATGCGTCGGTCCAGTCACAGGCGGAGGGGAGTACGAGGGTTGACTGGTTTGGGCGCGGGTGCGTGTTGGGGCTGACGTCGCCGGAGAATAACAGGACATGTGGGGGAATAGAGGGAGGGACTGGCCAACATTGGAGGGTACATATGGTAGGGCGGTGGAGGCGCAACCAACCATGGGAGGCAGGAGCAGGCGGAGCCGACGGGGTGGTTTTGTTTGGGCGGCTGGAGGAAGAAGAAGACAAGAGATAGAAGATACAAGACAGATGTTGGATGTCAATCCAACGGCTGGTAGGCGTAATCGCTTGTTGATCGGCTAGTAAGTCGACACCACCTTGGATAGGCTATTTCCTCGCGGGTCCCAAATGTCAGAATCCAAATCTGTCACGGTCATGCATCCTTTCCTATGAAAATGTACAGCCCATTTGACGTGCTAGTTCAAAATAAGTTTGTGGGTGCTGGTGGGGGCTAGTCACTTGTCTTCTGTAATGCACAGTGAGCTCAAGCAGCCGGCGAGAGTGATGTTATTTCCCTTGGTTGGGATTTGTTACAATATTTCACTCTAAATTAAACGAATGGCAAGACATTTGCCTTGTTTCAGAGAAAATATGACAGTCACAGCTGGGTTGAAAAGGGCAGGAGCATCTTACTCCAGCTTACAAACTATACAAAAGCACGAGGGTTAATTGTTCATCAGGTTCACAAAAAAACCAGATTGAAAAGGGCAACAACATCTAACTCCAGCACTGTTTTCGGCAGTCACCATCAAATGGATCGGTCAGGTCCATAGAATGAACATCCTGGGTCGTAAATGTAACGCCCTCGATGCGGCTATATCTCCCACGTGTCGAGGCACGACTTAGAGGCATAACCGCATTGAAAGCAATGTCGCAAGTGAGGTAATCTTCACACAACCCATGTAATACATAAGGGAAAGAGATACATAGTTGGCTTACAAATGCCACTTCACACAATACATAAATAAACATCCATCATTCAGAGTACACTCAAGGTCCGACTACGGAACCAAAATAAAGAAGATACCCCAAATGCTACACGATCCCCGATCGTCCCAACTGGGCACAACCATCGATCATCGTGAAAAGACACATAGTAACGACCACGTTCCTCGTCGAACTCCCACTTGAGCTCGGTTGAGTCACCGCATGTGCATCGCCGGCACTGCAACTGCTTTTGAAGTATCCGTGAGTCACGGGGACTCTGCAATCTCACACCCGCGAGATCAAGACTATTTAAGCTTATAGGAAGGATGAGTAGTACAAAGGAACTGCAGCAGTTTACTCAGCATATATGGTGGCTACTTCAAAAAGAGAGCGAGAAGAGAAGCAAAAGCACGGACGTGAAGCTAGTAGCGATCAAGAAGTGATCTGAACTACTTACGCCGACATAACTCCAACATCGTGTTCACTTCCCGGACTCACGAGAAGAGACCATCACGGTTACACACGCGTTGATGTGTATTTTATTTGAGGTCAACTTCGGGTTTTCTACAACCGGACATTAACAAATTCCCATCTCGCCTCATAACCGCTGCACGGCTTTGAAAGATATTACCCTGCAGGGTGTCCCAACTTAGCCCATTATAAGCTCTCACGGTCAACGAAGGATATTCCTTCTACCGGAAGACCCGATCAATCTCGGAATCCCGGACTACAAGACATTTCGACAAAGAATAAAACAAGACCAAGAAGCCGCCGGATGTGCCGACAAATCCTGATAGGAGCTGCACATATCTCGGTCTCTGTGGCACACCGGATGAGCCAGACGTCGGGTTGGCATAGACCCCGATTGCCTGTGGGGCCGGACATCGCTCGGTTTGGGCCAGCACTCAAGGAGCAATCGGTCCGGGGTTAAAATAAAGATGAACCTTGAGTCTGCAGAACCCAAGGGAAAAAGGCTTAGGTGGCAAATGGTAAAACCAATGTTGGGCCTTGCTGGAGGAGTCTTATTCAAAGCGAACTATCAAGGGGGTCCCATAAATCACCCAACCACGTTAGGGACGCAAAATCCGGGAACATAACACCGGTATGACGGAAACTAGGGCGGCAAGAGTGGAACAAAACACTGCATAAGGCCGAGCCTTCCACCCTTTACCAAGTATATATATGCATTAATTAAATAAGATATATTGTGATATCCCAACAAGTAAACATGTTCCAACAAGGAACAACATCTCCATGTTCCAACAAGGAACAAACTTCATCTTCACCTGCAACTAACAACGCTATAAGAGGGGCTGAGCAAAGCGGTAACATAACCAAACAACAGTTTGCTAGGAAAGGATGGTTAGGGGCTTGACATGGCAACATGGGAGGCATGATATAGCAAGTGGTAGGCATCGTAGCATAGGCATAGCAAAAGAGCGAGCATCTAGCAAGCAAAGATAGAAGTGATTTCGAGGGTATGGTCATCTTGCCTGAGATCCCGCAAGGAAGAAGAACGAGTCCATGAAGAAGACAAACGGACGAAGTTGAACGAATCCTCACAACTCCGGAACGAAACCAAGCTAACGAGAGAAGCAACCCGAAAGAAACAAACAACATAGTAAACAACCATCACATAAACATGGCATGATGCGCAAAACAAGTATGATGCATGTCCGATTTAATGATTCATGGCATGGTAATATGCACAAACAAAACTACAAGTTAGTGGAGCTCAATATGCAACGAGTTGCATATTGACAAAACACCACATCAATTATTTAGTTCACTCTCGGTTAGGTACTCAACAATATTAAATGTTGTAAAACATGGCAAGAGGTGAAGCATGATGAAACTACCTATCTAGGCAAGTTTAAATGAGGCCGGAAGCAACAAACAACAATTCCGGAAAACTCCTCATATGCATAATATGAATTTGGTACTGTTCTGCCCTATACATAATTTTAGAGTTGTTAAACAAGCCAAGTAAAGTCACCATGATAAACTAGGCATTTTTCCACCCCATTTACATATAAGGTTTATTAAATTCGGAGCTACGGTTATTTAGTTATGAAATAAATCATTTTTAGCATGGCATTATGCAAATTAAATGCAAACAGCAATTTAAACATCTTTATCATGGATGAAATCAGCATATTGTAAAACTACACAAAATTCTAAGCATTTTACATATAAAAATCATTTTAATCCGATGCACGCTTTAATAGTTATTAAATGCATGATGTTTAGGGGTTTTCTGCAAAACTGTAATCTATGGATAAATAACAAATTCGCAGACAGGAAAAAAAATACAAAGCAGGCTGAAACTGGCTGGGCTAGGGGAGCTGCTCACATCGGGCCTTGCCCGGTCGGTGGAAGAGGCAGGCCGCAGTGGCGCCGGGGCTGAAGCAGAGAGCGGTTGGGCCAAATCTGGCGATGGGGAGGTGGCCCAAAGGCGGTCGAGGGCGCGTCAACGGGCGAAGCGGCGAAGCGAAGGGCGCTGCCCTTCGCTTGTTTCAAGAACAGACGCATCACACCCATGGCGACGCAGGAGACGGCGGCAATGGGACTTGCGGTGTCTCGCTGACGGAGGAGGCCCAGACGGTGAGGTCGCCGGCCTCGGGCGGCGGCGAGGCAAAACGGCGCGGGGACGGAGCTGCATTGCTCCGGCGTGGTAGGGGACTTGGCGCGGCCTCATCTCGAAGCAGAGGAAGCAGTGTCGACAATGGCAGACTTGGCGGCGTGGCTCCGCGAGCGGCGGATGGAGCGGAAGGGCGGATCCGGCGGCGACGCCAAGGGAGGTGGCCGGAGGAGGCGGACTGGGGCCCTTGGGCAGGGACGCGGGAGGTCGCCCATGGCGGGAAGGCGCGAGGTCGATCCTCCCGGATCGGGCGCGACGAGGAGGAAGACAGGCGCGCAGTGTGTCGAGGAGGGGGCAGAGGAGGCCGTGGGGTCCTGCTGGTGTTGCTCCGCGAGGGGCAACGGGTGGCGATGGAGCTCGGGCGTGAGCTCCTGCCGAGGAAGACGACGGGAGGCAGCAGCCTCGGGCAGTGAGGAGGTCTCGGCGACGGGCTTGGCGAGCTCAAGGCCGAGGAAGGAGGAAGGAGAGGTGAGGTCGCGAGGCAGTTCCTGCTGGGGCTCCGGCGAGCGGGACTTGGCGCTGGGGTGCTCCGGTCGTTCCTGTGAAGGAGAGAGAGGGGCCACCGTGAGAGGGAGATAGAGGGAAAAACAGGAGGAGAAGAGGTCGCGAAGTCTGCCTGGTTGCTGCTTCTGCTGCTGTCGCGGCATGCTTGGAGAGGCACTCCGGCGAGGTGGTGCAGGGATCGGGCCAGCGAGGGAGCGGCTTGGTGGTGGAGCTGCTGGTCTCGAGGCGGAGGGCTACGGGCTGGAGGCGGAGAGGATTTTGGATCGGGATTTGACTGCTTTGGTAGGTGGGGAAGGATCCCGAGGGGAACCGGTGGCGGCGGCTCGATGGGACAAACTCCCTAGAAGTTAGGGTTTGGCCTAATTTAGACTAGGGAGTATTTATATAAGGAAAGAGGGGGATTAGGATAGGTTTGGACCCTCCGATCGTAACCGGACGGTCGAAGATAAATGGCTTAGGGGAGTCCAACAAATAAACGCAGATGTTTAATAGATGTTTGGGGATGATCCGAATCCAACGGAGATGACTGAGCTGGTCAGGTTCGGGGAAGATTTCGGACGCACGAAAGAGGGGGTCGGAGAGAGGTTAGGTGGTTTGACAAGAGGGAACCGAAAACACGGTTGATCTCGAAAGGGTCAACGAACGCAATATAGAGGGAAGTGAGGAGCGGCAACTACGCGCGGATGCAAGTTTTAAAAACAATGACGGCAACGAGTGCCGATGCAATGCGAATGATGCCATGAGATGAGATGCAAGACATGAACAAAATGCTAAACAAAAGACAAAAACCCAACCACGAAGGAAATAACATAACACATCTCCAGAAAAGGCAAGAGTTGGAGTTACGAATATGGAAAGTTGTATCCGGGGCGTTACAGTAAAGTTTACTAGATTATGACCACAATATGTTGTAAATAGAAGCCCGACACGTTCAGAAGCTCTGTTGCCCACCTGAAACTCCTTTTTTTGCTCTTCGACATACCCATCCGTCAAAACCATGCTGCTGATAAACTTATGCCTGATGGACAATAGTAACCTCGCATTCAGCAGGAAGAATGTGACAAATCTTGTGTTTGCACGGTTTGCTACATATCGTTCTAGCGTTATTGTCTTCAATCGAATCTCATGAAAAGTGAGAAAATCCCGATGCTTACTAATCCACCTATTGGTTATAACTTTCTTACCCCGTCCTGTTGCCTAAATAGACATGAAGATTGAAAACAGTTAAGGTCTAAAAGAAGAGTGTTGAAAGAGCAACAACTGAACGGTTAATTCTAGTACACTATATGCGGGCTTCCAATGTGCGTGAAATTATCACCTTTATATACAACTTCTCCAGACATGGAAAGCATTGCAGCAAGTCAATAATCTTGTTCAGATCAAAACTATTCATATGGATATATAAGATCTTGATGTAATCCAAAGACCAATGATAGGCCATCCATGGAGAAACTCTTCATTGAGCATAGAACATAATATTAGTACAAAATGTGTACTCCAAGATGATATATAAATTATGCGCAGAAATTTAAAATGCAGCTTATGGTTACAAGTGTAGATGATAATATAAAGTACATGAAGAACTATGGAGCCAAACACCATATTGAAATGAGCACATAGATCATGTATTACACCCAAGGTCTCCAGTTTAGGCGCAGAGAGGACGATTATTTGCAACGGTGAATAACTAGAATCAAGGATCAACCTTTGAAGTGAAGGGGCATCTTGGATGATGAGCTGCCTTCCTCAAAACAAATTCCAATTCTTACAAGGTTAGTTGACTTTATTTGGAACAACCGATTCTAATCGTGGAAAACAAGCACCAAGCACTCCGGTAGCAGGCAACTGGAGTGGATGATGCTATGCAATGAGGCCTCCGATATCTGAACCCGACAAGTGAAAGTTTCTTGAGAAATGGGAGTCAAAGGTTTAGTACCAGATTATGCGGTAGGTAGCACAACAAAAGGTGGCGGTGTGGAGAGAGGACGAAAACCACGAGATGGACATCAGTGCTGAGGGCACAAGTTCATGGCGTTCGGTATGTGGTATGTGATTTCCAGGGGAATAGTAGAACTCAAGCAGCTATAGTTTTGTGAATTCAGGGGTCCACCATGCAGGGCATGGTATGCTTGCTCAGGTAGCATGACGGGATGCAGAGGCTTTGAACGGAGCCCTGGTGGGAGGAGATGATGGCTCTGGGGATTTCAAAATCATTGAAGAGAGATAGCTGATGACAGTCGAGATTAAGGGGCACGGCGCGCCATAGAGGGCGCCACCGAATTGAGAGGACTTGGGTGCGGCAGCAATCCTTGGTGGGGAGAAGCGAGATGATCTCCCTAAGGACGGCGTCCGGGAGATCGCTGATGCAGTCCACCCGAGATTCTACGGGTTCCTGGGATCCGGTGGGGGCGGGGTCGCCGCTTCTCCCCACGCTGCCGGGTGCGGGATCTACAATAAAGGCCGTCAAGGGAGCTTCATCTTCTTGGCGCTGGGGTCAGCCGACTCCATTTTCCTCGAGGGCATCGCGTTGCGCTCACGGATTTGAGCAGAGTAACGAATGACGAGCCTAGTTTTAGTGCGAGCAAAGAAGAAGGGGAGCTGGGGTTTTCTGTAGGAGTGCGGTGAGGAATTTAGGGGTACGAGTGGAGCGAGCTGACGTGAGGTGGGTGGGAGCGAGGAGGAAGAAGAGCACCCAGGTTTTGGGGGGGGGGGTGCTGGGTGTGGGTAGCGCCTCATTCAAGAAATATATGGGCTTTTGAATTGATTTTACTATTTACTAGTGTGGATGGGCTGTTTTGTCTTGGGCCCCGAGAAACAATTACTACTAGTACAAAGGAGACACTCTATAGCTACCCGTAAAAACAATTACTACTAGTACAAAGGGAGACACTCTACCGCTTCAGCTCCTCCTAGGTCATTGAAACGTCTCCCTCATCGAATGCCGTTATACTTTTGTTCACCGACTTGCGGGCCATGCGACATGCGGGCCCAAATGCCATCCACCAAATTAGAAGGCAGTATGCAAAGGAGAGTCACCCCGTCAGAAGGCCGGCAAGAACGAGCCATCGTATCACAAAACCCCACCTCCCCGCAGTCTAAGTTTGACGGACGAAGCAACCATCATTTCACTCTTTGCTGAATCCCATTCTACCTCACCGTCTTCAAGAAAGGCAACACTTGCATCTGCCACTGTTCTTCTCTCTGAACGACGGAAAGGTAAGCGGATCCGTGATGTTGGTATATTTTCGTTCAGAGAAAAAAAAGAACTTTTGCAAAGCAATAAACGATCCTCACTCTGTTTTTTGTTTCATTGTCATTGCGATTGTGCTTTCCTTTCAGTGGTCTCCTAGTATTCATCAGTTTCATGATGGACCAAGGAGAACCAGGCAAAGATCCGCCGATATTGGAGCAGACGCGGGAGGCTGATCCCCACGAGACAGAGAGCTCCAAGAAGACGGAGGCAACCACCGAGCCGACCCCAGATACGCTCACGGCCACTACTGAGATGGTCAATACCCTGTTTGAGGTTACAGCCCCTGTGGCACTGCAGGAGCGGTTTTCCCCCTTCAAGGATGTGTCCCCCCCCCCCCCGCTGAGCTGCCCAAGGTGATTTCCTTCTTTGCCGATCTCGATTGTGGTTTGTCATCTAAGTATGTGGTGATTTTTTTAGAAAAGGAAGTATGTGGTGATTAATAATGCAAAATTTTATTAGCTTGGATGCCATGCTATACATAGTGGTTTAAATAACTTGTGTTTCTTATACTGAAAAATAATTCAGAATTTGTTTCTGTTTCAATTAGAGCCCTCATGCAGAGAAGGATTGTGTGGTTGTACATGTCACTCGCTATGAGGCGGATGACCTGAATATACGCACTGGGAAAACAGAGTTCTTAGGATGTTTGATCCTGGAAGCCATTTGCGATTATACCAATGAAGAGTTGTATTCCAGCCTCACTATTGTCAGGCGTGTTGTCCAGTGGTGTCTCAAGCACAAGAAGTTCAAAGCTACTCCTTCGCTTGTGAGGCATAACGTTCTTGTCAAGCTTTACGCAGGAAGATGACGTGGCATGCCTCCACAAACAAGTTTATCGATGGCAAGGCCACAAGGTTGTCTTCATGAAGGTTCACAGGATTGAGCTGCTGCGGGACGTCCTCGATGATGTTCATGGCAAGGTCCGTCTTGTGTCCAGCCCAAATTAGATCGAGGCATCAAATAGTTGCCCCAGCTAGTGTTTAATAGTAGTTTGGATTGTGTCTGATTATCCGAACCATGCTTGTTATCGACCCCTCTGGGCTAGTACTCTGTTTGAATCCGTCTATGGGAACTGCTGCTACTTTTGTGTGCCCGTGAATCATGTGAGAACCATCATAATTGTTGCCGAAACAGATTCGTCCTCACTAGTTTTTTCATGAATATGGCATGGTAAGACATAAGTTGTCACGGTTTATCATACGAGCAGTGTGTGTTTTGATGAAATAAAGCACTTGTTCGAGAACCGTGCGCTGACGTATACATAAGTACTTGTAAACATTGTTGGTGCTACCCCACTTGTAAGCAGTTGTGCAAAACACGGCACATTGGCTCAGCTCCTTCAACACTAGGCTATCGACCAGCTAACAATCAACAATATGTTGTCTCACATATAAGCAACTATGTATCTTGTTACAGTGGTTCATGCAGTTAATTGAGGCCATAATGTAATAAATTCCAAACGTTCACACGCTAGTCCAGCGCTCATGTGGAACACTCACATTAAACTCGTCTTCATAAAAAACTCGAAAAGCATAAGTTAAGCAATTTTATACATCTCAATGATTCATAGAACATAACAAACATATACTAGTTCACAGCAACAGACAAAGTTGTGAGAAGGTTTACAAATCAGGAAAAAACAAGCAAGGCTTCTCCGGGCAAAGGACCTCCGGCAGGCTTAAATTTCCTGGAGTTCACTCTGGATTTTTCTTGTTGCCACCATTCGTGGTTAGGTTCTCTCATTCCAGAATAACCAATTATAATTGTGGTCTCACCGGAATGCTGAACTGAACCATGCAGCAGATCGACCAAATTGAAATGCTTGTGCATTCCACTAAATTTAAGCACCGCTATTTGCAGAAATAAGCAGACCACAATGCCTCTTGTCAGCACACCTGTCCAAAAAACCGCCGTGCAGCCGTGCCAGCTAGTCCTTGGTCCATGGATGAACTGGTAGAAAGTGCAATCCGAACTAGGTTGCAGTTGTTTTCGCCGTCTCGCACCGCAATCGTGAAGTAAAACATACGAATCAGCTTCTTTTAGATTGCGTTGGTCATTCTACCTTAGTTACTACCAATGTAGGGATACCTTGAAGACGGGAGGTAAGACGACGACAACGAGGGATAGCCATCTCATTTTGGCAGTTGTACTAAAACTAAGGTGTGTGCTTTTGATTGCGCGAATAGAAACGATACGGAGACAGACATCCCGAAACTATATGGAGACGGACATCCCTGTTTGCGCAAATAAGAAATACGGTTATTTAAACAGTGATAGATATTACTACTTTCCCCCATTTCCTCTTAGAACCAAGTCCTAGATTCATGCTATAGCTTTCCCACATTCTTCCCTGTTTGAACCAACGCTTTGAGTCGACTGTATGAACTAGCTTTACTTCTATTAATAGTAGAAGTCTAGGTGGCTTTGGAACAGCGGACGGAAGTAGAAAAGGATCCACACGAAGGGAGCTGGGGCAGTAGAGCAAGGCAGGTTTCGAAGGAATATATACCTGAGGGTCGTCGGCATGTGGCAAAGACGGTGTCGGGAGGCCGCATCTTGGCCACAATACCGCAGGGAGGAAGAAGGGGTCGGAGGCCCTCCCGAGCCGGCGCTCTCTCGAAGAGAACGGCACGCATCACGATCGGGACGCTGGGCAGCCGTTGGACTCCTCCTCGCCGACGACAGCGTGAACGATGCACCTACACCCCTACCCCGGTCGAGGTTGTCCGGCCGGATTTGTGACCCGCCGTGAGCTGAGAGAGAGTGTTGCCACCTATGTGTTGCTTAGATCTGGAGAGCATGAGAGAGTGAACGAGAGGAACCCTAGTAAAGCAAGCGCTCAGGCTCCTGCTTTTATATATAGTGGAGTGATTTTGTTGTACCAGCTTCAAAAAAATGCGCTCCTACATGTGCCCGCGAGTGGGTGTGAGAGAACTAGTGCGTGCGTGCACCACTTCTCTTCGTGAGAGTACAATATACTATGCCCAAAGAACGTTCGCCGCAAGAGTAGTAGTATAAGTGTGTGACGTGTGAGCTAAAATAAAATGTGCGCGCCGGCTTTTTGTTTTTTAGAAGTTCGAGGGTAGGGTGTGAAGAGCACATATGTGCGTGACGTCTACCTGCAGATAGACGGTGGAGTGCGACGCGGCGAGTCTGCGAGAGGACTCGGAGAGTCGTGACTCGTGAGGGTGCGTGTGCGTGAGAGAGAGGGGGGCACGTATCAATGCAATGCATGTCTCCGTAAATCATTATTCGACAAACGTTCGCCACAAGCCTTTTCCTGACGAACGCCGTAATAACTGTTAGATCGGCATCCGACAGTGTCAGTTTTGCCATGTCATTTAACAGAATAACCACTCCTCCTACACACAAATCTTCCACGTGAGTGTTACAAACTGTCGTATGCTCCCTCCGTTCCGAAATGCAGTGCATATAGCTTTATTGAAAATTCGAACCTCGCAAACTTTTACCGAGTTTTCGTGTACCAAATTGCACATGTAGAATACCATGTATATATCCGAGCACTACTAGCCGTTGGATATCATCAACATTCCACCAGATCTGCCACATGTACAATTTAGAAGACTCCATGGTTGAACTTAAGCATAATGCACAAACCTCAAAACACAAGCACTTCTCCTTTGTTCTAGAATCTTCTGTATCATAATTGATTAGTTTTTTCTAAATGAATTGCCATTATTTGTTTTTTACTTTATGATTTACAAGGCACAACCCCATGAATCTTAACATTTTTATAAAACTAATTGATTTTGAATGAGATGAACTATAAGAACTAAACGAACATCTACATCATGCATATATGACTCAAATCTTTACATGCTATAGTGTGTATTTATTCATAATTTGGTTTCGAGATCTCATGCGTTCAATACATGTGTACCTTACTAGTTTTGAGTAGAGTAGCAAATTTCACGCTGCCCCGGTATATCAAAATGCAGGGCCCATGCATCATTGCCTTTCGGTCGAACCTACGTCCACAATTTTTGTACGTACTATATCTCCACTGGTCCCCGAACCCAAAATGCTGCCTCGTACCCGTAAAACCAAGCGGCCCACACATATTTAAGGCGTCGACTCGAACCAGGTTACTACGACGTGGCCCCGCACGCCGTAGTACTCCTACAAACCCTACCACCGCACTCATCAATGGTTTTCTTCAAGGGGACGAGGGAGAAGCCGATTTGTATTGGAGGCGCTTTCAAAAAAAAAGGATCTGTAGTGGAGACCCCTACCCTAGGGTGCCCTAGGTAGCTGCCGCACGCATCATTGTTTTCTCTTTTCTTTATGCTCTTGCGCCCTAGAGTGAAATGATGGTTGCTTCGTCCGTCCAACTTAATGCGGGAAAGGTGGGGCTTTGTGATTTGACCCCGCATGGCTCATTTTCTACTACTACGGCGCTACAACCGGGGAGCCTCCAATTCCAACCGCTGCTCCGAACAGTAATTTGGTGCATCGCACGTGGAACAAGACGGTGGATGAGCCACATGTCGGCCAAAGGGGTCCTGTTAAGTGTGTCGCCATTTCGTGTGTGGATCGACCGCTTGAGTTGCTACGCCAACACGACAGGAGCAGCCTACCACTTGGTTTTCCTCCTTGGTGAATCCCGACTATATTGATCTAAAAAGATACGTGCTGAACTACCTTCTCCGTCTCGGTTTTGTTATTTTTTGGCGTCTCGGTTTATAGGGCCTGCACGTAGTTCTAGGTCATCCATTTGACTAACTAAATATGAGTTACTATGTCACAAAAAGTATATCATTGGATTCTTAAGCGGATGTAGTTTTATTTAAAAGTCGAGGGTGAGGCTTTTCCTGCGCGGTAGGCGGGGCAGTTCCGTCTAGTCGGTTCGACAGAGACGCGAGAAGACGAGGGAGTAGGCTGCTGCAAACGTAGGGCTGTGTAATTTGACAGCGAGTTACTGCTGGACAGGTGGGGCCCCGTGATTTGACTTTCCATTATCATTTTAACTGCGGCGCTACGACCGGCGTGAGTCTCCTAGTTCCTGACCACCTCCATACAGGTGCCTCTCCCAATGCTCCACCATGTAGTAGAGGCTGGCTCTTGCATGAGAGCCCACTTCTCCACTTTTTCCTTACCTCTCTTTCCTCCACATATGCAAAAATGCCATGTAAAGCGCACTATTGTACTTACTTTTACTTGCTCCTACATCGCAGTTAAGCTTGCCACATAGGCATAAAGTCTGATGTGGCAAGTTAATCAAGAAGAGAGAGACTAATTTGGTGGCCCAAGGAAGAAACGGTGCTAAGCGCATGTACCTAGGTGAAAAGACAATTTTGAGTCTATAGCTAATTAAATGAAGCAAACTTAGCAACACCATTTCATTGGAAGAGGTCACTCCTTGGCAAATGCAATAAATACTAGTGTCAAAAATGTTCTTATATTATGGGACGGAGGGAGTGTGAAGAAAGAGATAAAGAGGAGTAAAAAAATATACCATTAACGGAGGAAGTATAGTAAAAATTCTCAACCTAGAACGACGTGCATGCCATTTAGTAAACCGACACGGAGGAAGTATAGTAAAAATGAGGTGATTTTACCGAGCGATCGGCAGGGGAGCATGGCCTGTCATGCAGTCCCACGAGTCATGATGTACCAAGGCGATGCGCGTGTCCCATTTGAGGCAGAAGCAAAACTACGTGGTTTGAGATGACGGCGAACCGAAGTGTGAAATAATGGTTGCTTCGTCCGTCTGGGAAGGTGCAGCATTTTGATTTGATGTCTCATTGCTCATACTACTAATGGGCCGGTACGAGTGGGGTGCGTCCCCCTGCTGTTCTGCACTGCTATTTGGTGCTTGACACATCGACCCGGTTGCTATATGTCCCACATGTCGGCGACATGAAGTACAAAATTCAAGAAAGGGAGCATCGACGGAGGAGTATACTAAAGAATTCATGAAAGGGAGTGACTTAGTTTTGGAAAAATCTGTTTTTATAGAGTACGTACCCACTAGGGTTTATAGGGCTCATCTGAAAAACATTCGTTTTTCTGTTTGATAAGTCTCAATTCTACTATACTAGTAGTAGTACCATTACATGTTGGATTTCGAGGTGTGTTAGATCACCCGACGCAAGCAGTGTCAAGAGGAAACTAACCAATGCATGTACAAGTTCATGGAAATTTAGTGGTCATTCATGCATTCGTTCTAATTAATGCCTCGGTAAACATAACTTTTTGAGAAAAATGAGCGTACTAATTACTTGTGCAAACTACGAAATTAATTCGACCACTCACCGTCTACCTTGGTTGGAGAGATTTTGAAATTGAGCCATAAACTGGAAAGGAGGGAGTAGTAACTTTTGTCTCGATTACTATTTGTGGCCTTGTATAGATGCAAAATGTACTTTTTATAGTGGCCTTGTATAAGTAAATGGAGGGAGTACTAACCAAAGTACGTAGTAGGGACGAGGAGTAAACAGAGGGAGTAGTAAAATTTTCTTCTCGTCATGAGCCATCACTGCTGCATGGGCGAGGGAGCGGGCGTAAAGGCGTACAGTAGTAGTGGTCATTCTGTGAGCCACCGCGCCCATGGGCGGGGAGATGGCGTACTAAGCAAGCTTCTCCTCGTTCTGCGAGTTGACGGGACACATCAAAAGTACTCCAGTGTATAGAGCCTTGCCTAGGTAGGCCCCACATGGTTTGCCTCTTTGTTTAATTTAACATAACGCGTCAAGTCGCAGTTTGTTTGTTCACCCATGTTGACGATCCTCCCTCCACCAAGTGGAAAACCAGTACACGTGCCAAATTACCACGCTGGGCTGCCTTTTTCAGACATGTAAATGAGCTCCACCGTGTACCCGCTGGTGTGGTTGGGAAAGATACGGAGTACGTCGGCCATGCGTGCACCTCTTCTCTTCAGGCACGCCCCCACCTATGTGGGTGTGTGTGAGAGAGATACAAACCTAGACATAATGCGCCGGCCCATCCCCATGCCTCCGCCTCAGTCCACCACCACCACCACCACGCCCCACTCCTCCTCACTTTATCTCTCATCTTTCTCCCTCCATTTTTATATACAAGGGGCCACTATCAAAATTACAATTTGCAGATATACAAGGCCACTAACACTAATTGATGCAATATTAATGATGTTTGCCTCATGGTACTAGCAAAGGAGGACATTAATTATCCCTTGCATGCATGCGGGTGTAGCGACCCGACCTCAGATGGTCAAGTCTCTGTGTTTCAGTGTCATCCCAGGATCAGTAATGCTGACACACACAGTACTTGAAGGATTTATAACAGAGTAGCAATCACACACTTATTACATCGAATGTCTCAAAAGAGAACTTATTACAATAATATGGCTTAAGGCCATCTAAAGCGATAACAACGGAAGGCTTGGAAGATAAAGTGAGTCCATCAAATCCAACGGCATAGCTGAGCTGCACGGCAATGACCTAACGAACCTTACTCCTCGTCTGAAAAGTCTGCAACATAATACGTTGCAGCCCGAAAACGGGTCAGCACATGGAATATGCTGGCAATATAACACAGTAGAGCAGAGACAGAATAATGCTATTACTACATGCATATTTGGCTGGTGGAAAGCTCTATGGTTAAAGTTTTGCGAAAAGCCAATTTTTCCCTACAACAAAGGAATAGATTTTAATTTAACTCTCATGGTGGTTGAAACATCATTGAGAAGGTATAACCCCAACTCAATCCCAATTAAAGTAGTTAACAACCCAACAATATTAATTAACCATGACGAGATACATGTGATAACCCAAGTACTAGATACTCAAGATTGCCCATAATCGGGGACACGGCTAACCATGATTAGATTGTACACTCTGCAGAGGTTTGCACACGTTTCCCCACAAGACTCGATCGCCTCCGTTGATTTCTCGCACCGCATGGTGTTTGAGAAGCGGATGATCGAGACACGCCTTTCGTAAACATTAACTCTCTACTCCGGTAGGCCATACCAAACGTACAAAACCCACTACCTGCTGATCTACCTCTTCAAGAGCTTCACGTAACTTACACAACTATGCTAGAGCCCATAATAGCTTGTGGCTGCACACAGAAGTTTCTAGCATGAATAATCTCAGTTCCCTTTGAGCCTGGGTGGCGGTCCATAGGAAGATCACATGGGTACCCCAGGATTTCCAAGAAAAACAGGCAACACTGGGTTCCACAGGTGCCTCAATCCACCCAGATGTTAATTTTAAGTTGCCACCTTAAGTTGAACCATTAATTAACAATCTCACATATTTCATGGATTCACTCAAACCCAAACCACGTCTACGAGCATAGCATAGCAATATAAGCAATGCGTAGAAGTAACTCCCAAGGGTTTGATAGTAACAGGGCAATAGGTTCTACCTCAATACTACTTCCCAACCCACAAATTAATGACATCCGAATCATGCAATGTTCGAGGATAGGAACTAATGCATAAAAACTTGGTATGAAAAGAGTATGATCAATGTGTTACTTGTCTTGCTGACGATCCGTGAATCCTAGAGACTCGTAGTAACACGCTTCTCACTCCGGGAATTCTAACGCAAGCAAAAAATAGCATACATAAGCAACAAGAAAAGATGCACAAGCAAAACTCAAATAAAAGAGGTTGACCAGAAAGTTCAACTTAAGAACTCCGGTTCGCAAAAAGAATCAAACCAAACGGAACAACGAAACTCAAACGGCAAAAGAAACAACATCCGTTTACTAATCTGAACTAAGGTCAAATTTTACAGTATCAAAATCTTGTTTAAGTTGATTAGACAGAAAGATGGTCTCGAGACGAAGATCTAGGCGCTTGAATCGCCTGATTCCGACTAACGAGCGAAAAGAAAAAACAGAAACTAAGATCGGATCAGAAATCGCGATCAGAAAAATCGCGGAATAAATCGGAGAAAATAAAACGATGAACAGATTAATGAACGAAAGTTCGTTATCTGTATCTAAACGATGACCGCGTTCGTTAAACGAACGAACGAGCGAACGCTCGCTAAATAAAAATAAACCGGAGAAAAACCGATTTATAAAAAAAACGAAAACTAGGGTTTTCTAAAAAGCCGAAACGGTTTTTCTCAGAAAAACGGGGCGGCGGGCGGCTACCTCGGCTCGGCTCGGCGGGCTCGGTGTGGCGGGGGCTCGGCGGCTGGGCGGGCGGCGGGTCGGGCGGCGGGCGGCGACGGCACAAGGCGGCGTGGGGCGGCTCGGCGGGAAGTGCGGCGGCGGTGAAGCGGCTTGGGGCTCCCAAGGGGCCCCGGCTGGGTATTTAAAGGGGAGGGGCGGCGGCTGCTTGGGGAGGGGTCAAGGCAGCGGCGGGGGAATCCGCTCGGACTTGGAGTCCGGGTCGGCGGCGGCGGCCACATGAGGCGGAGGCGGCCGGGCCGGGCGGTTGGGTTTCGGCCCAACGGCACGGGAATTTTTAAAATAATTTCGTCGACAGAAAATATGTCCTATAAAATAAAATAAATATCTAAAATGCCAAAACAAATTTTCACCGTCTAAATGAAATATTTAGAAAGAGATGAACATTTTCTTGGCCCTAAAATGCAATTTTGAAAACGTGCAATTTTTCTAATGCAAATAAAACCAAATAAAATCAAATAAATGATTTTAACATTTTTCGTCCAATATTTCAATTGTTTTGGAGAAGTCATATTATCTCCTCTCATTTTTTGAAATATTTTTTTCGGAGAGGAAAAATAATTAAAATAAAATCCTCGTTTCAATATTCGATAAGAATCAAATATGAAAACCGAAAAAATCCCCAACTCTCTCCGAGGGTCCTTCAGTTGCTTAGGATTTTGAGGATTGCGGAACGAAGATGCAATAAAATATGAGATGCATGGGTGATCTATGTATAACATTCCAAATTGAAAATTTAGGATGTTACAAACCTACCCCCCTTAAGATGAATCTCGCCCTCGAGATTCGGGTTGGCTAGAGAATAGGTGCGGGTGGTCCTTGCATATATCATCCTCTCATTCCCAGGTGGCTTCCTCCTTGGTATGGTGGCTCCACTGAACTTTGCAAAACTTGATAACCTCGCTGCGGGTGACTCGGCTGGCAAAGTCAAGAATCTTCGCTGGCTTTTCCTCATAAGTCAAATCACTGTCCAACTGAATTGCCTCCAAAGCTAGTGTATCTCTTAATGGTATATCGGCCATTTCAGCATGACACTTCTTCAGCTGTGAGACATGGAACACATCGTGAACTCCTGACATTCCTTCTGGCAATTCCAGCTTGTAGGCAACTTCTCACATCCGTTCCAAAACACGGTACGGTCCTACAAATCTCGGAGCTAATTTTCCCTTCACTCCAAAATGTTTCACTCCTCGCAAGGGTGATACTCGCAGATATGCTCTGTCTCCAATTTCATAGGTTACCTCCTTGCGTTCGAGTCTGCATAACTCTTCTGCCTAAGGTTGAGCTCCTTTTGTGTGAAAATGTACTTCAAACTCTTATGATCCATGTACACATCACAACGGTTTCCAATAAGATAATGTCTCCAAGTCTTCAGGCATGCACTACGGCTGCTAATTCCAAATCATGCGTGGAATAGTTCGACTCATGGGGTTTTAGTTGTCGTGATGCATACGAAACAACTCTTCCGTCCTGCATAAGCACACATCCAAGTCCTAAGCGGGAGGCGTCGCAATAAACTTGGAACTCCTTATGTATATCTGGCAGTGTTAGCACTGGGGCGGTAGTCAAACGTTTCTTCAACTCCTGAAAACTTGCCTCGCACTCGTTTGTCCATTTAAACCTGGTATCCTTCTTCAATAGTTTAGTCATTGGATTTGCAATCTTGGAAAAATTCTCAATGAATCTCTGATAGTATCCTGCGAGTCCAAGGAAACTGTGGATCTCACTAACTGAAGTAGGTGCCAACCATTCAAAGGATCGATCGAACCTTCTTTGGGATCCACTGCTATACCTTCTCCTGATATAACATGCCCAAGAAATCCAACTTCCTTCAACCAAAACTCGCATTTGCTGAACTTGGTGTATAACTGGTGTTCCCTGAGTTTCTCGAGAACTAAACGCAAATGATCCTTGTGCTCCTCTTCGTTCTTCGAGTATACCATAATATCATCAATAAACACCACAACAAACTTGTCCAAATACTCCATGAACACCTTGTTCATCATGCTCATGAAATAGGCAGGGGCGTTAGTCAGTCCAAACGACATGACCGTATACTCGTATAATCCATATCGCGTGGTGAATGATGTCTTTGGTATATCCTTTTCTCGGATCTTCAACTGATGGCATCTTGATCGTAGATTGATCTTTGAAAACACCTTAGCTCCTTGCAGCTGATCAAACACATCATTGACGATTGGCAGTGGGTACTTATTCTTAATCGTTACTTCATTCAAGGCTCAGTAATCAACAACCATCCTTAGGGATTTATCTTTCTTCTCAACCAAAAGCACTGGGCTCCTAAGGTGAGGAACTCCTTGAATGTAACCTTTCTCCAAAGAACTCCTTGATCTGTTTCTTAATTTCCTCCAGATCATTTGCGGGCATCCGATAGGGTCTCTTGGATATTGGCCTGCACTGCAATAGCTTTATCAAAAACTCGATGTCTCGATCCGGTGGCATGCCTGGTAACTTCTCTGGGAAAACATCCGGAAAATCCTTTACTACAGGCACTTCCTCCTGAACAACTCCCGTGAGGGCATCCACTTGGCTCCTCCTAGGCACATGCCTAGATATATACTTAATTCTTTTTCCCTCCGGGGTGGTGAGATAAATTGACTTACTAGCACACTCAATACTTCCTCCATACTTTGACATCCAGTCCATACCTAATATCACATCCAATCCTTGTGACTCCAAGATAATTAGGTCGGACGGAAAAACATGTGTGCCAATGGTTAGGGGTATTTGGCTGCACCATCGGCTGGCCATATACTCTGCTCCAGGTGAACTCACTAAAAGAGGGGTCCTAAGGGTTTGGGTTGGTAGTTTAAACTTATCCAAAAATCCCCTTGATATGTATGAATGCGATGCACGAGTATCGAAAAGAACAAGACCAATAAATGACTTAAGCAAAAACTTACCTATTACCGCGTCCGGCTGCTCTACAACCTCCTCCACATTAATGTGGTTCACTTGTCCTTTGTTGAATGGATTAGACTTCTTCCCTGCGCTCCTGTTCCCGTTTCCATTCCTTCCTTTAGGGTAATCATTGGCATAGTGCCATGTCTTCCCGCACTTAAAGCAAATAACTTGACTTAGGTCTCTTTTGGTGGGTGTAGCTGGGTTGGAGCGGTTGTGATTGTTATTAACTCCGGTCCCATTTCCATTCTTAGCACCTTTGTGGTTATGCGATCCTCCTCCAGTGTGGTTGTGACCTCCATGGTTATGAAAAAGTCCTCTCGAGTTCGGGGTTAAGCGAGGCTTCTGCTGAGCTCCTGAGTTATACTTTCCTTGTCCATACTTCCTCTTACGGCTCTCAATCTGCTGCTGCTTCCCTTCAATCATAAGGGCCTTATCTACCAACTGCTGGTAGTTATTGAAGGTTGTCACCATCAACTGCATGCTCATCTCATCATTCAGCCCCTCCAGAAACTTCTCCTGCTTCGCGGCATCTGTGGCCACATCATCTGGGGCATAGCGTGATAACTTGCTAAACTCATCCACATACTGAGCCACAGTATGGTTTCCCTGGCGTAAATTGCGAAACTCGTGCTTCTTCATTTGCATGGCTCCAGTTGAAACATGGGCTGTGCGAAAAGCTTGCTGAAACTGGTCCCAAGTGACATTGGCTATGGGAAAAGTAGCCGTGTAATTCTCCCACCATGAGGCTGCTGGTCCATCCAATTGGTGTGGCAAAGCGCACCTTCTTAGCATCTGTGAAACCTGCGGTGGTTAACTCCCTTCCAATACGGCATAGCCAATCATCAGCAACTATTGGCTCGGTGCTTCTGGAAAACGCCGGCGGCTGTAACCTCAGAAAATGGGCTAAGTTGTCCCCTGGCGGAGGGTTATTGTTGTTGTTGTTGTTGCCCTGGTTCTGAACTAGCAATTGCATCAAGGCATTACGCTTTGGATCAATCGGGTGAGCTCCGGCGGGAAAACAAAACCGGTGTCACGTCTCGGAGGCATCCGATGGGTTTAGATGGGAGAGATTAGAATAGAAAAAGGTCTAATGAGAACGCACTACCCATATGCACATGAGACAAACACAATCATTTCATTCAATCAATCAAGCAAGGGCATACAAACGGTCTAGAACTATCGCAAAAGTGCTCAACTACTACTAAATACATGGGGGAAATACTACTAATATATGGTGGTCATCTAGAAATTTTGATGGGTGGAAGACTCCATGATGTCTGCTCCAGCTTTGTCTTTGTAGTCATCATCACTAGGATCGGAATCGGTGTCGTCGATGATGATGTAGTTGTCCGGGCAGGTGGGGTCATCGTCCTCTTCTTTCAGTGTTGGTCCTCCCATGAATACTCTGATCTTCTTAACCAGGTCGTCATTCTTATCCAGTAATGTCCTGATTTCCTCCTCATATCCGTCGTGTGTAAACTTGAGTTCTTCCTCCAGCTCGATGATCCTGGTCTTCGCCTTCTTCAACTCCATCATGTCTGCGCACATCTGGTTCTCCTGACGTCAAATGTGCTGGTTTAACTCCTGGATGAAAGCTGCAATGGATATATCCTTCCTGGTGCTGATTAATTCCCATTGCTCGTCTCGGCGCCCACATATTTGATAGATAGTGTCCTTAAGCTCCCTGTTGTAGATTTCTCCAATACGTCCCATGGTAATGTGGGCTGCCATGCTCTTGCCTAGACTCCAGGTGGGTTCTTCGAAAGAAAATTCAATGGGTTTAGAAGTTCGCGAGAACGTCCTTCCTGGAACTTGTACTTGAATCATCCAGCGTTCCTCTTCTGGTGAGGTGGAGTTGTACGTCTCGGTGAAGCTTGTTATTCCAATGTTCAAGTATCTAGTAACTTCCTTCAAGTGGCGTCCAAAAGGTGTGTCCTCATCCGGTTGTGCAAACTTGTTCTTCATCTCCATCATCCTAAAGAGTGGAAAAATGGAGAGGAAACAGAAATGAGTAGAGAAGTGTGACCTATGGTTTATCTTAATGGTCGTGTCCTACACTCAGCGTGTGCTCTGATACCATCTTGTAGCGACCCGACCTCAGATGGTCAAGTCTCCGTGTTTCAGTGTCATCCCTGGATCAGTAATGCTGACACACACAATACTCGAAGGATTTATGACAGAGTAGCAATCACACACTTATTACATCGAATGTCTCAAAAGAGAACTTATTACAATAATATGGCTTAAGGCCATCTAAAGCGATAACAACGGATGGCTTGCAAGATAAAGTGAGGCCATCAACTCCAACGGCATAGGTGAGCTGCACGGCAACGACCTAACGAACCTTACTCCTCGTCTGAAAAGTTTGCAACATAATACATTGCAGCCCAAAACGGGTCAGCACATGGAATATGCTGGCAATATAACACAGTAGAGCAGAGACAGAATAATGCTATTAATACATGTATATTTGGCTGGTGGAAAGCTCTATGGTTAAAGTTTTGCGAAAAGCCAATTTTTCCCTACAACAAAGGAATAGATTTTAATTTAAAACTATCATGGTGGTTGAAACATCATTGAGAAGGGATAACCCCAACTCAATCCCAATTAAAGTAGTTAACAACCCAACAATATTAATTAAGCATGACGAGATACATGTGATAACCCAAGTACTAGATACTCAAGATTGTCCATAACCGAGGACACGGCTAACCATGATTAGATTGTACACTCTGCAGAGGTTTGCGCACTTTTCCCCACAAGACTCGATCGCCTCCGTTGATTTCTCGCACTGCATGGTGTTTGAGAAGCGGATGACCGAGACACGCCTTTCGTAAACATTAACTCTCTACTCCGGTAGACCATACCAAACCTACAAAACCCACTACCTGCTGATCTACCTCTTCAAGAGCTTCACGTAACTTACTCAACTATGCTAGAGCCCATAATAGCTTGTGGTTTCACACGGAAGTTTCTAGCATGAATCATCTCAGTTCCCTTTGAGCCTGGGTGGTGGTCCATAGGAAGATCACACGGGTACCCCGGGATTTCCAGAAAAAAAACAGGCAACACTGGGTTCCCCAGGTGCCTCAATCCACCCAAATGTTAATTTTAAGTTTCTACCTTAAGTTGAACTATTAATTAACAATCTCACATCTTTCATGGATTCACTCAAACCCAAACCACGTCTACGAGCATAGCATAGCAATATAAGCAACGCGTAGAAGTAACTCCCAAGGGTTTGATAGTAACAGGGCAATAGGTTCTACCTCAATACTACTTCCCAACCCACAAATTAATGACATCCTAATCATGCAATGTTTGAGGATAGGAACTAATGCATAAAAACTGGGTATGAAAAGAGTATGATCAATGTGTTACTTGCCTTGCTGACGATCCACGAATCCTAGAGACTCGTCGTATCACGCTTCACACTCCGGGAATTCTAACGCAAGCAAACAATAGCATACATAGGCAACAAGCAAATATGCACAAGAAAAACTCAAATAAAAGGGGTTGACCAGAAAGTTCAACTTAAGAACTCCGGTTCGCAAAAAGAATCAAACCAGATGGAACAACGAAACTCAAACGGCGAAAGAAACAACATCCGTTTACTAATCTGAACTAAGGTCAAATTTTATAGTATCAAAATCTTGTTTAAGTTGATTAGACAGAAAGAGGGTCTCGAGACGAAGATCTAGGCGCTTGAATCGCCTGATTCCAACTAACGAGCAAAAAGAAAAACAAAATCTAAGATCGGATCAGAAATCGCGATCAGAAAAATCGCGGAATAAATCCGAGAAAATAAAACGACGAACAGATTAATGAACAGACGTTCGTTGTCTGGATCTAAACGATGAACGCGTTCGTTAAACGAACGAACGAGCGAGCGCTCGCTAAATAAAAATAAACCGGAGAAAAACCGATTTAAAAAAAAACAAAAACTATGGTTTTCTAAAAAACCGAAATGGTTTTTCTCAGAAAACTGGGGCGGCGGGCGGCTACCTCGGCTCGGCTCCGGCGGGGCTCCGGTGCGGCGGTGGGGCTCGGGTGACGGGGTGGCGGGCGGCGGGTCGGCGGCGACGGCAAAGTGGCGGCGACGCACAAGGCGGCTGGGCGGGCGGCGACGGCGGGCGGGGAAGTGCGGCGGTGGGCTGCGGCTTGGGGCTTCTAAGGGGCCCCGGCTGGGTATTTAAAGGGGAGGGCGGCGCCTGCTTGGGGGAGGGTGCAAGGCAGCGGGCGGCGCGGGAGTCCGGCTCGGACTTGAGTCCGGGTCGGCGGGCGACGGTGCGTGTGGCGGGCGCGGGCTGGGTCGGTGGCCTGGCTAGGTTTCGGCCCAGTCGGGCGCGGGGAATTTTTTTTAAATAATTTCGCCGACATAAATAAGTCCTATAAAATAAAATAAAAATCTAAAAATGCCAAAACAAATTTTCACCGTCTAAATGAAATATTTAGAACGAGATGAACATTTTCTTGGCCCTAAAATGCAATTTTGAAAACGTGCAATTTTTCTAATGCAAATAAAATCCAAATAAAACCAAATAAAATCAAATAAATGATTTTAACATTTTTCCTCCAATATTTCAATTGTTTTGGAGAAGTCATATTATCTCCTCTCATTTTTTTGAAATATTTTTTTGGGGAGGAAAAATAATTAAAATAAAAAATCCTCGTTTCAATATTCGATAAGAAACAAATATGAAAACCGGAAAAATCCCCAACTCTCCCCGAGGGTCCTTGAGTTGCTTAGGATTTCGAGGATTGCAGAACGAATATGCAATAAAATATGATATGCATGGATGATCTATGTATAACATTCCAAATTGAAAATTTGGGATGTTACCGCGGGAGTTTGTAAAAAAATGCATCTTCATGTTCCGTGCAATGCACAGGCATCTTGCTAGTCCATGAAAACAACACATGGCAAAATTCCACGGCGAACGAGGGATTTGAATCTGTTGGGAGTGGCTGTTTGGATATTGCCCGGGGTAGCCAAAATATTGGCGACCCTTTTGTCGACCAGTGCCTTTGCCACCGATGAACGAGGAATGGCTCGGGTGCTCATGCTGTCATGCATCCTCCAGCGCGCACGTTGGAGATGAGCTCGCACGAGCTGTGTTTTTTTGTCCCACAGCACCGCCCGAGCCGCCCGCAGACCGACCGGCGACCCGCAAATTATGCCATTCAACCGTAGCCGCACACATTATGACAGCAAATCAACCAACCGGGTGAAATTCACGCAAACACGTAGACAAACTGATATTTCATATAAACAATGACGGAAATCATATAAAATACCGGATTTTCGTACAAACATGACAGATTTCATTACATTCAAATGAACTACACGGTGCTAGTTCTGGACAGCACAGGTATATAATACCTGGCCTAAATGGTCGCCCGCCGATCGATTTGTGTTCCTCATGTCCGGCAGCATGATCACCGGACTGCCGGGAGCCCCGGAGGTATATGCTTCAGCGCAAAGGACGGCTCGCTTCCCCACTGCCCAACTAATATCATTGGCTGGTGCCGAAGATGATGGTGGCCAGCACCGGCTCGAGTTCATCCTAACATTCCCCTCTTTCGTGGAGCCCATGCGGGGTCGACGAAGGTCCTTGCAACAAAAGGATCCGGCAAGACACCTGCTGTGTATGCCGGCGTCGCCTCCGTGGTGGCCTTCATGGGACCCAAGCGGCAGCGGCCTCCCGTGTTCTACTTCTCCTCGATGATGACGGCGAACACGGAGGCGCTGGCCACCAGCTCGTCGCTCTCCGCGCACCCGGCTTCTGTCGCTGCTTGCATGGCGCGGCCGCCGGCATGGGAGTCTAGGCCACAAAAAATGGGAGACGTGGTACGAGGCGGCAGCGTGGACGGAAACGAAGATGCCCGTGCGCCACTCCTCGTCGAGCTGGCCTGGAGCGGCGAGTTGCTGAACCGCGCGCCTGCTTGGGGTGGCAACTGGCTCCGTCGGGCGAGGGGAGGGAGGTGGATCAGCAAGCTGCATAGATCGTATTCGGCGGGCTACCCAGCCGGCTTGGATGCGGAATAACTACTCTTCGTAAGCCATTGTAAGAGTGGACAAAATGGTGGAGGAGATAGGGGAGCGGCGGAGGTGTGCGATTCTTGGCCGGCGTTTGGCCTCGTTTAAATAGACGGCGGACGGGAGGAGCTTGGCAGGTGTTGCGTTTAATGCCGGCCCGGTCATGAACGGACGTGTGTCCAGAGTGTGTTTCTCCGCTTCCACACGGGCGGGTTTCATGGAGGCGTTTGAATGCGGCACGGAGGCGTGTTCAGCAGGGCGTGCCGCGAGTGACGCCCTCGACCATGACCTAGGACACCACACCGTTCTTCCACTAACGTGTGGGCTCTTTGGGTGCATGGCCTGCATGTTAGTGACCCAACGCAGGCAGCGCACGGCAGAGGAACCTTTGGTGGGCCAGGGTGGTCAGAAGCGGGCATTTCATAAACCGATGATTGTTCATTGAGTGTCACATCATCTTTTTCATGTAGATAAGCCTACTATGTTGATAGCCCGTTCGGTACGTTGTGATTCATAAAGACCTCTACAAACATCAATGTTCTGCTTATCACAGATAAGATTGATTAATACCCGTAACAATCCATGTCCTTAACAAAGGGTGCATGCACGTATAGGTTGAGCGCGTGTCGTGCGTCGTGTGCTCTGTGCATGCAGGCGTGCGAGTGTTGCGTCCATGCAAGGGTACGTTTCAGTGTTGCATGCATGGGTGCGTACGTGCGTGTGTTCGTGAGTGCATGTGTACGTGTCAGTGTTGCACGCCAGCATGCGTGCGTGTGTACGTGTCAGTATTGCACGCCTACATGCGTGCGTGTCTTGCGTGCATGCATGTGTACGTGCGGGGTGAGGCTACACGTCAGTCGACTGACTTTTTCATCTCTGGTCATTAGATTTTCCAGCCGTTGGATACGAAATCAAGGGCCTCCAGTTTATCATCAAACTCCACCCCCTGAGCCGCCAGCCACACCATCGGCCGAACTGCCAGCCCCCGCCGCCCGCGGCCGGCCCGCCCTCCCCGAAACCACTCCCCACTGCCGGTCCACCGCCGCACCGGCCATCCCTCTACCCCCCCCCGCCGTGCTTTTTCTCCGGGGATCCCCACCCCACCGCCCAATGAACGCCCCCCAACCGCCGGTGACTGCTAACCAGAGGTCTCACGACTTCGAATACCCACCGACCACTAATTTATTACCATTTACATCCTTCATATACGCTACCGACGGATGGGCCCTATAGTAATGTGCGCTGCTGAATGTGGACCGTTTCGACCGGTCAATTGATCGTGTTATCAACAAATTACGGAGTTGTATGGTGAGCCGGTGACCGTATGATCACCCTAAAATGTACTCCTATTTTATTAACACAGTCTGAGACTCAAACTACCATTTCTTTCTTTCATATACGGGCTGTGGTGGGCCCCATGGTTACGCCGCCCGACGGTGCAACACTAGTTGCGCCACGTGGAACGCTTGATCGTCAATTGATTGTGTCATCAACAAAATACGGAGTTATGCGGGTGAGCCAAAGGACCATATAATCATGATATGTATTTGTTTAACACGATCTGCACGCAAGGGCTCATATATACGCGCAAGCACTCACCGCTATAAGCGCACACACGCGACCTTACCCCTATGAGCACCTTCGAGAGAGTGGGCCAGCATATATGATCTTGAGATTTTACGAAGTCACCATAGGTGCCTCGTAGTCGAGTGGAACGTCTCCTCCCACTGAACATACATCGCCGGAAAATACTGCAATTAACACAAGATAAATGCGAGCACAGGGACTTTAATCTTGGTGGGCTCGAGAAACCACTTTCCTCTAACCATCCAACCACATGTTGGTTAGCACGACAAAATGTATGTGGTGACCGTGATGAGCTTATTCTGAAGTCCAGTGACCATATCGTGCTTTCGCTTCAAATACAATGACCGTAAGTGTCGTCAACAAAATACGGAGCACGCATCAAATGCAAAGTCCGTCAGTGTCATCAACAAAATATGGAGACGTATCATGAGCTAGATACCGTTGTACTATTGTATATGCTTATTTTCTTAGTGGCCGATTGCGTGTGGTGTGGTGGGAAACATCATTTCTAGTTGTGGTGTGTCAACATGAAGACTCATGGGTCGGTTCCATCCTGCGCCACATATAGGTTGGACCGAGACGTGTTATACGAAGACCCATGTGGAGGACTCGGCGTACAATACGAAGCTACCAACATGGAGGACTCTATCCCCACTGGTGATAAGCCGACTATATATGATTTGTAACCCTAGGCCCTTAATTAGTATGTTATACAAGCTAGGGGGCTAGTTCGTCGATAGTATACACACACGCACAATGCCTGGTATTCACGTGTACTTTGTACACACCCCTATCACTAATATACAGTACTGTGAGTAGGCTAGAGACCGTGCATGTGTATATATGCATGTGAGAGAAATAGTGTTTTCCAACTGAGATTAGTGAAAAGAGTGGTACATAGTAGTCGAGAAGAGAGAGAGAAACAGAGAGAGAGCATGTGCGTGAGACACCCCGACACCTCGAGAGAGATTGTGAGCATGTGTGAAAGAGAAATGCCGATGCATATAAAGTGTGTGCACTTATGCGTTAGATAGAGAGATATATAACGCGTTTACGAGAACGGGCGAGGCATAGTGCATCTACGTATAAAAGGCGGTTCTACGCATTAAATTAAAATATAAATGGCATTATTATTTTTGGATGAGATCATGAATTTTGCAAATTGCGTATGGACGAAAATCGGTCTATCAGACACCCATACTCAATTGAATTCTAGCATGTGCATGAGTTTATTTCATATTATCGATCCATAGAGTGAGAGCGGTTTGAAATACAGGCAATCGATGCTTTTGCAATTCATATATAAACATTAATTAGTGCACTCCATGTTGTTAGTGTGAAGCACTTTATACATTTGTCACTTGCATGGATACATTACAAATTGCTAGCTACGAAATAGAATACATGTCGAATTCAACATAAGACGGGGTTTTGAAGATTCGAATTCATAGGAAGTGCATTCATCTATTTGAACCCGAGATAATGGGATTTGTAAATCAGATGTAAAAGGGGGCATCAATCTTCGTTGTGAGTTTGAACATGCTATATATATTCATACGCATATCTAACTTTTTTTGCAACGAAGGAGATTATATCTGGAACCATGCATGAACTGAGGTAAGTTGCATATTTTTTAATATATACTCGTGTACAATGTATATTCAAATGTACCCCCTCCATTCCAAAATAATCGTAGCTTTAGGATTTTTAAGAGTAAATATTTGTGAAGTTTGACAAATCTTAAAAGTTCAATTCAAGAGAACCGAAAACGTTAATGCTTGTGCTCCCAAATATTGAACGAAGCGCCAAATAGGCCTCTGGTCACCGGCTACTTGAGACTAATGTTTTGGTTGTAGGAAATTACTTGTCTGACTCTGGCCCGTGTAGCCTATCGGCCCGATGTCCAAAGGTCTAAACCGGGATAGGTTTGTAACTTCACCAAGACGCCAGTCTCAACCGCCTCCGAGAAGCATTCATACGCCGTGGGCGCCTACCCATGCGCTCGGCCGAAATCTATCCCGCCCACATTTGTTACACCTGACATGACTGTCCTACCCCCAATCCGCAATATGTCCGAAATTTTAGATGGGGGCAAAGTTTGTAACTTTCCCCAAATTTCAAACAAGCGCGTCTCAAACCGAAACATTGTTCCCCCTTAGTCCCCGCCTCCCTCTGTTTTCCCATTCATACTCCGTGGGCACGAAAACGCCCTCTCCATCAGCCAGGAAACCCCAGCCTCCTCCGTCCTCCACCCCATAGCGGCCAATCCACCGCCACCCTCCTCCGTCACGCCAGAGCCGGTACCCCGGTGTCGTCGTCCAACACAACCGCAACCGCAACGCCCTCAAGGACTTAGCAGTTGAAGCCGAGGCAGAGCTGCCTCCACGATGCCGACGCTGACGTGCGCCATACCAGAACCACTCCGACCACGCCATCCTGTGCCTCACTGCTGCGGCTCCACTGTCGCAACCGTCCACCGCACCAGAGCTGTTCCTGCTACGCCATCATTCAATGCCTCGGATATGCTTCCCCGCCGCCAACAGACGGCCATCGCACCACACTCAACAACTTGGCCATGGGTTCATCCAAGGCTGCACCGTCCTCCACAACTTCTGGTTTCCGGCGAACAACAACAAGATCATCGGAAAAACAGAAGGAGGACACAACACTGCCAGCAGAAATAGGTACTCCTCTTCCCTTATTCGTGCAAATCTTACGTCTCCGCTCACACCGTATTCATCCCACGAAAGAATCTAATTGAGCGCTTCTTACTGCGTCTTCTTCGTGATAGTAAATGCACAAGGTTTCGTCCCTTTTACTATTTCACCTTTGCTAGAGGTCAGTAGCCCGCCTGGATTTGAATTCAGGGTCAGTCGAACCGCAACTAAAAGAAGCAGCACCCACTTAGGCGCGCGGAGCACCTAGTCCGCCTGTTCCCCGGGGAAGCGGCGCATCAGTGTCTATCATATGGGTGTGGGGCGTAGGAGCTGCTTGCGCCCGATCTGGAGGTCGGCGGGGCTTGAATGGATGGCCAGGGGGGCGGTGCCAAGGACGACGGTGCGGTGAGGTCGAGGGTAGGGCGCAGGCAGGGGAGGAATACTGGGCCGGTGGTCGCTGGCATTTCGAGGAAGATCGTCAACACTGACTCTCTGGAGGTAGATGAAGGCGATCTGCCCGTTCTTTGTACATCGGACGGTGCAGAAAAATGGACTGACCTATTTGCTTTCAGTCGACTGTTATTTTCATAGAATCCTGTAGTAATTTAGTGTGTCATGCATGTTGTAGAGCTATCATATGTCTCCCGTCATTTATTTCTCACCGACCTGCTATCAGCTACTTTTACACTATACTAATTGTGCACACACTTCACCCATACTCACACTATTGTTTTTTTATGCATGGGTATTTCAGACTACGCAGTGTTGATGAATGCGTAAAAGAAAAGGCGAAGCCGCTCGATGTAATTCAAAGATAAGCACTAAGCGTTTGCGCTCTAACGGGTGCGATGTCGTGATTCTGAGATAATAAACGTAGCTCTGCGATTGATGATCTCAATTGCCACACACAACCATCCTGTGCTTGCTTTAACCCGTCTTTGTCAAATGTGGTTGCATGTTGCATATGGTGTCTAGCTTGTATTGCTTCGATTTGGTTCAATTGCATCTGCTTACTTTACACATTATACCTTTGATAATGACATGCCTTCCTGTTTTGGTACATACTACATATGTCTATTAACCATGTTCGTACATCAAACTAATGCTCTTTTATCCTCGTCAATCACTTATGATGAGACAGTCCACCGGGGAGTTCTTGTGAGACGCCCTACTCGTTTAAAGAGTGCGGTGTCATCCTCCCACTTGATTCTCAAGAAACAGCAAGGCTAAAATGAAGATAGTCAATGTAGCTCTCTAGTTGATCACCGCATAATTCCCCACGCCACCATCGCAGGTGCTTGCTCTTACTTGGCGGTGTGATATGTGGTTGCATGTTGCATATGGTGTCTACCTTGTAATGCTTCTAATTAGGGTAAATTGCATCTTCTTAGTTAACACATTATACTGTGAATATGACATGCCTTCTGTTTTTGGTACATACTACGTCTTTCTATTAACCATGTTCTTACATCAAACTACTTTTCTTGTGTATCCCTCATCAATGCTCCTAATTTGTTAAATTGCATCTCCTTAGCTTACACATTATACATGTGAATATGACATGGCTTCCTGTTTTGGTACATACTACATCCGCCTATCACACCATGTTCTTACATCAAACTCTGTTCTTGTGTATCCTGCGTCTATCGCTTATGATGAGACAGATCCGCAGCGTGGGTTAATATGAGACGCAATACTCTTATAAAGAATGCAATTTCATCCTCTCCACATGATTCTCAAGAAACAGCAAGCCTAAATGAAGATATTGAAGGTAGCTCTGTACCCGAAGACCGCACTTCCCCTACACCACCATCACAGGTGCTTGCTCTAACTTCACAGTGTGATATGTGGTTGCATGTTGCATACGGTGTCTAGCTTGTAATGCTTCTAATTAGGGTAAATTGCATCTGCTTAGTTTACACACGATACCAGTGAATATGACATGCCTTCCTATTTGAGGTACACACTACATCTATGTGTTAACCTTGTTCTTACATGAAACTACCTCTCTTCTTTATCCTACATCAATCACTTACGATGAGTCACCTTTATTCGTTGCATATTGCATATTATTTCTAGCCTGTTGCCATGTATTGCTTCTAATTTGGTCAAATACATTTGTTAGGGCACCCTTTTAATTTGGCAGAGTGATATTGGTTTCATCTTTCATATGGTTTCTAGCTTGCATCGATTCTAACAAGTTCAAGCACCTTGTGCTTAGTTTACACTTTATACATCATACATGTCAATATGTCACGCCGTCATGTTTTTCATACATATTCCATTCTCCTATCATGCGGCTGCCTTACATGAAAGTAGTGTTTCGTCAGTATCATGCACCAATGAGTTCTGAAGAGCAAATTTTATTCCTTTTTCTTGTGGGTTTGACTTGACAAGGCAAAATCAAGAAGGAGGAAGGAAAAGAGTAAGGAAGGCGATGATGGTGGTCCTCTGCAGCAACGTAAACGGAGCATCTCATGCCGATTCTCCTTGTACTGATAGTGCATTACAAGGTCCAAGTCTCCTCTCCCCTACTCCACCATCCAAGGTGCTTGCTCTAACTTGCAGTGTGATATCTGGTTGCATGTTGCATATGGTGTCTAGCTCGTATTGCTCCTAATTAGTGTAAACTGCATTGGCTTAGCTTACAAATGATACATGTGAATATGACACGCTTTCCTGTTTTTGGTACATACTATATCTGTCTATCACACCATATTCTTACATGAAACTACTCTTCTTGTGTATCCTGCATCCGTCACTTATGATGGGACACATTTAAGTTGGCAGTGTGATATTGGTTTGCGTCTTGAATATGATTTCCAGCATGTATTGCTTCTAGTTTGATGAACGCCACCTATGACGAGACAGTTTTAACTTGGCAGAGTGATATTGATTGCACCTTCCATATGGTGTCTTGTAGTGTTTCTAATTTTTTGAAGTGCCTTCTGCTTAGTTACCACATCATAGGTGTGAATATGTCAAGCCATCCATTTTTCGTACATATTCCGTCCTCGTATCATGACTTTGCCTTTCATTAGAGTAGTGTTCGTCAGTATCATGCATGAATGAGTTCTGAAGAGCGAATGATTTTCCTTTTTCTTGTCGGTATGACCTCACAATGCAAAATCAATAAAGCTGAAGGAAATTGGCAAGGCATTGGATGATGGTGATCCTTCCGAGCAACTTAAATGGAGGTTCTCTACAGATTCTACTCCGCCATCCTCCCAACAAGATTCGCAAGACAACGCAAGGCTAGACAGTCAACGTAGCTGTGTAGATGATGAGAACATCTCCCCTAATCCACCATCACAGGTGCTTGCTCTAACTTGGCACTATTATATGTGGTTGCATGTTGCGTATGATGTCTAGCTTGTATTGCTTCTAACTTTGTTGAATTGCATCTGCTTACTTTACACATAATGCCTGTGAATATGACATGTGTTCCTGTTTCTACATCAGACTACTATTCTTGCATATCCCGCATCAGTCACTTATGATAAGGCATCTTTAAGTTGCCATTGTGATATTGGTTGTGTCTTGCATATGAATTCTAGCATGTACTGCTTCTAATTTGTGGAAACGCCATACAGTTTGAACTTGGCAAAGTGATATTGGTTGCATCTTTCATATGGTGTCTAGCTTGCAGTGCTTCTAATTTGTTGAAATGCCTTCTGCTTAGTTACCACATCATAGGTGTGAATATGTCACACCATCCTGTTTTCATACATATTCCACCCTCGCATCATGTGTTTGCCTTTCATCCGAGTAGTGTTCACAAGATCATGCATGAATGAGTTCTGAAGAGCGAATTTTATTCCTTTTTCTTATCGATTTGACTTCACAATGCAAAATCATTACAGCTGAAGGAAATTAGTCCGGTAGTGGATGATGGTGGTCCTTCGGAGCAACTCAAACAGGGGGTCTCTATAGATTCTACTCCGCCATCCTCCCAACAAGATTCGCAAGACAACACAAGGTTGGACAGTCAACATAGCTGTGTAGATGATGAGCACATCTCCCCTACTCCACCATCACAGGTGCTTGCTCTAACTTGACACTATTATATGTGGTTGCATGTAGCGTATGATGTCTAGCTTGTATTGCTTCTAACTTGAATTGCATCTTCTTACTTTACACATAATGCCTGTGAATATGACACGTGTTCCTGTTTCTAGAACATACGTGTACCACGATGAGCACATCTCCCATACTCCACCATCACAGGTGCTTTCTCTTACTTGGAACTGTTATAAGTGATTGCGTTTTCCGTATGATGTCTAGTTTGTATTGCTTCTGATTATGTTGAATTGCATCTGCGTAGCTTACAACTTATACCTACAACGATCACTTACCCATAAGACACATTTAACTTGGGACTGTGATGTAGGTTGCATCTTGCATTGTCTTCTAGCTTGTACTGCTTCTAATTTCTTGAAATGGCACTTACGTCGAGACACTTTTTACCTGATAGAGTGATATTGGTTGCATGTTCATATGGTGCCTAGCTTTCATTTCTTCTAATTTTATTGAAATGCCTTCGCCATCGTTTTTTTCATACATATTCCATCCTCCTATCGTGACGTGTGAATATGAAACGCTGTCTTTTTGTATATATATTCCATCCTCCTATCCTGCGCTTGCCTTACATCAAAGTAGTGTTAAATGTCTGTATCATGCATCAACCAGTTATGCAGAGCTAATTTTATTCATCTTCTTGTGATTTTGACTTCATAAGGCAATATGAGAAAATAGGAAGGAAAAGAGTAAGTTAGGGGATGTTGGTGGTCCTCCACACCGACACAAACAGAGACTCTCTAGATTTGCCACTGCTAATGCTAATGAAGTTGAAGTCCCAAGTCTACATGATGAGTTCATCTCCCATACTCCACTGTCGCAGGTGCTTGCTTTAAGTTGACAGTGTGATAATTGGTTTCATGTTGCATATGTTGTCTAGCCTTTATTTCTTCTATTTTGATTAAATTGCACCTGCTGAGTTTATACGTTATACATGTGCATATGACATGGCTTTCTGTGTCTAGAATACACTGCATCTATCTATCATACCATGTTCTTACATCAAAGTATTGCTGTTGTGTATCCCACATCAGTCACTCATGATCGGACGCTTTTAACATGGCAGTTTGATAGTGGTTGCATCTTGCATTGATTTCTACGTTGTACTGCTTCTAATTTTTCGAATTGCCACTTATGACAAGACACTTTTAACTTGGCAGGGTAATATTGGTTGCATCTTTCATATGGTGTCTAGCTTGCATTACTTCTATTTTCTTGAAAATCCTTCTTCTTAGTTTGCACATCGTAGCTGTGAATATGTCATGCCGTCCTGTTCTTCTTACATATTCCATCCTCATACGGTTGTCTTACATCAAAGTATTTCCTGTCTGTATCATGCATCAATGAGTTCTGAAGAGTGATTTTATTCTTTTGTGTTGTGGGTACAGCTTGACATGGCAAAGTCAAAAAGAGCAAGGAAAATAATATAGTAGGGAGTGTTGTTACTCGTCGGGTGAAACGGAAAAGGTTCTGCCGTCGAGATTCTGCTGGTACTTATAGTGCAGTAGAAGGTCCAAGTCCACCGGCTAAATCTACAAACACAGTATCACCTGCTCCACCAGCTGCAGCATCCGCTTCAACTGTACCAGCATCTCAACCAGTTACTCGCTCGTTTGCTCGAATCGGCCAATTCCCAAGCTGCCTTCACACCTAACACTACTTCCGAAGCAGTGCTGACACAACAGGACTTGGCAAGATCAGATGAACCTCATGAGCATCAACACCAAGACGGTACCTGACCGAGTCTAGTTGCAGGTGCATGCTCCTTTATATGTACTCTCACAGTTTGATGTACACTAACACTTTCCATATTCGTTGTTGAACTAGCACCACGGTGCAAGCGGAAACAGACATCAGGGATAATGCTTGACAGATTAACGAAATCTAAAGGAGGAAGAATGGAGATCCATTTTGAGGCAGGTTTAAAATGGCCACGTGATGCTACAGAGTCAGCCAAGTTAGTATCAGAGGCAGACGTTGCCGTTAGGTGTCATGCACGTATCCTCCCAACGTGGATCGAGTACAGGAATGAGAAAGACAATACCCAGTTTAACACCTTCCTTGACCATTTATCCATAAGTAATGTTATTCAACGCAATTAGTAATATTGTCTTGCTCTGTCCCATACTTTCTAGCTTCTTCCTAATAAGACTCACATTGTTTTTTCAACAGACGAGGTTCAAGTTGGATCCGAAAGATAATGCAACTAAACAAGCATGCACTCATGTTTTTCACCGCTTTCTGACAAGATCGGTACCACCTTAGAAAATCTCACTTTGAAGGCAAGTCTAACAATGAAATCGCCCAAACATCTCCAGTGGAATATATTACAGATGAAGATTGGACAGCCCTCGTTAAACATTGGTCTGATCCAAAGTAACAGGTAGGCTATATATATTTGATCAGACCACATATTGAACTTGTATTTATGTATGTGCCTTACAAGTGTATATTCTTCTAGGCTAACTATTGAAAGTGCGTTATATCTTCTAGAGGGGCTGGGTGAATAGGCGATTTTTACGAATTCTTCACTGAGGAATTTGCCGGTGAGGAAATTCCTTAGCGAAGAACTACTTGCAGTGGAATAAGTACTCAGAAGTAAGCATAACAGAATGCGGGCATGGTCATCATGATGAAATGAAGACAATCAAAGAGTACAGAAAGCGTAAACACATGATAGCACAAGAAGAAGACAAACAGACTGAAGAAATTGAAATGAGGAAATTGAGAAAGTCTTCAGTCAAAGTCTTCAAACACAGATATGAACGAACACTCAACACAAAGAATGAGGAAATGAAAGGGTTGAGGAGATAGAACCGATTAGGTTGGTGAAGACAATGATTTGGTAGACCAGTTCCAACTGCTTGTCTCGGTTGTACGTCTGGTTGGAGCGGTGAGTATTTAAACTCGAGGACACATAGTCCCGGACACCCGGCCGTGAGCACGCAGCTCGGGACACCAAGTCCTCACCGTATTCTCCTTGAACTAAGGTCACACAGGACCTCGTCCAATCACTCGTGGTAAGTCTTGAGCGACTTCCAAACCTTCACAGACTTGGTCACTCAGCGATCCACAATTCCTCTTGGATGCTCTAGACCATGACGCCTAACCGTCTGGAAGAAACACAGTCTTCAAAGCTAACAAGCATCGGATCCACGCAGGATCAATCTCTTCAGTGATGCTCAATCACTTTGGGTTTGTAGGGGTTTGGTTTTGGGTTTTTCCTCACTTGATGATTTTCGCTCAAAGTCCTCGGAGGATGGGTTGCTCTCAAATGACAAGTGTCAAGTTTCTCTTGGTGCAGCCAACCAGCTAGTGGTTGTAGGGGGCGGCTATTTATAGCCTAGGGAGCAGCCCGACATGATAAGACATAAATGCCCTTCAATGATATGACCGTTAGGTGGATAAGATATTTTGGGACAGCTGGCGTGCAACACAGCAACGGTCGGAAATTTGAATCTCAAATTCCTCGGGGCTATCATGTTCCTCCTTTGTGTAGGCAATCCGCTTTGGCGAATTCCTAACTCCTCGGTCAGAACAAATTCCTCGTGACGGAAGAACTTCGTCTACATCCTTTGAAGAAATTGACTGAATCGTATGAGATTTCCAAAGGCTTCACTCGATGGGATTGGTAGGTGTAGGATTTTGAGTTGAGCATCACATGGAAATTTTTCCTTAGTATTTCCTTGACCCCCTTTAACGATCACGGTGTTTCCTATGACTCAAGAAAGAGAAAATGAAACTACGAAAACAAAAGTCTTCACGCTTCATGTTCCTCAAATGAATACCAAGTCTTCAAGGTCACACCAATTTCTTCACTTTCAAAGTCTTGAGAAAGTCTTGAGAATATCAAAGTCTTGATCGAAGAACTTCAGTTTTAGGGTCGACTTTCTCTGTAAATATCAAACTCCTCATAGACTTATAGGCCCGTGTACACTCACAAGCGCATTAGTTCCTTAACCTATAAGTCTTCAATACACCAAAATCACTAAGGGGCACTAGATGCACTTACAATCTCCCCCTTTTTGGTGATTGATGACAATATAGGTTAAGTTTTCAACGGGGATAAACATATGAAGTGTAAATATTGATATTGAGGAATTTGATTGCAAGATATCGAAGAACTCCCCCTGAAGATGTGCATAGTCAGGAATTTGCTTTTGAGGCAATGCACATTTGAAGAGTTGAATCATGGAGATCTCCCCCTATATCTTGTAATTCATACACGCATTTGACATATAATATGAAGAATTTGAAATGCATGATGAAATATGGTGCTTGATGAAATTCAGCATGCGTGCAATAACATTAATGAGGAAAATGCATGCAAAATAACACATCAAAAGTATCAGAGCTCAAGAGAATCAGAGCTCAGTGCATCAAAAGTATCAGAGCATAGTGCAAGAGCACAGTGCATCAAAAGTATCAAAGCACCATCGGTTTTAAGATTACAACTCGATCCAATAAAAGTTTCAGAAGAATGAGAGTTGTAACTTAACAAAAAATTTCCCATATAATGGACCCGCTTGAAGACTAGACCCGCTTGAAGACTAACTCAAATTTCTCCCCCTTTGTCATCGAATGACCAAAAGGATCGAAACTGAGGACTAACGCCCCTGAAGAATTTCAAGTTGAAGAAGGAGCGCTTGACGTTGTTGGGGTCGGTTGTTGTAGTAGGGCCTGCCGCAGTGTCGTCCAAGTCTTCATTTTCATCAGTGTCACGTGATGAAGAATAGGAGCTGGCCACCAAGGAAGGAACTTTGACCTTCTTGTATTTCTTCGGAGGAGGTGCAGACCAGTCAAATTCTTCCTTGAGACCCATTGTCGTCAGTTCTTCCGCGTTGTAGACATTTGAAAGAACAGCCCGAGTGCGTTTGAAGGTTTCATGGAGTTATTAGTGGTTTTCTTCTTTGCATTGTGTGTAGAGGTCATGTTGTGAAGAATTGAACCAAACCGACGCTTGACCCATTTATGATTGCGATCAACCTTCCGATGAAGACCGAGGAGTAACTCATGATCAGTCATCACCACAGGTCTTTGTGGCTTGAGGACTTTGCTTGGCCGAGGTATTTGCGGCAGAGTCATGTGTGGCAGAGTCATCATTGGTGGAGTAGGATGCAGCTTTGCGAAACTGTCCATCCAATGGACGAATGCCTTCATCGATCACAGCAGTAGCCTTGCCCTTGTCATTAGCTGAGGTAAATGTCCGTTTGAGGACTTCAATCGGGGGCAAGTAGCTGCAGTGGTTCAGAGACCTTGTCCTGATGAATCTCATTATCCAAGGCGCATAAGGCTTCAGCTCAAATGGAGACATAGCAATGTTTGCCAGAGTCCTCATGAAGAAATCATGGAAGTTGACGGGAACGCCATGAATGATATTGAAAAGCATATTCTTCATGATGCCAACGACTTCTTCATCATTTGAGTCGTGGCCTTTGATGGGACTCATTGTCTTTGTCAGAATCCGATAGACAGTCCGAGGCACATACAATAATTCCTTGACGAGGAATTTGGTTCTTGGGGCCTGCCTTGGCTTCAAAGGCTTCATCAACACTTGCATATAGTGATTTGAAAGTTCTGGTTCATTGTAGATACAACGAGCACCATCAAGTGGAGGACTGAGTGGTAGGGCATGAAGCAATTCGATTCTTTGGTGCCTTGTAGTGAGTATTTTTAGACATCGATCTAACACCCATGAGTTCACGTCTTGGCGTCTCCGGTGATGTGTAGCGTTGCATAGAATTGAAGAATGAGTTCTTCATTCCAATCATAGATGTCGTGCAGAAATTGAAGTCTGCGTCGTGAAGAACACCGAGGACTGGCTCAAAGCTGGCAGAGACTCCATGTCCACATGAGGAATATGTGCATGATCGAAGACTTTGTCTTTGTTGAAGAGCACCGAGGAATAGAAATTGTCTTGACCGGCAGTCGAAACGCCTCTTCCTTATGCGGCGAGAATCATATGGATTGTAATCGATGAAGAATACATGCTCGTGAAGAAGTCTTCACCTTGAACTTTTGCTTTGTTGAGAAGGGATTCTTTGGCTTTGGCGGTGGAGTGTCGATGAGTTGCATCACGACCTCGGAATCGCAATCTCGTGTTCTTGGTGAGGAATTTCTTGTTCCTCAACGAGTCTGATCCCGAGGATCAGTGACAGAGTTCATCGGCTAGTGGCTGGAATTTCTTCATGGACAGATGAAGTGGGATGAGTTTCTTGAGCCCATTTGAGCAGTTGGAGCAGGGACCGAGGTATCTGTTGGATTGGGGTGAAGAGTGGAGAGTTTGGATCTTGACTTTCCCAAAAGTCATCGTTCATCACCGGCGTTGTGCTTCCAATATCCACATCTTCTTCAAGTTCCTCAACACCGGCCTCTTCACCGTGGAACCGAGGCATAGGCGAGGAAATGATTGGGGTTGAAGGGATTGCTTCCACTTCAATTTCTTCATCAATCTGCTCTGAAGCAAAGCAGAATGATTTTCTTCATCAGATCCGCTTGGGATCACATAATCTTCATCAAAAGGAACAAGGTCCTTTGATGGAATTGTGGAAATTGGAACAACATCAATAGGATTTTCAAAGGAGCTGGTCATTGGCTTCATTTTCTTCGCAGCCGAAGAATTTGACACAGTTGATGCTTTCTGTTTCTTCACAATAGCTTGTTCTGCAGCCTTGGTCTTCTTCACATCAGAGGCAGATGGAAGAATTGGAGTTGGTGTTGGCGCAGGAGGAGCTGAGGAATCTGGTTGATTTTCCTCAGGCGCAACTGATGCAGTTGCCCTGTCTTGTTCAGTTTCTTCAGGCGCACCACTAGTGGATGCCCTGGCAATTTCTTCAACGGCTAGAATGTGATCATCAGCCCTGGAACTAGCATTTTCTTCAGCAGCCTGAGCTTCATCAGCGGTGTTGGCATGTTCTTCAGTCTGCTAAGCTGAGGCTCCAGCCTGAGGAATTTCATGTTGCGTTGAGGCAGCAACATTGGTGAACTTCTTCGTCAGGTTGACGAATCTGACCTTGGCTCCTTGCCAATCAGCATAATAAGCATCGAAGTTTTCTTTGAGGTCTTGAATTTCGATCTGGACCTTGAGAAGTTCCTCGGTGTCATTCGACAACGCTTTTTCTTGAGAACTTCTCCTTTCTGTATTGAGCTTTCTTGATCTCTCTTGCCTTTTCAAACTTTCATTTTTCTTCAGTGATGAAATGGGTCAGCATATGACTTTGTCCAGGAGTGAGACGAAAGTCAGGCATAGGGGTGTTTGGATCCTTGTGCCAGAGATCAATGTAATCGAGGATTTTCCTCGGATCCAACAGCAGTGGCACAGATGTGCCTTTGGCTCTAGCGGCCCTTTCTTGGCGATCTCTGATGATTTCTGCAAGTTCATCATCATCAGCCTCATCATCTTCAGATGGCACTTGGAAGGCGACATGTTTCTTCTTGGGACTTGGCCGAGGACCTCGTCGGTGTGGCCTTAGTCTTGCAGAGTCGGGCGGATGAAGACTTTGGTGCGGTGAGGAACTTCTTTGAGACACCAGAGGCAATGGAGAAGCCTGCAGTCCTTTGGCACGTGGCCAGATGCACAGGTGCTGAGGACTTTGTCGGAACTGCTGAGGACTTGGGAGGAGCTGCTGAGGAATTTGAAGGAGCTGAGGATTTTGGAGGAGCAGGAGCAGCATGAGGAATTGGCCGTGAGGGCACTGCTGAGGAACTTGGCCGTGAGGGCACTGTTGGTGAAGCACTTGGCTTGTGTGCGGGCTTCTTTGCCATAGATTTTCTTGGCTTGACAGAGGCCTCAGTGGCAGCAGCAGTAGCAGAGTCCTCATTGAATTTCCTCACTGCCTCATTGGCTTGTCTTGCCAATTTGGCTTGGCGCTTGGCCCATTCTTCAGGAAAGTCCTCACCACGCTTGATGCTGGTGGGGTCAGCTTCTTGACCAGGTGCCAATGGAGCTCTTGGGCATGGAGGATTGAGTGTGAATTTCTTCATGTACTTTGGAGTTACATATCTGTACTCCCTCCATTCCCTTGCCCATGTCCGTTCAATCCTTTGAATGCGCACCTTGCGCTGATTTTATTTTCTTTGCGAACTCGACTTCATCAGGTGTGCAATAATCAGCATATATTTCCTCAGGGATTTCAAACGCAGTCATGACCTCTGGCCTCTTTCCTCCTTTCTGTGGCTTCCTTCCTTCTGCCATATTCTTCAGGTGAGGAATTTGAACAAATGAATTCTCTGAAGAAGTATGCAACTTTTCTTCGAGGAACGCTGCAAATGAGTTAAGTTGATGAGAACCTAGTGATTCAGTAGCGGACATGAGTACCTGTGAACAGAGTATAGTTGCGAGGAATTTGGAGAGGTCATATGCATTCTCAGAAGGTTTTTCAAAAAGAACAAGTTTGAGGAATTTGACCAGATGAGCCTTGAAGTATTTCACTAAGCGATCTTTGTCTTAGGTTCCAGAGTTGTATAGATCGAGGATCCACACAATTGAGGAATCTTGAAGAAAATCATTGCTTAGAGAAACGAATCAAGAGCATATTTTGGTTGAGGTGTTCATATGTGTGAAGATTTTAAGAATAAACACCTTTGAAGATTTTCAGGAAGGTTTGAGAATCAAAGCGAGTAATAAAAGTAACTTGTAATTACCCGAAGTGAAGAACACGACGAACTAAGAAGAACAGTTGGGAAGTTAAATGAGTTCAGATCTTCCACGCCCTAACTTCGGCGGAGGAAGACAGCTACGGCGGTGGCGGAGTGAGGATTTCATGATCGGTAGCGAGTACGTCGACGACGAGGTCGAGGCAGTGAAGCTCTTCCTCACCGGCGACGATGGAGTAGCGGCGGCGCTAGGATTTGAGGAGCTCGAGCGAGAGAGAGAGTGAGGTCGAGCGGAGTAAAAGAAGTGAGGATGGGGAGAGGGGTATTTATAGAGGCAGTGAAAAACTGTTCGCCCGAAGATTTAGGATGAACATGCCCCTGACCATTCTCCTTCTCACGACATGTTTCACCCACGTACTGTGTAGTGGAGATCGTGTACGATCGTGGGTGAATAAAATAATGCATCGTGGGATGCGGAATGGTTTGAGCGGCAAAACCGAAAGTTTGGATAAGATTAGTTTTAAAGTTCCGTTCGCAATTTCTTGGTGACAAGGACACGGTGAAGATTTTGAACGAGTTTCAAATAGAACGCACATGAAGAATTTGTGAATAGACTGGGTTGAGTATAGCATAGAGGGGGAAGGGTCCGATCACATTCACTTAGCAGAAAAAGTGACTTGAAGAAATAGCCATAAGTGAATGCTGTAGAGGACATAAACCCATATATATATATATATATATATATATATATATATATATATATATATATATATATATATATATATATATATATATATATATATATATATATATATATATAGCCATTGAAGAAAAGCAGCGGAAATAGTGAAGATTTTGCAAAGTTGAAGAATTTGAAAAAGCTGAAGAATTTCAAAACTGAGGAAAAACTCAAATTGAAGATTTTCAACTTTGGTGGTGGCGTGTCCCAATCAGATAAGAATGATGATTTCAGACACGCGCATACAATTGTCGTAGGGTTCTGAGAATCAAATTCTTCATTAATTTCTTCACACTTAGAGTGTTATTCTTCATGGATTGAAGAAAAACGTTTCTTCATGTGTTGCACATCTAAGTCATCAATTTTGCATAAGTGTCAGGATGTGTGTTCTTTTCAAAGAACATTCGAAGATTCTAAGATATTTAGCTCACACCGCAACTTGCTAAATCTCTTCTCATCCAAGGGCTTAGTGAAGATATCGGCTAGCTGTTCTTGGTCTTCACATGCTCGATGGAGATGTCGCCCTTCAACACATGATCATGAAGAAAATGATGACGAATTTGAATGTGCTTTGTCTTCGAGTGCTTTGAATCGGGTTGTGAGCAATCTTGATGGCGCTCTCATTGTCACGATGAGAGGCACATTCTTCACGTTGATGCCATAGTCCTTGAGAGTTTGCTTCATCCACAGCAATTGAGCACAACAAGAGCCAAAGAAGCAATGTATTCAGCTTCCATGATGAAGCGGTGATCTGTGATTCTGTTTCTTCGAGGACCAACGGACCAAAGATCGTCCGAGGAAATGACAAGTACCAGATGTTGACTTGCGGTCCACACGATCACCAAAGATAGTCGAGTCGAATATCCAATGAGATCAAAAGTAGAGCCCTTGGGGTACCATAATCCTAGTGTTGGTGTGTGAGCTAGATATCGAAGAATATGCTTCACAGCCTTATGGTGTGATTCCTTGGTGTAGCTTGAAATCGGGCACACATGCAAACACTAAGCATTATATCTGGCCTAGATGCACATAAGTACAATAGAGAACCAATCATGGAGCGGTACACCTTGTGATCGAAGTCAATACCATTTTCAACAGTGCATAGATGGCCATTTGTGGGCATAGGAATTTTGACGCCTTTGCAATCTTGCATGCCGAATTTCTTCAGGACATCTTTGAGGTATTTTTCTTGAGATATGAATATGCCATTGTGTTGTAGACGAATTTGAAGACCTAAGAAGAATTTCAACTCTCCCATCATATACATTTGATATTCTTCACTCATCATATAGGCAAATTCATCACTATAACGTTGGTCAGTACAGCCAAATATAATATCATCAACATATATTTGGCACACAAACAGTTCACCATCATATGATTTAGTAAAGAGAGTAGGGTCGAGTTAACCGGGTGTGAAGCCATTCTTCACGAAGAATTCCTTCAATGTATCATACCATGCCCGTGGGGCTTGTTTGAGACCATAGAGGGCCTTGTTGAGTTTGAAGACTTTGGCGGGATTCTTTGGATCTTCAAAACTACAAGACCATTTTCATCTTGCTTGTTGCGGTAGATCCACTTTGTGCCAATGATATTATGCTTGCGAGGATCTGGACGTTTGACCAGTTCCCAGACATTGTTGAGCTCGAACTGATGTAATTCTTCTTGCATGGCCCGAATCCACTCAGGCTCGAAATGCTTCATCTACCTTAGTGGGCTCTGTGATAGAGACAAAAGCATAGTGCCCACAAAAGTTAGATAAATGTTAAGCTTTTGAGCGTGTGAGAGGACCTGGCGCTTCAATGTCATCGATGATCTTGTCAACTTGTACTTCTTTTGCAACGCGAGGATGAGCTGGGTGTCGTCGAGGAATTTGATCATTTTCCTCAGCACCATTGCCTTCAGCATTATCTTCAGGTGCATCAGCTCGACGTTCTTCACGTACTTGAATGGATTCTTCAGCAGATTCTTCAGTAGGAATGACATCTCCAGTTGCCTTGAACTTGATAGATTCCTCAGGAGCTGGTTCATCTAACACAGAAGGTAGGTGCTCTCTTTGCGAGCCATTAGTTTCATCGAACCGCACATCTACAGTGTCAACAATCTTGTGAAGGGCGATGTTGAAGACTCTCTAGGTGTGCGAGTCCTTTCCGTAACCAAGCATAAAACCTTCATGTGCTTTCGGTGCAAATTTAGAATTGTGATGAGGATCTCTAATCCAGCATTTAGCACCGAAGACTTTGAAATAACTTACATTGGGTTTCTTGTCAGTGAGGAGTTCATAGGCAGTCTTTGTTGGGGAACGTAGTAATTTCAAAAAATTTCCTACGCACACGCAAGACCATGGTGATGGCATAGCAATGAGAGGTGAGAGTGTCTGTCCACGTACCCTCGTAGACCGTAAGCGGAAGCGTTAGAACAACGCAGTTGATGTAGTCGTACGTCTTCACGATCCGACCGATCCAAGTACCAAACGTACGGCACCTCCGTGTTCAGCACACGTTCAGCTCGATGACGATCCCCGGGCTCCGATCCAGCAAAGCATCGGGGATGAGTTCCACAAGACGACGGTGTGGTGGCGATGATGATGCTCCACCGACGCAGGGGCTTCGCCTAAGCTCATGACGATATGACTTCACTAGCGAGGCTTCGCCTAAGCTCCGCGACAATATGACCGAAGTGGAATATGGTGGAGGGGGGGCACTGCACATGGCTAAGGAACGATCCGTAGATCAACTTGTGTGTCCCTGGGGTGCCCCCCTGCCCCCGTATATAAAGGAGCAAGGAGGAGGTGGCCGGCCTAGGGAGGAGGCGCACCAAGGGGGGGAGTCCTACTCCCAGGGAGTAGGACTCCTCCTTTCCTAGTAGGAGTAGGAGAGAAGGAAGGGAAGGGAGGAAGGGTGCGGCCCCTCCCTTAGTCCAATTCGGACTAGGCCTTGGGGCGCACGGCCTGCCCTAGGCAGCCCCTCTCTCTTTCTGCGAGGGCCCAACAAGGCCCAATACTTCTCCCCGGCGAATTCCGTAACTCTCGGTACTCAAAAATACCGAATCATTCGAACCTTTCCGAACTCCGAATATAGTCGTCCAATATATCGATCTTTACGTCTCGACCATTTCGAGACTCCTCGTCATGTCCCCGATCTCATCCGGGACTCCGAACTCCTATGGTACATCAAAACTCATAAACTCATAATATAACTGTCATCGAAACCTTAAGCGTGCGGACCCTCCGGGTTCGAGAAGTATGTAGACATGACCTAGAACTATTCTTGGTCAATAACCAATAAGCGGAACCTGGATGCCCATATTGGCTCCTACATATTCTCACGAAGATCTTTATCGGTCAAACCGCATAACAACATCGTTGTTCCCTTTGTCATCGGTATGTTACTTGCAGAGATTCGATCGTCGGTATCCAATACCTAGTTCAATCTCGTTCTTGGCAAGTCTCTTTACTCGTTCTGTAATACATCATTTCATAACTAACTCATTAGTTACAATGCTTGCAAGGCTTAGGTGATGAGTATTACCGAGAAGGCCCAGAGATACCTCTCCAACAATCGGAGTGACAAAACCTAATCTCGAATCATGCCAACTCAACATATACTTTTGGAGACACCTGTAGAGTACCTTTATAATCACCCAGTTATGTTGTGACGTTTGGTAGCACACAAAGTGTTCCTCCGGTAAACGGGAGTTGCATAATCTCATAGTTGCAGGAACTTTGTATAAGTCATGAAGAAAGCAATAGCAACATACTAAATGATCAAGTGCTAAGCTAACGGAATGGGTCAAGTCAATCATATCATTCTCCTAATGATGTGATCCCATTAATCAAATGACAACACATGTCTATGGTTAGGAAACATAACCATCTTTGATTAATGAGCTAGTCAAGTAGAGGCATACTAGTGACTATATGTTTGTCTTATGTATTCACACATGTATTATGTTTCCGGTTAATACAATTCTAGCATGAATAATAAACATTTATCATGATATAAGGAAATAAATAATAACTTTATTATTGCCTCTACGGCATATTTCCTTCAGTCTTCTTGAAGAATTTGTGAAGATATACTCTGTTGATGATGTGGCACGCGGTATCAATTGCATCAATCCAAAAACGACTAGGCGTTTTGTGTTCATCAAGCATAGTGCGAGCCATCTCAACAAGAGTTCTGTTCTTGCGCTCCACGACGCCATATTGCTGAGGAGTATAGGGAGCAGATAACTCATGAGTAATACCAAGTTCATCAGATAGGCATCAAGACCAGAATGCTTGAACTCAGTTCCATTGTCACTCCTGATGTGTCTGATCTTCACACCAAAGTTAGTTGAAGCCCTCGAGGAGAATCGTTTGAAGACTTCCTGCACTTCATTTTTGTAAGTAACAATGTGTACCCATGTGTAACGAGAGTAATCATCAACAATAACAAAGCCATATAGAGATGCATCATTAGTGAGCTGCTGAGTAATGATTAGGACCAAAGAGGTCCATGTGAAGCAATTCGAAGGGACGAGTAGTGGTCATGATAATCTTATTTGGATGCTTGGCCTTGGTCATTTTTCCAGCTTCACGGGCTCCACACAAGTGATCCTTGAGGAATTTGACATTCTCAATGCCAATGACATGCTTCTTCTTTGCAAGCGTGTTCAAATTCCTCATGCTCAACGTGACCAAGTTCTCGATGCCATAGCCGATATACGAAGCTTTTGCAAGTAGACACACGGCTGGTTGTGGTCCTGTAGAGAAATCAACAATATACAAGTCTCCTCTCCTAAAGCCTTGAAGACTTTGGAATTGTCGACTTCCATAATCACAACACAACGATACTTGCCAAAGATAACAACCATATCAAGATCACAAAGCATTGAGACTGACATGAGGTTGTATCCTAAGGACTCAACAAGCATGACTTTGTCCATGTGTATGTCCTTAGAGATCGCAACCTTACCAAGACCCAATATCTGACTTTTGCCTTTGTCAGCAAAGATGATATGCTTCAGATGTGACGGTGATAAGGGAGCATCCTTCAATAGATTCTTGTCACCAGTCATGTGATTTGTACATCCACTATCGAGAACCCACTCAGTGGCTTTGGGTTGATCATCCTGCAGATGAATTAGTGCAACTTACAATCTCATATACTTCATCAGTGAAGAATATGATATCAAGTTCATCAGATGAATTTCATCGGTCCAAGATAACAGATAAGCGATATGAGGACGTGTGAAATGAAAGTTCATTTCATCATGATTAGCCTGCGTCCTTTCGTGCATTTTTGTGAGGCCCCAAAGAAATTCTTCAGACGTTTAAAGCACGCCCGGAGACCTGACCCTGCAGAAGAGGTTAGTTCTTTTCTTCACCACCCACATCTGAAGGGGTGGCAAAGAGTTCATCACTCTGCGAGCACCATATGAGAATGGTGGCATAGAGGCCAATCCATTTCGTTTCACATAAGAGGGGTTAGGGTAAGCATATGAATAGGCAGAGAAATTCTTCGAGGACTTATGAACATATTGGTTTGAAGAATAATGCACATATTCATAGCCCTTAGCTCTACCCTGCGAGACAGAGTTGTTAGCACGATGATAATCATATGAGGTCTTTGATCCTTTTGAGGAATTTGATCCACGTGAGGAATTTGGTCCATATGAGGACTTGGATCCATATGAAGAATTTGGTCCATATGAAGAGTTTGATCTGGGGTTCCTATTCTTCACAGGTGGTTTCATGAGGACATTCACCTGAAGACTTTCAAGGCACTTCTTGGGAACCCAGATTTTCTTCATAGGGGAACCGTTCCTGCAGTTAGTGCCAACATATCTAGCAAATACTTCACCATTCTGATTTTTGTACAGTTTATAGTTGGAGTCAAATGACTCATCAGAAGAATGAGGAGATTCGCATGTAAAGCCAGATAAGTTAGATGAATCATCTGGAGGTCCCATTGCAGCAACCCATGAGGTTTTGGGGTATTGCTCAGGCTTCCAATACGTTCCATCAGCATTGAGTTTCCTCTCAAAGGCAATACCCTCTTTCCTAGGGTTCCTGTTGAGGATCTCCTTTTTAAGCACATCACAAAGAGTCTGATGCCCTTTGAGGCTTTTGTACATGCCTGTCATGTATAATTCCTTCAACCCTGCAACGTCAGTGATACTAGCAATGTCCTTAGATGAGGTATTAGTGATAGCAGAGGCAGATGAAGAATTTGTAACAGTTGAAGCATTTGAACATTCAGGTGAAGAATTAACAGATTCACGTTCAATGCACTTTAAGCATGGAGGAACAAATTCTTCCTGAGAAGCGCTGATTTGTTGAGCAAGTAATGAATCGCACTCCTTCTGAAGATCTTCATAACTCACTCTTAGCTTCTCAAGATCTTGCTTTCTTTGAAAAAATTCATAAGAAAGTTTCTCATGATCAGACAAGAGAGAGTTATGATGACCTTGAAGGCTGTCAAACCTAGAATGAAGTTTCTGAAGATTTTCAGTCAGGGCTGTAGTGCGATCCATTTCTTCACCTAACATATCATCACTCTTATCTAGCATGTTTTGAACCTTTTCAAAAGCCCTTTGTTGTTTTACAGCAATCTTAGCAAGTTTCGATGGCGGGCTTTAGATCTTCATCGATTCATTTTCACTAGATTCGGAGGAGGTATATTTGAGTACCTTGGCACCCTTTGCCATGACGCAATAGGTGGGAGCGTAGTCATCACTATCTTCATCAGCTTTGTTGGTGAGGTCGTTTTCTTGAGTTGAAGATTGACTTGTCGGCGAAAGCAAGAGCGAGAGCTAGACTCGCCACACCGGACTCAGATTCTTCCGATGCCTCCTCTTCCTCATGTTCCTCGATTTAGCTTGAGTCCATTTCCTTGCCAATGAATGCCCGAGCCTTTTTGGAGCTGCTTTTCTTGTGAGAAGAAGGCTTTGAGGATTTTGATGATGAAGATTTCGATGATTTCTTCTTCTTCTTCGCGTCATCAGAACTGTAATCCTTGTGTTTCTTCTTCTTTAATTCCTTTACCCATTGAGGACAATCTTGGATGTAGTGTCCAAGTTTCTTGCATTTGTGACAAAGTCTTCTCTTATAGTCACTGGATGAGGAATCACTGCTTCTTGAGGATTTTCCAAAGCGACCACGTCTTGAGAACTTATGGAATTTCTTCACGAGTAGTGCTAGCTCCTGGCCTAATTCTTCAGGATCTCCAAGGCTACTACCAGAGTCTTCACACTCAGATTCAGACACAACCTTGGCCTTGAGGCACGTGTTTTTCCATAGCTAGAACCATAGAGATCTCTTTTCAAAGAATTTGGAACTCATGAGTATTAAGCCTCTCGAGGATATAAGATGGATCAAGTGACTTGTAGTCAACACACTCTTGTAACATCAGTGACAGAGTATCAAATAAGGAATCAATCGATCTCAACAATTTCTTCACCACCTCATGGTCGGTGATGTCAGTGGCACCAAGCGCTTGAAGCTCATTTGAGATGTCAGTGAGGCGATCGAAGGTTTGTTGAACATTTTCGTTGTCGAGTCTTTTGAAGCGGTTGAAGATTGCGAAGAACATCAACTCGAGAGTCACGCTGAGTTGAGACTCCTTCATTTACTTTGGACAGCTTGTCCCAGATGAGCTTGGCAGTTTCCAAATCACTCACTCTTCCATATTGTCCTTTGCTCAGATGGCCACATATGATATTCTTCGCTTGAGAATCGAGTTGCTTGAATCTCTTCACATCGGCAACATTCAGAGAAGGTGTGGTGAGGAACACCATTTTGCACAACATACCAGAGATCGTTGTCAATTGCCTCAAGATGCATTTGCATCTTGTTCTTCCAAAGAGGGGTAGTCCATCCCATCAAAGGTAGGACACCTGCCGAGACCTTGATCATACCTGCGGTCGACATAACTAAAACTCGGTGGTTAAACTAAAATCACCCGAACAAGGGAGTACCTTGCTCGATACCAATTGAAAGTCGTTATATCGACTAGAGGGGGTGAATAGGCGATTTTTCAATTCTTCACCGAGGAATTTGCGGTGAGGAAATTCCTTAGCGAAGAACTACTTGCAGGAATAAGTACTCGAACTAAGCATAACAGAATGCGGGCATGGTCATCATGATGAAATGAAGACAATCAAAGAGTATGAAAGCGTAAACACAGGATAGCACAAGAAGAAGACAAACAGTGAAGAAATTGAAATGAGGAAATTGAGAAAGTCTTGATCAAAGTCTTCAAACACAGATATGAACGAACACTCAACACAAAGAATGAGGAAATGAAAGGGTTGAGGAGATAGAACCGATTAGGTTGGTGAAGACAATGATTTGGTAGACCAGTTCCAAGCTTCTTTGTCTCGGTTATGCGTCACGGTTGGAGCGGTGAGTATTTAAACTCGAGGACACACGTCCCGGACACCCGATACGAAAGCACGCAGCTCAGGACACCAAGTCCTCACCGTATTCTCCTTGAACTAAGGTCACACAGACCTCGTCCAATCACTCGTGGTAAGTCTTCAGGCGACTTCCAAACCTTCAAAGACTTGGTCACTCAGCGATCCAAAATTCCTCTTGGATGCTCTAGACCATGACGCCTAACCGTCTGGAAGAAGCACAGTCTTCAAAGCTAACAAGCGTCGGATCCACGCATGATCAATCTCTTCAGTGATGCTCAATCACTTTGGGTTTGTAGGGGTTTGGTTTTGGGTTTTTCCTCACTTGATGATTTTCGCTAAAAGTCCTCGGAGGATGGGTTGCTCTCAAATGACAAGTGTCAAGTTTCTCTTGGAGCAGCCAACCAGCTAGTGGTTGTAGGCGGCTATTTATAGCCTAGGGAGCAGCCCGACATGATAAGACATAAATGCCCTTCAATGATATGACCGTTAGGTGGATAAGATATTTTGGGACAGCTGGCGCGCAACACAACAACGGTCGGAAATTTGAATCTCAAATTCCTCAGGGCTATCATGTTCCTCACTGTGTAGGCAATCCGCCTTTGGCGAATTCCTAACTCCTCGGTCAGAACAAATTCCTCGGCGACCGGAAGAACTTCGTCTACATCCTTTGAAGAAATTGACTGAACTGTATGAGATTTCCAAAGGCTTCACTCGAAGGGATTGGTAGGTGTAGGATTTTGAGTTGAGCATCACATGGAAATTTTTCCTTAGTATTTCCTTGACCCCCTTTAACAGTACGGTGTTTCCTATGACTCAAGAAAGAGAAAATGAAACTAGGAATACAAAAGTCTTCACGCTTCATGTTCCTCAAATGAATACCAAGTCTTCAAGGTCACACCAATTTCTTCACTTTCAAAGTCTTCAGAAAGTCTTCAGAATACCAAAGTCTTCAGTCGAAGAACTTCATTTTTAGGGGTTGACTTTCTCTGTAAATATCAAACTCCTCATAGACTTATGGACCTGTGTACACTCACAAACGCATTAGTTCCTTAACCTATAAGTCTTCAATACACCAAAATCACTAAGGGGCACTAGATGCACTTACAACTGTTTGAAGAACAAAACCAACCGTTCTAAAGTGAAATTCTAACAGACAACAGATGTCGTAGCTATATTGCACACTGTTAGGCTCTTGTAAATAGCTGCTACTTCCTTCTTATTTTTGTGCCATATTATCGTATCTATATTGAATTGTTCCAAATACAGAGAAAAGCCCGTACGGAACAAAAAGAACCTAAACCGAATGCAGTGCAAATCTTCAAGGATTGCCACACCAGCAAGATGAAGGGCATGAGCACACCAGTTCAAGCCGCTGTTGTAAGTCCTTACTCCTCCTGCCTTGAACTGATTGGTGCTATGATGTGTTCATTTAACTACTTGGTTTGCAGCCAATGTCAGTTACTCTGTTCACTTTTATTCACAATTGTCTTAACGTATCATTTCACCTTACATGGTTTAAAAGAGATGAAGGATATTCTTTTGGTCTTGATCTGTAATCTAGTTGTTATGTTCACGTGCACACACAATGATAAAATAGCCTGTTTGTTTTATATCTGTTTGCCCATGATATGAATGATGTCATACTATGTTCATCCTACTTTAAACCATGTCTCTTTATCCTTAGATGTCAACGAATGTGAGGAAATAGACAATACAGGAGGCATGCTACATGGACATATGGTCCGAAAGTGATTTTATTATGTAGTTGGCACTACAATACATGCTAATGTATTACAGTAGTTCACCAAAATAAGTTATGTATAAACGTTTAACCTACTTTGTTTGTTTTGTCTCATTAGTAACTTATCTGGTACACTAATCTACAAGTTCAAACTTTCAGGAAGCTATGGAACAAATGATTGAACAGCCACAACCACCTGAAGGTGACGAGGCTACTACAGGCACAATTTCACCTCTTGCTGCAGTGCGTCAGTATCTCTCCACTAACAGTGCAAAAGCACCTTCTTGCGTAATTCTGGGTTGGTTGTCAAGGTAACCTTGTCCAAATCGCCTACTGAACAAAATCTTCCTGCTAGACAGAGTGATATATCTGTGCTCCAGACACAAGTCCAATCCCTAATGGATGTTGTTTCGGAAACAAGAATAGTGGTTGAGAAATGTCGTCAAGATATGGTTATATTGTTGAATTCATTCATGATGCTACTGAAAATTATTATGAGGGAGTAATATATGCTTGTAAGGATTGCAATAATATCAAGTTTCCTCTCTGTGTGCTTAAATTTTTGAAGTTATGCTTGTTTTGTCTTCCTATGCTAGTTGATTATTGTTCCCATAAGTTGTTTGCTCACAAAATCCCTATGCATAGGAAGTGGATTAGAATTAAATGTGCTAGTCATATTCTCCATGATGCTCTCTTTATGTTTTAATTCTTATGTCTTATGTGAGGATCATTGAAATCATCATGCCTAGCTAGGGGCGTTAAACGATAGCGCTTGTTGGGAGGCAACCCAATTTTATTTTAGTTTATTGCCTTTTGGTTCTGTTTAAGAATAAATAATACATCTAGCTTCTGTTAAGATGTGGTTTTATGTTTTAATTAGTGTTTGTTCCAAGTAGAACCTTTGGGAAGACTTGGGTGAAGTCTTTATGATCATGCTGTAAAAAACAGAAACTTTAGCGCTCCCGAGATTAGCTAAAACTTTTCACTGGAGAGTGATATTTAGTTTATTCTCTTTTCAGATGATTACTAGACAAATTCCTCAGGTCCACGAATTTATTTTAGAATTTTTGGAGTTCCGGAAGTATACGTTTGATACAGATTACTACAGACTGTTCTGTTTTTGACAGATTCTGATTTCTATGTGTTGTTTGCTTATTTTGATGAATCTATGGCTAGTAAAATAGTTTATAAACCATAGAAAAGTTGGAATACAGTAGGTTTAACACCAGTATAAATAAATAATGAGTTCATTACATTAACTTGAAGTGGTGCTTTGTTTTCTTTCGCTAACGGAGCTCACGAGATTTTCTGTTAAGTTTTGTGTTGTGAAGATTTCAAGTTTTGGGTAAAGATTCGATGGACTATGGAATAAGGAGTGGCAAGAGCCTAAGATTGGGGATGCCCAAGGCAACCCAATGTAATATTCAAGGATAACCAAGAGCCTAAGCTTGGGGATGCCCCAGATGGCATCCCCTCTTTAGTCTTCGTTCATCGGTAACTTTACTTGGAGCTATATTTTTATTCACCACATGATATGTGTTTTGCTGGGAGCGTCATTTTATTTTCTTTAGCTTTGCTTGCTGTTAGAATAAAATACTAAGATCTTAAATTCTTAAATGAGAGAGAGAGAGTCCTCATATAGCTAAATAATTATTTAACTACCCATTGATTTTCACTCATATCTTTTGGAGTAGTTTGTTGTTTGCTCTAGTGCTTCACTTATATCTTTCAGAGCACGATGGTAGTTTTATTTTGAAGAAATAGATGAACTATCATGATTCACTTATATTATTTTGAGAGTCTTAAACAACATGGTAATTTGCTTAAATTGGGAAATTAATCCTAATATGTTAGGTATTCAAGACTAGTAAAAACTTTCTTATGAGTGTGCTGAATACTAAGACAAGTTTGATGCTTGATGATTGTTTTGAGATATGGACGTAGTGATATTAAAGTTGTGCTAGTTTAGTAGTTGTGAATTTGAGAAATACTTGTGTTGAAGGTTGCAAGTCCCGTAGCATGCACGTATGGTAAACGTTATGTAACAAATTTAAAACATGAGGTGTTCTTTGATTGTCTTCCTTATGAGTGGCGGTCGGGGACGAGCGATGGTCTTTTCCTACCAATCTATCCCTCTAGGAGCATGCGCGTAGTGCTTGGTTTTTGATGACTTGTAGATTTTTGCAATAAGTATGTGAGTTCTTTATGACTAATGTTGAGTCCATGGATTATACACACTCTCAACCTTCCATCATTGCTAGCCTCTTCGGTACCGTGCATTTCCCTTTCTCACATTGAGAGTTGGTTCAAACTTCGCCGGTGCATCCAAACCCTATGATATGATGCGCTCTTTCACACATAAACCTCCTTATATCTTCCTCGAAACAGCCACCATACCTACCTATTATGGCATTTCCATAGCCATTCTGAGATATATTGCCATGCAACTTTCCACCGTTTCGTTTATCATGACACATTCATCATTGTCATATTGCTTTGCATGATCATGTAGTTGACATAGTATTTGTGGCAAAGCCACCATTCATAATTCTTTCATACATGTCACTCTTGATTCATTGCATATCACAGTACATCACGGAGGCATTCATATAGAGTCATACTTTGTTCTAGTATCGAGTTGTAATCATTGAGTTGTAAATAAATAGAAGTGTGATGATCATCATTTTCTAGAGCATTGTCCCAAGTGAGAAAAAAAAGAGAGAAAGGCCATTAAAAAAAGAAGAAGGCCCAAAAAAATGAGAGAAAAAGAGAGAAGGGACTATGTTGCTATCCTTTTTACCACAGATGTGCTTCAAAGTAGCACCATAATCTTCATGATAGAGAGTCTCTTGTTTTGTCACTTTCATATACTAGTGGGAACTTTTCATTATAGAACTTGGCTTGTATATTCCAACAATGGGCTTCCTCAAATGCCCTAGGTCTTCGTGAGCAAGCAAGTTGGATGCACACCCACTTAGTTTCTTTTGTTGAGCTTTCATACATTTATAGCTCTAGTGCATCCGTTGCATGGAAATCCCTACTCCTTGCATTAACAACAATCAATGGGCATCTCCATAGCTCATTGATTAGCCGCGTTGATGTGAGACTTTCTCCCTTTTTGTCTTCTCCACATAACCCCCATCATTATATTCTATTCCACCCATAGTGCTATATCCAGGGCTCACGCTCATGTATTGCATGAAGGTTGAAAAAGTTTGAGATTACTAAAGTATGAAACAATTGCTTGGCTTGTCATCGGGGTTGTGCATGATGAGAGCATTCTTGTGTGATGAAAATGGAGCATGGCTAAACTATATGATTTTGTAGGGATGAACTTTCTTTGGCCATGTTATTTTGAAAAGACATAATTGCTTAGTTAGTATGCTTGAAGTATTATTACTTTTATGTCAATATTAAACTTTTATCTTAAATCTTTCGGATTTGAATATTCATACCACAATTAAGAGGGTTACACTAAAAAGTTATGCCAAGTAGCATTCCGCATCAAAAATTCTGTTTTTATCATTTACCTCCTCGAGGACGACCAGGAATTAAGCTTGGGGATGCTTGATACGTCTCCAACGTATCCATCATTTTTTATTGCTTCATGCTATATTATATTTTGTTTTGGATGATTAATGGGCTTTACTAAGCACTTTTATATGATTTTTGGGACTAACCTATTGACCCGAGCCAGTGCAGTTCCTTTTTTCCCTTGGTTCGGTGTTTGAAGAAAAGGAATATCAAACGGAGTCCAAGCGGAATGAAACCTTGAAAAAGTTATTTTTGGAAAGAAAGCAATACGGAGACTTGGAGTGCATGTCAGGATCAACGAGGAGAGCACGAGGCGGGCGCCCACCCCCCGCCCGGGCGCCCTCCACCCTCGTGGGCCCCTCGTGGCTCCCCTTACCGACTTCGTTCGCCTATATATTCCCATATACCCTAAAACCCTCGGGGAACAGAATAGATCGGGAGTTCTGCCGCCGCAAGCCTCTGTAGCCACCAAAAATAAATCGGGACCCTGTTCCGGCACCCCGTCGGAGGGGGTATCCCTCACCGGTGGCCATCTTCATCATCCCGGCGCTCTCCATGACGAGGAGAGAGTAGTTCACCCTCCGGGCTGAGGGTATGTACCAATAGCTATGTGTTTGATCTCTCTCTCTCGTGTTCTTGAGGTGGTACGATCTTGATGTATCGCGAGCTTTTCTATTATAGTTGGATCTTATGATGTTTCTCCCCCTCTACTCTCTTGTAATAGATTGAGTTTTCCCTTTGAAGTTATCTTATCGGATTGAGTCTTTAAGGATTTGAGAACACCTGATGTGTGTCTTGCATGTGCTTATCTGTGGTGACAATGGGATATCACGTGATCCACTTGATGTATGTTTTGGTGATTAACTTGCGAGTTCCATGAACTTATGCATAGGGGTTGGCACACGTTATCGTCTTGACTCTCCGGTAGAAACTTTGGGGCACTCTTTGAAGTACTTTGTTTTGGTTTGAATAGATGAATCTGAGATTGTATGATGCATATCGTATAATCATACCCATGGATACTTGAGGTGACATTGGGGTATCTAGGTGACATTAGGGTTTTGGTTGATTTGTATCTTATGGTGTTATTCTAGTACAAACTCTATGATAGATCGAACGGAAAGAATAGCTTCGTGTTATTTTACTACGGACTCTTGAATAGATCGATCAGAAAGGATAACTTTGAGGTGGTTTCCTACCCTACCATAATCTCTTCGTTTGTTTTCCGCTATTAGTGACTTTGGAGTGACTCTTTGTTGCATGTTGAGGGATAGTTATATGATCCAATTATGTTATTATTGTTGAGAGAACTTGCACTAGTGAAAGTATGAACCCTAGGCCTTGTTTCCTAGCATTGCAATACCGTTTATGCTCACTTTTATCATTAGTTACCTTTCTGTTTTTATATTTTCAGATTACAAAAATCTATACCTACCATCCATATTGCACTTGTATCACCATTTCTTCGCCGAACTAGTGCACCTATACAATTTACCATTGTATTGGGTGTGTTGGGGACACAAGAGACTCTTTGTTATTTGGTTGCAGGGTTTCTTGAGAGAGACCATCTTCATCCTACGCCTCCCACGGATTGATAAACCTTAGGTCATCCACTTGAGGGAAATTTGCTACTGTCGTACAAACCTCTGCATTTGGAGGCCCAATAACGTCTACAAGAAGAAGGTTGTGTAGTAGACATCAGACGCCGACAGGGCAGGCAATGACGACACGGGGCAAGACGAAGAGATGATCGATAATGGCGGTGGGGAAGAGGCCAGACATGGCGGCTGAGAAGGGGTCTGACACGGCGGAGGAGAAGGGGCTGGACATGGCAGCGGAGAGAACGTGGACTCCACCCTGCAGAGTTCGTCGGTACTAAGTTCAATCGAGTGGGACCCTCATGTTCAAGCACTACTTCGTAAGGAGACGAGTACTAAGAGAGCTGCTTCTAGAGAGGAGGCTAAGCTGCAGCAACTCATGGTAGACTAGAACACTCCGTTGTATGATGGTTGCAATCCTGAGGTGACCCGCTTGAGTTTCATGCTCCAACTTCGGAAGACGAAAGCTAAAAACAAATGGACCGACACTAGCCTCGATGAGCATCTCAAGTACCTAAAGAATGTTGTTCCTGCGGGGAATCTATGTCCTACTAGTGTGGATGAGGCCAAGAAGATCGTGTGCCCTCTTGATCTGCCGCACGTTAGATACCACGCATGCATGAACGATTGCATAATTTATCGGAAGGAGCACGTGGAAAAAACAAGTTGTCCGGTGTGCAATGCTTCTCGATACAAGAAGGCCGGGAAGAAATGTCCCCAGAAAGTTGTATGGTACTTACCAATCACTCCCCGTCTCCAGCGGTATTTCGTAGATCCCAAGGAAGCAAAGCTCATGCGCTGGCACGCGGAGAGGAAGAAGCCCGATGATGGAGATGATCTGAAGCTGAGACACGTCAAGGATGGAAGCCAGTGGAGAATGTTGAACGACTAATATCGTTATTTCGAATGTGATGCAAGGAACATCGTGCTCGGCGCGTGTACTGATGGCATGAATCCGTTTGGCAACCAGAACACCAACCATAGCACATGGCATGTGTTTGTATGGATGTAAAACCTCCCCTGGATGTACAACCCCCCCCCCCCCCGCTATAGCTACATGTAATAGCAGTAGCGTAGTCCGCATAAAACTGCTATAGCTAAGTTAGCTATAGCGTGTTTGGTTTAAACGCGCTACTGCTATGTCCACTTAACCCCCAAAATCATTCTCTCTCTGCTTCATCCCACCTCTTTTGCCCCCAAATCCCCACTCTCTCTTCCCCCATCGCGCCACCGGAGCCCTGCCCTCGCCGCGCCCCTGCGCTCACCCCCGACCCCGGCGCTCGCCCCTGGACCCGGCCCCGACCCCAACCCCGATGCCGACCCTGGGCCCAGCCTCGACCCCCACCCCCGGCCCCACCCCCACACCGGCTCCGGCTCCGGCGCTCGATCCGACTCCGACCCCGACCCCGACCCCTCCCAACCTCAGACATCGTCGGGCCAGCACCCTCTGTAAGCCCCCCACAGCTCCTCCTCTCTCTGCTAGCTAGGGTTCTTTGGTTAATTTACTTAGGTTTTAGTTAGGACAGTAGGTTAATTAGGTTATCTATTTCGTTATGAATTTAGCTAGGTTTTTTAGTTTAAGTAATTGTTGCTATTTAAATTTTATAGTGCTAGTTAGTTAATTAGAATTAGTATTTAAAAACAGAATTAGTTTAAGCAATTGTCCAAATCAACATCCCTTGTTAAAGAAAATTTAGGTAGGCTGAATTTTACTATCAAATATTGTTATGACTTCTTGCATTTTTCTTCCTTTTATATGCAAATTTGAAGTGGACATGTGATATGTGGACATGTGATGTTTTGGACATGTCATATTTGGAATTTGGACATGTCATTCGGACATGTGATGTTTTGGACATGTCATATCTGGAAAATGATGATTATGTGCAGGGTAAATGATCCGAGTGGCCTATGTTATGCCAGAATGTTGATTCATTTCCGTTCCGGTGAATTTCAGGCGCTCGATATGTCCATTTTTTAGCAAAGGTCATGCCAAAATTTTCCGTGAATTTTGGCATGACTTGTGCTAGATAGTAGGCATATCGAGTGCCGGGAGTTGCTCGGAAACGTCATTCCGGCAAACATAGATCTTTTTTTATGTCATTTCTCATTTTTTCATAGTTTTAGAATTAAATGAGGACACTTAATCATAGGAAACATGTCGAACAACGAAGAAACCGGGCCTTCTGACCAAGATGTAGACGAGATGGATTATGAGGGTGAACAAGAGTACCTCAACTATTTGTCTGCTAAGCACAGTCAAGGTTTGCAGGTCGTCCTTGATGATGGTACTGACGCTGACATCGACACCGACGGCGCCGGCACCGATTGCGGCGCCGAGACCGGCGGGGAAGCTACCGGCGGGGAAGATACCGGTGGGGAAGGTACCGGCGCCGGCGCCGATGCCGCTACCGGAAAGAAGAAGTAGAAGAAGCAGAGGATTCAAAAACCTAACAAACTAGGCATTAAACAACTGGTGATCACAAAGATGGCACCTGGCAAGTTTGAGCCATTAGAGCCGGAAGAACCTCGCAAGTGCTATGGGAACCAAGTAGGATGCATCCTATGGGAATGCATGAGCATCAACGACGATGACTTAAGGAGTAAAGAACATTTGAGGCAGTAGCTCCTAACGAAGTTGTACAAGAGATTCAAGTTCCTGTAGCACCCCAAAATTTACTAAAATTTGTGAAAGTAAATTTGGCCAGAAATAAAATTTTGAGCTACTCCAGGTCATTTATTAATTCGAGCCTTTTTCATTACATTTTACAAAATTCTTCCCTCCATAGAAGATTATTTTGTAGAATGTTGTGGTCTTTGGTTGTGTCTTGAGTCATTTCATTTATATCATAAATAACAGTAGGAAATATTTTCATAATAAAATTGTCCACAATAATTCTTTCGATAGCATTTTCAGTCCCTGAAATGCTTACGTTGCACTACAAATATTTTAAATAATTGTTTTAAAATCCCACAGAAATTCTGAGAGGTCAGGTGATGCCTATATGTCACTCTTGAGCAAAAACCTAACTATGTCTTTTGACAATTTTGAGTGAAACATCCTCTTTCCATTTCTGCCCCATTCTTGAGTTATAACTGCAACCCTAATTTTCCAAGCTCCATTAATTCCGAAACTTTGCCATATTGTAGGCCTTCCAACCAAAACTTTAACTCTAGGAGATCAGCTCTATTTGCTTCTTTTAAGTGCACTAAACATTCCTCTGAAGTTTCTGTCCAGAAATGAATTCTGGTAAAACTTGCACTAACAAGTTTCTATTCTTGCCAAAATAACTCCACCACAATCTCTACCATCTAAAGAGATTCCATCCTGCCAAGTTTCAAATCCATCAAAGTCCTCTAGCTTGCTCTAGCGTTCTGTCGAACACCTTCAGGTCATGATAGGATTTGGCAAAGCTTTCTAAACTCCACATGACACTTCAGCCCTGAGCCAGACCAACATGTCCGTCATTCCTCCCATGCTTAGAAGCACCACCCTGGTAATTTTCAGCTCATTTGGGTCCCTGTAGATGCCACTGACAATTTGACAAACACCTAACGTGCGTGCACTGGGCACGGCCAAAGCGTGCGTTTTGCACACGTCGGCACGGAGCTCCTGCCATGTCTCTGCTGCCTTCCCCTCTCAACCTGATACTCCTCTGGATCAGCCCGACCACCAGGACCCTTGCCGACACCTTCGCTTGGCTCCTAGCGCCATCCATCGCCATCAACGGCGACCAGGACCGCTGCCCGACGAGTCCCGCATGGCCATGTCTCTGTCCAACCCGCGTGGTGCGTCCCGAGCAGACCAGCTCCACCCAGGTGTAATTGTGGGCGGCCACCGTCCTCAATGACCACCCTGCCGACCTCAACGGCCTCACCTGCCGCCGTAATGACCGCCACCGCCGTGCTTATCCTCTGGACACCGCGGAGCCAACCCCCAGGGCTATAAAAGCCACCCTAGGCCCTCGATCAGCAACACAGAACCTCCCTCTCCCTCGGGGATCTCCCATGAGCAGCCACATGACCGGAAATGGTCGTCTTCTTCTTCTCCGATGACGATGGCCGCCGCCTCTGTCTCGTTCATGACAGCGCCATTAGGGACTCCCCCTCTCCACTCTCTTCACCAGTAGCCCCCTGAAGCACCGATGAATCCTTCCCCGTGTTCAATTTGGCTCGGGAGCCGCTGTAGGCAAAAGTCCCACCCTGTCTGATGGCCGCCGTTCACTGCAGAGCTCGCCGCCGGCGACTCCGTCCACCCCAGGGACCACGGCGACCACCGGAGAGACCGCCTCAGCCCCCTGAGCTCGTAGATGGCCTCCGCTTCCATAACGGTGTCGCCGTTCACCGGCGCCGATCGCTGGAGCTCTGCCTCTGTTCGGCCGAAGAAGGAGGAGCGCGCGTGGACTTGTCAAACCTGACTGGTGGGCCGGACGGGCCCACTGTTAGTGACCCAGCGTCGCGCCAGCTCGACTTAAGTGGGGGCGTATTTCCTGAAATACGCCCGCCCTCTGGAAAGCGCAATCCGGTGAGGCGTAATAACTGTAGTACGTCTTCCTGTTCTGAAATTTTATTTCCTAACGAACCGTTTTCTTTTTCTATTTTAATTTAAATCCAGAGTTGACCCTAACTTTGACTGGCTCTAGTTTTTAAACCACAACTCCAAATGGTTTGATTCTTTTTCTGTTATTTATCTAATTTCATCTAGTTTATTTTAGTATTTATTTCAAAAATTTCCAAGTAACTTTTGTGTACTGTTTTGGAATTATGTGGTGATTATAATATTTTGAAAATAGGAAATGGAGGGGAGATATAATTTTCAAAGTTTTGGAGTGCACCCAATCTTTCTGCATGCTCAAGGCAAGTATCTTCAACACATGATATGGCGAATTCACAGCTGTTTGTTTGCGAGCATAATTGAATTATGAATATGTTTTGAATTCATATAGAATTTGCATATTGCTAGTCATACATGCATGACCCCCTTGATGGTATTTTATCTTCATTTAAACATGAGGTATATGTGAGTATGGTTATTTTCACATGCCATATATGCCTGTGATGATCCAGGCTAATATGTAGGAAAGATGGTTTTTTTACACAAACCAGATCACCGGGAGATTGATTAGACTACTGGTAATTATTCTTTTACCACCTTATATTTAGCTCCAGATCTAGTCGACTACACATTCGTAGATGGTTCACGTTCCTTTTGCAGGAGAAGCAACACCAGCTTGCAGCTAAAATCCCTACTTCTCCAATGAGGCCCAAGTGGGACACCCTTCTCAACCGGGAACAAACTTAAGTGACTCCCTTTGGGCCAGCGGCCGCAATATGGTCGTGTGCACGGTGCCGAAGACGACGCTACATGGAAGGTGTTTTACAACGAGGGCCCGGAGGCCAAGAAGTAGAAAAATAAGTTTAGTTAGGTGGACATCGATAAGAAGGTGAAGCTTGCGTTCGATAAAAAAGCAGCTAAGGACACGAAAAAAACAGCCAAGGAGAAAAATGAGTTGCTACAGCAGGCAGTCAATGCAACTGTAACTGCCTGCAGAAATGATTTCGCTACTAACTTGGTCCCGGCTATCATCAACTAGACGAAGGAAAATCCAGACAAGACGGTACATGATTTCCCGTTGCCCAGTTTCGTTGCGAGCAACTCCATGAACAACAAAACCACCGCACCATCACTTGCTCACGCAAGCGGGCCTCCTGTCGCACTCGCACCCGCTAATAGAAGCCCGCCCTCACAGTAATACATGTCGCACGAACATATATATCTAGAATATTCCATTTCCGTTGCCTTTCGGATGTTTTACGCCACAGACATGTGTTTGCAGGCCGACGAAACCCCGTGCACCGTACTCTACTTGATCAAAGGCCATAAGGTGGATGTAGGAAAGGGGGTGATAACAAAGCCCTTGGATCTCATGTTCCACAACCAGCCGATGCCCATTTGGGCACTTGTGGTTACCTTGTCGAGTGTGACATCGGGGCACAAGGATTTTCCTCCTCCATTACACTTAGGGGGAGAGGACGAAGAGACCCCGCCACAGATTGGAAGCTGCAAGGGTTGGGTGCTGCTACGGCCAAAGAATCTTCTTCGTCTTGAGCCGGCCGAGAGCACACCAATAACCACATATCAACAAGCATGTATGGAGACCACCACCCCACCTACGCAATTACCTGCTCCTGTAGTGCCGGATGAGAGCAGCGGACGACATGATGAAGGGGGTGCAATAGTACTAGCTGATGTAGTCGGTCCCGTAGAACAGAGAATGGATGATGAGACGGAGAAGATGGAGGACCCAATGGATTTCCTCAATACAAACGCGTATGGGGGTGACTTAGATATGATGAGTCAACCATATGATGAATCGGGCTATCAGCATGCTAATGAGGATATGGATGATCTACCCGAGCAGAACGTCAGAAAGGTGGATTGCAAGAAGTCTCTCTTCATGAAATCCTCACAGGACATGCCTAAAGATGCCGCCTCAACACAGGCTCAACTAGCCGGGGGTCGTACAGTGCTTAGCCCGACAACACTGGGGTAGGGGTTAAGGAAAGGTCTGGAAGGTGTGCCCAAGAAAAAGGAGAGGAAGAGACCGGGGAAGATAGCTGCCTCCAAACAAGCCAGAGCACATAGCAGCCAAACAGTGGATTCTAAAGAGCGTGTCCTCGTGAAAGGTGCGGCCATGTTCCATCTCACGGGCGAGCCGATGCTACCGCCGAAACCGCTGGAGGCACTATCAGGGGATCTCCAGAGACTGCACGACCATGTGCTGTCGACTAAGAAAAGCCTACTAGCCTCGAAGGATCCAGGATATCCGACATACACGGCTCGTGTGCCTGAGGGGAGCACATGGCCCGCGGAGGTTTGCTTCCTGCGTTTTGACCATATATTTGAGATGTTTCTGACAAGGCGGCTTGATTTTACAATCGTCCGCCTTTTTGCGCTACATATGAGCTCCATCATGAAGAGAGAAGAAGTCTCGCAAATCTGTGTGGCTGATCCGTACTACATGCATGAGTCTTTCTTGAGTCTCGGCAACTTTGAGCGTGAAACTGCTAGGGACTACCTCAAAAACTTCATGGTACAGAATAAGGACCAGGAAATTGTCCTCCTGCCTTATCATCCAAAGTAAGTCAGTTCCGGACAACCCTTTCGTACATTTTATCATTCCTTCTCACTCATATGGAGAATAATTTGAGGTGTGTTTTCCCCGCAGCAACGGGCGTGCCGTCCTTATCGTTCTTTACCCGAGAGTCTCCCACACCGTGTATTTCGACCCTACCAGAGACTACGAGAAGAAGGACTACACCAACATAATGAATATTCTAGCTGATGCTCTCCAAGGCTTCAAAGATTAGGTGGCCACCTGCAGATCAGGAAACAAAGGAACAAGAAGTTGGGTTTCTCGCATAAAGCTAACTTCTGCTGCATCCATGTCCCAAAACCAAGTAAGAAAGATGGATTCTACCTCCTCCGTCTCATGATTGAGTTCAACAAGGATCACCAAAATCTTCGTATGACAACAAAAAACGATGATCATGTCCACAAGTGGGTAGAATCTCATGGAGAAGCGGATTATAAACTTAGAGATGACTTCTTTAGCATCCAAAGGGACATTATGATGATCATCATGAAAGAAGTCGTCGACGAGAAGGGGATGTTCCACCACGGCCCTATATCGCGAGCTGATGTCCGAACTCGCATAGGCATGCAACATCATGACCTCGCGCCGTTCAAGAAGCTAGGGTCCATCCTTGATGATATGGAAGGATGGTACTTCTAGTGATTTACGATGCCGATGATGATGATGATATGTGTCGGTTGAACTTGTATACTTTTTGTAGCGATTAAACTTTGTGATGTCCACGGTCCCTGCCGAACTTGCGTAACACTACTTTGTTAGTTTGTGTATGATGACATGCGTACCTCTAGTTAATTAGTTTGCGTACTATATGTTGCATCTAGTTGCTAACCATTCTTTTTCGTGTTGCTCTAGTATATTTTGCTGCACATGATCGTACATTCTCTTGATGAAGATGCATCTCTAACAGGTACCTAGATTCTTGATGGCGAAGGAGTGCTATGTCGTGTACGAAGGGAAGGTTCCGAGAGTGTACGACGAATGGTATGAGTGTCAGGCACAAGTGGAGGGGGTCTCGGGCACCAGCCATAAAGGCTTCAAAAGCAGACAAGAAGCACAAGCTAGTTACTTGAGTCACGCTAGCACGAGAGAGGCCTCATAACTGCCGCCTCATGTACTGCATAGTTTCGCTATCACTCATAGTGATAGCACTTCTCACGTATATTTTGTTTAGATGGATGACGTTGTAGTTGCAAGTATTCGAGACTTGCATGTATTGCTATTTTCGAGATGATAAGGAGAGACCACTTTGTGTTGGATGATGATTATGACGAGACTATTTGTATGTATATGCTATGATTACATTTGTGGTCTCGCAACCATTTGTATGTGTCTGATGATGACATTTGTATGTGCTAAAGATTCTTGTATAAAGCCTGTTCAAATACAAAACAAATATGCAGGAAAAAAACTAATAAAATTAGCAGTAGCGAGTGGAGAAAAGTTAGCAGCAGTGTGCCGCTAGCTGTAGCGCGGCCTAATAAAGTGCGCTAGAGATATTAGCAGTAGCGCGCTTCCATACGGCTCGCTGCTGCTACGCTTGTATAGCAGTAGCGCGGGCAAACACGTGTTGTTGCCACAGGTTAGCTATAGCGTTGTATCAGTAGCGTGGGTCCACGCGCTACTGCTATACCTAAAACCCGCACTGCTGCAAGGCTTTTCCCTAGTAGTGCAAGGGGGAGTGCTCCAACGCGAGAGGACATCCATCAGGCCTGGCGCGACAGGCACAACCTCATCCGGGCTGAAAACCCCATACAGACTTCATCTGAACTGCGCCGCGATGTCGCCCCATACAAAGGCGCCGCACACCCCTTATGCTTCACCGATGAGGTGACGGAGCACCAGTTCCCTGAAGGGTTTAAACCCATGAACATTGAATCATATGATGGTACGACGGATCCCTCAGTATGGATATAAGTTTTTCTTCTCCACATTGACATGGCTCGCGGCGACGACCTCCATGCCATCAAGTACCTTCCCCTAGAAAACAGGGGACCATCATGCCATTGGTTAAACAGACTCCCAGGAAACTGTATTGGCAGCTGGGAAGACTTGGAGGATGCCTTTAGAGACAACTTCCAAGGTACTTATGTTCGGCCTCCAGACGCCGATGACCTTAGTCACATAGTCCATCAGCCCGAGAATCAACCTGGAGGCTATGGACTAGGTTCTTAATTAAAAAGAATCAAATTGTGGACTATCCAGACACCAAAGCCCTCACGGCCTTTAAACAAAGCGTCCGGGACGAATGGCTCGCCCGACACATCGGCCAAGAAAAGCCGAAGTCCATGGCAGCCCTTACTGCACTTACGACCCACTTTTGCGCGGGAGAAGATAGGTGGCTCACTCGTAGAAGCAACAGCACCAGCGACCCTGGCACCTCCGAAGCCAGGGATGGCAACGGCAAGCCACGAAAACACAAGCGTCGAAGCAATAATGAAGATACCGAAGACACGACAGTCAACGCCGGATTCAGTGGCTCTAAACCCGGTCAGCGGAAGAATCCATTCAAAGGAAACAAGGATGGTCCATCTAGTTTGGACAGAATACTCAATCGGCCTTGCCAGATTCATGGCACTCCTGACAAGCCTGCCAATCATACCAACAGAAATTGTTGGGTCTTTAAACAGGCCGGCAAGCTAAATGGCGAACATAAGGGGAAGGGGCCGCCCAGCGAGGACGATGATGAAGAGCCTCGCCCACCGATCACAGGGGGAAAAAGAAATTTCCCACCGAGGTAAAAACGGTGAATATGATATACGCTACACATATCCCCAAAAGGGAGTGCAAGCGCGCACTAAACAACGTCTATGCCAAAGAGCCGGTCGCCCCAAAATTCAACCCATGGTTAGCCTATCCGACCACTTTCGATCACAGAGACCACCCGACCAGTATCCGTCATGGAGGTTCGGCAGCATTGGTCCTCGATGCAATTATCGACGGATTCCATCTCACGCGCGTCCTCATGGACTGCGGTAGCAGCCTTAATCTGCTTTATGAGGACACTGTCCGCAAGATGGGTATCGATTCATCAAGGATCAAGCCCACTAAAACTACCTTTAAAGGAGTAATACACGATGTAGAGGCCTGTTGTACATGATCCATAACGCTGGAAGTAGTCTTCGGTTCACCGGATAATTTTCGTAGTGAAGACTTGATCTTCGACATCGTCCCCTTTTGCAGTGGCTATCATGCATTGCTCGGACGGACCGCTTTTGCCTGTTTTAATGCAGTCCTGCACTACGCTTATCTAAAGCTCAAGATGCCTGGACCACGTGGCATTATAACAGTCAAAGGAAACGTGGAGAGATCCCTCCGTACTAAGGAGCATACCGCGGCCTCGCAGCCGAGGTGCAGGCTGGCCTCGTTAAGCCGAATACTACACCGGCAGTCAAGCCCCCGGACACTGTCAAACGAGTCCGGTCTACCCTGCAGAACGGAGGTCCGGCTCGTCGAGAGCTAGACTAGCAATTCAGCCTCCATCAAAGCCCCAACCTGATAATGGCATATGTACCGCGCGTACATAACTACACACTAAAGATACCATGGGCTAGGACGGAGGCCTACTAAAAATAAAGTCCACAATAAGGTTCGACCCTATCTGGACCATCATATTCTTCATTTTCTTCTTCTTATTTTTTAGGTTCTTTACAACCCACATCACTTTTCGATGATACCAAGGGCCCTTCTTACATGCCCCTCATGTATGCTCGATCGTTTATCCTCTCAAAGGATCACACACCAAGGCGATAAGCAGCGCAGACATGCGGGAGAGTAGCTTAAGGATCTTCGAGATCATTGAGGGAGTCCTGGATAAGGGGGTATCCGGACAGCCGGACTGTGTACATCGTCCGGACTATTGAAGCGTGAAGATACAAGACTCAAGACTTCGGCCCGTGTCCGGATGGGACTCTCCTTGGCGTGGAAGGCAAGATTGGCGATCCGGATATTGTGTTTCCTTTCTTGTAACCGACTCCATGTAAACCCTAGCCCTCTCTGGTGTCTATATAAACCGAAGAGGTTGGTCCTTAGAAGGGCGATCACAATTACAATCATACCATCATAGGCTAGCTCTTAGGGTTTAGCCTCTACGATCTCATGGTAGATCTACTCTTGTACTATCCATATCTTCAATATTAATCAAGCAGGAAGTAGGGTTTTACCTCCATCGAGAGGGCCTGAACCTAGGTAAACATCTGTGTCCCTTGCTTCCTGTTACCATCAGTCTAGATGCACAGATCGGGACCCCCTACCCGAGATCCGCTGGTTTTGACACTGACATTGGTTCTTTCATTGAGAGTTCCTCTGTGTCGTTGCTACAGGGCTCGATGGCTCCTTCAATCATCTTAAATGACACGATCCAGGGTGAGACCTTCCTCCACGGATAGATTTTCGCGTCCGGCGGTGTCACACTGCAGGCCAATTCGTTTGGCCGTCTGGAGCAGATCGACAGCTACCCCCCTGGCCACCAGATCAGGTTCGGAAACCTGAACTACACGGCTGACCTTCGCGGAGACTTGATCTTCGACGGATTCGGGCCTACGCCAGGAGCACCGGACAATCAAGATGGGCATGGCTTTGACCTGCTGTCGGACAACACTCGGGATATTACCCCGGCAATAGCCCCGGATTCACATCTGGAGCAGGCTGCGTCGCCTAAAGACAGAGGATTAGACTCCGTCCCGCAGGTTGCACACTCATCGGCGGTGGAGCCGAACACGGGTCTCACCTCTGTAGAGGCCTGTGACTTTGGACCCCCGGATTCGTATCCGATTGTTGGTTCCAGTCCGCGCACTCTCAAGCCAACCGAGCCAGGTTGGCCTCCGATAATGGACTTCGCTGCTGCGGATATTTTCCAGCACTCGCCTTTTGGTGACATGCTGAAATCGTTAAAAACTCTCTCTTTGACAGAAAATTCCGGGCCGAACTATGTCCAGCTGGAGTGGGAAGCAGGCGACGAGGAAATTCATTACCCACCCACCACCCACTTAATAGCCACGGTTGATGATTTAACCTACGTGCTTGACCTCGACTCCGAAGGCATCGACGGTATGGACGACGATGCAGGAGAAGATTAAAATCTATGGTGTGCCGGACTTCCGCCTCGTCACATGACATATACATGGTGGATACGCTCAAGGAGGATGACGACGAAAATCCGGAAGATAAAACCCCCAGGCAAAAGCCAAAGCGACGGCGCAGACACCGCTCCAAGTCCAGCAACAGTAAAAATAGCAACAAGAGCGCCAGAAGGATCGATACTTCGGTCAACCCCGAAGGCAACAACGACCATACGGAACCAACGATGGTGTAGGATGAGCCAGGTCACGCCGAACACAGTTCGGAGCAGACGCCCGATGACCATGATCCAGAGGGACGAGTTCATCAAACCGGCCCAGGATAAGAAGACAGTCTGGACGATGATGCATTCATCATTCCGGAAGAACGTGTGGAACGAGATAACCTCCACAAAAAGCTTATGGCCACAGCGAGAAGTCTCAAGAAGCAGAAGCAACAGCTCAAGGCCGCGCAGGAAACGCTCAATCGCAGATGGAATAAAGTGCTAGACACTGAAGAAAGATATGGCGACGATCGCCATACAAAGAGCTATCCAAAACGCAAGCTACTGCCAGAATTCGACGGGGAGGCCGTTCCATCAAAGAGAAACATGACCAGGAGGCCAGACGTACCACTTCATAACCAGAACAAAGCGGCTACCGACGCTGCACACGATCTACATGAGCACCTGCATAAGAAAACCAGTGCAGCTAGTTCCATCTACGGATCTAAAGGACACACCCTGGCGAAGGACTGTGGTCATCAAAACGATTATACCAATCAAATACCACTTTGGAATAAACGCAGGACACAACAATAGCCGACGGCATGCCATAGCACATCCAGATGCAGAGGGGCTGCTCACCCCCTGTGCTTTAACGTAGAAGTACTGGACCATGAATTTCCGCAGGGCTTTAAACCTATGAACATAGAGGCATATGACGGAACGATAGACCCAGGTGTCTGGATCGAGGACACAGGTTGACCTCCACGCCATCAAATACCTTCCCCTCAAACTAAAGGGACCAGCTAGACACTGGTTGAAAAGCCTCCCCGAAAATTCAATTGGGAGTTGGGAGGAACTCGAGGATGCTTTCAGGGCCAATTTTCAAGGGACTTATGTCCGGCCTCCGGATGCTGACGACTTAAGTCACATAATCCAACAGCCCGGAGAGTCCGCCCGCAAGCTTTGGAACAGATTCCTCACTCAAAAGAATCAAATTGTCGATTGTGCGGATGCCGAAGCCTTAGCGACATTCAAACACAGCATCTGCGATGAGTGGCTCGCCAGACACCTCGGCCAGGAAAAGCCAAGGACAATGGCAGCCCTAACAAGTCTTATGACCTGTTTTTGCGCGGGTGAAGATAGCTGGCTAGCCCGTAAAGGCACCAACGACCCCAGCACATCCAAAATAAGGAATGGCAACGGAAAGCCACGGTGTAATAAAAACAAACGCCAACACAAGGAAGATAGCCCGGATAACACAACGGTTAATGCCGGATTCAGGGGCTCTCGACCTAATCATCAAAATAAGCCATCTAAAGGCAGTAAAGAGGGACCGTCTGGTCTGAACAGAGTCCTGGACAGACTATGCCAAATTCATGGCACCCCTAACAAACCTGCGAACCACACACATAGAGAGTGCTGGGTCTTCAAGCAGGCCGGCAAACTAAATGCCGAACACAAGGGAAGGGACACACCAAGTGAAGACGAGGATGAACCTCGCCAGCCGAACACTAGGGGACAGAAAAAATTCCCGCCAGAGATTAAAACAATGAACATGATCCACGCGACTCGCACATCCATGAGAAAACGCGAGCAGCGCGCATAGAGGCAGCAGCGATATAGAGCCCATCATACCCACACATAACTACTGGATGTCTTATCCGATCACCTTCGATCACTTGGACGGCCGAACTATTATTCGACGCGAAGGATCAGAGGCCTTGGTGCTTGACCCAATAATCGACGGATATCATCTCACCCACGTCCTCATGGACGGATGCAACAGTCTCAATCTAATATATGAGGACACTGTCCGCGGGATGGGGATAGACCCATCCAGAATTAGTCAAATTAACACCACCTTTGAAGGGGTGATACCAGGCGTTGAAGCCTACATCAGGGGCTCCGTCATACTGGAGGTAACATTCGGCTCTCCAGGCTACTCCAGAAGCGAAGAACTACTCTTCATCATCGCACCCTTCCAAAGCGACTATCATGCATTGCTTGTAAGAATGGCCTTCGTCCGCTTCGACGCCTTGCCGCACTATGGCCACCTTACACTCAAGATGCCCTGTCCACGTGGCGTCATCACCGTTAGCGGAACCATAGAGCGCTCCTCACGCGTAGAGGAAGACGCGACGGCCCTGGTGGCCGGACTATAAGCGGCCTCCAATATCAGAAAACATGACTGGTCATTAAGACCAAACACACGGTTAGACGAGTACGGTAGCCCGGACAAAATTGAACCAGGGCACCGTACATGTAATCCCATAGAGGACACCAGGGGCTATACATATTTAATAAAGCCCCACAATTGGCTCAACTCTATTAGCAGGACAAACATCTTACACTTTTATTATCCATCGCATACTTACGTTGTACTCTCCTACGAGTTCTCTCTTTTATAGACAACGTTCATGCGATACCCTTCCAGGATACGGCACAATGGAGACAAAGGCGCAGATGTGCAGCAGGGCCCCGCTCCACAGGTTTCTTTTTAGATTAAGCCCCTGTGTAAACCTTTTCTATTGCCTCTTGCTGTTTAACCATCCCATGGGTTCTATACCCACAGAGGATACTGTCGTTATTAGCATTTCACCACGACAGACTTACGCACGTACCTGGAAACACAGGGTTTATAATGAGTGGGCATTCTTGAGCCCATCATCTGTTATAAAGTCTGAATACCTTCGGGAGTGTTCGGCGTCACGAGTTTGGCCTTATATGCATCAGCTTCGAATCATGTCTTTGGTCAAATGTTCGGTTTGCCCGGCTCCTGGGTTTGCCGCCTTACGTTTCGTTATTATCGGCTAAGGTAGCCAAAGGAGAACTACTGCGATTGTGCCCTGGTTATTCTGGATGAGCACCTCAGTAGAGAAAGCCGAAAACTGACTGTCATGATACAACGAGAGACTGATCAACCACTCGAAGACTCACTGGAATCTTTTGGATTCCTCCGCATTAACGAAGGGCCATTTCCCGGTCATGTACATATGCGCCCGCATTCGGATGCATGCGAAGGTACCAGGGGCTACATAGTAGCCCCAACTTTAGACTCCCATGTCTAAGCGAAAGTGTTAAAGCTATATAGTCCGGTTGCCTAGTTCGACGTGCGATCACCTCCTTAATGGACCAAGACATTGGATCAAGTGTGATTAAGCATATTTTTCGCGAACACCCCCGCATTGTATGCGTGGGGGCTGAAGCCAACGACTGCTAACTTTCAGATTAGACATCTATATATATATATATGTATATATACATATATATAGGGTGGGACTATTTTGCAACCCCCCTCTAGAGTTCCTAAATAACCTTATTCAGCAACCACCCCGCTTCTACCTGTTTCTTTTCCCGAAGGGAGTGAGCGAGGGAGCGAGCAGTGCGGTAGCACCACGAGGGAGCGCTGCGAGCTCTGGTGTGCCGCTTGCTGCTGCGCCGCCGTGCTGGGACCCGAACAAAATCGGGCGACGCACCGCTCTCTCGCAGCTCACCTCTCCTTCTTTCTCTCTCTCACCCCCACCATCGCTGCCCAAACCTGCTTCTTCTCCACGCTGTGTCGAGATCCAGGAGTCTCGTGCTTCATCGGGATCTGAGGCTCCCACACTACCGCCACCATGGGTCTTGCCACCCAAGCTCCATCCCCGACCACCTCATTCTTGGTCAACCGCCTTTGACCCTGGGATGCATCGGCTCCCCGCAGGTGCTATTGCCTGATCCCCTGACTCCATCTCATCACGCCACTCCTCCCATGGACCTTCCTCTCATACTGACTATCGTCCCGATGGTCATCGCTGCTGCTAAGGTAATCACCCCACCGCTGCTTGCTGTCGCCAGATTGACCACGTGCGCATGTCGCTGCGGCTCTACTGGCCGACCACCTCCCCCTTCCCTAGCCACCGCGGGGCGCCACCTCCTCCTTCCCTGGCCATTGTGGTGCGCCCACTTCTCTGGCCCCTGCCGCCATCCCGCACCACCTCTTCAATCTCTGGCAGCTGCGCAACACCACTTCAGACGTCCTAAAGTCGCGGGTGACAAAGACGACTTGGATCTGAGTTGAGCGACGACTGACAATGGTTGTCGGTGTCCAGGGAGCTCTAGTGCTGGATCCATGGTTGCCCTGTTGAGCTCACCCCATCGCCCCTGGTGCCCCTCCCCTGTCGCGGCCCTGCTTCCCGGCGTGGAGGACGATGCTGGGGACCTTCACCCTTGACGGATCCATCTACGCGCTCGGTAGTTAGCCCACTGGTGCTTCGCAGTTAGTCCTGTGTGTCCCTGCTTCCCGTTGATGTCAAGGTGTAGGAGCACATCGCTCCGAACGTACCTGCATCACAGTGAAAGCTGGCTGCCGGCAGCCACGCCATTCATAGAGTCCCGTGGTTGGTGAGGTGCCCCATATGGTGGTAAATCCCATGGAGCCCGACGCCGTTTACTTCTGGTACTAGTTCAGTTCGCCTGCTAGAAAAAAGGTTCAGCAGTTGGCTCTTTTCGCTAGAGTAGTTATCTTGATTTTCTTGGGGCACAATATTTTTTTAGTTGACACCAGCTAATTGCACTTACCCATGTACTATATCAGTTGGCTGCAATTCGATGTGGTACTTCAACCATTTAATGTTGTAGTTAATCCCGTGCTACTTAGCAGTTAACCCCCATGCTGTAGCAGTTAACTATTAAAAACAGAAATAGACTTTTACTTGAGTAAAAAGTGAAGTTAGCTTCCTGCGATGTGGCGGTTAACTAGAAATAGAGAGACATGAGTTGGAAAAACCATTTCGCTCCAAAAAACTAATTTCAATCCTGGCAGTTAACTATCGCAGTCACAACAGTTAGCTATTCCTATCCCAGCCGTTAACTTACCAAGGAAAAAATAGAAAAAAATAATTAAAAACAAAAGAAGCAAAAAAATGTATTGTCATCTATTAGCTTTCTCATCGCGTGCAGTTAGGTATTTCATACCCGCAGTTAGTGTGACCCAATAAAAAAGAAAAAAACATTTTCAGTCCTCAGCAGTTAACTTGGTGCTAACTGCCCCAATTCCCGTCAGTTAGCTATTTCACTCTGGGCGATTAACTTGACCTGACGAAAAGAAGTACAAATGAAAAAAAAATCGGTCTCAGCAGTTAGCTTGTCAGCATATGTCAGCTAGCTATTCCGCGTGAGCAGTTAGCGTGTAATGCAGTAGTTCGGGCAAAAATTATCGAAAATGATGTTATTTTTTTGAAAACTGCTCTTAAACCTTAGCAAATCTGAAAACGTGTTATATATGCCAAAGTTCGGGCTAATCGGTACCTTTCTAACGATATATCATATGCATCATTCCAAGAAAAGCTTTGAAAATTCCTTTCACAAAAACATTGAAAATTCGTTTGATGGATTTTTAGTTTTCTAGATTTTGTTTAAAAAACGGATTGATTTTGGGAAAACGATCAACATGAAAAAAGCTTTTACTTAAGTAAACTGGCAAGTTAGTGTTTTGTGACGTGTCAGTCAAGTGTACGAAGTGCAACAGCTAAGTGTTTCAAAACTGTAACAATATGACAAAGTATTTTTATACTGTTAGTCCAATTTTTATTGCATACGGCAGTTAAGTGGGCGAGTTGTGGAAGTTAACTTGAACACTTAAATGCCATGCGCACTCGAGCAGTTAGCGTGACCTTGGAAAAAAATAATGAAAGAAAAAAAGTTTATATCTTCAGTCAGGCAGTTCACTAGTTCTTAACCGCCACAGTCCCAACAGTTAGCTATTTCAGGCCCCGCGGTTGGAATGACCCAGGGAAAAAAATAAAAAATAAAAAAATTAGTACCTTCAGTTCTGCAGTTAGCTTGTTGTTAACTGCCGCAATCCCCAATAGTTAGCTATTTCAATACCGGCAGTTAGCTTGATCCGGGAAAAACCAGGAAAAAACAAAAAAAGTGTCTTAAGTCACGACAGTTAGCTTTGTCGTCATACGTCAGTTAGCTATTCTGGTCGGGCGGTTAGCTTGTTCATAGCAGTTAACTAGGTGTAATAACTCTCAACCTGTGGAGTTAACTTCCGAAAAAATGCGGCAGTTAATGTGACCCGTGCAAAAAAAAGAATGATTTCTTTTTGCATATTCGGTCCAGCAGTTAACTTGGTGTACTGTCGCAATCCCGACAATTAGCTATTTCAGTCCTGGCGGTTAGCTCGACCCAGAAAAAAAAATGAATTTTTTTAGTATTTTTGGTCCGATTAACTAGGTATTAGCGCGATCTTTGGCGATTAGCTCTGTGAGTCCTAGCGATTAACTTGAACCGGAAAAAATAATAAAAGAAAAAATAGTTTATTGATGCGGCGGTTAGCTTGCTCGGCATGGGGCGATTAGGTATTCTGCTTTCGGCGGTTAGCGTGTCTTGTAACGTGATCGGGCAAAAAATGTCGAAAAATGATGTTAGTTTTTAGAAAACTGCTCTTAAACCATAGCAAATCCGAGAATGTGTTATATATGCCAAAGTTTGGGCTAATAGGTAACTTTCTAACGCTATATCATACGCATCGTTCCGATAATTTTTTTAAAAACTCCTTCCACAAATACATTGAAAACTCGTTTGATGGATTTTCAGTTTTTTTAATTTTTTTTTAAAAACCAAATCGATTTTGGGAAAACAGTCAACATGAGTTTTTGCTCCTTTTCAATAGCTATCCAAAGGTATATCATATGAATCATGTCGATGAATGGTTCAATAATTATGACTAAAAAACAATGCGAAAAATGGTACCAGAAAAAGTTCGCCCGACAGTTAGCTGCCTGTTCTCGGGCAGTTAGGAAGGGTTCCTGAATAGCTTATTCAGGAATGGATTGCGGAATAGATGGGTTCCTGAACAAGACATTCTTCGAGCACTGCGCCTCTATTAGGCGGGCACCTTCTGTGACCTGCGCCAAGTAGTGCTCGGCCGGATATTGGCCCCCCGCCGGATCCTGGGTTGCTATAATGGTGGCTTCCATATCCGTCCAATAGGCTTTAATGCGGGCAAGGGCCATCCGCGCACCCTCTATGCACGCCGACCTTTTCATGGCATCGATCTGAGGCACGGCCACAAGGAATTGCTGCACCAAACAAAAGTAATTGTCCAGCTTAGGCCCCTTCGGCCAAAGATAGTCTATTACAGACCGCATTGCAAGTCCGGACAGCCTGTGAAGCTCCGCTATAGCAGCCATCTTGTCACTTAAGGGCAGCGGGCGAGTGGGAGCATTGAATTGCGACCAGAAAAGCTTCTCCACTTCCTTACCACCCTGATCATCGAAAAACTTGGCAGTGTCAGCTGTACTCTTCGCCAAATCCGCATACGCATCCGCAGGACTCCAGTGCCCATCCAGGGGAGCGTACTTCGGATCGACAAACTTCGTCCGCAGCAAGTAGGAGCCCCCAGCCGCGATTTTACCGGCCTGTCAAAGCTCCTCCCGCGCACCCCTGAGCTCGGTCTGTATTTCCTTGGTCGCACTAAGTGCCTTGCCCAGATCGGCCGAACTATCCTTATGCTCCTTCTTAAGGAGCTCATACCGGTCAGCGGCATTCTTTAACTCAACAGCCATTTCGGCTAACTTTTCCTTGCTTCGGCGATGAGTAGCCTGTTCGGCTCTCAATTCCTCGGCCGCCTTTAGGGCAGCCGCATTGCTCACCCGAGCTTGTTCCTTGGCTTGAGCAAGTTCCGCCCTCAGGGCCTCCACGGCAGCAGCACCATCTGCAGTCCAAACATATTGCATTAATATCTTGCCGCCTTCATATTTCCCTATACAAAGGAAGGCAGAGCACATACCTTGTGATTTATCTAGCCGCTCGTTCACCAGCGTGATATCGACATTAATCGATCCAATCTTCCTTGTTAGTTCGGCAACTTCAACGGACTGGTCGGCGGCCGGACCCACAGGTACCTGCACGTATTTACAGCACAATCATTGATTTATGATCCCCCGTTTGCCGCCTAGGGCGAGCAACCAGAGTCTCAGGGGCTACTATCTATATGGAGCACACCTAGCGCGTGCCTCACAATTAAAGAAATAGTGTATTCTTCACTACATACCTCAAAGCCTCTGAGCATGCTTGTAAATGCTTCATTCAAACCGCTTGTACCGGATGAAATCTTCTTGAGCACCTCGGCCATCGATGAGCGGTGCTCCTCCGAGAGCGTAGCTCGCTCCAGTAGGCTAGTCAGTACGTCCGGCCGGACATTGAACTGTGCCGGACCCTTCCCATCGCCCCTCGTGTGAGCCAAACGCCTGCACTTCAGGCGGCTAACGTATTGGCTTCCGGCTTCAGCAGATCCGGACTCCTCCGTGATGACACCTCGGTGTCGCCAGCTTCATGAGTCGGAGAGGCGGGTGGGGTGAGGGAGTCCCGGCCTAGTGGGTGTCCGGATAGCCGGACTATCATCACGGCCGGACTCCAAGACTATGAAGATACAAGATTGAAGACTTCGTCCCGTGTCCGGATGGGACTTTCCTTGGCGTGGAAGGCAAGCTTGGCGATACGGATATGTAGATCTCCTACCATTGTAACCGGCTCTGTGTAACCCTAACCTATCCGGTGTCTATATAAACCAGAGGGTTTTAGTCCGTAAGACGAACAACAATCATACCATAGGCTAGCTTCTAGGGTTTAGCGTCCTTGATCTCGTGGTAGATCTACTCTTGTACTACCCATATCATCAATATTAATCAAGAAGGAGTAGGGTATTACCTCCATCGAGAGGGCCCGAACCTGGGTAAAACATCGTGTCCCTTGTCTCCTGTTACCATCCGCCTAGACGCACGATTCGGGACCCCTACCCGAGATCCGCCGGTTTTGACACCGACATTGGTGCTTTCATTGAGAGTTCCTTCTGTCGCCACCGATAGACCCGATGGCTCCTACGGTCATCAACAGCGACGCTGTCCAGGTGAGACTTTTCTCCCGGACAGATCTTCATGTTCGGGCGGCTTTGCTGCGGGCCAATTCGCAGCCATCCGGAGCAGATCGAAAGCTACGCCTGGCCATCGGTCAGATTTGGAAGTTTAAACTATACGACCGATATCCACGGAGACTTGATCTTCGACGGATTCGAGCCGCAGCTGCCGCGCCAAGACTGTCTCGATGGGCATGATCTAGCTCTGCAGCCGAACAGTGCCCTGGAGGCTGCACCAGCATCCGCTCCGACCCTTAATCCGGAGCCGGATTCCTCGATCGAGGATGAGTGGTTGGACACCGCCTCGGGGGCTACAATCTCTACGGCGATTGAGCCGAACTCCATCCTTGTCCTTTGCGAAGACGTCGACTCCAGGGTGCCGGACTCCTCTCCGGACTCCGAACCCTCCGCGCCCCTGCCAATCGAATCCGATTGGGCGCCGATCATGGAGTTCACTGCCGCGGACATCTTCAAAGACTCGCCCTTTGGCGACATCCTGAATTCACTAAAGTCTCTCTCTTTATCCGGAGAGCCCTGGCCGGACTATGGACAGGAAGGTTGGGATGCGGACGACGTAGAAATTCAACACCCACCCACCACCCACTTTGTAGCCACTGTCGATGATTTAACCGACATGCTGGACTACGACTCCGAAGACATCGACGATATGGACGACGATGCCAGATACGAACAAGACCCAGCGTCTACAGGGCACTGGAAGGCCACCTCGTCATATGAAATATATATGGTGGACATCCCAAAAGATGGGAATGGCGATGGAACAACGGAGGATGACCCGTCCAAGAAACAGCCGAAGCGCCGATGTCAGCGGCGCTGCTCTAAATCCCGCCACAATAAAAACGGTGATTCCGGCGCGGGAGATAATAACACCAAGACAAAGGTTGAAGAGAACCCTCCAGCAGGACTCAGCGCAGAGGAGGGAGAAGCAAGTCCGCACGACAGTGCGGCAGAAAGAGAGGTTGAGGACGATAATTATGCGCCTCCCTCCAAAGATGAGGCAAGCCTCGATGACGACGAGTTTGTCGTGCCTGAGGAACCCGCCGAACAGGAGCGTTTTAAACGCATGCTTATAGCCACGGCAAGCAGCCTCAAGAAAAAGCGACAGCGACTTCGAGCTGATCAAGACCTGCTAGTGACAGATGGATCAAGTCCTTGCAGCCAAGAGTATGAACTTGAATGCCCTCCAAAGCTACCCCAAACGCAGGCCGTTGCCTCGATTAGAGGAGGAAGCACCCAAGTCACCGGCACACGACATGGCAGACCGGCCACCTCGTGGCCGCGACAGAGAAGCCTCTCGGCCCTCCGCTCAAGCCACACCCCGACGCCGCTCAAAAAGTACCAAGGCACGGGAAAACGTGCCGGACTTGCGAGATATATTGGAGGATAAGGAAAAACATACAAGATCGATCTACGGATCGCGTGGGCGCCCAACGACGCGGGATGATTACCGTCGCGCGGACACGCAAAAACCGGTGGGCGAACACGATGAGACAAAGCTCATATGAGCTACGTGGTGATATAGCCCAATACGTAGGCGCCAAGACACCCACTATGCTTCACAGATGAAGTAATGGATCATCAAATCCACGAGGGCTTCAAGCCCGTAAACATCGAATCATACGATGGTACCACAGATCCCGCGGTCTGGATCGAGGATTATCTCCTCCATATCCACATGGCTCGCGGTGATGATCTACATGCCATCAAATACCTCCCACTCAAGCTTAAAGGACCAGCTCGACAGTAGCTCAATAGCTTACCAGCAGAATCAATCGGTTGTTGGGAGGACCTGGAAGCCGCATTCCTTGATAACTTCCAGGGCACATATGTGCGACCACCAGACGCCGATGACCTTAGCCACATAATTCAGCAGCCAGAAGAATCGGCCAGACAATTCTGGACTAGGTTCCTAACAAAGAAAAATCAAATCGTTGATTGTCCGGATGTAGTGGCCCTTGCAGACTTCAAACATAACATCCACGACGACTGGCTTGCCCGGCACCTGGGACAGGAAAAGCCGAAATCTATGGCATCCCTCACAACCCTCATTACTCGCTTTTGTGCGGGAGAGGACAGCTGGCTAGCTCGAAGCAACAACTTGGCCAAACATCCTGATAGTCCGGATACCAAGGACAACAATGGCAGGTCACGTCGCAACAAGAACAAGCGCCGCATTAACGGCGATAATACTGAAGATACAACCATCAATGCCGGATTCATAGGCTCTAAACCCGGTCAGCGGAAGAAGCCATTCAAAAGAAATACCCAGGGCCCGTCCAACTTGGACCGCATACTCGATCGCTTGTGCCAAATACATGGCACCCCCGAAAAACCAGCCAATCACACCAACAGGGATTGTTGGGTTTTCTATCAAGCTTGCAATTTAAGTGCCGAACTCAATGACAAGGGGCTGCATAGGGATGACGATGTAGAGCCCCGGCCGCCGAACAATAGAGGACTGAAAGGTTTTCCCACACAAGTGCGGACGGTGAACATGATATACGCAACCCACATACCCAAAAGGGAGCGGAAGCATGCACTACGTGACGTATATGCGATGGAGCCAGTCGCCCAAAAGTTCAACCCATGGTATTCCTGCCCGATCACCTTTGATCGAAGGGAGCACCCCACTAGCATCCGTCACGGCGGCTTCGCCGCATTGGTTCTTGACCCAATTATTGACGGATTTCACCTCACTAGAGTCCTGATGGACGGCGGTAGCAGCCTGAAACTGCTTTATCATGATACAGTGCGTAAAATGGGCATAGAACCCTCAAGGATTAAACCTACAAAGACGACCTTTAAAGCCGTCATACCGGGTGTAGAGGCCAATTGTACAGGCTCAGTCACACTAGAAGTGGTCTTCGAATCCCCGGATAACTTCCGAAGCGAAGAGTTAATCTTCGACATCGCCCCATTCCGCAGCGGCTATCATGCACTGCGCGGACGAACCGCATTTGCAATGTTCAATGCGGTGCCGCATTACACATACCTCAAGCTCAAGATGCCAGGCCCTCAAGGAGGAATCACGGTCAATGGAAACATCGAACGCTCTCTCCGAACAGAGGAGCATACGGCGGCCCTCGCGGCGGAGGTGCAAAGCAGCCTCTCACGGCAATTCTCGAGTCCGACTACTAAGCGTCCGGACACCGCCAAGCGCGCCCGGAGTAACCTGCAACAAGACCACCTGGCACGATTCGAGCACGAGTAGCAATCCGGCCCCAACCCCAGCCCTCGCGAAATTGCGAAGGTAGTATTACGCGTACATAATTACGCTCTGGAGATACCATGGGCAGATCGGGAGGGGCAAGACAACGGCACGCCAGGAATGCGGCTCGACCGCACCAGGGGCTCCCGTTTGCGTCACTTCTTTTTTCTTTTTTCTCCTTTTTTTACTTTCAAGACTCCGTCTTTGAGAAGTCCTATCCGGCACTCAAATCGCCGAACTCACGATGCAATAGCCAGGGAAGCAGAAAGCCACGTCGAGTGCTCACGTGGTCTCTATTACGAGCATTATACCTGTTTTACATATCATCCAAATAGCTTACCCACGGAGGGGACATGTTAGATAGTCCCATCCTTGCTTATCGCACTATTTGTATCGCTCGCTTCCATTACAGTACCTTTTGAATAAACAATACACAGCTTTTGCTTATTATTGCTCTACTTCCTTTATATATACATGTGTTCATTTCATGACATGTTGCAACCGTACACTTTGGGATGGCCAATACACCAGGGGCTTAAGTATCCCAAAATTATGGTGTGATAAGTCCTAACACTTTCACAAGTGCGGCACCCCGAACTTATAGCATTATATAAATTGGCTCCGAATCATGTCTTGGGTCAATAGTTGGGTTTGCCCGGCTCCGTGTTTTGGTACCTTATGTTCCGATATATCGGCTAAGGTAGCACCGGAGAACCATCGCGATTGTGCCCCGATTATGCTGGGTCGAGCACCTCGGAGAAAGCTAAAACTGACCGTCATGATAGGGCGAGAGCCGGTCGCTATTCGAGAGGTTTTTTCGGGTCCCTAAATACTTATGCCGCTTAGAGCGAGGAACCGGAATTGTCCGGCCAAGGCGTGGATAGCGGCCCGAACTCAGTCTTCCGAATACTAGGGGCTTCGCCGAAATTTAAAATTATAGAATTCTATGGCTGAGTGAGAGTGTTCAAGCATTATAAGTCCGGTTGCCTTGTTCGTTGTGTTGAGCGCCTCCCTAGATGGACCCAAGAATGGGAACAAGAGTGCTCAAGTTTATCCCGAACACCCCAAAGACTTTTCGTGGCATGGGGGCTGAAGCCAACGACTTGCCATCTCTCAAATTTGATAAACGGCCGCACAGAAGGTAATATTTTAAATTACTAAGCGTTGCTTAGCGCATATGAACAAGTTTTCAGCGTACAGGATAACAAATGCGAGTTTATTCAAAAATTACATCTCTGGAGCACTCATCCGCTATTCGGCGGGAACCCTTCTCGAGGCCCTCATACTACATCTCGGGCATGCGATGATCATGGCCCTTCGGTGGCCCGTCCGTCACAAGCCTCTCCGCATCCATCTTGCCCCAGTGCACTTTAGCACGGGAAGGGCCCGACGGACACCTTCAATGCAGACGGAGCGCTTGATGACTTAAAGCCACGGACAGGCATCCACCAGCCGCTGCACCAAGCCGAAGTAGCTCCCGGGCATGGCCTCCAATGGCCACAGTCAAGGCTTATAAGGCCCTTCATGGCCTGTTCGGCGACCTTATGGAGCTCGACCAGCTGCTTCAGCTGGTCGCTCAGGCACCAGATGGTCGGCCTCAAAGATACTGAGACCAGAACACCTTCTCCGTGGAGCTCCCCTCCTGGGTGCGGTAGAATGCGGCAGCGTCAGACGCACTACGGGCAAATCTGCGAATGCTCCTGGAGAGCTCCGAATCCGGGTAAGTAATAGGTAATTCACTTTCACATGCTTGTTTTGCATAAAGAATGCCTTACCCGCCGCTATCTTCTTTAAAGACTCAATTTCTTGGAGGGCTTTTTGGGCCTCGGCCTTAGCAGCTTTGGCACATTCAAGAGCCGAGGCGGGCTCGGACTCTCGAGTCTTCGAGTCATGCTCCAAACTCTCGTGTCTCTCCATGAGAGCTTGGAGCTCTTTCCGTACCTTGGCCAGCTGCACAGTTCGGGACCCCCTACCCGAGATCCGCCGGTTTTGACACCGACATGGAGTCTCGCTCTCCATCATCTCCGGAGGAAGGTCCCCTGAAGACGAACCTGTTGGGGAACGTAGCATAAATTCAAAATTTTCCTACGTGTCACCAAGATCTATCTATGGAGAAACCAGCAACGAGGGGAGGGAGAGTGCATCTACATACCCTTGTAGATTGCTAAGCGGAAGCGTTCAAGAGAACGGGGTTGAAGGATTCATACTCATCGTGATCCAAATCACCGGAGATCCTAGTGCCGAATGGACGGCACCTCCGCGTTCAACACACGTACAGCCCGGTGACGTCTCCCATTCCTTGATCCAGCAAGGAGAGAGGGAGAGGTTGGGGAAGACTCCATCCAGCAGCAGCACAACGGTGTGGTGGTGATGGAGGAGCATGGCAATCCTGTAGGGCTTCGCCAAGCACCGCGGGAGAGGAGGAGGACTTGGGAGAGGGGGAGGGCTGCGCCAGGGGCAAGGGTGCAGCTCCCATGCGCCTCCCCACTATATATAGGGGTGGAGGGCATTATTTCTGCCCTCCAAGTCCATCAAGGCGTTGGCAAAGGTGGGAGGAAAGAAATCCCATCCTTTCCTTTCCCCACCGATTGTTATCCCTCCTTTTTAGGGATCTTGATCTTATACCTTCGGGATATGATCTTATTCCTTCTAAGGGGGGATCTTGGTGCGCCTTGACCAGGGGTGTGGGGCCCTGCCTCCACTACCCACGTTCATGTGGGTCCCCCCATGCAGGTGGGCCCCACTCCGGAACCTTCTAGAACCTTCCCGGTACAATACCGAAAAATCTCGAACATTTTCCGGTGGCCAAAATAGGACTTCCCATATATAAATCTTTACCTCCGGACCATTTCGGAACTCCTCATGACAACCGGGATCTCATCCGGGACTCCGAACAACATTCGGTAACCACGTATGTTATTCCCTATAAACCTAGCATCATCGAACCATAAATGTGTAGACCCTACGGGTTCGCGAACCATGCAGACATGACCGAGACGTTCTCCGGTCAATAACCAACAGCAGGATCTGGATACCCATGTTGGCTCCCACATGTTCCATGATGATCTCATCGGATGAACCACGATGTCAAGGACTCAATCGATCCCGTATACAATTCCCTTTGTCTAACGGTATTGTACTTGCCCGAGGTTCGATCGTCGGTATACCAATACCTTGTTCAATCTCGTTACCGGCAAGTCTCTTTACTCGTTCCGTAACACATCATCCCGTGATCAACCCCTTGGTCACATTGTGCACATTATGATGATGTCCTATCGAGTGGGCCCAGAGATACCTCTCCGTTTACACAGAGTGACAAATCCCAGTCTCGATTCGTGCCAACCCAATGACACTTTTCGGAGATACCTGTAGTGCACCTTTATAGGCACCCGATTCACGTTGTGATGTTTGGTACACCCAAAGCATTCCTACGGTATCCGGGAGTTGCACAATCTCATGGTCTAAGGAAAAGATACTTGACATTAGAAAAGCTTTAGCATACGAACTACACGATCTTTGTGCTAGGCTTAGGATTGGGTCTTTTCCATCACATCATTCACCAAATGATGTGATCCCGTTATCAACGACATCCAATGTCCATGGTCAGGAAACCGTAACCATCTGTTGATCAATGAGCTAGTCAACTAGAGGCTTACTAGGGACATGGTGTTGTCTATGTATCCACACATGTATCTCGAGTTTCCTATTAATACAATTATAGCATGGATAATAAACGATTATCATGAACAAGGAAATATAATAATAACCAATTTATTATTGCCTCTAGGAATATTTCCAACAGTCTCCCACTTGCACTAGAGTCAATAATCTAGTTCACATCGCTATGTGATCAACACTCATAGGTCACATCTCCATGTGACCAACATCCAAGAGTTTACTAGTGTCACTAAACTAGTTCACATCATCATGTGATTAAGACTCAATGAGTTATGAGGTTTGATCATGTTTTTCTTGTGAGAGAGGTTTTAGTCAACGGGTCTGCAACATTCAGATCCGTATGTACTTCACAAATCTCTATGTCATATTGTAAATGCTGCTTCCACGCTCCACTTGGAGCTATTCCAAATGGTTGCTCCATTATACGTATCCGGTTTGCTACTCGAGTCACTTTCGGATAGGTGTTAAAGCTTGCATCGACATAACCCTTTACGCCGAACTCTTTATCTCCTCCATAATCGAGAAACATGTCCTTATTTACTCCAAGGACAATTTTGACCGTTGTCCAATGATCCATTCTGGATCACTCTTGTACCCCTTGCCGGACTCATGGCAAGGCACACTTCCAAAGGCGGTACACAAAGATAGCATACTCTGAGCCTATGTCTCGAAGCATAGGGGACGACCTTCGCCCTTTCTCTCTCTTCTGCCGTGGTCGAGCTTTAACTCTTAACTTCATACCTTACAACTCAGGCAAGAACTCCTTCTTTGACCGATCCATCTTGAACACCTTCAAGATCATGTCAAGGTATGTGCTCATTTGAAAGTACCATTTAGCGTTTTTTATCTATCCTCATAGATCTTGATGCTCAATGTTCAAGCAGCTTAATACAGGTTTTCTATTGAAAATCACTTTTCAAATAACCCTATATGCTTTCTAGAAATTCTACATCATTTCCGATCAACAATATGTCATTCACATATACTTATCAGAAATTCTATAGTGCTCCCACTCACTTCTTTGGAAATACAAGTTTCTCACAAACTTTGTATAAACCCAAAATCTTTGATCATCTCATCAAAGCGTACATTCCAACTCCAAGATGCTTACTCTAGTCCTTAGAAGGATTCTTTGGAGCTTTGCATACTTGTTAGCATCTTTCAGATTGACAAAACCTTACGGTTGTATCACATACAACCTTTCCTCAAGTATAACGTCGAGGAAACAATGTTTTGACATCCTATCTACAAGATTTCATCAATCATGCGGTAATTGCTAATCCAATTCCAACAGACTCTTAGCATCGCTACTGGTGAGAAAGCCTCACCGTAGTCAACTCCTTGAACTTGTCGGAAAACATCTTTAACGACAAGTCGAGCTTTCTTAATGGTGATACTTTCCATCATTGTCCGCCTTCCTTTAAAATCCATCTTTACCCAACGTCCTTACGACCATCAAGTATTTCTTCCAAAGTCATGGATCCTCTCTCGGATGTTATGGCCTTGAGCCATTCATCGGAATCCGGGCCCACCATCACTTCTTCATCGCTCGTAGGTTCATTGTTGTCTAGCAACATGACCTTCAAGACAGGATTACTGTACCACTCAGAAGTAGTACGCATCCTTGTCACCCTACGAGATACGGTAGTGACTTGATCCAAAACTTCATGATCACTATCATAAGCTTCTACTTCAATTGGTGTAGGCACCACAGGAACAACTTCCTGTGCCCTGCAACACACTTGTTGCAGTGACGGTTCAATAGCCTCATCAAGTCTCCACCATCCTCCCACTCAATTCTTTCGAGAGAAACTTTTCTCGGGAAAGGACCTAATTCTAGAAACAATCCTTTTTGCTTCTGGAACTGAGACTGGAGGTATACCCAACTATTTTGGGTGTCCTATGAAGAAGCATTTTATCCACTTTGGGTTCGAGCTTATCAACCTGAAACTTTTTCACATAAGAGTCGCAACCCCAAACTTTTAAGAAACGACAATTTAGGTTTCTCCAAACCATAGTTCAAATGGTGTCGTCTCAACGGAATTACGTGGTGCCCTATTAAAGTGAGTGTGGTTGTCTCTAATGCCTAACCCATGAACGATAGCGGTAATTTGATAAGAGACATCACGGTACGCATCATATCCAATAGGGTGCAACTATGATGTTTGGACACACCATCACACTATGGTGTTCCAGGCGGTATTTATTGTGAAACAATTTCCACAATGTCTTAGTTGCGTGCCAAAGCTCAGAATCTCAGATACTCATCTCTATGATCATATCATAGACATTTTATCCTCTTGTCACGATGATCTTCAACTTCACTCTGAAATTACTTGAACCATTCAATAATTTAGACTTGTGTTTCATCAAGTAAATACACTCAAGATATCTACTCAAATCATCCGTGAAGTAAGAACATAACGATATTCCTTTGCATGCCTCGGCACTCATTGGACTGCACACATCAAAATGTGTTACTTCCAACCAGTTGCTCTCTTGTTCCATCTTATCAAACCGAGGCTTTTAGGTCATTTTGCCCATGTGGTATGATTTGCATATCTCAAGTGATTCAAAATCAAGTGAGTCCAAACGATCCATTTGCATGGAGTTTCTTCATGCGTATACACCAATAGACATGGTTCGCATGTCTCAAACTTTTCAAAAACGAGTGAGTCCAAAGATCCATCAACATGGAGCTTCTTCATGCGTTTTATACCTATATGACTTACATGGCAGTGCCACAAGTAAGTGGTACCATCATTACTATCTTATATATTTTGGCATGAAAATGTGTATTACTATGATCGAGATTCAATAAACCATTCCTTTAGGTGCAAGACCATTGAAGGTATTATTCAAATAAATAGAGTAACCATTATTCTCCTTAAATGAATAATCAGACAAGTATAGACATAATCCAATCATGTCTATGCTCAACGCAAACACCAAATGACAATTATTCTGGTTTAATACTAATCTTGATGGTAGAGGGAGCGTGCGATGTTTGATCACATCAAACTTGGAAACACTTCCAACAAATATCGTCGGCTCACCTTTAGCTAGTCTCCGTTTATTCCGTAGCCTTTTATTTCGAGTTACTAACACTTAGCAACCGAACCGGTATCTAATAATTTCGGTGCTACTAGGAGTACTAGTAAAGTACACAATAACTTAATGTATATCCAATATACTTCTATCGACCTTGCCACCTTCTCATCTACCAAGTATCTAGGGTAATTCTGCTCCAGTGGCTGTTCCCCTTATTACAGAAGCACTTAGTCTCGGGTTTGGGTTCAACCTTGGGTTTCTTCATTAGAGCAGCAGCTGATTTGTTGTTTCATGAAGTATCCCTTCTTGCCCTTGCCCTTCTTGAAACTAGTGGTTTCACCAACCATCAACAATTGATGCTCCTTCTTGATTCCTACTTTCGTGGTGTCAAACATCGCGAATATCTCAAGGATCATCATATTTATCCCTGATTTGTTATAGTTCATCACGAAGGTCTAGCAGCTTGGTGGCAATGACTTTGGAGAAACATCACTATCTCTGGAAGATCAACTCCCACTCGATTCAAGTGATTGTTGCACTCAGACAATCTGAGCACAAGCTCAACGATTGAGCTTTTCTCCCTTAGTTTGCAGGCTAAGAAAATCGTCGGAGGTCTTATACCTCTTGACGTGGGAACGAGCCTGAAATCCCAATTTCAGCCCTCGAAACATCTCATATGTTCCACGACGTTTCGAAAAACGTCTTTGTTGCCTCAACTCTAAACCGTTTAACTGAACTATCACGTAGTTATCATAACGTGTATGTCCGATGTTCGCAACATCCATGCATCGACGTTTGGGGTTCGACACCGAGCGGTGCATTAAGGACATAAGCTTTTTTCTGTCCGCATAATCGGTACTGTCAACTTTCAACTATATTTTCTCTAGGAACATATCTAAACAGTGGAACTAAAGCGCGAGCTTATGACATAATTTGCAAAGATCTTTTGACTATGTTCAGGATAATTAAGTTCATCTTATGAACTCCCACTCAGATAGACATCCCTCTAGTCATCTAAGTTATTACATGATCCGAGTCAACTAGGCCGTGTCCGATCATCACGTGAGACGGACTAGTCATCATCGGTGAACATCTTCATGTTGATCGTATCTACCATACGACTCATGCTCGACCTTTCGGTCTCTTGTGTTCCGAGTCCATGTCTGTACATGCTAGGCTCATCAAGTCAACCTAAGTGTTTCGCATGTGTAAATCTGGCTTACACCCGTTGTATGTGAACGTAAGAATCTATCACACCCGATCATCACGTGGTGCTTGAAGCATTTAACTTTCGCAACAATGCACAGTTATGGGGAACACTTTCTTGAAATTTTAATGAGGGATCATCTTATTTACTACCGTTGTTCTAAGCAAATAAGATGTATAAACATGATAAACATCACATGCAATCAAATAGTGACATGATATGGCCAATATCATTTTGCTCCTTTTGATCTCCATCTTCGGGGCTCCATGATCATCATCATCACCGGCATGACACCATGATCTCCATCATCATGATCTCCATCACAGTGTCTCCATGGAGTTGTCTCGCCAACTTATTACTTCTACTACTATGGCTACCGGTTAGCAATAAAGTAAAGTAATTACATGGCGTTTGTTCAATGGCACGCTGGTCATACAATAAATTAAGACAACTCATATGGCTCCAGCCGGTTGTGATACTCATCGACATGCAAGTCGTGATTCCTATTACAAGAACATGATCAATCTCATACATCACATATCATTCATCACATTCTTCTTGGCCATATCACATCACATAGCATACCCTGCAAAAACAAGTTAGACGTCCTCTAATTGTTGTTTGCATGTTTTACGTGGCTGCTATGGGTTTCTAGCAAGAACGCTTTCTTACCTACGCAAAACCACAACGTGATATGCCAATTGCTATTTACCCTTCATAAGGACCCTTTTCATCGAATCCGTTCCGACTAAAGTGGGAGACACCGGCACTGCTAGCCACCTTATGCACCAAGTGCATGTCGACCGGTGGAACCCGTCTCACATAAGTGTACGCGTGTAAGGTCGGTGCTGGCCGCTTCATTCCCACAATACCGTCGAAACAAGATTGGACTAGTAACGGTAAGCATATTGAACAAAATCAACGCCCACAACTACTTTGTGTTCTACTCGTGCAAAGAATCTACATAATAAACTCCGGCTCATGATGCCCTTTGTTGGGGAAACGAGCAGAAATTCAAAATTTTCCTACGTGTCACCAAGATCTATCTATGGAGAAACCAGCAACAAGGGGAAGGAGAGTGCATCTACATACCCTTGTAGATCACTTGCCGGAAGCGTTCAAGAGAACAGGGTTGAAGGAGTCGCACTGCCGTGATCCAAATCACCAGAGATCCTAGTGCCGAACGGACGGCACCTCCACGCTCAACACACGTACAGCCGGTGACGTCTCCCATGCCTTGATCCAGCAAGGAGAGAGGGAGAGGTTGGGGAAGACTCCATCCAGCAGCAGCACGACGGTGTGGTGGTGATGGAGGAGCGTGGCAATCCCGCAGGGCTTCGCCAAGCACCGAGGGAGAGGAGGACTTGGGAGAGGGGAAGGGCTGCGCCAGGCAAGGGTGCATCTCCCATGCGCCTCCCCACTATATATAGGGGTGGAGGGGGATTATATCTTGCCCTCCAAGTCCATTGGGGCGTTGGCAAAGGTGGGAGGAAAGAAATCCCATCCTTTCCTTTCCCCGCCGATTGTTATCCCCCCTTTTTCGGGATCTTGATCTTATCCCTTCGGGATATGATCTTATTCCTTCTAAGGGGGGGTCTTGGTGCGCCTTGACTAGGGGTGTGGGGCCTTGCCCCCACTACCCACGTTCATGGGGGTCCCCCCATGCAGGTGGGCCCCTCTCTGGAACCTTCTAGAACCTTCCCGGTACAATACCGAAAAATCTCGAACATTTTCCGATGGCCAAAATAGGACTTCCCATATATAAATCTTTACCTTCGGACCATTCCGGAACTCCTCGTGACGTCCAGGATCTCATCCGAGACTCTGAACAACATTCGGTAACCACGTATATCTATTCCCTATAACCCTAGTGTCATCGAACCTTAAGTGTGTAGACCCTACGGGTTCGGGAACCATGCAGTCATGGCCGAGACGTTCTCCGGTCAATAACCAACAGCGGGATCTGGATACCCATGTTGGCTCCCACATGTTCCACGATGATCTCATCGGATGAACCACGATGTCAAGGACTCAATTGATCCCGTATACAATTCCCTTTGTCTAATGGTATTGTACTTGCCCGAGATTCGATCGTCGGTATACCGATACCTTGTTCAATCTCGTTACCGGTAAGTCTCTTTACTCGTTCCGTAACACATCATCCGTGATCAACCCCTTGGTCACATTGTGCACATTATGATGATGTCCTACCGAGTGGGCCCAGAGATACCTCTCCGTTTACACAGAGTGACAAATCCCGGTCTCGATTCGTGCCAACCCAACAAACACTTTCGGAGATACCTGTAGTGCACCTTTATAGCCACCCAGTTACGTTGTGACGTTTGGTACACCCAAAGCATTCCTACGGTATCCGAGAGTTGCACAATCTCATGGTCTAAGGAAAAGATACTTGACATTAGAAAAGCTTTAGCATACGAACTACACGATCTTTGTGCTAGGCTTAGGATTGGGTCTTGTCCATCACATCATTCTCCAAATGATGTGATCCGCTATCAACGACATCCAATGTCCATGGTCAGGAAACCGTAACCATCTGTTGATCAACGAGCTAGTCAACTAGAGGCTTACTAGGGACATAGTGTTGTCTATGTATCCACACATGTATCTGAGTTTCTTATCAATACAATTATAGCATGGATAATAAACGATTATCATGAACAAGGAAATATAATAATAACCAATTTATTATTGCCTCTAGGGCATATTTCCAACAGAACCCTGTTGAGAAGAGCTGCTAGCCGGACTGCAAAAAGTCGAATCCTGGTTATTGATCTAGGAGAAACACAGTACCTTCGAATTGTAGATTGACTTACAACTCAGTGGAGGGCTGGCCCGTTGGTGGGCATGCCGTGGTGAGGGTGCCCGTCGGGGCAGGGCCCCCTGGGGATACCTTTTTCCCTGGGTTGGGCAACTCCGCCTCCGAGTCTTTGGAGGCAGCCCTCTTCTTACCGCGTGGGGAGGAGGCCTTTGCCTCCCTTTCCCGACTATCCTCCTTAGGGGAGGTAACAATTCCCCCGGTTCGGATGCGTAGCGTGTGGAGTTCGGTTTCTTCGTTCTTCCCCTTGCCATTCCCGGAGGGCATTCTGCTGAGCGCCCTGTCAAGCATCTTGGCCATGGTGGGACCAGGCGAGCCTTCGAGAAGTGGCGCCGGACACCTGATTCTCTCCGCCTTGCTGAGCCATTCTTGGCCACGGATGATTTTCAGAATAAACAATTATGACAGATACAAAACAAGGTGTCCGGTATCAAGGTTACTTACTTGAGTATCTGGGCGATTCCAGCTTAGGCCCGCATCCTCGATGGTGTCCAGACACTGTATTTTCGGTCCGAAGAACAATTTGCACATCCCTTCGAGTTTCAAACAGAAGAAGTGCTTAACAGTCCGCGGACCCTCTGGATTAAACTCCCACATCCGGAGAGGCCGGCGTTGACACGGCAACATCCGTCGGATTAACATCACTTGCATTATGCTAACAAGATTTATGTCCCTCGCAAGAAGCTCCGGATCTGACTCTGCTGATCTTGGTACATCGCCAGCGGGCCCCCAATTCCGCCCTACATCAGTCCAAGATGCTAGTTGTGACGGAGGGCCCGAACGGAACTCGGGGCGGCCACCCACTTTGTGCCTCTGGGAGCCGTGACATAAAATCACCTCCGTTGCCATACATCGGATACTTCTGGTAAAGAACCCTCTGGCCATGGGGCACCGGCGTTCTTTCTTATCACGGCACCTCCGCACTCTGCATGTTGCCCCTCGATCATCTTCGGCTTCACTTTGAAGGTCTTAAGCCATAAACCGAAGTGTGGGGTGACATGGAGGAAGGCCTCGCAAACTATAATGAATGACGAGATATGGAGGATGGTGTCCGGAGCCAGATCATGAAAAACCAACCCATAATAAAACATGAGCCCCCTCACTAAAGGATCGAGGGTAAGGCCCAAACCACGGAGGAAGTGAGGAACGAACACGACGCACTCATTGGGCTCCGGTGTAGGGATGACCTGCCCTTGAGCAGGAAGCATGTGCCAGATGTCGGCGGTCAAATATCCGACCTCCCTAAGCTTCGCAATGTCTTCCTCTTGGATCAATGAGGCCACCCATCGGCCTTGAAGGTTGGATCCGGACATATTGGAGGATTTGGGGTGTTTGGGCTTAGGTCTTGGGCGTTGGAGCTCGAGGTGCAAAAAGGTGCGAGGGAGGTGGAAAAGAGGCATAGGCCTCGACCCATTTATAAAGGGGATGAATATCAAGAGTCCTCAGCTTGACCGCTTGAGGCTTATCTAAAAACACAAGGAGTTATACCAACAGTCGTCCTGGGGACACGCACACCCATATTAATGGAAAATCCCGTGATAAGAGGAACACGATCTCTGCCTCGACGGGACGTGCCAATAAAACCGCCTCGCAACACGAGTCGAGGTGGGGAAAGAAACGCCGGTTCACGTTGGACCAGGCCATGATGCAAGGGCACGACGTTCGAAGATGGCCAACGGATCAGATTTATGCTATGTTCCCTACAATGGTATGTGAAGATCATCTCGTAGATCTGGACACGGTCTAAGTGTTCGATAACTACTTTGGAGTATTCGGAGAAGGAACCCGCCTGCAATGTCAAGACAAGATCAAGGCCACGGACTCATCGTCATTGAAGCCTGGTTCAGGGGCTACTGAGGGAGTCCTAGATAAGGGGGTATCCGGACAGCCGGACTGTGTACATCATCCGAACTATTGAAGGGTGGAGATACAAGACTCAAGACTTCGGCCCGTGTCCGGATGGGACTCTCCTTGGCGTGGAAGGCAAGCTTGGCGATCCGGATATTGTGTTTCCTTTCTTGTAAACGATTCCATGTAAACCCTAGCCCTCTCCGGTGTCTATATAAACCGAAGAGGTTGGTCATTAGAAGGGCGATCACAATTACAATCATACCATCATAGGCTAGCTCTTAGGGTTTAGCCTCTACGATCTCATGGTAGATCTACTCTTGTACTACCCATATCTTCAATATTAATCAAGCAGGAAGTAGGGTTTTACCTCCATCGAGAGGGCTTGAACCTGGGTAAACATCTGTGTCCCTTGCTTCCTGTCACCATCAGCCTAGACGCACAGATCGGGACCCCCTACCCGAGATCCGCCGGTTTTGACACCGACAATCATCCTATCCTTTTTAGGACCTATATACTGCTTTCCCTTGTGCCCGACATGTAAAATAGCGCAGATGCTTATCACATCCTCTATAAAACTACGTTTTGACGTATCAATCAGACTATAATGGAAACAGTTTTGCCCAACCTTATTCGGTATTGCTTATTTCTTAATCTGTTTTCCCCCTTTATGTCAGATTGGCGTATACACCTCAGTACGACTTAAATCGCCAAGGGCTTTATTCAGCCATACACATTTTCAAAAATAAAAAGTCTGAACACCTTTATAGTGTACTTTAGCGACCCGAATATGGCATTATATGCATCGGCTCCGAATCATGTCTTTGGTCAATAATTGGATTGCCCGGCTGCTGTGATTACCACCATACGTTCCGCGCGGCTAAGGTAGTAAAGGGAGAACTACTGCGATTCTGTTTCTGGTTCCTCCGGTCAAGCACCTTAGTAGAGAAAGCCGAAAACTGCCTCTCATGATGTGGCGAGAGCTGGTCAGCGATTCGGCAACTTACTAAATCTCTAGCGATTTCTTTCGTATTACACGAAGGACTGGCTATCTTCCAGTCACACGCGTAAGGCACCCAAATTCGGATAGCCACATACGCACCAGGGGCTACCTTAAAACCCCATTGTCAAATACCTATGGCTAAGTGAGAGTGGTAAAGCTCCATAGTCTGATTGCCTGGTTCGCTGCACTGACACTTCCTTTACGGACCAAGACGTTGGGTTAACGTGTGGTCATGTGCTATTCCGAACACCCCCTTAGTACCTACGTGGGGGCTGAAGCCGACGAATGGAAAACTCTCAGGGATAGAAATGGTTGCAAAGGACGAAAAACACTTTAAGATAAACAACATAAATATATTACACAGCCTTGATTTATAATACATTGTCTTGGTAGCCCGGATACATTTACTCAAAAATAATATCTTTCGAGCATTGACCCTCTATCAAACGGGCACCCTCGAGAACATTGGGAAATAGCGCTCCGGCTTGCGGTGGTCCTTGCCTCCAGGTGGACCATCAACCGCCCCGACGGCGGCCTTCATCTTCTCCTAGTGCATCTTGACACGGGCAAAGGCAATCCGCGCACCTTCTATGCACGTCGAGCGCTTCACTGCCTCTACTCGGGGCAAGGCATCGCCAAGCCGCTTGACCAGGCTGAAGTAGCTGCTCGGAATGGGTCCGGCTGGCCATAGCCAAACTATGATGTCCTTCATGGCCAAACCAGACATCCTATGCAGCTCCGCCAGCTGCATCATCTGGTTGTTTAGCAGCACTGGCCGCTCCGGCGCCAAGTACTGCGACTAGAAGAGCTTCTCCGTCGAGCGATCTTCTTGGGCCTGAAAATATTGGGCGGCGTCGACAACACTCCTCGGGAGATCCGCAAAGTCATCTAGAGCACTCCATAGTAGATTTAGCAAAGCATATCTTCGACTGCCGAATGTACTTTGTAAAAGAAAAGGCATACCAGCCGCAATCTGTTCGGCTTGCTTGATCTCCTCGCGAGCCACCTGGAACTCGGACCGCGCCTCCTTCTCCTCTTGAAGATACTTGGTGAGATCGGCCGCTTGGGCCTTGTTACTCTCCTCCAAGGACTCCCACTTGTTGGCGGCATCCTTGAGCGCTTGCTCCACTCCGGTCACCCTCGCCTCATACTTGCGGCAGCCGACCTTTTTGGCCTCTACATCCGCAACCGCTTTGTCTGCGGCTGCCTTGCTCGCCCTCGCCTCCTCCTTGGCTTTGGCAAGGGCACTCTTGAGGGCCTCAACCTCGGTCGCGTTACCTACAACCGTATACATAGCAGCGCATGAGCTTAAACTCTGAGTCTTCATTACAATTCAGGCTTATAAGGGGTCATCTAAAAGCATACCTTGAGCCTCATCGAACCGCTTGCTAATACGGTCGATCTCATCATCCACCAGCTTCAGTTTTCGCTGGAGTTCGGAAACTTCAGCGTCCTTGGCTAAAGACGCTAACAGTGAAGCCTATTTATCAAAAGCAGATAAGCGTGTTATCTCTGGCAGACATTTGATCCTCTGTCCGGCTCTTTTTCCAAAGAACCAAACAGAGTCTCAGGGGCTACTATCTATATATAGGCATATTCTTCCAATACGAAAAGTGGCTAAGATGTTATATCACGTACCTCACAACCTGTTAGCAGGGTAGTGAAAGCTTCGTTCATTCCGCTTTTGGCGGACTGAACCTTCTCAACCACCGTACCCATCAAGGTACGGTGCTCTTCCACGACGGAAGCACGTTGAAGTGCTTCACACAACATATCCGGTGCCTCGGGATTGATAGAGGTCGCCGATGGAGTCGGGACTCCCCCTTCCCTTAAAGGGGGCTGCTCGCTCGACTCCGGAGCCATGTGGGTCTCCCGAGTGGTATTTTGCTAGGGGCAGGACTGATCCAGGCCCCCGTCATCAGTTTCCATGGGGGTTGTACCCCCCATGTTTTCGGAAGCCCAGGCATTACCCTCTGGCCTCGTTTCAACGGCCTTCCGCATCTCTCCCTAGCATGGATAAGTCCTTTGGGACAACACCTCGGTGTCATCCGTGGCGTGTGGCAGAGAGGCTCGCGGAGGCGTTTCGCTCTCCATCATCCCCGGTGCCAATGAGTTCCCCGAAGACGACGATTGTTGGGGGAGATCACGGGCCGGACTGAAATACGTAAATAATATGTTACCCTACGATTTGTAAAAGGCCAGATGTATGTATAGTATCTTTAAATACTTACGATTCGGTCGGGGGCTTCGGCCTGAGGCGCCGCTCGGGGATGACTTTGGTGTCTGAATCCGAATCGTCCGAAAGGGAGATCTTCCCCTTCTTGGACGCCTCCGCCTCTAGGTCCACGGACGCCACCCTTTTCTTCTCCCCCGTTAGGGAGTCCTGGATAAGGGTGTATCCGGACAGCCGGACTGTATACATCGTCCGGACTATTGAAGCGTGAAGATACAAGACTCTAGACTTCGGCCCGTGTCCGGATGGGACTCTCCTTGGCGTGGAAGGCAAGCTCGGCAGTCCGGATATTGTGTTTCCTTCCTTGTAACCGACTCCATGTAAACCCTGGCCCTCTCCGGTGTCTATATAAACCGGAGAGGTTGGTCCTTTGAAGGCCGATCACAATTACAGTCATACCATCATAGGCTAGCTCTTAGGGTTTAGCCTCTGCGATCTCGTTGTAGATCTACTCTTGTACTACCCATATCTTCAATATTAATCAGGCAGGAAGTTGGGTTTTACCTCCATCGAGAGGGCCTGAACCTGGGTAAACATATGTGTCCCTTGCTTCCTGTTACCATCAGCCTAGACGCACAGATCGGGACCCCCTACCCGAGATCCGCCGTTTTGACACCGACATTGGTGCTTTCATTGAGAGTTCCTCTGTGTTGTCGCCGCAAGGCTCGATGGCTCGTCTCGTCGTTAAAGACAACATTACCTCGGGGGGAGCTCTGGCTGTAGGCAAAACTCTCCGGCTTGGCGGATTTATCATGGCCGCCCCATCGGCGGTAGTGCCCTCTCGGGTCATGAATCGTAACCTTCGCGTCAGTTCGGAACTCGCCCAACAGATAGATCCAATGGAGCTCTCCTCCCTTAATGAGCTCTTGGATCGCATCGCTGCTTTGGGAGTCACTACAGACAATGACCGGATCGGGCTTAAACCCGACCAAAGGGAAATCAGATCCCCGCCGGCCACCCATGAGATATTAGTAGTGGAGGAACCACACACGGGTCGCCCCTCGACTTTGAGGACGAACTATGTACGGATAACCGAACTCCTTGAGCCGAATACCTGCTCAAAGGAAGACATCACCCAAGTCCCAGACTTAGAACCGGGCATTGGGACAAAGAAATTGGGCGGCACTCCGGATCCTGAGCTGTCAGGCTCGGAACCTCCCACGCCCCTGGGTGTTAGATCGGATCAGAATCTGGATTCAGCTAACAACACCCCCCAGGACTTAAACCGTCTCTCCCGCATCAGGCAAGAGCCCCAGGAGACTGTACATCTCTACTGGGCCAGAATCCTCCTTGCGCTTAACAAGGTCAAGGACTGCCGCGAGGAGAACATAGTCTTACTCTTCTGCAAAAACTGCACGGACGAAGGACTCCTTCATGCTATAAGCCGCCGTGACATAGTGCGCTTCGCGGATTTGGAAACATAGTACTGTGCGATGGAAAGCTCCTGGAAAACCCAAACAAAATTTTGGGACAGTACGGCTCTCACCAAGACCTTTGTCCTAACTAAACTGGCGAACTCCCGTAAGTCGGCCGATCCTGTCCCCAAGAGACCAAAGCACACCCCAGGGCAGGGAACCGTATTGGAAGAATGGCTCAATGGACCATGTAAACTCCACATCACTCCGGACACAACACCAATTCATAGCCTTAGAGCATGTTGGATACTCCGGTAGGTTGCAAAAAGTGGCGAGGATCTTCTTGCAAGCCATAAAGCAGAACAACATCCCGCCAACGAACATAATGCGGTATTGACTGTCTTCAAGACTTTCGCCTCAAACAATAGGCGCAAGCGAGCTCATCTAAGCTCCGCCGAAATTTGCCCTGTGGCAAAGATAAACCCCTGGAACGACACTTGTCGGTGTCAAAAGCGGCGGATCTCGGGTAGGGGGTCCCGATCTGTGCGTCAAGGCTGATGGTAACAGGAAGCAAGGGACACAGTTGTTTACCCAGGTTCGGGCCCTCTCGATGGAGGTAAAACCCTACTTCCTGCTTGATTAATACTTGATTAATATTGATGATATGGGTAGTACAATAGTAGATCTACCACGAGATTGTAGAGGCTAAACCCTAAGAGCTACCCTATGATGGTATGATTGTAATTGCGATCGGCCTTCTAAGGACCAACCTCTCCGGTTTATATAGACACCGGAGAGGATAGGGTTTACATGGAGTCTGTTACAAGGAAGGAAATATAATATCCTGGATCGCCAAGCTTGCCTTCTATGCCAAGGAAAGTCCCATCCAGACACGGGCCGAAGTATTGAGTCTTGTATCTTCACGCTTCAATAGTCCGGACATTGTACACAGTCCGGCTGTCCGGATACCCCCTAATCCAGGACTCCCTCAGTAGCCCCTAAACCAGGCTTCAATGACGATGAGTTCGGCGTGCAATATTGTCTTTGGCATTGCAAGGCGGGTTCCTTCTCCGAATACTCCAAGGTAATTATCGAACACCTGAATCGTGTCCGGATCCACAAGATGGTCTTCATATGGCATAAACCTGATCCGCTAGCAATCTTCGTGCATCGTGGCCTGGCCCAACGCGAACCAGCATTTCTTACCCCATGACGACTCGCGTTACGAGACGGTTTTATTGGCACGTCCCATCGGGGCAGAGATCGTGTTCCGCTTATCACGGGATTTTTCCATCAATAGGGGCGCACGCAACCCCACGACGGCTGTTGGTATAACTCCGTGTGTTTTTGGATAAGCCTCAAACGGCCACTTCAGGGACTCTTGATATTCATCCCCATTATAAAAGGGGTCGAGGCCTATGCCTCTTTTCCACCTTCCTCGCGCCTTCTTGTACCTCGAGTTCTAACACCCCAAACCTAAGCTTCAATACCCCAGATCCGCCGATATGTCCGGGTCCATTCCTCAAGGCTAATGGGTGGCCTCCTCGATCCAAGAGGACGACATTGCGAAGCTTAGGGAGGTCGGATACCTGACCGCCGATATCCAACATAGGCTTCCTGCATCCGGGCATGTCATCCCCACACCGGAGCCTAATGAGTGCGTCGTTTTTGTCCCGCACTTCCTCCGCGGCCTGGGCTTCACCCTCGACCCCTTTGTGAGGGGGCTCATGTTCTATTATGGGTTGGATTTTCACGATCTGGCTTCAGATGCTATCCTCCATATCTCGTCGTTCATTATCATGTGCGAGGCTTTTCTCCACATTACCCCACAGTTCGGCTTATGGCTCAAGACCTTTAATGTGACGCCAAAGAGGATCGAGGGACGACATGCGGAGTGCGGAGGTGCCGTAATAAGCAGAAACGTCGATGCCCCATGGCCAGAGGGTTCTTTCCCAGAAGTATCCGATGTATGGCAACAAAGGTGGTTTTATGTCATGGTTCCCAGGGGCACAAAGTGGGTGGCTGCCTCCGAGTTTCGCTCGGGCCCTCCGTCACAGTTGGCGTCTTGGACGGACGTAGGACGGAATTGGGGCCTACCGGTGATATACCATCTTTGCGCAGAATCGCATCCGGGAGCTTCTTGAGAGGGACATTAACCTCGTCAGCATAATGCAAGTAATGTTAATCTGACGGATGTGGCCGTGCCAACGCCGGCCTCTATGGATGTAGGAGTTCAATCCGGAGGGTCCGCGGACTGTCAAGCACTTCTTCGGCTTGAAGCTCGAAGAGATGTGCAAATTATTCTTCGGACGGAAAGTAGTGTGTCCGGATACCACCGAGGATGCGGGCCTAAGCTGCAATCGCCTAGATACTCAAGTAAGTAGCCACGATACGGACACCTGTTTTGTATTTGTCGTGATTGTTTATTCTGAAAATTATCCGCGTCAGGAATGGCTCGGCAAGGCGGAGAGAATCAGGTGTCGGCGCCACTTCCCAAGGCTCGCCCGACCCCACCATTGCCAATATGCTCGATCGCGTACTCAGCAGAATGCCCTCGGGGAAAGACAAGGGGAGGAACGAAGAAACCAAACCCCACATGCTACGCATCCGAACCTGGGGAATTGTTACCTCCCCTAAGGAGGATAGTCGGGGAGGGGAGGCTAAAGCCTCCTCCCCACGCGGGAAGAAGAGGGCCTCCTCCAAAGATTTGGAGGCGCAAATGCCCAAATTAGGGAAAAAGACATCCCCAGGGGGCCTTGTCCTGACGGGCACCCTTACCGCACCATGCCCTCCAACGGGCCAGCCCTCCACCGAGCTGTAAGTTAATTTTTAGTTCAAAGGTAGTGTGTTCCTCCTAGACCAATGACCAGGATTCATCTTTCGCAGTCCGGCTAGCAGCCCTTCTCAACAGAGTTCGTTTGAGGGGGATCTTCCTCCGGAGATGATGGAGAGCGAGACCCCACCTACCTCTCCGGCTCATGAAGCGGGCGACACTGAGGTGTCGTCACGGAGGAGTCTGGATCTGCCGAAGCCAGAAGCCAATGTGTCAGCCCCCCTGAGCCCGGAGCATTTGGCTCCCACGAGGGGCGATGGGGAGGGTCCGGCACAGTTCGATGTTCGGCCAGACGTACTAACGGGCCTACTGGAGTGAGCTGCGCTCTCGGAGGAGCACCGCTCATTAATGAGCATGGCGCTCAAGAAGATTTCGTCCGCTACAGGCGGTTTGAATGAAGCATTCACAAGTCTGCTCAGAGGCTTTGAGGTATGTAGTGAAGAATATACTGTTTTTGGACTTGAGGCACGCGTTAGGTGTGCTCCGTATAGATAGTAGCCCCTAAGACTATGGTTGCCCGCCCTAGGAGGAAAACGGGGGATCATAAATTAACGATTGCACTGTAAATATTTGCAGGTACCTGCGGGTCCGGCTGCCGACCAGTCCGTCGAAGTTTCCGAACTGACCAGGCAGATTCGATCGATTGATGCCGATATCACGCTGGTGAACGAGCGACTGGCCAAATCACAAGGTATGTGCTATGCCTTCCTTTGTATACGAAAATATGGATGTGGCATGATATTAATGTAATATGTTCGGACTGCAGATGGTGCTGCTGCCGTGGAGGCCTCGAGATGTAACTTGTCCTAGCCAAGGAACAAGCTCGGGTTAGCAATGCGTCTTCCCTAAAGGCGGCCGAAGAATTGAGAGCTGAACAGGCTGCTCATCGCCAAAGCAAGGAAAAGATAGCCGAAATGGCTGTGGAGTTAAAAAATGTCGCCGACCGGTATGAGCTCCTTGAAAAGGAGCATAAGGATAGTTTGGCCGAGCTGGACAAGGCGCGTAATGCCACCAAGGAAATACATACCGCGCTCAGGGGTGCGCGGGAGGAACTTCAACAGGCAGGTAAAATCGCGACTGGAGAGGCTCCTACTTGCTACGGACGAAGTTTTTTGATCCGGAGTACACTCCCCTGGATGGGCGCTGGAGTCCTGCGGACGCGTATGCGGATTTGGCGAAGAGTACGGCTGACGCTGCCAAGTTCTTCGAGGATCAGGTTGATAAGGAAGTGGAGAAGCTTTTCTGGTCACAGTTCAATGCTCCCACTCGCCCGCTGCCTTTAAGTGACAAGATGGATGCTGTAGCGGAGCTTCACGGGTTGTCCGGTCTTGCAATGCGGTCTATGATAGTCCATCTTTGGCCGAAGGGGCCTAAGCCGGACAGTTACTTTGGCTTGGTGCAGCAATTCCTTGGGGCCGTGCCTCGGATCGACGCCATGAGGAGGTCGGCGTGCATAGAGGGTGCACGAATGGCTCTTGCCCGCGTTAAAGCCTATTGGACGGATATGGAGGCCACCTCTATAGCGACCCAAGATCCGGCGGGGGGCCAATATTCGGCCGAGCACTACTTGGCGCAGGTCACAGAAGGTGCCCGCCTAATAGAGGCGCAGTGCTCGAAGAATGTCTTATTCGAGTGATGAATCGAATTATTGTAAGAACAATGTTATTTTGGTTATAAGGCTATATTTATACTTTTTGCCCAAAAGTATTATTGTGTCCCCTGTGCGGCCGTTTATATATATATATATATATATATATATATATATATATATATATATATATATATATATATGAATGCGTAGTCCGAAAGATAGCGATGCTTATTTCAGCCCCCACGCAAACAATGCGGGGGTGTTTGCAAAAAATATGCTTAATCACACTTGATCCAACGTCTTGGTCCATGAAGGAGGTGATCGCATGTCGAACTAGGCAACCAGACTATATAGCTGTAACACTTTCGCTTAGCCATGGGAATCTAATGTTGGGGCTACTATGTAGCCCCTGGTACATTCGCGTGCATCCGAATACGGGCGCGTGTGTACATGACCGGGAAATGGTCCTTCGTTAATGCGGAGGGATCCTAAAGATTCCTATAGGTCTCCGAGTGGTTGAACAGTCTCTCGCTGTATCATGACAGTCCGTTTTCGGCTTTCTCTACCGAGGTGCTCGTCCGGAATAACCAGGACACAATCGCAGTAGTTCTCCTTTGGCCACCTTAGCCGATAATAACGGAACGTAAGGCGGCAAACACAGGAGCCGGGCAAACCCAACATTTGACCAAAGACATGATTCGGAGCTGCTGCATATAAGGCCAAAATCGTGACGCCGAACACTCCCGAAGGTGTTCGGAATTTATAGTAGATAATGGGCTCAAGAATGCCCATTCATTATAAACCCTGTGTTTCCAGGTACGTGCGTTAGTCTGTCGTGGCAAAATGCCAAAAACGGCAGTATCCTCTATGGGTATGGAATCCATGGGATGGTTAAACTACAAGAGGCAACAGAAAAGGTTTACACATGGGCTTAATCTAAAAATAAACCTGTTGAACGGGGCCCTGCTGCACATATGCGCCTTTGTCTCCGTTGTGCCGTATCCTGGAAGGGTATCGCGCCAAAGTTTTATGCGGAAAAAGAAACTTGTAGGAGGTTACAATGTTAGTATGCGATGGATAAAAGTGCAAGCGATTGGCTTGCCAATAAGGTTGAGCCAAGTGTGGGGCTTTATTAGGTAGTTATAGCCCCTGGTATCCGCTATAGGATTACATATACGGTGCCCTTGTTCGATCTGGGCTACCGGACTCGTCTAACCGTGTCCTTGGTCTTAACGACCTGTCATATTTTTAATGTTGGAGGTCACTTATAGTCCGGTCGCGAGGGCCGTCGCGTGTTCCTCTGCGCGTGACGAGCGCTCTGTTATTCCGCTAACGGTGATGACTCCACGTGGACTGGGCATCTTGAGTGTAAGGTAGCCATAGTGCGGCAATACGTTGAAACGGGTGAAGGCCGTTCTTCCAAGCAATGCATGATAGTTGCTTTTGAAGGGTGTGATGAGGAAGAGCAGCTCTATGCTTCTGGAGTTGGCTGGAGAGCCGAATGTTACCTCCAGTAGAACGGAGCCCCTGTTGTGGGCTTCAACGCCTGGTATCACACCTTCAAAGGTGGTGTCGCTTTGGTTAATTCTGGATGGGTCTATCCCCATCCTGCGGATAGTGTCCTCGTATATTAAATTGAGACTATTGCCACCGTCCATGAGGACGTGGGTGAGATGGCATCCGTCGACTATTGGGTCGAGCACCAAGGCCTCTTATCCTCCGCGCCGAATACTAGTTCGGTCGTCCAAGTTATCGAAAGTGATCGGATAAGGCATCCAGTGGTTTGGTATGAGTACGATGGGCTCGATATCGAGCGTGGCTCTATCTTGGCAGCGTTCATGCCTTCTCATGGATGTATGAGTCGCGTGGATCATGTTCCTGTTTTAACCTCTGGCGGGAATTTTTACGTCCCTCGGTGTTCGGCTGGCGAGGTTCATCCTCGTCTTCACTTGGTGTTTCCCTTCCCTTGTGTTCGGCATTTAATTTGCCGGCCTGCTTGAAGGCCCAGCACTCTCTATGCGTGTGGTTCGCAGGTTTGTCAGGGGTGCCATCAATTTGGCATAGTCTATCTAGGACTCTATTCAGATCGGGCGGTCCCTCTTTACTGCCTTTAGATGGCTTATTTTTCTGATTAGGTCGAGAGCCCCTGAATCTGGCATTAACCATCGTGTTATCCGGGCTCTCTTCCTTGTTTTGGCCTTTGTTTTTATGACGCCGTGGCTTCCCGTTGTCATCCCTTATTCCGGATGTGCTGGGGTCGCTAGTGCCTTTATGGGCTAGCCAGCTATCTTCTCCCGCGCAAAAGCGGGTCATAAGGCTTGTTAGGGCTACCATTGTCCTTGGCTTTTCTTGGCCGAGGTGGATGTGTGTTTGAATGCCGCTAAGGCTTCGGCATCCGGACAGTCAACAATTTGATTCTTCTTAGTGAAGAATCTGTTCCAAAGCTTGCGGGCGGATTCTCCGGGCTGTTGGACTATGTGACCTAAGTCGTCAGCATCCGGAGGCCGGACATAGGTCCCTTGAAAATTGGCCCTGAAAGCGTCCTCGAGTTCCTCCCGGCTCCCAATTGAATTTTCGGGGAGGCTTTTCAACCAGTGTCGAGCTGGTCCCTTCAGTTTGAGGGGGAGGTATTTGATGGCGTGAAGGTCATCCCCATGAGCCATATGTATGTGCAGGATAAAGTCCTCGATCCAGACCCCTGGGTCTGTCGTTCCGTCGTATGCCTCTATATATGTTCACAGGTTTAAAGCCCTGTGGAAATTCATGGTCCAGTACTTCATCGGTAAAGCACAGGGGGTGAGCAGCCCCTCTGTATCTGGACGTGCTGTGGCATGCCGTCGGCTGTTGTTGTGTCCGGAGTTTATTTCGGACTGGTATTCGATTGGCGTAATCGTTTTGGTGACCATAGTCCCTCGCCGGGGTGAGTCCTTTGGATCCATAAATGGGCCTGGCCGTGCCGGCGTTCTTATTCAGGTGCTCACGTGGATCGTGCGCGGCGTCGGTAGCCGCTTTGTTGCGGTTATGAAGTGGTACAGCTTCGTCGTCGAATTCTGGCAGTAGCTTGCGTTTTGGATAGCTCTTTGTATGGCGATCATCGCCGTATCTTTCTTCAGTGTCTAGCACTTTATTCCATCTGCGGTTGAGCGTTTCCTGTGCAGCTTTGAGCCGTTGCTTCTGCTTCTTTAGACTTCTTACGGTGGTCAAAATCTTTCTGTGGAGGTTATCTCGTTCCACTTGTTTTCGTCGGGCGTCTGCTCTGAACTGTGTTCAGGCTGACCTAGTTCGTCCTGCTGCATCGCTGGGTCCGTTTGGTCGTTGTTGCCTTCGGAGTTGATTGTAGTATCGATCCCTCTGGCGCTCTTGTCACTATTTTTACTGTTGCTGGACTTAGAACGGCGTCTGCGCCATTGCTTTGGCTTTTGTCCGGGGGTTTTATCGTCCGGATTGTCGCATTTTGTCCTCTTTGGGCGTATCCACCATGTATATGTCGTGTGACGAGGGGAAGTCCGACGCCCCATAGATTCCGAATCTCCTCCGGCATCATCGTCCATACCGTCGATGTCTTCGGAGTCGAAGTCAGGCACGTCGGTTAAATCATCGACCGTGGCTATGAAGTGGGTGGTGGGTGGGCAACGAATTTCTTCGTCGCCTGCTTCCCACTCGAACCAGACATAGTTTAGCCTAGAAATTTCTGTCAAAGACAAAGTTTTCAACGACTTCAACATGTCGCCAAAGGGCGAGTGCTGAAAGATGTCCGCGGCTGTGAACTCCATCACCGGAGCCCAACCCGGCTCGACCGGCTCGGGAGCGCGTGGACCGGACTCAACATCCGGATACGAATCCGGGGGTCCGGAGTCATAGGCCACCGCAAAGGCAAGGCCTCTGTCTGGCTCCACCGCCAATGAGTGTGCGACCTGGGGGGCGGGGTCCATCCCTCCGTCCTTAGGCAGCACAGCCTGCTCCGGATCTAGGTTCAGGGATACTACAGGGGTGATACCCCGAACATCGTCCGACGGCAGGTCTAAGCCGTGCTCGTCGTGACTGTCCGGTGCTCCTGGCATAGGCCCAAATCCATCGAAGATCAAGTCCCCGTGGATGTCCGCCATGCAGTTCAGGTTTCTGAACCTGACACGGTGGCTGTGGGCGTATTGTCGATCTGCTCCAGATGGCCAAGTGAGTTGGCCCTTGGCGGCCGCTGAACATGAAGATCTGTCCGGGAGGAAAGTCTACGCCTGGACAGCGTCGTTCTTGATGATTGAAGGAGCCATCGAGCACGACAACGGCGACGACACGTAGGAACTCTCAATGAAAGCACCAATGTCGGTGTCAAAACCGGCGGATCTCGGGTAGGGGGTCCCGATCTGTGCGTCAAGGCTGATGGTAACAGGAAGCAAGGGACACAGATGTTTACCCAGGTTCGGGCCCTCTCGATGGAGGTAAAACCCGACTTCCTGTGTGACGCCCCAAGACCGGAGCTTCAGTTGCCTTCCAGGGTTTCCGAGTTTTGTCGTGCGATTTGTTTTGTTTGTGCATTCTTCATGTCATCTCTTGCATTGCATCATCTCATCATGCCATCATATCATTAATTTTAAAAAAACTCAACTAAATAAAATCGTATGGATCTTGGTCCATTTAAATCGAGGATTCACATGGCGACTTCTCTTTATAACATACCCTCCCAATATTATTAGGGAGCTATAATAAATATTCCATTGTTTTGGAATCACCATAACCCACTTGCAAAATAAATCCCATGCCTTTTTCTCGCCCGAGTTGACCTCAAAACCTTGCCAATATTATTTCATCATTTTCCGGAGCTCCACCAAAATCCTTGGGCCATTTTGTTAAATTCTTCATATTTTTGTGAGCCCGGGAAAATTTTCCTCGTTCCCAAATTCTTTCCCTAACCCTCTCTTTCTTTTTGTCTCTCTTTAATGGGTTTTCTGCTAAGTAATATAAGAGAGGGAGAGAGAGTGCCTAGCCGGCCTCCTAGGCCCAGCCGCGCCCCCCTCTAACCCTAGGCCGACCCCTCCTGTCGATCTCTCCCTCTGCCTCCGCCTCCTGCGCGTTCTCCCGATCCCCTTCTCTCTCTCGATCCCTTCCCTCCAGCGCCGTCACAGGGGAGGAGCCCCTCGTACCACCGCCCGACCTCCTCGCTGCTGCTTCCACCATGGCGCCGCGCCCTGCTTCCTCCTCCTAGCGCCGCCGCCAGGCATCTCGCCCGACCCTCGCCTGACGCCTTGAACCCGATCCCCGTCGCCCTCCGTAACGACCAGGCGGACCCCGGTGGCCTCCTCGTCGCCGACAGGCTCCACCCGAGGCGCGGCGCCCGATCCCCTCAAGCTCTGCCTCCTCGTCTACCGGCGCCATCGCCTCGTCAGCTCCGCCAGGAGGAGCCCCTCGACCCGTCCATCTCGGCCCGACTCCGGCGACCGACGCCGCTCCGTGCACCCCCTCACCGGCTGCCCGCCCGGTTGCTGCGGCCTCGCCCCGGCTGTCCTGCGGCCTCCGGTCCTCTGCTCCACCTCCTCGCTTCACGTCAAGGCCGAAGACAGGGGGACGCCAAGGCCGTCTTCAGGTTTTCGCCAAGTACCGGAGGTTGTTGACCCGTCGAGTTCACCTACATACGTGCACCGACCACCGAACCCGGAAACGCCAAGTACCCCTTCGGATTGCCGAGTACCACTACCTTCGACCCGGAGACATCGGATGCGTCAAGTCCCTCTTGAAACATCTACGGCGTGTACAACTACCGCCGCCACGTGAACAACGACTTCCCCTACGCCGTGTACGACTACTTCCCTCGCCGCTCATCGCGAGAACGTCTACTTCCCTCTAAGAAACGCATTCCGCCCCTATCGCACGATTCTAATGTATAACCACATATATGACCGACCGTGATCGAATCATCCTTGCGATGCCCTCTTTTGCCATGCCACCGTTCCGTGGGAACCCGGTGTCGGAGCACCCACCATCCTTGCATTACTCGCCACGTCCACACTTCCTTTTGCACGGTATCTCCGTGAGCTACCGGAACCGATATGTTGCCGTGGCATCATTTTCGGATATGTTGCCGTGGCACCATTTTCGTTACCGCCCGTGGCACCCTTTTCGTTCCGCCACGGTGACATAATGCCTCGTAACATGCTCTTGTCAACATTTTCATAAAAATTGCATAAACTTGCACATGTCATCCGCATCATGATAACAACATTAAAATGTTTATAATTGTTGGTTGCATTAATTTGCTTAAATGCCATGCTAAAATGATTTATTTCATAACTAAATAACCGTAACTCGGATTTAAATAAATTATATATGTAAATGGGGTAGAAAATGCCTAGTTTAACATGGTACACTTTATTTTGCTGTTTAACAACTCTAAAATATGCTTTAGGTCAGATCTGTACCGAATCCATAATTTGCATATGGGGATTTTCCGAATTGTTGTTCGTTGTTTCCGGCCTCATTTAAACTTGCCTAGATAGGTAGTTTCTTTATGCTTCACCCCTCTTGCCATGTTTAATAACATTTAATATTGTTGAGTACCTAATCGGGAGAGAACTAAATAAGTGATGTGGTGTTCCGTCAATATGCAACTCGTTGCATATTGAGCTCCACTTAACTTGTAGTGTTGTTTGTGCATATTGCCATGCCATGCCTCATTAAACCGGTCATGCATCATACTTGTTTGTGCATCATGACATGTTTATGTGATGGTTGTTTACTATGTTGTTTGTTTCTTTCCGGGTTGTTTCTCTCGTTAGCTTCGGTTTCGTTCCGGAGTTGTGAGGATTCATTCGACTACGTCCGTTTGTCTTCTTCATGGATTCGTTCTTCTTCCTTGCGGGATTTCAGGCAAGATGACCATACCCTCGAAATCACTTCTATCTTTGCTTGCTAGATGCTCGCTCTTTTGCTATGCCTATGCTACGATGCCTATCACTTGCTTATCATGCCTCCCATATTGCCATGTCAAGCCCCTAACCATCCTTTCCTAGCAAACCGTTGTTTGGCTATGTTACCGCTTTGCTTAGCCCCTCTTATAGCGTTGTTAGTTGCAGGTGAAGATGAAGTTTGTTCCTTGTTGGAACATGGAGATGTTGTTCCTTGTTGGAACATGTTTATTTGTTGGGATATCACAATATATCTTATATTATTAATGCATCTATATACTTGGTAAAGGGTGGAAGGCTCGGCCTTATGCCTGGTGTTTTGTTCCACTCTTGCCGCCCTAGTTTCCGTCATACCGGTGTTATGTTCCCGGATTTTGCGTCCCTAACGCGGTCGGGTGATTTATGGGACCCCTTGACAGTTCGCTTTGAATAAAACTCCTCCAAAGAAGGCCCAACATTGGTTTTACCATTTGCCTCACCAGTCCTTTTCCCTTGGGTTTCCGGAGCCCAAGGGTCATCTTTATTTAGCCCCGGACGGTGCTTCTCTAAGTGCTGGCCCGAACCGAGCCATCAAGGGGCCACCTTGGGGCAACTTGAGGATTGGTTTTACTCGTAGCTTTGTCTCATCCGGTGTTGCCACGAGAACGAGATATGTGCAGCTCCTATCGGGATTGCCGGCGCATCGGGCGGTCTTGCTGGTTTTGTTTTATTCTTTGTCGAAATGTCTTGTAGCCGGGATTCCGAGACTGATCGGGTCTTCCGGGAGAAGGAATATCCTTCGTTGATCGCGAGAGCTTATCATGGGCTAAGTTGGGACACCCTGCAGGGTTTGAACTTTCGAAAGCCGTGCATGCGGTTATGTGGCGATGGGAATTTGTTAATGTCCGGTTGTAGAAAACCCGAAGTTGATCTTAATTAAAATACACCAACGGCGTGTGTAACCGTGATGGTCTCTTCTCGTGAGTCCGGAAGTGAACACGATGTTGGAGTTATGCTTGACGTAGGTTGTTTTAGGATCACTTCTTGATCATAGTTGTTCGACCGTGCTTTGCTTCTCTTCTCGCTCTCTTTTGCGGATGTAGCCACCATATATGCTAGTCGCTTGCTGCAGCTCCACCTCACTACCCTGTCCTACCTTTAAGCTTAAATAGTCTTTATCTAGCGGGTGTGAGATTTATGAGTCCCCGTTACTCACAGATACTTCCAAAACCAGTTTGCAGTGCCAATGAAACCGTGCGGCCGCTTTTGAGCTCAAGGAGGAGCTCGATGAAGACTTTGTGCATTGTGTTGTTTCGTTTCAGGTGATCAGTAGTGGAGCCCAGTTGGGACGATCGGGGATCTGTGTAGCATTTGGGGTAGTCTTCTTTTATTTTGGTTCCGTGAAGCGGACCTTGATTGTATCTGTATGATGTAATGTTTTACTCATGTATTGTGTGAAGTGGCGATTGTAAGCCAACTATGTATCTCTTTCCCTTATTTATTACATGGGTTGTGTGAAGATTACCTCACTTGCGACATTGCTTTCAATGCGGTTATGCCTCTAAGTCGTGCTTCGACACGTGGGAGATATAGCCGCATCGAGGGCGTTACAAGTTGGTAATCGAGCCTTCCCGACTTAGGAGCCCCCTACTTGATTGTTTCTTTGGCGTTGTTGAGTCTAGAACGGAAAAATGTTTTGAGTCTTAGGATTATATATATCGGAGAGTAGGATTCTTTTACTCCTCAGCCCCTTCGTCGCTCTGGTGAGGTATCCGGCGTAGAGTTTTGTCTTTTCTCTCCTCAAATTTCACTAAATTTTTTTAGGATCACGTGGGTATCTTGGAATCGTTCAGATGGTTTTGTGACGAGAACATTGTTCTTGGTGCCTCGACATTTAGGGGTTGTGGCGGTGTCCGGGAGTTGAGCTCCGAGGTGTTGTCGTCACAATTTTATCGTTGCGATTCTGGAATACACGAGTTTTACCGACATCGAAATCTCTTTTGTGCAGTTGTTGGTGAGATAACCGATAGCCCGATCTTTGTGGCGAGTGGAGTATTGCCATGACTTGTATAACGGATGTTTTTGAAGGTCGAGGTACCACGATTTCCGAGGATTTCTTGGTTATGTATTGACGGATGGATACAATTGGATCTAGGTATTGTTAGTTTGGGTGATATATTTTGTGTCCTGTATCCCCAACACCAGATTGCATAACCAGAAAGTTTCGGGAGTTTATAGGTGGGAATTCAAGTAGCTCCTAGAATATCTTTCCGACGGATGTATGATATGGGATTGGGTAAATCTCTATCATATGTATTTGTTCCGCTTATTCGCAAGCCAAATCCTTTGTTTTTGTTCCGTTTTGTGGTATTCAAGTTGCTTCAATGTCAAGTGTTGATTCCATACCTTTCCTAATTGGTGTTCTCATATTGCTTTGTGAATACTAATCCTTCTTGATCACTGAGCTTGTCATGTTAATTCTTTTCCAACCGGCGTGCTTCTCTTCAAGTGGATCCGATCATTCCAACATTCGCAAGATCAATTCTAAGCTTTTTCTCAACGGTGTTCGTTTCATCCGACCCAAGTTGTTTTGATTTCCGCCCTCCACCCTTTTTCTTCAAGGACTCAGATTTCTTAATCAAGTATCCATTTTATTGAGTGAAGTTTCTTCATTCTTTTCCTTTAGTGTTTTATCCGGTGATTTCTCATGAAGACGCTAAGGAAGCTTTAACCTTATCATTGTTCCATTCTAATTTTCTTCTCCGGTGGATTTAAGTCAAGTTTTCAGTGTTGATCGTATTCTTTTCATCGTTTCTAATGCTTTCTCATGTCGGTGCATCTCTTAATCATCCATTTCTCGCTATTCAATTGTTACGGAGTGTTGAAGATATCTCAGAAGATTCTAGTTTCCATTCTCAATTCACTCAAGTTCTTTTGAGGATGCTATCTCATTCAAACCATTTAATTCTACCGGTGCAATATCTGTTTCAAACAATTGTTCAACGGTGGTTCTTTTGAGTGGGCCCTAACCCACAGGTCTTTTTCCAGGATATTACCTGACTCTTTTATTTTCCCGGAGCTATTCCCAAATTCTTTTGAAGCTTGGCGTAGAATGAATTGTCATCGGTCAAATGTCTTTCTCCAAAATCGCTTTCAAATTCTTTTTTCATTGTTGGCTCAACATCTTTGCTTTTCATTCTCCCGGAGTATCTCAGCAATTCATGGTGGTGTTTCTCGTCGTCATTCTCGGATTTTGAAGACCGAAGAAGAGTTTTCTCTTTAATCTTGCTCCATTCTCTTCAAGATTCATGGTTCTAGCTTCGTGCCATCCTCATAATTGTTTTGATTGTGAGAATTCTTTTAACCCACCCGGAGCATTTCAGGAGTCTTTTCAGTTTGATTCTTCGGAGCCCATCTTCTCAGAATTATTCATTCAAGCGTTCAACTCTTGTTTTCCAAATCTCACCGGTGCATCGTCGAAATATCCTCTAATCAGTTCATGATCTCTTCGTTCTAATGTATCTAAATTTTGTCAAGCATCTTTATTCGTTTTCCAATTCTTCCCGTGAATTGTGCCTTTGCTATGTTCATTTTTAATTCTTACGGTGGTTCGTTCAAGATTTCATTTCCTTTATTACCGTATCAATTCATTCGTTCTTCCGAATCCTACCGGTGAATTGTTGAAGACCTTCCCAAGTTTGCGCCATATCTATCTTCATCCTTTCTACGAGAATAAGTAGTATGCCTAATCCATTGCTTGCCATCAATTTAATTGGTGAAGAATCAGCATAATGTAATTCTTATTCTTGTTCCATCGAGTAAATTCAATTCCTTATTCCGGAGGTTCATCAAAATTCGTGATTTCATTTGTTCATCTTTCTTTCCGGAGTTCCAAGTTTTCTCGGCTATATCATTTCAAAGCTTCATCTTAACACTGCAAGGCTTCACCTTGTGTTGTCAACTTCTCTTTCTTTTATCATCCTTTTCTTACCGGAGTTCTTCATGGAGGCTCTACATGGTGGTTCGTCAAGGATTCTTTTCATTCTTCAATTGTTCATCAAGATTTCTCATGGAGTTAAGATCCGTCAAGCCATACTCAAAAATTGAACATGGTGCTCAACACATGTTTTGTTTTGAGGAGTTCAAGCATTCTTCTTCTTGCATTCAAGTGCAATTCTTTTCGACCTTATCTTTTGAGATGGTGTTATGTCATTCTTGACAATTTCCTTCATGCTTCATGATTCACATGTTGTCAAGAATGAGGTATTTTAAATCCATCAATCTCTTCATTGGAGTTATCTTGGGCTATATTTCACCTAAAGCTTTCCCTAAGGATTGTTGCTATTTATGGTGCTTATAAATGACCCAAGTTCTTCATTTGTCCTCCCGGTGAAATAAGTTTTCTCGTCTCCTTGTTGATATCAATCCAATCAATTATTTCCGTTAGTGGCAGAAGCTCACCTCTTAATTTTGAGATGTTTTCATAAGCCCACTACAAGCTTATTCTTTTCGTTGTTGGTTTTTCCAGCAACTCCGTTCTATCCTTCTTTTAAGGGTGCTTTCCAAACTCAATTGTGGTAGAAGTTGGCATTTTTTTCTCCATTCTTTTATTCAAATGATCCATCTTCTATTCTTTCTTCCAGAGGCATTGTGATGTTGTGCTCTTCACCAATCACCTCGTTTTGTGAGGATCATGTTCTTTTCTTGCTTATCCATTTAACCGGAGTGTTGTGTCATCCATTCAAGTTTTCTCATCTTATCAGGTTTTGCCTCCTTCCTCAACCGGAGAGCTGTCTGAAATCTTTCTTACCCCTTGTGCCATTCTTTCAATAGTTTCGGAGGTAGTGTGTTGTTGATTTCATCAACTATCATCCCATCTTCTCAAGTTCATGATTCTAATTCCTTCCATTTTCAGTCGGAGAGCTGCCAAAATTATATCGTTCTTGTTCATTCTTATCTCGTTTCAACCAGAGTGGTTCCAATTCCTTCTTGTCCATTGTACTCGTCATTCATAGCTTTGCAACCCCCAAGGTTCACATGGTGGTCCTTGTTTCTATTTTCTACTGGAATGTTCTCAATTTCGTTCATCTCTATTGTGTTATTCTTTCAAGTTTTCAACCTCTCGAGGTTCATCGGTTTCACTCGTTTGTCAAAGAAGCAACTTAGTTTTACCTCTTCCTCTTCCGCTTTTCTCCGGTGCCATCCTAGATCTCGGGGCCGAGATCCTCTCAGAGTGGTGGAGTGTTGTGACGCCCCAAGACCGGAGCTTCAGTTGCCTTCCAGGGTTTCCGAGTTTTGTCGTGCGATTTGTTTTGTTTGTGCATTCTTCATGTCATCTCTTGCATTGCATCATCTCATCATGCCATCATATCATTAATTTTTAAAAAAAACTCAACTAAATAAAATCGTATGGATCTTCGGTCCATTTAAATCGAGGGATTCACATGGCGACTTCTCTTTATAACATACCCTCCCAATATTATTAGGGAGCTATAATAAATATTCCATTGTTTTGGAATCACCATAACCCACTTGCAAAATAAATCCCATGCCTTTTTCTGCTCGAGTTGACCTCAAAACCTTGCCAATATTATTTCATCATTTTCCGGAGCTCCACCAAAAATCCTTGGGCCATTTTTGTTAAATTCTTCATATTTTTGTGAGCCCGGGAAAATTGTCCTCGTTCCCAAATTCTTTCCCTAACCCTCTCTTTCTTTTTGTCTCTCTTTAATGGGTTTTACGCTAAGTAATATAAGAGAGGAGAGAGAGTGCCTAGCCGGACTCCTAGGCCCAGCCGCGCCCCCCTCTATCCCTAGGCCGACCCCTCCTGTCGATCTCTCCCTCTGCCTCCGCGACCTGCGCGTTCTCCCGATCAACTTCTCTCTCTCGTTCCCTTCCCTCCAGCGCCGTCACGGGGAGGCCCCTCGTACCACCGCCCGACCTCCTCGCTGCTGCTTCCACCATGGCGCGCGCCACCTTCCCTCCTCCTAAGCGCCGCCCAGGCATCTCGCCCGACCCTCTCGCCCGACGCTTGAACCCGATCCCGTCGCCCTCCGTCAGCGACCAGGCCGGACCCCGGTGGCCTCCTCGTCGTGACAGGCTCCACCCGAGGCGCCGCGCCCGATCCCTCAAGCTCTGCCTCCTCGTCTACCGGCGCCATCGCCTCGTCAGCTCCGTCGCCAGGAGGAGCCTCGACCCGTCCATCTCGGCCCCGACTCCGGCGACCGACGCCAGCTCCGTGCACCCCTCACCGACTGCCCCGCCGGTTGACTGCGGCCTCGCCCCCAGCTGTCCCTGAGGCCTCCCGGTCCTCTGCTCCACCTCCCTGCTTCACGTCAAGGCCGAAGACACCAGGGACGCCAAGTCCGTCTTCAGGTTTTCGCCAAGTACCGTGGAGGTTGTTGACCCGTCGAGTTCACCTACATACGTGCCACGACCACCGAACCGGAAACGCCAAGTACCCTTCGGATTGCCGAGTACCACTACCTTCGACCCGGAGACATCGGATGCGTCAAGTCCCTCTTGAAACATCTACGAAAACGTGTACAACTACCGTCGCCACGCGTGAACAACGACTTCCACTACGCCGCGTGTACGACTACTTCCCTCGGCGATCATCGCGAGAACGTCTACTTCCCTCTACGAAACGCATTCCGCCCCGAACGCACGCTTCAAAGGTATAACCACCGAGATGACCGACCGTGATCGAATCATCCTTGCGATGCCCCTCTTTTGCCATGCCACCGTTCCGTGGGAACCCGGTAATCGGGAGCACCCCACCATCCTTGCATTACTCGCTCACGTCCACACTTCCTTTTGCACCGGTATCTCCGTGAGCTACCGGAACCGATATGTTGCCGTGGCATCATTTTCGGATATGTTGCCGTGGCACCATTTTCGTTTTCGCCGCCGTGGCACCCTTTTTCGTTCCGCCACGGTGACATAATGCCTCGTAACATGCTCTTGTCAACATTTTCATAAAAATTGCATAAACTTGCACATGTCATCCGCATCATGATAACAACATTAAAATGTTTATAATTGTTGGTTGCATTAATTTGCTTAAATGCCATGCTAAAATGATTTATTTCATAACTAAATAACCGTAACTCGGATTTAAATAAATTATATATGTAAATGGGGTAGAAAAATGCCTAGTTTAACATGGTACACTTTATTTTGCTGTTTAACAACTCTAAAATATGCTTTAGGTCAGATCTGTACCGAATCCATAATTTGCATATGGGGAGTTTCGGAATTGTTGTTCGTTGTTTCCGGCCTCATTTAAACTTGCCTAGATAGGTAGTTTCTTTATGCTTCACCCCTCTTGCCATGTTTAATAACATTTAATATTGTTGAGTACCTAATCGGAGAGAACTAAATAAGTGATGTGGTGTTCGTCAATATGCAACTCGTTGCATATTGAGCTCCACTTAACTTGTAGTGTTGTTTGTGCATATTGCCATGCCATGCCTCATTAAACCGGTCATGCATCATACTTGTTTGTGCATCATGACATGTTTATGTGATGGTTGTTTACTATGTTGTTTGTTTCTTTCCGGGTTGTTTCTCTCGTTAGCTTCGGTTCGTTCCGGAGTTGTGAGGATTCGTTCGACTCACGTCCGTTTGTCTTCTTCATGGATTCGTTCTTCTTCCTTGCGGGATTTCAGGCAAGATGACCATACCCTCGAAATCACTTCTATCTTTGCTTGCTAGATGCTCGCTCTTTTGCTATGCCTATGCTACGATGCCTATCACTTGCTTATCATGCCTCCCATATTGCCATGTCAAGCCCCTAACCATCCTTTCCTAGCAAACCGTTGTTTGGCTATGTTACCGCTTTGCTTAGCCCCTCTTATAGCGTTGTTAGTTGCGGTGAAGATGAAGTTTGTTCCTTGTTGGAACATGGAGATGTTGTTCCTTGTTGGAACATGTTTATTTGTTGGGATATCACAATATATCTTATATTATTAATGCATCTATATACTTGGTAAAGGGTGGAAGGCTCGGCCTTATGCCTGGTGTTTTGTTCCACTCTTGCCGCCCTAGTTTCCGTCATACGGTGTTATGTTCCCGGATTTTGCGTCCCTAACGCGGTCGGGTGATTTATGGGACCCCTTGACAGTTCGCTTTGAATAAGACTCCTCCAAAGAAGGCCCAACATTGGTTTTACCATTTGCCTCACCCAGTCCTTTTTCCCTTGGGTTTCGGAGCCCAAGGGTCATCTTTATTTAGCCCCGGACCAGTGCTTCTCTAAGTGCTTTGGCCCGAACCGAAACCGCTTCTTGAGGGCCACCTTAGGGGCAACTTGAGGATTGGTTTTACTCGTAGCTGTCTCATCCGGTGTTGCCCTCGAGAACGAGATATGTGCAGCTCCTATCGGGATTGTCGGCGCATCGGGCGGTCTTGCTGGTTTTGTTTTATTGCAGTCGAAATGTCTTGTAGCCGGATTCCGAGACTGATCGGGTCTTCCGGGAGAAGGAATATCCTTCGTTGATCGCGAGAGCTTATCATGGGCTAAGTTGGGACACCCCTGCAGGGTTTGAACTTTGAAAGCCGTGCCCGCGGTTATGTGGCAGATGGGAATTTGTTAATGTCCGGTTGTAGAAAACCGAAGTTGATCTTAATTAAAATACACCAAACGCGTGTGTAACCGTGATGGTCTCTTCTCGGCGGAGTCCGGGAAGTGAACACGGTGTTGGAGTTATGCTTGACGTAGGTTGTTTTAGGATCACTTCTTGATCATAGTTGTTCGACCGTGCTTTGCTTCTCTTCTCGCTCTCTTTTGCGGATGTAGCCACCATATATGCTAGTCGCTTGCTGCAGCTCCACCTCACTACCCTGTCCTACCTTTAAGCTTAAATAGTCTTGATCTCGCGGGTGTGAGATTGCTGAGTCCCCGTGACTCACAGATACTTCCAAAACCAGTTTGCGGTGCCAATGAAACTGCGGCAAGGCGTCGTGACCCGAGCTCAAGGAGGAGCTCGATGAAGACTTTGTGCATTGTGTTGTTTCGTTTCAGCTGATCAAGAGTGGAGCCCAGTTGGGACGATCGGGGATCTGTGTAGCATTTGGGGTAGTCTTCTTTATTTTGGTTCAGAGACGGACCTTGATTGTATCTGTATGATGTAATGTTTTACTCATGTATTGTGTGAAGTGGCGATTGTAAGCCAACTATGTATCTCTTTCCTTATTTATTACATGGGTTGTGTGAAGATTACCTCACTTGCGACATTGCTTTCAATGCGGTTATGCCTCTAAGTCGTGCTTCGACACGTGGGAGATATAGCCGCATCGAGGGCGTTACATCCTGCTTGATTAATATTGATGATATGGGTAGTACAAGAGTAGATCTACCACGAGATCGTAGAGGCTAAATCCTAAGAGCTAGCCTATGATGGTATGATTGTAATTGTGATCGGCCTTCTAAGGACCAACCTCTCCGGTTTATATAGACATCGGAGAGGGCTAGGGTTTACATGGAGTCGGTTACAAGGAAGGAAATATAATATCCTGGATCGCCAAGCTTGCCTTCTACGCCAAGGAAAGTCCCATCCGGAGACGGGCCGAAGTCTTGAGTCTTGTATCTTCACGCTTCAATAGTCCGGACGTTGTACACAGTGCGGCATCCGGATACCCCCTAATCCAGGACTCCCTCAACACTGCTATAACTTTCAATGCCAGTGATGAACCTCGATTCCAGACTGTCCGGGCACCGGCCGCTCTGGTCCTTAGCCCAATCGTGGACGGCTTCCGGCTCACTAAAGTACTCATGGACGGCGGAAGTGGATTGAACTTGATCTATGAAGAAACGCTCAACAAAATGGAAATTGATAAATGCCGCATTGAGCAAAGCGGCACCACCTTCAAGGGAATCATCCCTAGTCGGGAAGCCGTGTAAAAGGGAAAAATCACACTCGATGTGGTATTCGGCACCCCGGAAATATACAGGTCCGAAGAAATCACATTCCAAGTGGCTCCTTTTAGCAGCGGATACCACGCCCTTTTAGGGCGGCACGCGTTTACCAGCTTTCAAGCCATACCCCATTACGGGTACATGAAGCTTAAAATCCCCGGGCCCAATGGAATCATCACTCTAGCCAGTGATCCAGACGTCGCACTCCGTGCCGAAAACAAAACCGCAGCACAGGCCCTGGAAGCATTATCCGAAGCCCTAGCAGCCGAAGAATTAACAACGCTACGGGCCACCGTGGACAGGGACGACGTGATACTCGACAAGCGACCCAAGTCCACCTCATTTAAACCTGTAGACGAAATAGTCAAATTCCAAGTCCATCCAATGGACCCCACGAAGACAGCTTCCATCGGGACACAGTTGAGCCCCGTAATGGACGCCACACTACGAGACTTTTTACGCAAGAATTGGGATATTTTCGCCTAGCACCCATCGGACATGCCGGGCATCCCGCATGGATTGGCCGAGCATAGCCTTAACATACTAAAGGGATACAAACCTATCAAACAGACCCTAAGGTGATTCTCAGAGCCCAAACGACAAGCAATGGGGGAAGAGCTAGCCAAGCTACTTGAGGCCAGATTCATCAGAGATATTAAACATCCAGATTGGCTGGCAAATTTGGTAACGGTACCAAAGAAGGACAAATCCTGGTGCCTATGCGTCAACTTCAAAGACCTCAACAAGGCTTGCCCCATGGATCCCTTTCCTCTCCCTCGCATCGATCAAATCATCGATGCCACAGCTGGACACGACTCGTTGTGTTTTCTCGATGCATACTCTGGATACCATCAAATAAAGATGGCAGAGTCTGACCAAGCTGCAACAGCTTTCATAACGCCATATGGCCCTTTTTGCTTTAACACTATGCCTTTCGGGCTTAAGAATGTCGGTGCAACCTATCGACGCATGATTCAAACATGCCTGGAAAAACAAACCGGCAAAACAATGGAGGCATATGTGGACGACATGGTCATAAAAACAAGACACGTCGAAACCCTAATAGACGACTTGAAGCTTACATTCGGCATCCTCCGGACATACGACATCAAGTTGAATCCAGAAAAATGCGTTTTTGGCGTCCCCTCTGGGAAACTGCTGGGCTTCATTGTTTCCAATAGAGGAATCGAAGCGAATCCGGCAAAAATCCGAGCTCTGTCGCAGTTGGCTATACCAACAGACCTCAAGCACATCCAGAAACTAGCCGGATGCGTTGCTGCATTAAGCCGCTTTATCTCTAGGTTAGGAGAAAAGGCATTACCTCTTTACCGCCTCCTTCAGCACAACGAACACTTCGTGTGGACGGATGCAGCCACGGCCGGACTCGATGAAATAAAGACCTTACTGGCCAGTAATCCAGTCCTAACAACGCCGAATATCGGCGAGCCTATGCTATTGTACATAGCTGCAACACATCAAGTTGTAAGCGCAGTGCTCGTCGTCGAACGAGAGGTTGACGGATACAAATTCCCGCTCCAAAAGCCGGTTTATTACGTATCTACATTCCTCACCCCATGCAAATCCCGATACCCACACTACCAAAAAATAGCATACGCGGTCTTCATGGCATCCCGGAAGCTGTGACACTACTTTCAAGAGTGTTCGACTACAGTAGCCTCCAAAGTACCACTCAATGACATAATAAATAACCGCGACGCTACGGGCCGGATTGCTAAATGGGCTATCGAGCTCTTTCCGTTCGACATAATATACAAACCACGGCGGGCCATCAAGTCGCAAGTACTGGCTGACTTTGTCGCCGAATGGACGAAAGCCGAACTCCCTAAAGAGTACGACGTGTACTCCAACTGGATCATGCACTTCGACGACTCTAAAATGCTGGCCGGATTGGGAGCAGGTGTAGTCCTGACGTCTCCCACCGGAGACACGGTCCAGTACGTCCTCCAAATATTATAGACAGACTCCAACAATGCAGCCGAATATGAGGCCCTGTTGCATGGTCTTTGGATGGCCGTCTCTATGGGCATCCAACGCCTGGAAGTGCGCGGGGATTCGAACCTCGCAATATCACAAATAAACGGAGACTTTGATGCCAAGGATCCAAAAATGGCGGCCTATCGTAATGCCGTCCTCAAAATGTCAGCTCGGTTTGAGGGGCTCGAATTCCACCATGTGGCTCGAGAAAACAATCAAGCGGCGGACGTCCTTGCCCGCATCGGCGCTAAACGCGACCTGTCCCCACCTAACATATTCCCGGAAAGGTTGTTCAAGCCATCCGTAGTATGGGAATGGGAGTCCGGCAATACTAGCACGGATCCAAACACACCCCCAGATTCCGAACCATCAGACACAATCGGAGGCTCTGCCACCAAAATAACATCTTCAGCCCACGAAATCATGTCCATAATCGCCCCGTGGACTGAGCCTTTCTTGGCCTACCTAAATAGGCAGGAGCTCCCCGAAGACCAAAATGAAGCACGCTGCATTGTTCGGCGTTCTAAAGCTTACAAAGTCCATGAAGGGGAACTCTACAAGAAAAGCTCGACCGGAGTGCTCCAAAGGTGCATCTCCGAAGAGGAAGGGCGACAACTCTTGGCTGAAATCCATGCCGGACTGGGTGGACACCACGCCGCGGCTCGAGCGTTAGTCAGTAAGGCCTTCCGCACAGGCTTCTATTGGCCGACGGCCCGAGCAGACGCACATGACCTTGTCCAACATTGCGTCGGTTGCCAGCTCTTCGCCAATCAGAGTCTTATGCCCCCTACTGCTCTCCAAACAATCCCCATAACTTGGCCCTTCGCGGTCTGCAGGCTGGATATGGTCGGACCTCTTAAATGGGGAAGCCATAAGAAAAAATACTTATTGGTCATGGTGGATAAGTTCACCAAATGGATAGAAGCCAAACCAGTCAAAACGGACGAATCCGGACCAGTAATAGACTTCATATCCGGGTCGCATAATCGACACGGTGTCCCCACAAAGATCATCATCGATAATGGCTCAAATTTCACAGCCGATGAAGTGAAAACTTGCGCGCAAAATGGGCATTAAGCTCGACTCACGCCCGCCTAACATCCCCAAACAAACGGCCAGGTCGAACGGGCAAATGGTCTCATCATGAGCGGCATCAAACCCAGACTAGTGCGATCTTTGACAGAATCAGATACGCACTGGGTGGAGGAGCTCGACTCCGTACTCTGGGGGCTGCGGACCACACCAAATCGCACCACCGGATATACACCATTTTTCATGGTGTACGGTGCGGAAGTAGTACTACTCTGCGACATAATACATGATTCGCCACGCGTACGCATGTACGAAGAGAAGGAAGCCGAGTTAGATCGGCATGACAACTTGGATGCCCTGGTGGAGGAGCGCGATGTCGCAAAAGCCCGTTCCGCATTCTATCAGTAGCAGGCTCGACGGTATCAAAGCAGAGAAGTGCGGGCCAAAACTTACAATATTGGCGAGCTCGTTCTACGCCTACCGGAGAAGAAGAATGACAAACTCAAACCCAAGTGGGAAGGTCTCTTCATCATTGACAAAGTTCTCACTGGAGGAGCGTACCGCTTATGTAATGCATCCGATAACAGACTCGAGCCGAACCCATGGAACGTGGCCAGACTCCGGAGATTCTACGCCTAACGCCGAACTCAGTGTTCGTCTCCTTACTCCCTCCCTTTTACTTATGCTCCACCCCAATTTTCCTTTCTCGACCTTTTTTCTCTTCACACAAAGTACTTAATACAGTGTGGACTCCCGGATTACTCCGGCCGCACTATGTGTGTAAGCAATACCTGGGGGCTTCCTATACGGAAGCTAAAAATAATTACGCAAATGGCTTTTTGCCCATCACATATGAGTTTCTTTTTCATATGTGCCTTTTCTTCACCATTATATGCATCGATATGACTTAAGATGTGGCCAAGCTGGGTTGTTCGGTTTTCCGCTTATGCCCCACGTTCCCGTTAATTCGGCTAGGGCATAAGGGGAGCACCTGCGATTGTTATTGCCGGTTCAGCCGGATGTGTACCTCAGACTGGGTGAAGCCGAAAGCTAGTTTCCTTAAGAGAATATTCGATCGGTGAACAAAAGACGTATTCTTTTATTACAACATAAATCCCCAGAAGTCTTGTATCCTGCACCATCGCTAGTAGTCCGGACATGCGCATTGTCAAGATGCATACCTGTGGAAAGGAACCCCTAACGGAACTATCCTCCCTGGAAGATGTTTCTTACTATCCATGTAATATAACATAACTAGTTGGGTACTTGTCTGTTCAAGCACTTATGACCCCTACGCCTAGTCTCCACGCATAGCCCGGTTTTGTATAACTGAGCGGGTATTCGGACACATCCTGGACTGTAGGATCCGAGGGCTGAAGCGAAAAGGTCCGCCATGACAAATGATTTTAATCCGGCTAGGGGCTACTTATGCCCATTGAATTACACAGTCACTTGGACTGACTATATTCCTCCACTATACCATCTAACAGGCTATCTAGCTTACAATCCTGTTGAGAATACTTAGCGGCTAACGCTATCTGGTCATATACCAGACTTACGGGAATTTCTTGCCCATCGGGCCCCACCGGTCCTACTTCGGCCATATGGTTCGGGTCCAGCTTGGTGTAGCACGTCTTCACCATTGCCCAGGCTTCTCTTGCACCTTGTCGGCATGCTGATATCTTCCATAGACAGTAGCACCGTCGGGCTCCTTGAAGCAGGTCCGCAAGCTCCCCCATGCCATTCGGCGGGAGGCTTGATGGCCACAAGGCCTGAGCAACGCCGTGTATCACCCGCCGAGCTCGCTTTCGTAATCGTGGAAAGTTCTTGCAGTAAATCACTTGCGAGATGAGGGCATCTCCTCTTCGTATGCGACCCGTTAACATTCCTCGCAAGCAAAATTCTTTCAAAATACTTCCTCGCCGAACTATCATACGGTTCGTGCAGGCACTCACCATAAATGCCGCTGGCCGAAGCCTTTTTGTTCTCCTTCACGGAGTCCGCTTGATTGAGCGCGACGTCTTTTAATTCCACGTCCAGCCGAATATTGGCATCTTGAACATTGCTCTTCTCTTGCTTCACTTGCGTAAGGATGCGCTCGCCAGCCTTTAGATGCCTTTTGAGATGCGAGTCGTCATCCGTTACGCCCTCCGGATTCACCCCAGGGTTGTCTGCAGAATTTTCTGTTAGACTAGTCATACCAGCCATTTGCTAACTGGTACATCTGCGTACAATTGAGATAAATGTTACCAGAGGAGGCCTTCTGGGATTCCTCTAACTTGGCAACCGCATCCCTCAGCTGGGCCTTACATTCCTCCAGCTCCCGAGCCAATTGTTCATTCTTATCCACAAGAACCTGTGCATAAATTGATTCTTCAAATACTTGTCAAAATTTCTTACCCGTATATCTTTGGTGTACTGGTTCATCGCTTGGCAAGCCCGCCTTGAGCAGCTCGGACGTATGCGTCTGCCGAATTGATGGCATTAAAAGCCTCTTCGGAAAAGATGTTGTTCCGAAGCACGAACCTCCGACGCCGGTGATTCATGGCGCTCTCCACTTCGGAGTTCGTGGCCGAACACATATCCGCATCCTCTGTCAGAGAACTATGCGGTACTGGCCCCGTGTACGCCTCCGCACTCAAAACCAGTTCTGGAACCCGGCTGGTGGAGGCGTGATTGGCGCGATCCCCGGATATAGTCCGGCTGCTCCTCTTCCTACCAGACACAAAGGGCGCTGCCATATTTCAAATACTATAATCGTAGGACAGGTTATTACTTTACCTCTGCAGCGGTGTGTCAACCCTCACCGCCTTCGTCTTGAGCCTGCCCGATCCGGACGCCCGTGGTTAACGAGTCCCTAGGGGCTCGGCCCCGCGCTCCGACCGTCGTCTCTGCAAACAGCACGACGCCTCAAGGGAAAATCATAATACCTGAGGGGAGTCCTATTCGGAGGATAGGGTTTTTAGTTCGGCTTACACGCGACACAGGGAGCAGTCCGGGATAGTCGGCTGTAATGGCCACTGAGGCACCATCCCGTACCGCTTGATAAAATACCCCGTTGACAAACTCAACGGTAATATCCGGATCTTCTTTGAGTCCTCGGATCTAGGGCCCTTCCGGGTCCTTCGCTACGAGGAGGGCTGAAGATTCCTTCTACGCCTCTCGCCTCGCGCCGAAAACATCGACGCAGGTAATCTTAGCAGAAGGACGGTAATGTAAGTACAACAGGGAAAGGAATGACGACTTACCCACTCTGGGGGGTTGTACATGGAGAATCCGTTCCGCGTTTTAATGCGAAGGAATTCCTCCTCTTCCCCTTTGTATAAATCGGACAATATCCTTGCCAAAGCAGTGGCGTAGTCCGGACCCTTACGGCCGCAGCGGGTGGCGTCGTCTTCCCCGTTGAAGTGCCACATGGGCTTCCCCCGATATCGAAGCGGTTGCACTCCCCGCCTTATGCATATTGCCATGACCTCGACTATCGTCAGTCCGGATTTGGCCAGTAACTTTGTCCTGCTCATCAGGAAGTGTATTTCCCTCGTATCCTCTTCTTGAGGGCCCCGGTGGCGCCAGCTTAGGCGTGCCCTTGGCGGGGCGTTACTAAACTTGGGGAGACCTGTCTGGACTGGATCCGGAAGGGGAACGTCATCAATGCAAAACCACTCTGAAGGCCAGTTTTCTGGTGCCTTCTTAGGAATGCTGGACAGGTATCCGGTCTCGGCAATGCGCCATACTTCGGCCCCGCCCACTTGACATAGGGATTCTCCCTGGGTGCGGGGGACAAGGCAGAACAGCTTCCTCCATAATCCGAAGTGTGGTTCGCAGCCTAAAAACAGCTCGCAAAGGGCGACGTACCCCGCTATATGCAGAATGGAGGCAGGGGTAAGGTTGTGCAACTGGAGGCCGTAGAACTCCAGGAGCCCGCGAAGAAACGGGTGGATGGGAAACCCGACGCCCCTTAGCAGATGCGGGATGAGGCATATACGCTCCTCTGGAGATGGATTTGGAGATCCCTCCACTTGTTCCCCTCCATCGTAAGTGGCTATTCGGGCTCGGACAGGGACCATGAACGCCGGTGGGAGAAACCCTTGGGTTTGTAAATCTATCAAACGGCTATGAGGAACTGAACACTCTCCCCAATCCCCCGACTTGGAATGAGGAGGGCGAGTAGAAGAGCTGCGACGGCCGACCATGTTGGAATGGTTTTTCGCGGAGCGCTCTGTTGGATGCTAGCTCAGGGAGGGAGAGTGAGGTTTGGATCTAAGAATCCCCGTCCCATCAAATAGACGGTCAGCCAGGAGGATTGAGGGTGGCAAATGCAAAAATGCCTCGACTCTTCGCATTCGCTCGACACATGGAGTTGGTCATTATTGAGACACCAAAGCCGATGAGTACAACATTGATGGGATGCCGGACAATATTCGTCATAAAAGGTACTTTGGAGTATTCGGAGATGGAACCCGCCTTGCAATGCCGAAGACAAGACTGCGCGCCGGACTCATCGTCATTGAAGCCTGGTTCAGGGGCTGCTGAGGGAGTCCTGGATAAGGGGGGTATCCGGACAGCCGGACTGTATACATCGTCCGGACTATTGAAGCGTGAAGATACAAGACTCAAGATTTCAGCCCATGTCCGGATGGGACTCTCCTTGGCGTGGAAGGCAAGCTTGGCGGTCCGGATATTGTGTTTCCTTCCTTGTAACCGACTCCATGTAAACCCTAGCCCTCTCCGATGTCTATATAAACCGGAGAGGTTGGTCCTTAGAAGGCCGATCACAATTACAATCATACCATCATAGGCTATCTCTTAGGGTTTAGCCTCTGCGATCTCATGGTAGATCTACTCTTGTACTACCCATATCTTCAATATTAATCAAGCAGGAAGTAGGGTTTTACCTCCATCGAGAGGGCCCGAACCTGGGTAAACATCTGTGTCCCTTGCTTCCTGTTACCATCAGCCTAGACGCACAGATCGGGACCCCCTACCCGAGGTCCGTCGGTTTTTACACCGACACCCCCCTTAAGGGGAGAATTGCTCTCCTCCTCCTCTTCATCTTCATCTCCCTCGTGGGGGGAGAGAGCTTCGGTGTCTTTGGACGCAATGTCTGAAGTACCTTTACGGCGAAGGCCACTTCTGGCCTCCTTGCCTTTCTTCTTGGCCTTCTTCTCCGGCGCCTGGTACAGCACCGGAACCAACATCTTCGTTAGTAGAGGAATAGTTGGGTCTTCAGGCAGCGGAGACGGACATTTGATCCGCTCTACCGTCTTCGTCCAGCCCTGAAGGATAAGGGGAAGGCTTAGCATACTCCTCGAATCTACAAGTGGAGGTCATGTTTGGAAATCTCAAAACTTAGTGGAGTGGCCAAGTGAGCACAGTCAAGGCCGAGGTCTTCGGTCGTTACCGGCCACGACTTCTGGGCCTTGAAAAGCAGCTTCCGGATTTCTTCGTGCGTCGTGCCAAAGAATTGCTGCAGGGTCCGAGGGCCGGACGGATTGAACTCCCACATATGGAGAGTTCGGCGCTGGCACGGGAGAATCCGGCGAAAATGCATCACCTGGATCACATCGGCAAGACTGGCGTTCTTCTCTATCATACCCTTGACACGCTTCTACAACGTCATCACCTCGTTGGACGATGCCCAGTCCAGGCCCTTTTTAACCCATGATGTGAGCCGCATTGGAGGCCCGGATTTGAACTCAGGAGTGGCGGCTCATGTGGCGTCTTGAGGTTCCGTGATATAGAACCACTCCTGTTTCCATGCCTACACGGTCTCCACGAAGACCCCCTAGAGCCAAGTGACATTGTGGAGCTTTCTCACCATGGCGCCTCTGCACTCTGCATGTTGACCGTCGACCACTTCGGGCTTCACATTGAAGACTTTGAGCCATAATCCGAAGTGGGGGGAATGCGGAGGAACGCCTCACACACGACGATGAACCCTGAGATGCGGAGGAAGGAATTTGGGGCTAGATAGTGAAAGTCTAGCCCGTAATAGAACATGAGCCCGTGGACAAAAGGGTGGAGAGGAAACCCTAGTCCGCGAAGAAAGTGGGGGTTGAACACTACCCTCTCATTAGGCTCCGGCATGGGGATGACCTGCTTTTTGGCAGGGAGCCGGTGGGCGATGTCCGCAGCCAAATACCCCGCTTCCCGGAGTTCCTTGACGTTCTCCTTCGTGATGGAGGAGGCCATCCACTTGCCATGCGCACCAGATCCAGACATGGCTGGAGTGTTTGGTGGGGATAGAAAAGATCCAAACTTGGGCGCTAGAGCTCGAGGGCGGATGGGCTGAGGAAGGAGAGAGCATGGGGTAAAGAGATGGATTCGTATCCTCTTATAAAGGCAATGAATATCGAGCGCCCCCTCATGCGCCTTAAAATTCACCTATTCCCAAGGGGTCATGCAAACGGCACGTTTGGATTACCCAAACCCGTATTGATGAGATTCCCACAATAAGGGGACACGATCTCTGCCTTGACAAGATATGCCAATGAGGACCGCGCCTTGAAACACGAAGCGGGAGGCTGAAAAACGGTTCGAGATAATAATAAGGCCAGAATATAACGTCTCGCGGAAAAAGCTGTCAGCAGACATGACTTATTTTGTTTAAGTTTTTCACCTTCGTGGTTCAGGATTGTAACTATTACACAGAGCCGAATACAATTCTTTTGTTCAAATGCTTTGGAATATTCGGAGGAGGAACCCGCCTTGCAATGCCAAAGACAATTTGCGCTCCGGACACATCGTCATTGAAGCCTTGTTCAGGGGCTACTGAGGGAGTCGTGGATTAGGGGGTCCCCGGGCGTCCAGGCAATGTGACATGGGCCGGACTAATGGGCTGTGAAGATACAAGATAGAAGGCCCTCCCCCATGTACGGATGGGACTCTCCTTTGTGTGGGTGGCAAGCTTGGCATTCAAATGTGAAGATTCCTTTCTCTGTAAACCGACTCTGTACAACCCTAGGCCTCTCCGATGTCTTTATAAACCAGAGGGTTTAGTCCATAGAGGCAATCATAACCATACATGCTAGACATCTAAGGTTTAGCCATTATGATGTCGACGTAGATCAACTCTTGTAACCCTTGTTGGGGATAGAACTAATAGGTAGGGACTGCCCAGGAGGGGCCGGATTATACCACCGGCGGCTTACCAATGAAGATGGCGGATCATACAAGCCTGTTGACGGCCCAAGACCCAGAGGTGACTTAAGGCCCAGGTGGATGAACCGCCATATATGTATGACTTGTATTTTAAGGCATATGTAGTTAGTTTCCGAGGCGGACACGTGTATGAGCCGGCCAGGACTCCGTGAGCCGCCGGGCGTCAACCTGTATTTATAAAGGGACGACCCGACGACAGCTTAAAAAAGAAAGAAGAGATCGAGAACTAGGCCAAGTGTATGTGCTCCCTGGTAAATGAAAGCCAAGCAATACCACCTCAAACTGGATTAGGCTTTTACCTTCACAACAAGGAGCCGAACCAGTATAAACTCTCTATGTCCTTTGTCCCGATTAACCCCTTAAATCTAACCTCGTTGCGATGGCTCCACGACTAAGTCCTTCCGCTAGGACATCTGTCGTGACAATTCCACGACAGTTGGCGCCCACCGTGGCGCCAGCGCACGATGGTTTCGAGTTCTTCCAGGGCAACTTCGAAGGGATCAAGGGATACGCTGTGGGCCGGATGACCAAGAGTCGTCACGGTAAGCTCTACATCGAGTACGGGTACCGGGTCCCCTTCGGTGGAATCCATGTCTTCATCGGCAAGATCGGCAAACCGGGCCGTGAGTCGGACATCTACACCAACATCATCGAGATGGCTCAGCATGCATGGCCTGCCCAAGTTCAACCCACCGTGAAGCGTGCCTTTGTTGGTTTCATCCATGGGACGGAAATTGAAGAAGGATATGTGTCTGGCGGTGAGACGACAATCTACTCTGATGGTGAGTCGTCCAAAGGCGAGACTAATTCATTGTATCAACTGCAAGACGACTGGCTTGGGGGCTGTTGTGATGGTGATAGTATTCCGGACCCCTATGAGCCACTGAACAGGTTGCGATCTTCATGGCCGGTACACAACCGGTGCTTGGTTCAACAACCACCACGGCTATGACCTATGATCTTCTGCACGCCCGCCGGCTCAAGTTCTCACAGAGTTATTGGAGGCTCTGGCAACTTTGATGGGGGTAGAGGTAACCCCGGACAACCAGGAACAACATAAGGTTGATGTGGCGATGCCGCGAGATGAGACCGCTCAAGCCAAGGAAGAGCTGGCGGCTGAGAATGCAAGGATGGCTGCAGAGCGGGCTGGTTTGGACGCCCAAGCACAGCGGATTCAAGCGGATTCCTTCCGGCTCACGTTAGACCAGAACACTTCAAATGAGGTCATGAGGAGGAGGCACCGGAGTCATCTACTGTCAGGACCCCGATTCCAAGTCACATCGACCTAGCCGGTAACACCTCATATCACTTTGTGGCCTCACGCACGGTATTCCCACGGGTGTCGCCTTACCATGGCCCGGGACCGTTTGCGTCTGTTGGCTCACGTATATGATAGTGTCGCTAGCATCCACATGACAAAGAACCCGGGCCGACATGGCTAGTCGTGAACCCAAAGCGGCACTAACCTATGGGGACAGGCATACATGAATCACATCGAGCATGTCGGTCATCAACGTATATATTCGGGCTGTAGCACTGGCTAACAGGACTCGCAGTATCCCGGGCTGTAGCAGGCTAGGCAGGACTCCGAATACCACCGCGTGACATTTCCCAGAAGGACGAGACATAGGAACGTTAAACACATGCCGCCAGTCAAGTGTCCAAGCGGTAGTCTTTGGGCTAGCAGGACTCGGTGAACTGGCTGTAGCGGACTACTATCGCCGAAGCACGAGACTTACATTTCCCCATATGAGAGGCTGCCAAGGATAAACAACTAGTTTGTCAGATCCCACTCATACCAAGCATTTCAATCATACACGCAATATACCCGCTATGAGTAAATACAACAAGGCATCACAACAAAACTCTACAACTCAGGTACTTTATTTAAAAGGCTCCGAGGAGCCATACATAACATAATAATACAGGTAGGGGTCACATGACCCAACACTCAAGTCATACAATCATACAAGCACATGCGGAAGCAAACTAGTCTGAGTACAGACTCTAGAAAGAAAGAAAGCTTGTTGGAGCCTTTCTATCTACAATGGCCCTTCACAAGTCTTAGATCGCCACACGGGTGGCTAATTCACTCGTCGATGTCAAGGTCTCACGTAGAACCCATCGGAAGGGCAGTGTTGTCGTCTGAAAAACATTAATTAAGCAAACATGAGTACGGAGGTACTCAGCAAGTCTTACCACGTAATCCTATCATACATGCACGTTCTCAAGAAGGTGGTGGAGTTATTTGCAACAAGCCAGCTTTGACTCTTGGCTAAGCTTATCCCACGTGACACCACTTGAAAAGCATTTGTCGCTGCAGTCCACTAATCACCAACACAATACTCCACTGTGGATCCTCTCTCGTCATCCCACGAGAGGGCCATCCACGATACTCACACTTATCTTGAGGCTTTTAGTAGTATCCATTTACTTTTCTATGAACTGATATAGGTAACCTGAAGTCCTTCTCCGTGGACACGGCTATTCGAATAGATCATATTAAACCCTGCGGTGTACTTCTTCACACACGCTCTCACCACTTACCGCCGTTTACACGACATGTACTCGGCAACCTTCTGCGGAAGCCCAACGTGGGTGTCGGCCACAGCCTACCTAAACACACAAGTCCCAAGTCCAAAGTTGATCGCCTATTCGGGTTCCATCCGCAGGAGTCCGCCGAGGTTTCCCACTCTGACCCCGAACGATGTGTACAGGGTTCCCGAGACACCAAGCAGGCGAATCGGTACCGGGCCACGGTGCCTACCGCAACACAACCCACCCCTACGGTCAGCGTTGCGTGCGGCCCCAAAGATGCTACAAACACGAAACTACTTGCAACTCCGGACCGAGGACAATAGTGGTTAAGAAGCCGAGAGGGTCAATTAAGGATCCCAATGCGTGGTAGTAACTATTTCATGGATCACAAACACATATCTCAGTTCTTAGGGACGGCTTCAATGAAACAACCCACCATGTACTCCTACATGGCCTCTCATCGATACCTTTACCAAAACGTGTTCAACACTTTCACTCTTGAATCAACACAACCTTTCACTCCGGTCCATCATCCCGATGAGCCGACCGACACAACTCTAAGCATAGCAAGCATAGAATGGTAGGAATCACAAACATGGCTCAATCAACTCCTACACATACTAGTGGGTTTCATCTAGTTACTGTGGCAATGACAGGCCATGCAAAGGAAGTGGGTTCAACTACCGCAGCACACAACAATTTGAATCGCGTTGTCTTAATGCAGTAAACGAGAGCAGAAGCGAGAACATGGGTTTGTATCGGAATGATCAATGAGTTGCTTACTGATGGGCTGGGGTAGAGTAATCGCCCTTCAGATGGATAGTCGAGGTTATCCTCGGGGCGTAACCTATCATGAAAGCACACCGAAAGTAAACACACATGACAATATGCAACAATATGATGCATGCTATGACATGGCAATATGGATGTGTGTTGGCCTAATGCAAGCTGAAATAACACGGGATGAACTCATTTGAATCAAGGATTCAAATGATAGCTCATTTGAGCTAGTCCTAAAGGTGCATTATCTTATTCTGGTTAAACAGCATAGTTAACTTGTTTTAACATGCATGAAACCTGTACCAATGGATAGAGTGGATTTTTCTGATAATTTTTCATATATAAATCTTTGCATTTGGAGTTATAGATTAAAAGTTATAAGCATTTGAAATTTGAATTATATTCTGGAATTTACTATATTAGAATAAATCCAGAAATTGAATTAATACGTCAGCCATGCGTCAGTATGACGTCAGAGTCAACTGGGACGTCCAGGTCAAACCTGACAGTGGGTCCCGCATGTCACGGTAATTAACTTAATTAAAGGTTTAATTAAAACTAACCTATTTAGTTAGCAGGGCTGGGCCCCATCTGTCGCTGACTGCTTGGGTCAACGAGGGCCCACGATGGTCAAAGTCCATGTCGGCTGCACGGCGACTAGCCGCCAGCGAGCCCGACACGGCGGAGGAGTGTGTTTGGCGATTCCGCGACCAAACGAAGTCGCGGAAGGTAGCTACGGGTAGCTAGGAGCAACCCGCGACCTCGGGCCGAAGTCGGGCTTAGCTCGGGTGGCCGGAGTTGGCGCCGGGCTGACGAGCCAGGCGGCCGCCGGGTTCGCCAACAATGAGCTAGGGGTTAGAGGGCTCGGTGAGGTGCGGGAGTACATGGTAGACCCCTCGGAGTGCGGTGAGTGCAACGGACACCATGGGGTGGCGGAGAGTGACCGGGAGCACGCCGGGCGACGAGCTCCACGCAGTGGCGTGCGGGTGATCGTGGCTCGGTTGCTACGTTGCTCGAGGGCGAGAGAGAGGGAAGGGAGTTAGGTAGGCTCACGGGCGACGTAGAAACCCTCGTCGAGGTCGGGGATGAACCGGAGCGACGGGCGATGAAAAGGATCTCCGGCTGACGGCGAGCTCGGTTGAGGTCGGTGGGATGGATTCGTGCACTAGAACAGCGGGACTCGGCCGGGCTAGGGATAGTGGAGTGCTTGGCGGAGCTCTGGACATGATGAGGAGGAGCATGGACGGCGGGGAGCACGACTACTGGCGGTGGTCTTGGCGGCAGCGTCGGCCAAGATGGGGAGAGCGAGAGAAGCGAGCCGGGAGGAGAGGGAGTGTCAGGGGTTCAGGGAGGAGGAGGTCGGTCCTCGTCATGGTGGCGAGGAGCAGCGAGGCGGCGACCAGTGCGTGGCACCCATGCGGTGCCTGCCGCCCGAAAGCACCTGGCTGCACTGCTGGCCGAGCCAAGCAGCTGTTGGCCATGCTCTGGCTGGGCCAGTGGGCAGTGGGTGCGTCGAGTAAGTTTTCTGTTTTTAATCTTTTCTAATTTCCTGCAACTTTGTGGGGTTTTCTAAAATACCAAAACAGTTTTAAAAATCACCAAAATGCTCCTGGTCCCTTGTTGGAATATTTCCAACATGAAACATTTTGGTTTGGTAATATTTGGACATTTAAAATATTTTATATAATTTGAAATGCTCAAGTTTAAAAACTTATGAATTAATCCAAGGACCTTTGGATGACCTAGAAAATGATGCAACACCTTTGACATAGGCTCAACCAAAGCAAAGATGATGAGCATTTTGAAGGGCATTTCAGGTTCATTGAAATATTTTTAGTAAACCCTAGTTGAATTAAGGGGGTGTTCGGGGTTTCTGTCTTCCCCATTTCAAATTCAAATGAAATTTAAACATGATGCACACCCTAATGCATGGTCTAAGCGGGATGTGACAACTCACCCCCACTCAAAAGAATCTCGTCCCGAGATTTAGGATCCGATCGAAAAGGTGGGATACTCAAGTCGAAGACGATCCTCCCTTTCCCAAGTTGCTTCTTGCTCGGAATGGTTTGACCATTGAACCTTTAGAAACTTGATATTCCGACGTCGAGTGGTACGCTCAGCTTGATCGAGGATACGAATGGGATATTCTCGATAGGTGAGGTTATCTTGGAGATCAAGCGTTTCGTGGTCTACTCCACGGATAGGATCCGAGAAGCAACGCCTGAGTTGGGAAACGTGGAAGACATCGTGGACTCTGGAAAGATGCGGAGGTAGTTCCAATTGGTAGGCAACTTCTCCTCGTTTGGCAAGAATGAGAAAGGGTCCAATGTAGCGAGGAGCCAACTTGCCTTTGATACCGAATCGATGGGTTCCTTCAAAGGAGTAACCGAAGGTAAGCCTTCTCGCCAATTTCATAAGTCATAGGCTTATGCTTGCGGTCATATTGGCTCTTTTGACGAGATTGGGCTGTTTTCAATTTCTCACGAACAACGCGAACCTGCTCTTCTGCTTCCTGAATCATGTCCGGGCCAAAGAGTTGTCTCTCCCGGTTTCGACCAGTTAAGAGGCGCTCGACATTTCCGTCTCAGAAGAACTTCGAAAGGGGCTTTGCCTGTGCTGGCTTGATAACTGTTGTTATAAGCGAACTCGGCGAATGGAAGGCATTTCTCCCAATTCATGCCGAAAGAGATGATGTAAGCTCGAAGCATATCCTCTAGGATTTGATTGACTCGTTCTACTTGACCACTTGATTGAGGATGGAAAGCGGTGCTAAAGGAGAGACGAGTTCCCATAGCGTTTTGGAAACTTTCCCAAAATCGAGAGGTGAAGAGACTCCCACGGTCTAAGTTAATCTCTAATGGAACACCATGAAGAGACACTATTCGTGAGATGTACAAATCAGCTAGCTGGCTAGCGGTTATATTCTCACGAACGGGTAGGAAGTGGGCTACTTTGGAAAGACGATCAACGACAACGAAGATAGTGTTATTCCCTCTTGGTCCTGGGAAACCCGGTAATGAAATCCATACCGATTTTATCCCATTTCCATTCAGGAATTTCCAAAGGTTGAAGGGTACCCGGCAGGCCGTTGATGCTCTGCTTTAACTCGACGACGCACGCCGCAATTAGCAATGTATTGAGCGATTTCTCTCTTCATCCTAGTCCACCAAAACCTCTGGCGAGGGTCTTGATACATTTTAGTACTACCGGGATGAATGGTGAGAGGAGAGTCATGAGCTTCCTTAAGGATCAGTTGTCGTAGCTGTTGTTTCTTGGGAACCACCAAACGGTTCTCAAAGAAAACAACACCTCGTTCATCTATGGAGAAACACTTAGCAGCTCCGCTAGCAATATTCTCCTTGATCCGAGATATTCCTCTATCATACTGCTAAGCAGCTATGATTCGATCCGTAAGGTTAGGTTTCGCCACCAGGGTAGAAAGGAATCCTCGAGGGACAATGTGGAGATTAAGCTTACGAAATTCCTCGTGGAGAAATGGTTGACTTTGTTGTAACATCAGATTGTTACAATAAGATTTCCGACTTAGGGCGTCACCATGACATTGGCTTTGCAGGGCGAGGATATTCCTAAGTCGTAATCTGTAATCAACTCGACCCAACGTCTTTGCACGAGATTCAAATCCGGTTGGGTGAAGATATATTTCAGACTTTGGTGATCAGTGTAGATTTCATAGCGATTACCAAGAAGGTAATGTCGCCAAGTTTTGAGTGCATGAACCATCGCTGCAAGCACTAGATCATGTGTGGGATAGTTATCCTCACGGGACGCAATCACGAGAAGCGTAGGGCAATCACATGACGATCTTGCATGAGTATGCAACCTAGTCCTTGTCGCGAGGCGTCATAATAGATAATGAAGTCCTTAGAAAAATCTGGTGGAACAAGCACGGGAGCAGATGTCGAGCGTCTTTTCGTTCTGAAGCTGAACTTCGTGACCTTGTGGTGTCCATTCGAACTTCTTATCTTTTTTGAGGAGTTCGGTTAGAGGTTTGGCAACTTTAGAGAAATTCTCGATGAAGCGACGGCAATAGCTCGCTAAACCGAGAAAACTCCGAACTTGCTTAACCGGTTCAGGTGGAGTCCAGTCAAGGACGGCTTGAACTCGCTCGGGATTGACAGCAATGCCCTTACCAGAGATTACATGGCCTAGATAGGTCACTTCTGGTAACCAGAATTCACACTTAGAGAATTTGGCATAAAGGCGGTGCTCTCAAGTTTCATCAACACTAGCCTTAGATGTTCGGCATGTTCTTCCTCATTCTTGGAGTAGATGAGTATATCATCGAGGTATACCGATAATTTATCCAAATACTCCATGAAGATTGAGTTCATTAACCGAGAGAAGGTGGTGGAGCATTGGTTAATCCGAAGGACATAACGGTGTACTCGTATTGGCCATAACGAGTAACAAAGGCCGCTTTAGGAATGTCCCGTTCTTGATTTTGATTTGATGGTAGCCCAACCTCAAATCCATCTTGAAAAAAGGCGAGGATCCAGCCGAGCTGATCATACAGTCGTTGATCCTGGGGAGCGGATACTTGTTCTTGATGGTGACCAGATTGACAGGTCGGTAATCCACAACCATCCGATCCGTACCATCCTTCTTCTTGACGAAGAGGACGGGGCAAGCCCATGGAGATGAACTAGGACGGATGAAACCTTTTTGCAAGGACTCATCGAGTTGTTTCTTAAGTTCAGCTAGTTCTAGGGGTGCCATCTTATAAGGTCTTCTACAGATTGGGACGGTTCCGGGAACAAGATCTATCACGAACTTCGACATCCTGTCGCCGTGGAACACTGGCAGTTCCTCTGAAAGACATCCAGGAAAATCACGGACTATCGGAATATCTTCGAGGTCCGGAAGGGATTGGCGTTTAAGGAGTAAAGTGGCGCTTAGACACGCTGGTTAGAACATTCTTGTCTTGCCCGAGGGATGGGTGAGTGAACAGTTCTAGTAGAGCAATCAATCTTAGCATAATGGGCTGACATCCGGTCCATACCCAAGATGATGTTTATGTCCGAGGACTTGAGAGCTATTAAGGAAGCAAGAAAGACTAGTCGGTCGACAAGAATTTCATTCCCATGACTTATTCTAGAGGTTTGCCATCTAGAACCAGGGGTCTGAATTTCCATGGAGGTGTGCATGTCACAGAATGTGGTGTTGTGCAATCGAGCATAGCTCTCGAAAATAAATGAATGAGATGCTCCAGTATCAAAAAGAACAGTTGCCGGATGGCAATTAACAAGGAGCGTACCGAGGACGACGTTGGGATCCTCATAGGTTTCTTCAGCAGAAACATAGTTGACATGGCCACGAGCGGTGGCAACTGGTTTAGCATAGGGCACCTTTCCTGCTGGCTTGCCACGGCCAACGGACTTTCCAACTTGATTGGGGTTGTTTTGGGGGCACTCACGGATATAGTGGCCCGTCTCTCCACACTTGAAGCAAGTTATCATATTGGGACGTGGAGCAGCACTAGTAGCGGGGCCTCCATAAGTCTTAGGCGGAACATACCGCTGGTTGGGGCGAGGCGCCTCAAAAGATGGCCTCGGGGTGAACCTGGGTGGTAGAGCAAGATTTGGAATCCAAACCCGCGCCACGGGATCCAGAGCGGATGAAGATCGAGTCACGGATGTGCTTGCGTGAAGCCTCAAAATCAGTCTCGCCCAAGCTTTCATACCGATAGCCTTGTTGACTAGCCGGAAAGAGGTACACTCATGCACGAAGGTCTCGGCGTAGCTCGAGGGCTAAGTCCCTTGCGGAACCTTGCTCGCTTCTTGGCATCGGTAGAAACTTCTTCGAGCATAACGTGCTAACCTCCCAAATTCACGGCTGTAGGCATCCACTGTCAGCCTAGCTTGGGTGAAACTGCAGAATTCCTCCCTTTTGCGATCCATAAGACCTTCTGGGATATGATGCTCACGGAAGGCGGCACTGAATTCAGCCCAAGTTGTAACTTGTCCAACCGGACGCATAGCCTCATAATTCTCCCACCAGAGACTAGCAGGGCCTTCAAGATGATAAGCGGCAAAGGTAACCTTGTCAGCTTCAGCCACGTTAGCAGAACGCAGCTTGTGGTTGATGCTGCGAAGCCAATCATCCACGTCGAGAGGCTCAACGGAATATTTGAACTTCGGTGGATACAGCTTGACGAAGTCGTTGAGTGAAACCACATCATTTCTTGGCTGGCGTGTGGTGTTTTGTTAAATCCGCTCCGATGGCGATTGGTTTCACGCTTATTGCGCTCGCTTCGGCATAACCTCAGCCAAAGATGGCGGTTCTTGGCAGATTCACATTTCGGCTGCAATAGCTTCTCCTGCCCGAGCAGCAGGAGTGTTATGGTGTTGACCATCCTAGGAGACAAAGCAAAGGTTTAAACCAGGATGGCAGAATTTAACAAGGAAGTGCGGAAGGTAATGGATAGCATGGAATGCAAAGATGTTCATCCGTATGACATGGTAATATAAAGCTGCCATATATATATATATACCAACGGTCGTACACACCATTCATAGTTTAGTACAAACTGACGGGTACAACTATAAGGAAAGGCGTTACATCTCATCGGAAGCATTCCAACTCCTATACATTATTTTTCTACACTTAGGAACGATACACACTAAGTCATATTCCACAAGTCACACAGACGGGCGGAAATACAACTATTACAATACTAGGGATACTACTACTACTCGAGACAGCTCCGTAGTAGTCCTCATAGAAGTCACCTCCCAAGCTCGGAAGTGGAACATGATCATCAGGAAGCAGACAATCTGTGGAGCACATGGACCATAGGGACTCGGATGTGGCCGTGGTCCAACAAACGGTGTGAGACGAGGCCCACGAGGAGGAGTGATGCCTCCTACCTCACGCCACTCCATAAAGTCTGGCAGACCAGCCCGCACCGGGTACAAGTCCCTCATATCCATGTATCCGGCTTGCACGGCAGTGCAAACCTAGTCGAGTAGCCAAGTGATCAAGACGGGCATTAAAGAGCTCCATACGCAAGGCCGGTTTTCACGGTCCTTGTCTTCCAAAGCATCTCCGTGGTGGTGCGAAGAAGTGAGTCCTCATGGGATGCATCGCTGTACAAACCACGAAGGTAGCCATGCGCCCGGGGAGGGATCTTGGCATGTAGCGGAAATCACTTTGTTGACCAGCAAAGGCAGTTACAGCTCGAATAATAGTCATCATAGAATAGGCTGCATCTTGCACAGACATCCCAATGGTGATCCCAAGTCCATAAGAACAGTGGAGCGGTTCGGTAGCTCGAGGATAGGATGGATAAATCCTGACCGTACGAGATATTGGCTTTGGTTGAAATCCCTAAACTGCTCCTCGACGGTATGTTCAGGGATACCATCGGTAACCTGTCTCGACCATCACCGAACCAACATTGCCGTGTGACCACACACACCAATGCAACGGGTCGACGAACCACTTGGTTACGGGGCGGGTGGCCATCTCGAAAGCACGACCACAATGCAAAAGCATTAGAATTTCTAGGGAAAATCGGGCAGCATAACATCCGTAAATGCTCAAAATCAGATTTGAGACATTCAAAACAGATTGCAAAACCACTCAAACATCATATCAAGGTTACGGTTCAACTGGTAACATACCAAAAATAATAGGAACTGAACCGAGGATGTAACCAACAATCCTATAAGTTACTACGGATTAGTAACACGTGAACTCGATAGAGAGAAGAGAGCCTAGTCCTATACCCACGTCGAAGGAGAAGAGGATGACTCGGATCAGAGGGCATAAGGTAAAGGAGTAAAAAGAGCCTTACGTTCCCTCCCACAATCAATTCCCCTACATATAACTAAAGCATTTCTAGACTCAACATCGACCAGTTTGGCTTAGCGAACCTCTGAGCAGCCCTCGCTCGATGCCAACGCTGTCAGGACCCCGATTCCAAGTCACATCGACCTAGCCGGTAACACCTCATATCACTTTGTGGCCTCACGCACGGTATTCCCACGGGTGTCGCCTTACCATGGCCCGGGACCGTTTGCGTCTTTTGGCTCACGAATATGATAGTGTCGCTAGCATCCACATCACAAAGAACCCGGGCCGACAAGGCTAGTCGTGGAACCCAAAGCGGCACTAACCTATGGGGACAGGCATACATGAATCACATCGAGCATGTCGGTCATCAACGTATATATTCGGGCTGTAGCACTGGGCTAACAGGACTCCGGTATCCCGGGCCGTAGTGAGCTAGGCAGGACTCGAATACCACCCGCGTGACATTTCCCGAAGGGACGGACATAGGAACGGCGAAACACATGCCGGCGATCAAGTGTCCAAGCGGTAGTCTTTGGGCTAGCAGGACTCCGGTGAACCGGGCTGTAGCGGACTACTATCGCTCAGAAGCACGAGACTTACATTTCCCCATATGAGAGGCTGCCAAGGATAAACAACTATTTTGTCGGATCCCACTCATACCAAGCATTTCAATCATACACGCAATATGCCCGCTATGAGTAAATACAACAAGGCATCACAACAAAACTCTACAACTCAGGTACTTTATTTAAAAGGCTCCGAGGAGCCATACATAACATAATCATACGGTAGGGGTCACATGACCCAACACTCAAGTCATACAATCATACAAGCACATGCGGAAGCAAACTAGTCTGAGTACAGACTCTAGAAAGAAAGAAAGCTTGTTTGAGCCTTTCTATCTACAATGGCCCTTCACAAGTCTTAGATCGCCACCTGGGTGGCTAATTCACTCGTCGATGTCAAGGTCTACGTAGAACCCATCGGAAAGGGCAGTGTTGTCGTCTGAAAAACATTAATTAAGCAAACATGAGTACGGAGGTACTCAGCAAGTCTTACCACAGAATCCTATCATACATGCACGTTCTCAAGAAGGTTGTGGAGTTATTTGCAGCAAGCCAGCTTTGACTCTTGGCTAAGCTATCCTACGTGACACCACTTGAAAAGCATTTGTTGCACACGAGTCCACTAATCACCAACACAATACTCCACCGTGGATCCTCTCTCGTCATCCCACGAGAGGGCCATCCACGATACTCACACTTATCTTGAGGCTTTTAGTAGTATCCATTTACTTGTCTATGAACTGATATAGGTAACCCAGAAGTCCTTCTCCGTGGACACGGCTATTCGAATAGATCATATTAAACCCTGCAGGGGTGTACTTCTTCACACACGCTCTCACCACTTACCGCCGTTTACACGACATGTACTCGGCAACCTTCAAGCGGAAGCCCAACGTGGGTGTCGGCCACAGACTACCTAAACACACAAGTCCCAAGTCCAGGTTAATCGCCTATTAGGGTAACATCCGCAGGGAGTCCGGCCGAGGTTAACCATACGTCCCCGAACGATGTGTACAGGGTTCCCGAGACACCAAACGGGCGAATCGGTACATCAAGACCACGGTGCCTACCGCAACACAACCCACCCCTACGGTCAGCGTTGTGCGGCCCCAAAGATGCTACAAACACCAGAAACTACTTGCAACTCCCGGACTGAGGACAATAGTGGTTAAGAAGCCGAGAGGGTCAATTAAGGATCCCAATGCGTGGTAGTAACTATTTCATCGATCACAAACACAGATCTCAGTTCTTAGGGACGGCTTCAATGAAACAACCCACCATGTACTCCTACATGGCCTCTCATCGATACCTTTACCAAAACGTGTTCAACACTTTCACTCTTGAATCAACACAACCTTTCACTCCAGTCCATCATCCTGATGAGCCAGACCTGACACAACTCTAAGCATAGCAAGCATAGCATGGTAGGAATCACAAACATGGCTCGATCAACTCCTACACATACTAGTGGGTTTCATCTAGTTATCGTGGCAATGACAGTCATGCAAAGGAAGTGGGTTCAACTACCGCAGCACACAACAGTTTGAATCGCGTTGTCTTAATGCAGTAAACGAGAGCGAAGCGAGAACATGGGTTTGTATCGGAATGATCAATGAGTTGCTTGCCCGATGGAACTGGGGTAGTAATCGCCCTTCAGATGGATAGTCGAGGTTATCCTCAAGTAGAACCTATCATGAAAGCACACCGAAAGTAAACACACATGACAATATGCAACAATATGATGCATGCTATGACATGGCAATATGGATGTGTGTTGGCCTAATGCAAGCTGAAATAACAGGGGATGAACTCATTTGAATCAAGGATTCAAATGATAGCTCATTTGAGTTAGTCCTAAAGGTGCATTATCTTATTCTGGTTAAACAGCATAGTTAACTTGTTTTAACATGCATGAAACCTGTACCAATGGATAGAGTGGATTTTTCTGATAATTTTTCATATATAAATCTTTGCATTTGGAGTTATAGATTAAAAGTTATAAGCATTTGAAATTTGAATTATATTGGAATTTACTATATTAGCATAAATCCAGAAATTGAATTAATACGTCGACCATGCGTCAAAGATGACGCCGAGTCAATCCTGGGACGTCCAGTCAAACTGACAGTGGGTCCCGCATCTCAGGTAATTAACTTAATTAAAGGTTTAATTAAAACTAACCTATTTAGTTAGCTGGGCCCCATCTGCTGCTGACTGTCGGGTCAACGAGGGCCCACAAGTGGTCAACGCCCATGTCGGCCGCACCGGCGACTAGTCACGGCGAGCCCGACACGGCGGAGGGAGTGTGTTTGGCATTCGGCGACCAAACGAAGTCATGAAGGTAGCTACGGGTAGCTAGGAGCAACCCGCGACTACTGGTGGAGTCAGTTGGGGTCGGGGTGGCCGGAGTTGGCGCCGGCGACGAGCTAGGCGGCCGCCGGGGTTCGGCCAACAATGAGCTAGGGGTTAGAGGGCTCGGTGAGGTGCGGGGAGTACATGGTAGACCCCTCGGAGTGCGGTGAGTGCAACGGACACCATGGGGTGGCAGGAGAGTGACCGGGAGCACGTCGGCGACGAGCTCCCCGGCGGCGGGTGCGGGTGATCGTGGCTCGGTTGCTACGTTGCTCGAGGGCGCGAGAGAGAGGGAAGGGAGTTAGAGTAGGCTCACGGGCGGCGTGTAGAAGCCCTCGTCGAGGTCGAGGATGAACCGGAGCGACGGGCGGCGATTTAAAAGGATCTCCGCGACAGCGAAGCTCGGTTGAGGTCGGTGGGATGGATTCGATTGCACTAGAACAGCGGGACTCGGCTGGCTAGGGATAGTGGAGTGCGGCGGAGCTCCTGGACATGATGAGGAGGAGCATGGACGGCGGGGAGCACGACTACGGCGGTGGTGCGGCGGCGACGGCGTCGGCCAAGATGGGGGAGAGCGAGAGAAGCGAGCCGGGGAGGAGAGGGAGTGTCCCAGGGGTTCGGGGGAGAGGAGGAGGTCGGTCCTCGTCGCGGCTGGGCGAGGGGAGCAGCGAGGCGGCGACCAGGTGCGTGGCACCCATGCGGTGCCCGCCGAAAGCACTGGCTTGCCTGCTGTTGAGCCAAGCAGCCACAGGCTGCTGGGCTGGGCAGCAGGTGTGGGTGGGTGCGCTGTAAGGTTTCTGTTTTTTTTAATCTTTTCTAATTTCCTACAACTTTGTGGGGTTTTCTAAAATACCAAAACAGTTTTAAAAATCACCAAAATGCTCCTGGTCCCTTGTTGGAATATTTCCAACATGAAACATTTTGGTTTGGTAATATTTGGACATTTAAAATATTTTATATAATTTGAAATGCTCAAGTTTAAAAACTTATGAATTAATCCAAGGACCTTTGGATGACCTAGAAAATGATGCAACACCTTTGACATAGGCTATGAACCAAAGCAAAGATGATGAGCATTTTGAAGGGCATTTCAGGTTCATTGAAATAATTTTTAGTAAACCCTAGTTGAATTAAGGGGGGGGGGGGGTGTTCTGGGGGTTTCCTGTCTTCCCCATTTCAAATTCAAATGAAATTTAAACATGATGCACACCCTAATGCATGGTCTAACTGGGATGTGACATCTACCCTCGGTTTATGAGCCGAGGAACCTCTTCAACACGCCTGGAGCAGGGACCAGCGACCCGCCGGTGGTGAACCAGGCGGTTGAAGCGCCTGGGACTGGAGCGCCGTTTCAGCCGCGTACGATGGACCCGCCGCATTTGAATAATACCCCGCCTTAGCATGTTCCGATGCCTCCAGGTCATTGTTCCAACCCATTGGATAATATGATTGCTGCGGCAATGCGATTGGCGGCTCTACCAGTTGAAGACGAGTCTCTAATGGCGATAGAGACACGGAGGGGCAGAGCTTCTTCAGATAGCTCTGGCTCAACAGGCGGCTTATTCTTTGAACCGCGAGCGGATTCACTCAACCCCTCGTCCAAGCCGGAGTTATAGTAGGCACATCGACTCACGAACAGTTTCAAGTAGTGAACAACGTCTTAACCAGCCTCATGGGCATGACCCGACGCATGATAGTGCCAATGCTCAAACTTTGGTGGATCAGGGCAGAGCGCGTCGGGAGGCCGAGTTGGCGGCTTCGCAAGGGGCTTATGATTATTCTCTGGTTTATCCGTTGGCTTCAGTGGAAGCAGGCGTAACCTCTAGGACCTTGGGTGTGCCTTGTTTAGTGTCGGCTCTGTGTAATGAGCATTTACCCAGGGATTTCAAGGGTCCTCGCAAGGTGCCTAATTACACAGCAGATCAACCCCCTGAAGCTTGGATTGAAAGTTATGAGATGGCCATGGAGATGCTGGGTGTTAGTGATGCTGCATGTGCTAAGTATTTCACCATGATATTGGACGGGCCGGCTCGAACTTGGTTGAAAGGGCTGCCCGCCAACTCCATTGGGTCATGGGCGTAGCTGAAGGCCCGTTTTATCCAAACTTTCAAAGACACATGCAAGCAGCCTATGTCAATCCTGGATTTGGATTCTTGTGTCCAAGGTGAGGGCGAGTCAACAACCCACTAGGTACACCGGATCTCAACTATTATACACTCGTCAGACAACATCAATGTCAGATCAGTGGTTTTAATGTTGGAGAAAAATTGTCATTTCCTCCCCCTCAAACAGAAGCTTGGACGGCTTAAGCGCCACTGCAATGACATGGGGGAGCTCATGGCGGCTCTTATCAAATATGTCGACTCTGATAGTTCCAAAGACCCTGAATCTAATGAAGAGAAGGCTGGTAAGGGGAAGAAGAGCGGTAATACAAAAGGGCAGCAATATAATACGGCAAGCCAAGGTGGTAATGGTAAGCGTAAGGCCGACGAAAATTTAGACTTTGTGGCTAACACCAGTGCGCAGAATAATAATCAGCGTCGCAAAGGAAGGTCGGCCGAGCCTGGAGGATCAAAATTCAACCTCGAAGCGGTGATGAATCAACCTTGTCCGAGGCACGGTATGCTCTAGAAGCCGGCCGCTCATCTGTGGAAGGATTTTTTTATCATGGAGTTCAAGGCTTCCAATATTTTTTCAGAACAACACTACAAAAAAATACACTTTCGTGATGATACATGTTTGTCACAGTAGGTCGTGTTTTTTGTCATGCATGTACATCCATGACAAATTTATGACATAATCAAGATAGTCATACCTGTGCTATCGTAGAAGTGTTCCATGACATTACCAAAATTATCATCACGGAAGTGTCCACTTCCATGACGATAAATCGCGTCACGTAAGTGCTTTTGTCAAGGGTGACCGACACGTGGCATCCACCGTAACGAACGCCGCGTTAAGCTATCGGGTCGGGTTTTGGATCCGTTAACCCGTTAACAGCCCGACCAATGGGAAATTTCCACGTGTAAAATTCTTATTGGCCGGACGAAACACGCTTTCAGCTAACAATGGGTCGAGATATAATGCGTCGACACGTGTACGCCCACTAGCGAGAGGCCCAGTCCTGTGAAAAGGCCGGCCCATTTGACTTGGTCAAAAGCTGGCAGGCCGGCCCATGGAAAGCCTCTTAACGGCCTGTTTGCATATAGCCCATTTACAGCCTGCTAACCCAAGGCCCGTTATGCCCTATTCAAATTAGGCCCAGTAGCGTCATCTGGGCCATCCAATATGATTCCAGCCTATTTTCACTTCTGGACCATGTATGGCCCATGACGTCTTTCGGCCCATATGAGGCCCTATGTAACTCTTGGCCTATTAACGGCCCGTAGTGAAACTGGCCTGTAATGAACAGTGTATCACTTTACACCCATTAATGGCCCGTGGTGAAACTGGCCCGTAAAGAACAGTGTATCACTTTATACCCATTAACGGACCGTTATTCCGTTGGGCCGTTTCCAGCCCATGTAATCTTTCGGCCTTCTCAGAGCCCATTTATTCTTGGGCTATTTTACAGCATTCGTTTACTTACGGCCCGTTGCTTGTGGGCCAAATTCAGCCCGTGGTTATAGCCGGCCCGTTTGTTGTCCGTTAATACGTTGGTACGTTTTCATAGCGTCATCAAATACGGCCTATTAATGATGGCCCGTTATGGTCGGCCCATGAACGGACGATTCCAACTCTAGCCCATTGACGGCCAGAATGCGGTCTGTTTGGCCCATGTTTGGCCAATCGATCATACGGCCTGTATAAGGCCCATTGATGATACAGCCCGTAGAAGGCCCATTATTTCTACAGCCCGTAGAAGGCCCATTGTTTCTACGGCCCGTAGAAGGCCCACTGTTTCTACGGCCCATAGAAGGCCCACTGTTTATACGACCCGTACAAGGCCCATTGTTTCTACGGCCCGTAGGAGGCCCAGTGTCACTACAGTAAATATTAGCCCATGGTTATTGTGGCCTAGTTTTAAAAAATAGGTTATTGCAGCCACTAGCAAACCGCAGAAAAAGAACTGCACCGACTACAGGCAAACAAATAAACAAGACAACCAGGAAATAAATAAGCAAGCAACTTACACTAGGCTATCACGGCTATTATTACATATTACATCCACTGGGCATCAAAGTTCGCCAAAGGTGCAAATATAGGGAACACAAAGACATATAAACGCCGCAGCAAAACAAGTCCGTAACTGAAACCACTTCAAGAGCTCAAGAAACAATATCATGGTACCCATAATGTCGGCAAGATGCTTAGCAAGCTTATTAACTTTCTCTTGTTTGGCGCTTAAGTCCTCCAAATATTGCTGTTGCAATCGAAAGTATGCATTTGAATTCTGCAGGACTTCTCGGTCCTTCGCTTCCTATCGCATAACATCTGATTGATGTCTTTCAACTTGAAGTTGAGACTCAAGAAGCCGAACTGATTCAGAAACGAGTTCAAGAGCTGGTGCCAGTGATGGTAGCCAAGATGCTTCAACACTACATCAAGACATGACTTTGGGGTTGTCTCAGTGTCTTCAATATAGTTTTTATCAGCTTTGTTGGAGACCAACAGGGATGTCTCACTATCTTGAACCTTATCTGCATTACCTCCTTTATCATTGCATAACAGGGTACTCTTCTCCAATATTTTATCCGCGTTCTAAAAGAGAAACAAACAAGCACATCTCAGGTTTACAATGTAGTATATGAAACTCATTTTGGTAAACCGGTTCAGTAGTAAGGTGGACAGGATAACAGCATGAAACAAACATATATCTATGTAGTATGGTCACTATATGGTCTATATCATTCTAGTTTATGTTGCCAAATCAAGATAGATACAGTTCGAATCATATCTATTTAAGACAAAGCAGCATAGATGTAATATAAGTGTGGGAAACTACATAGCAATAACAACACTTGTAATGTGCATGGCATGAGAACATAACTGTTTATTCAATTGAAACTGAAATCAACATAGAGCAAGTTACAATAGAAAACAGCCAAACACGTTGAAGAAACAGGTTTAAAACATACCTGTTGTGCCATTGGACGCTAGTAGAAAACAGGGCATTTGTCCCGGTTCGTAAGGGCCTTTAGTCCCGGTTCTTGAACCGGGTCTAATAGGTCATTACTAATGCCTCCCCCTTTAGTACCGGTTCTTACACGAACCGGGATAGATGGGCATCCACGTGGCCGTTGCGGGCAGCCCAGGAAGGGGGGCCTTTGGTCCCGGTTGGTGACATAATCCGGGACCAAAAGGCTACCATGCGTCAGCAGCTGGCTAGAGCTGAGTTTTTTCTTTTTTTTAAAGTGGCTGGTTTAGGGGTTTTGGGTGTTAATTTTAGGTTGTTATTAGCTAGCTAATAGAGAGAAGTGTCCTCTCTTATATCTTCGTCCTTGGTTTACCAACGCTACTGCTATGTTCATTTCACCCGGTGAGATATAATAACGCATGCATGCTCGCATCATACATCATCGTATATAATAACAAGTCCTACTAATCATGCATCATCATAAAACTTCTACTCATTATTAATAATAAGTCATACGATCATCATCCTCATAGTCATCGAACCCAACCATACAAAATTGTTCTTAGCACATGATCATCAGTATCAGGTAGGACCTGAACACCCTTAAGGTAAAGTAGCATAAAACAATATAGACCCTGGCTCTCCATTATGAAGAATGGAGATCATCCTGTCTCCAATTCTTGCGCTTCGCTTCCTTTTGCTTCCAAGAAGCTCCTTACGACTGTCCATACATTTTTTCCATTCTTTGATTGTCATGTCTCCACTTCTTTTAGAAATTCGGTATGGACAGTTGAGATTCGTAGGATGACCTGGATATATGTTCAAAACACGAAGGCTTCCATTCTGATACATCAAATGAGGCACACAATCCTCTGGGATTCTCTGTTGAAAAGCATAGTAATAACTTTGTAGTTAGCAATGATGCACTAGTTTTAGAAGTATGCAAAAAGATGCACGGATGTCGTAATAGTAAAAAATCTTACCAGGGTATCTCCATGGTAGTTACCGTAGTTCAACACGTGCACTAGTGGCACGTATTTACCATAATGTTGAGGAGTTCGATTGTAGACATTGTAATTCTCAAGATCAGTACAAAATGCTATCAGATGATTTTTCTCCTTATAAGTTAATTCGGAGCCATCGGTGTAGTGGGTTTTGTCTACCATCTTCCGCACATTCTTTGAAGAATCAAAATAAGCTGTTAATGGAAATAAGTTGTCAACTATTTTGAAATAAACAATATAAATTACTTAATAACTATGTTAAGCTCACATGGGGGAAGAATTGGAGGTGTATCCACAAGGACCCCAAATGTCCATATTGTCTTGCTCGATTGTAGGATCACCAAGATCCATGGTGACAAGCATACCCTCAGCAAAACCATACATCTTGCAAAGTGCTTCCCAATTTTTGCAACCAAAATAGGTTACACTCTCAGCATTGTACAACTTTACTTTAAAATCCACACCATGATGGTTCCTTAGGAGATTTTTTTTGGTTTCCATACTTTCATGGTCTTTAAAACCCATACTCTCCAAGACATAGCGTCTTGCATAGCATGCGATAAGCTAGTCGAATTGGAAAAGATGAAAAATACACGTTAAAATAGTTGAAGTCGTGCTTAATTACGAAAAAAAACTATTGTCGCCGTTGCGTACCGTATGAACATCGAAGGTCTCCTCGAGCTTAATTCTGAAGCGCCGATCTTCATCCAGCTCAATGAACCTGTCGCACATACCTCGGTCGTCATGGCCCCAGTCGCACTCCCCCGGGCGGTTTTCATGGTCCAAGTACGACATTTTCGGCCTATGTTCATAATTCAAATATTAAACTTGTACAATTAAATATATGTACTAAAAAACCTAAATTAGATCATTATTATTAATCACGGGTTGACTATCGGTGATGGTACGTAGCTCCTCCTTTCATTCCCGAGTGCATTATTACACCAAATTGTCTAGCACACGGGAATGAAGGAGAAGCTACCCCACGACGGCGTGGATGATGGAGGGGGCTCCAAGATTTCTGCATAGTGCTCTCCAATTTTAGCATTCAAAGTAGGAGTACTTTTCCAATATGAGCATTCAATAAGCAAAACCAAATCATAAAATAAAGTAGTATTCAAATTAGCATGCATTCAATTATAAGGAAAAGTACATCATCTCTTGTGTCCGTACATCGTCGAATATTATCACTAATACTCCTCAAATACTATCATACATATAGCATCACTAATACAGCTAGAACCGTAGCGCCCGACGGCTATCTTCGCGGGCGATGGACACCCAAAGATAAGGAACCATCACAGGATCATAGCTCCAGTGAGATCCCTGAAGAACCTGCCAGGTATTATCGAACCTGCCCTCCAATGCAACCATGTAGTGACGGACGTGCTCGTCCTCCTCGCTGACACGGTGTCGTACCACCTCCGCGGTGTCCGGAAGCCTCAGACCGCCAATCGCCCACGCTGACCGCCACCAAACAAGGATCGGGTCAACAACGGGCTGCCTCCTCACCAACCTACGTCCCCTAGAAGGTAGCACCTCCCAATACCAGCCCGTGAGCCTGGTCGAACATGGCCTGATCAAGCAGGCCTCCACCGCCGAGTCGACGACGACGAGGATGCGGGATAGGCATCGCCGACGTCAATGCGGGAACTACTTCTATATATAGTTAAATAAATTAGTTTTATTAATTAAATCAACTAGTTCAACTACTAAGCACTTACTATAAATAAAGAAAGTAGTACTTACTAAAAACAAACTACTTCTATATATAGTAAAATAAAGTAGTTTATTAAATCAACTAGCTAGTTCAACTATATATGAAGCACTTACTATAAATAAAAATAAAGTAGTACTTACTAAAAATAAACTAGTTTAACTATAGTTCTATTATTTTTCTAACTAATCATATTAAACATATTCTCTTCTTATTTTTTCCTTTTTCCTCTATTCTAAATATGAACATATTCGTAAATGACTTCTATCATTCACAATTTCCCTATACATACACAATAAATTGAGAAAGAAAATACTATGAACAAAAAAATCCTTAAAATTCTATGAACAAAATTACAACAGAATAAAATCATAAAAAAATTTCTATGAATAGAAAAAAATCATAAAAATTTGACACATTCGATCTTTGCATATATATGAACATACAAACATCCATATTTCAACAATAATATCACCAAAAAAATCTATTAACAGAAAAAATATAACGCAATATGAAAAAATTAATTACACAATATGCAAAAAAATCTAACAGAAAAATCTATGAACTACACATCTAACAAAAAAATATATGAACTACAAAAAAATCTAAAAAAATCTAACAAAATCTAACTCAATTAACTACACATCTAAAATTAACTACTACTAACATCAAATTAAATTAGCAAAAATTTTGCTCACGGCGACAGTGTCGGGGACGACGACGACGATGGCGAGTTGCGGCTTGGGGCGGGGCGGTGCGGCGACGGTCGACGGTGAGGCGGTGCGCGGGCTGTGGCGGGATGGCGATCGGCAGGAGGCAAGCGGCGTGCTGGGCGCTGGGCGGGGGCGGCGGCGGCAGCTTGGCGGTGCGGAGATGGCGCTGGGCGGCAACGACGGCGACGGCAAGGCGGAGACGACGGGCAGCCTGGCGGCGTGGGCGGCGGGAAGAATGAATCGAACCAAATTTTTTATGAAGTGCTGCTTATATAGGCAGAGCATCGATCCCGGTTCATGGCACCAACCGGGACCAATGCACTTTAGTCGGTTGGTGGCACCAACCGACCAAAGGCCTCTTTTAGCAGCCGAAGGGCAGAATCGAGGGCTTTGGTCCCAGTTGGTGGCACCAACCGGGACTAAATGTGGGCATTGGTACCGGTTGGTGCCATGAACCGGGACCAATGCACATCTTTAGTCCCGGTTGGTGCCACCAACCTGGACCAAAGGTCGTGTGCTGGAACTGGAGCGGTACGGTGCTATGTTTAGTCCCACCTCGCTAGCCGAGAGGGGCTCGGAGTGGTTTATAAGCCCTGCCGAACCAACCACTTCGAGCTCCTCTCTATTGCAGGCTTACAGGCCTAAAATCACTCTCTGTGCTTGTGGGCCTATTGGGCCTACTGCGGGCCTGCATCCTGGCCCTAGTAATGGGTTTCTAGTCGTATGCAGGCCGTGGTGGCCCTGTAGGTGGTACTTTTTCTAATTTTTTTCCCAGTTTTTTTGCTTTCTTTTTTGTTTCTATTTACTTATTTACTTTCTTTTACGATAATTCTTTTTGCTATTAAAGTTTGTAACAAAATTCTAATTACTTATTTATTTTCTTTTATGATAATTCTTTTTGCTGTTAATGTTTTGAACAAAATTATAATTACTTATTTATTTCATTTTATGATAATTCTTTTTGCTATTAAAGTTTGTAACAAAATTCTATGTAATTTTAGTTTCAATAATACTAGAGGTTTATAAAATCTTTTTAGTTGATTCCTTTAGTACCAGTTCTAAGGCTGTTACAAATGCATTTTATTTGGTACAGGTTTTAAGGCTGGGGCCCCACGAACACCTTTTAGTACAGGTTCGTGGCATGAACCGGTAAAAAGTTTTTTAGTTGATTCTTTCTGCACCTGTTTTTTAGTCCCACCTCGCCAAGCGAGAGGCACTCGCAGCGGTTTATAAGCCCTGAGTGTAGAGACGATCAGGGTTTCATACAGAAACTTGTCTGTTACAACATGCATTTCAAATGAACTAAAAAAGGTTGAAAGTTGTCATGGTATCATCATAATAGTTGTGGAGAAAGTGTTCACTTTTTCTTCGCTTGTGTCCTTTCCTTATTGCGCCGTAACCATGGATAATCTTCATCATTTATCAGGATGCTTGGATCAGCCTTGACTTTGAAGGGAGGAATTTCATGAAACTTTTCATAATCTTGGGACATGTCTGTCTTGCCCTCCACTCCCACGATGTCCCTTTTTCCTGAAAGAAATATGTGGCGCTTTGGCTCATCGTATGATGTATTCGCTTCCTTATTCTTTCTTTTTCTCAGTTTGGTAGACATGTCCTTCACATAGATAACCTGTGCCACATCATTGGCTAGGACGAACGGTTCGTCAGTGTACCCAAGATTGTTCAGATCCACTGTTGTCATTCCATACTGTGGGTGTACATGTACCCCGCCTCTTGATAGATTGACCCATTTGCACTTAAACAAAGGGACCTTAAAATCTACTCCGTAGTCAAGTTCCCATATGTCCACTATGTAACCATAATATGTGTCTGAGGGAGTCCTGGAGTAGGGGATGTCCGGATAGCCGAACTATCATAGCGGCCGGACTCCAAGACTATGAAGATACAAGATTGAAGACTTCGTCCCATGTCCGGATGGGACTTTCCTTGGCGTGGAAGGCAAGCTTGGCGATACGGATACGTAGATCTCCTACCATTGTAACCGACTCTGTGTAACCCTAACCTATCCGGTGTCTATATAATCCAGAGGGTTTTAGTCCGTAGGACGAACAACAATCATACCATAGGCTAGCTTCTAGGGTTTAGCCTCCTTGATCTCGTGGTAGATCTACTCTTGTACTACCCATATCATCAATATTAATCAAGCAGGAGTAGGGTATTAACTCCATCGAGAGGCCTGAACCTGGGTAAAAACATCGTGTCCCTTGTCTCCTGTTACCATCCGCCTAGACGCACAGTTCGGGACCCCCTACCCGAGATCCGCCGGTTTTGACACCGACATTGGTGCTTTCATTGAGAGTTCCTTTGTGCCGCCACTGATAGGCCCGATGGCTCCTTCGATCATCAACAACGACGCGGTCCAGGGTGAGACTTTTCTCCCCGGACAGATCTTCGTGTTCGGCGGCTTTGCATCGCGGGCAATTCGATTGGCCATCCGAGCAGATCGAAAGCTACGCCCCGCCATCAGGTCAGATTTGGAAGCTTGAACTATACGGCCGATGTCCGCGGAGACTTGATCTTCGACGGATTCGAGCCGCAGCCAAGCGATGCCGCCTGTCTCGATGGGCACGATCTAGCTCTGCGAACAAAGTGCCTCGAGGCCGCACAAAGATCCGCCCGACCCTTAACCCGGAGCCGGATTCCCGATCGAGGACGAGTGGTTGGACACCGCCTCGGGGCTACAATCTCTATGGCGATTGAACCGAACTCCATCCCTGTCCTGCGAAGACCCCGACTGTGGTGCCGGACTCCGAACCCTCCGCGCCCCTGCCAATCGAATCCGATTGGGCGCCGGTCATGGAGTTCACTACCACAGACATCTTTCAGCACTCGCCCTTTGGCGACATCCTGAATTCACTAAAGTCTCTCTCTTTATCCGGAGAGCCTTGGCCGGACTACGGACAGGAAGGTTGGGATACAGACGATGAAGAAATTCAACGCCCACCCACCACCCACCTTATAGCCACTGTCGATGATTTAACCAAAATGCTCGACTTCGACTCTGAAGACATCGACGGTATGGACGACGATGCCGGAGACGACCAAGACCTAGCGCCTACAGGGCACTGGAAGGCCACCTCGTCATATGACATATACATGGTGGACATCCCAAAAGATGGGAACGGCGATGGAACAACGGAGGATGACCCTCCAAGAAGCAAAAGCGCCGACGTCAGCGGCGCCGCTCTAAATCCCGCCACAATAAAAATGGTGATTCCGGCACAGGAGATAATAACACCCCGGACAGTGCCGAAGACAACCCCCTCCAGCAGGACTCAGCGCAGGAGGAGGGAGAAGCAAGTCCGCACGACAATGCGGCAGAAAGAGAGGTCGAGGACGATAATTATGTTCCTCCCTCCAAAGATGAGGCAAGCCTCGACGACGACGAATTTGTTGTGCCTGAGGATCCCGCCGAACAGGAGCGTTTCAAACGCAGGCTTATAGCCACGGCAAGCAGCCTCAAGAAAAAGTAGCAACAGCTTAGAGCTGACTAAGACCTGCTAGCTGACAGATGGACTGAAGTCCTTGCAGCCGAAGAGTATGAATTCGAACGCCCCTCCAAAAGCTACCCCAAATGCAGGCCGTTGCCTCGATCTGAGGAGGAAGCACCCAAGTCACTAGCGCACGACAAGGCAGACCGGCCACCCGTGGCATGACAGAAGCCTCTCGGCCCTCCGCCCAAGCCACACCCCGGCGCCGCTCAAAAAGTACCAAGGCACGGGAAAACGCACCGGACTTGTGAGATATATTGGAGGATAAGGCAAAACATACAAGATCGATCTACGGATCGCGTGGGCGCCCAACGACGCGGGATGATTACCGTCGCGCCGGATACAGCAAACCTGGCCGGGCCGAACCACGATGAGACAAAGCTCATATGAGCTACGCCGTGATATAGCCCAACATCTGAGGCGCCAAGACACCCACTATGCTTCACAGATGAAGTAATGGATCATCAAATCCCCGAGGGCTTCAAACCCTTAAACATCGAATCATACGATGGTACCACAGATCATGCGGTCTGGATCGAGGACTATCTCCTCCATATCCACATGGCCTGCGATGATGATCTACATGCCATCAAATACCTCCCACTCAAGCTTAAAGGACCAGCTCGGCATTGGCTCAACAGCTTGCCAGCAGAATCAATTGGTTGTTGGGAGGACCTGGAACCACATTCCCTGATAACTTCCGGGGCACATATGTGCGACCACCAGACGCCGATGACCATAGCCACATAATCAGCAGCCAGAAGAATCGGCCAGACAATTCTGGACACGGTTCCTAACAAAGAAAAATCAAATCGTTGAATGTCCGGATGCAGAGGCCCTTGCAGCCTTCAAACATAACATCCATGACGAGTGGCTTGCCCGGCACCTAGGATAGGAAAAGCCAAAATCCATGGCAGCCCTCACAACACTCATGACCCGCTATTGTGCGGGAGAGGACAGCTGGCTAGCTCGAAGCAACAACTTGGCCAAACACCCTGATAGTTCGGATACCAAGGACAGCAATGGCAGGTCGCGTCGCAACAAGAACAAGCGCCACATTAACGGGCGATAATGCTTGAAGATACGGTCGTCAATGCACGATTCAGAGGCTCTAAACCCGGTCGTGGAAGAAGCCATTCAAAAGAAATACCCAGGGCCCGTCCAACTTGGACCGAATACTCGATCGCTTGTGCGGATACATGGCACCCCGAAAAACCAGCCAATCACACCAACAGGGATTGTTGGGTGTTCAAGCAAGCAGGCAAGTTAAGTGCCGAACTCAATGACAAGGGGCTGCATAGCGATGACAAGGAAGAGCCCCGGTCGCCGAACAATAGAGGACAGAAGGGTTTTCCCACACAAGTGTGGACGGTGAACATGATATACGCAACCCATATACCCAAAAGGGAGCGGAAGCATGCACTAAGGGACGTATATGCGATGGAGCCGCCAAGTTCAACCCATGGTCTTCCTGCCCGATCACCTTCGATCGAAGGGACCACCCCACTAGCATCCGTCACGGCGGCTTCGCTGCATTGGTTCTTGACACAATTATTGACGGATTTCACCTCATCAGAGTCCTGATGGACGGCGGCAGCAGCCTGAACCTGCTTTATCAGGATACAGTGCGCAAAAATGGGCATAGACCCCTCAAGGATTAAACCTACAAAGACGACCTTTAAAGGCGTCATACCGGGTGTAGAGGCCAACTGTACGAGCTCAGTTACACTCGAAGTGGTCTTCGGATCCCCGATAACTTCCGAAGCGAAGAGTTAATCTTCGACATAGTCCCGTTCCGCAGTGGCTATCATGCACTGCTCGGACGAACCGCATTTGCAAAGTTCAAGGAGGTGCCGCACTACGCATACCTCAAGCTCAAGATGCCAGACCCTCGAGGAGTAATCACGGTCAATGGAAACACCGAACGCTCCCTTCAAACGGAGGAGCACACGGCGGCCCTCGCGGCGGAGGTACAAAGCAGCCTCTCACAGCAATTCTCGAGTCCGGCCACTAAGCGTCCGGACACCGCTGCGCTACCGAGTAACCTACAACAAGACTGCACAGCACGATTCAAGCATCGCCAGAGTAATCCGGCCCTAACCCCAGCCTCGCGAAATTGCGAAGCCCGATTACGCTGCATACATAACTACGCTCTGGAGATAGCATGGGCATAAGGGGAGGGGCACGACCACGGCACGCCCGGAATGCGGCTCAACCGCACCAGGGGCTCCCGATTGTGTCATTCTTTTACTTTCTTCCTTTTTCTTCCTTTTTCTTAATTTCAGGACTCCGTCTTCCAGAAGTCCTGTCCGGCACTAGAATCGCCGAACTCATGATGCAACACCCAAGGAAGCAGAAAGCCACGTCGAGTGTTCAGGTGGTCTCTATTACGAGCATTATACCTATTTTACATACCATCCCGCAGCTTACCCCTGGAGAGGGACATGTTAGATAGTCCCATCCCTTGCTTATCGCACTATTTGTATCGTTACGCCTTCATTGCGGTACCTTTTTGAATAAACAATACATAGCTTTTGCCTATTATTGCACTCCTTTCATTATCTATATATATGTTCATTTCATGACATGTTGCACCCATTACACTTTAGTACGGCCAATACACCAGGGGCTTAAGTACCCCAAAATTATGGTGTGATAAGTCCGAACACTTTCACAAGTGCGGCACCCGAACTTATAGCATTATATGAATCGGCTCCGAATCATGTCTTGGGTCAATAGTTGGGTTTGCGGCTCCGTGTTTTGGTACCTTACGCTACATTATATCGGCTAAGGTAGCACCGGAGAACCACTACGATTGTGCCCAGCTTGAGCTGGGTCGAGCACCTCAGTGGAGAAAGCTAAAACTGACCGTCATGATAGGGCGAGAGCCGGTCGCTGTTCGAGAGGTTTTTTCGGGTCCCTAAAGACTCATGCCGCTTAGAGCGAGGAACCGGAATTGTCCGGCCAAGGCGTGGATAGCACCCCAAACTCGGTCTTCCGAATACTAGGGGCTTCGCCGAAATTTAAAATTATAGAATTCTATGGCTAAGTGAGAGTGTTTAAGCATTATAAGTCTGGTTGCCTTGTTCGTTGTGTTGAGCGCCTCCCTAGATGGACCCAAGAATGGGAACAAGAGTGCTCAAGTTTATCCCAAACACCCCAAAGCACTTTCGTGGCATGGGGCTTTGAAGCCAACGACTTGCCATCTCTCAAATTTGATAAACGGCCGCACGTAAGGTAATATTTTAAATTAACAAGCGTTGCTTAGCGCATATGAACAAGTTTTCAGCGTACAGAATAACAAATGCGAGTCTATTCAAAAATTACATCTTTCGAGCACTCATCCGCTATTCGGCGGGCACCCTTCAGGAGGTCCTCATAGTACATTTCGGGCGTGCGATGCTCCTTTCCCTTAGGTGGCCCGTCCGTCACAAGCTTCTCCGCATCCAGCTTGCCCCAGTGCACTTTAGCACGGGCAAGGGCCCGACGGACACCTTCAATGCAGACGGAGTGCTTGATGACTTCAATCCATGGACAGGCGTCCACCAGCCGCTGCACTAAGCCGAAGTAGCTCCTGTGCATGGCTTCCAATGGCCACAGCCGCACTATAAGGCCCTTCATGGCCTGTTCGGTGACCTTGTGGAGCTCGACCAGCTGCTTCAGCTGGTCGCTCAGGGGCACCGGATGTCCGGCCTCAGCATACTGAGACCAGGACACCTTTTCCATTGAGCTCCCCTCCTTGGCGCGGTAGAATGCGGCAAAGATCGGACACACTACGGGGCAAATCTGCGAATGCTCCTGGAGAGCTCCGAATCCGGGTAAGTAATAGGTAATTCACTTTCACATGCTTGCTTTGCATAAAGAATGCCTTACCCGCCGCGATCTTCTTTATTGCCTCAATCTCCTGGAGGGCTTTTTGGGCCTCGGCCTTAGCAGCTTTGGCACTCTCAAGAGCCGAAGCAAGCTCGGACTCTTGGGTCTTCGAGTCACGCTCCAAACTCTCTTGTTTTCCACGAGAGCCTGGAGCTCTTGCCGCACCTCCGCCAGCTGTGCCTCCCCCTTCTCTCGCTCGGTGCGCTCTGCAGCCGCTTTGTTTTCGGCCACGGACATCGCCTCCTTCAGGGTCGCCACCTCGTTCGTGGCCCCTGCAGTACCCATGTTACTCTTGTTATTTTTTGCAACCGAAACCTTTCTATAAGGTATTTCTTTCATAAGGTATTACTTACCTTCCTTGTCCTCGAGCTGCTTCTTGGCAAGGCCGAGCTCATTCTTGGACTGCTCGAGGCTTTGCTTCAATGCATCAACCTCCGCAGTCAGTGCGGCAGAGGTCAGCAGCGTAGCCTGCATTCCCGTATTGACATACTTATGTTAGACTCCTGCGTACATCTTTTTAGATCCTCAGTCCGACTTTTCTTTCCGAACACCGAACTAAGCATCAGGGGCTACTGTCTATGCGGTAATATTTTTACATATTCTAAACTTACCTCAAAGCCTATTAGAAGGCTGGTACAGGCTTCGGTCAGCCCGCTCTTGGCGGGATCGAACTGTCCGGATCACTGCACTCATAATAAAGGCGGTGCTCCTCCTCAATGGAAGCGGCATTAAGCGCCTCGATCGCTATCCGGTGCCTCGGTTGGACGGAGGACATCAGCGTCTTACCCTTCTTGGCGAAGGACCGCTTAGGACTCCGGAACCACTGAAGGTTCCGGCATGGAGTCCGGACGAGGGTCGGGCTTAGAGCCCCTAGGGGTCTCGCCCCCCACGCGCCTGGAGTCCGGGAGGTTGCCTTGCGGCACCTCCTGCGCCACCTCCTCTTGACCAAGCCCCCCTTGGGGCCCCACCGCGGCGTCGTCCGCGGCGTGAGGTGAGGAGGCGGTCGGAAGTGAAGTACTCTCCATTTCCGACGAACTCAGGGACCCGCTCGACGAAGCGGCGAACTCGCCCTTGGGCGGGCTGCATGATTGTTCGGCATTAGAGAACACTATGCAATGATAAAAAAAGCCATGGGTATCCGGACACTTACGATCTCGCCAGGGGCTTGGCCCTTGTTGGCCAATCCTCCTCGTCATTGTCGATGTTGGTGGAGAAGTCCAGAGGAAGGGTTCTTCCCTTCTTGGAACCTCCGGCCTCCCCAGTTGGGGCGGCCTTCCTTTTTCTCTCCTCCCCGTAGGGGAGAGGCTTTTTCTTCCTCCTCGTCCTCAGGAGAAGATTCTGCTTCAGAATCTGACAACACCAGGCGTCGGGAGCTCCTTTGAGTTCCCGTTGCCTCCTTCTTGGCCTTCTTCTCCGTCACCACATGAGGTACCGGAGCCAGCAACCCCGTCACCCAAGGCGTCCGGCTGGTCTTACGGCAAAGGAGCCGGACAACTAACCTGTCCGGACGTCTTCAGCGATCTGTTAAAGGTAAGGGAGTTTTAGATCCCACATAGAGTCAATCTATGAAAAAAGAGTCCCGTAAGGGGTACAATAACTTACCGCGCTGGCTTGACGCTGCGAGCTGAATCCGCGATCTTCGGTAGCGGATGTGGGAGCCTCGGCGCCCTTGAACAGCACCTTCCAGGCATCTTCGTACGTAGTGTCAAAGAGCCTTTTTAGAGTTGAGTGTTGTGCCGGATCGAACTCCCACAATTTGAAGGCCCGTTGTTGGCATGGGAGAATCCGGCGGATGAGCATCACCTGGATTACATTGACAAGCCTGAGATTCTTGTCCACCAGGTTTCGGACGCATGTTTGGAGTCCGGATAGCTCGTCCGAATTCCCCCATGTCAGGCCCGTCTCTTTCCGTGACGAGAGGCCTGTGGGGAAGCCAGATCTGAATTCGGGGGCCGCCACCCATTTGGGGTCGCGTGGCTCGGTTATGTAGAACCACCCCGATTGCCACCCCTTTATTGTCTCCACAAAGGAGCCCTCGAGCCATAGGACTTTGGCCATCTTGCCAACCATGGCGCCTCAAGACTCCGGGCTTGACGGCTGCCCACAACCTTCGGCTGACATTGAAGGTCTTGACCATAGGCGAAGTGGGGCTGGATGCAGAGGAAGGCCTCGCACACCCATTTATAAACGCCGAGATGTTGAGGATGAAATTCGGGGCCAGGTCGTGGAAGTCCAGGCCGTAGTAGAACATGAGCCCCCGGAAAAATGGGTGAAGTGGACAACCTAGTCCACGGAGGAAATGGTGGAGAAACACCACCCTCTCATGGGGCACAGGGTTGGAATGAGCTGCCCAGCGTCCGGGCAGCCTTTGTCTTGTGATATTGCTGGACAAGTATCCGGCCTTCCGCAGTCTTGTGATGTGCCCTCCGTGACGGAGGAGGCCATCCACCGCCTCTGCCCGGACATGGTTGGAGAAGGTTGAGGTGGGATGTGCGGACTTGGGCGTTGGAGCTCGAGTCTTGTGAGAATGGATGAGCAAAGGAGGAAGAAAGGCGTGGGTGAAAAGGTGGATCCTTATCCCTTGTATGGACGGACGAAGCTATCGTCCCCACCAGCCGGTAAACTCGCTTATCTCCCAAGCGCCCGTAATCAATGGCGCGCGGATGGGTTACCCATGTCCGTATTGATGGGAATCCCGGAATAAGGGGGCACGATCTATGCTTTGATAAGACGTGCCAAGGAAACCGCCTCGCTAAACGCGCTAAGGTGGAACAGTAAAAAACGATTCATATAAAGGCCTGGCCGTGGTGTGATGTCACGCCGCGGAATACGTCAGCAGATCTGTGCAAAAGTTATTCTCTCTACGGTGGTATGTGGAACTTGTTTTGCAGAGCCGGACACTATCCTTGTGTTCAAAACCTTCTATGAAGTATTCGAGGAGGAACCCGCCTTGCAATGCCGAAGACAATATGCGCGCCGGACTCGTCGTCATTGAAGCCTGGTTCAGGGGCTACTGAGGGAGTCCTGGACTAGGGGGTGTCCGGATAGCCGAACTATCATCCCGGCCGGACTCCAAGACTATGAAGATACAAGATCGAAGACTTCGTCCCGTGTCCAAATGGGACTTTCCTTGGCGTGGAAGGCAAGCTTGGCGATACGGATATGTAGATCTCCTACCATTGTAACCGACTCTGTGTAACCCTAACCTATCTGGTGTCTATATAAACCGGAGGGTTTTAGTCCGTGGGGACGAACAACAATCATACCATAGGCTAGCTTCTAGGGTTTAGCCTCCTTGATCTCGTGGTAGATCTACTCTTGTACTACCCATATCATCAATATTAATCAAGAAGGAGTAGGGTATTACCTCCATCGAGAGGGCCCGAACTGGTAAAAACATCGTGTCCCTTGTCTCCTGTTACCATCCGCCTAGACGCACAGTTCGGGACCCCCTACCCGAGATCCGCCGGTTTTGACACCGACAGTGTCCTTTCCCCTCTCGGTGGCTGCATCTTGTGTTTGGTTGGTGCTCTTTTGATCTTGGGCGATCGTGTAAAATGTATTCCCATTTATCTCGTATCCTTTCCAAATCATAACAGTCGAAGATGGTCCATTGGACAATGAGTACAGCTCATCACAAACAGTGTTTTCATCTCTGAGACGTGTTTCCAACCAACTGCTGAAAGTCTTGATGTGTTCACATGTAATCCAGTCGTCGCACTGCTCCGGGTGTTTGGAGCGCAGACTGTTCTTGTGTTCATCGACATAAGGGGTCACCAAGGTAGAGTTCTCAGAGAACTGCAAAGGTGCTTGAGACCAAGAATATCCGTCCCTGCATATTATTGTCTCCCCTCCAAGCGTGCCTTTTCCAGTCAGTCTCCCTCATACCGTGATTTAGGGAGACCTATCTTCTTAAGGTCAGGAGTGAAGTCAACACAAAACCCAATGACACCCTCTGTTTGATGGCCCACGGAGATGCTTCCTTCTAGCCTAGCGTGGTTACAGACATATTTCTTTAGGACTCCCATGAACCTCTCATAGGGGTACATATTGTGTAGAAATCACGGGCCCGTAATGACAATCTCGTCAACTAGATGAACTAGGACGCGCGTCATGATATTGAAGAAGGATGGTGGGAACACCAGCTCAAACCCGACAAGACATTGCACCACATCACTCCTTAGCCTTGGTATGATTTCTGGATCGATCACCTTCTGAGAGATTGCATTGAGGAATGCACATAGCTTCACAATGGCTAATCGGATGTTTTTTGATAGAAGCCCCCTCAATGCAACCGGAAGCAGTTGCGTCATAATCACGTGGCAGTCATGAGACTTTAGTTTCTGAAACTTTTTCTCTGCCATATTTATTATTCCCTTTATATTCGAAGAGAAGCCAGTCGGGACCTTCATACTAAGGTGCATTCAAAGAAGATTTCCTTCTCTTCTTTGGTAAGAGCGTAGCTGGCAGGACCTTCATACTGCTTTGGAGGCATGCCGTCTTTTTCGTGCAAACGTTGCAGGTCCTCCCGTGCCTCAGATGTATCTTTTGTCTTCCCATACACGCCTAAGAGGCCTAGCAGGTTGACGCAAAGGTTCTTCGTCACGTGCATCACGTTGATCGAAGAGCAGACCTCTAGGTCTTTCCAGTAGGGTAGGTCCCAAAATATAGATTTGTTCTTCCACATGGGTGCGTGTCCCCCAGCGTCACTCGGAGCAGCTAGTCCGCCGGGACCCTTTCCAAAGATTATGTGTAAATCATTGACCAAAGCAAGTACGAGATCACCGCACGCATGGGGGCTTCTTCTGGTGACCTGCCTCGCCTTTGAAATGCTTGCCTTTCTTTTGACATTGATGGTTGGTCGGAAGAAATCGACGATGGCCCGGGTACACATTCTTCCTGCAGCTTCCCAGGTATATACTTTCGGTGTCAGCTAAACAGTGCGTGCATGCGTGGTATCCCTTGTTTGTCTGTCCTGAAAGGTTTTTGTGAGCAGGCCAATCGTTGATGGTTACAAACAGCAACGCGTGCAGGTTAAATTCCTCCTGTTTGTGCTCTTCCCACGCACGTACACCGTTTCCATTCCACAGTTGTAAAAGTTCTTCAACTAATGGCCTTAGGTACACATCAATGTCGTTGTCGGGTTGCTTAGGGCCTTGGATGAGAACTGGCATCATAATGAACTTCCGCTTCATGCACATCCAAGGAGGAAGGTTATACATACATAGAGTCACGGGCTAGGTGTTGCGATTGCTGCTCTGCTCCCCGAAAGGATTAATGCCATCCGCGCTTAAACCAAACCATACGTTCCTTGGGTCACGTGCAAACTCAGCCCAGTACTCTCTCTCATTTTTTCTCCACTGCGACCCGACAGCGGGTGCTCTCAACTTCCCGTCTTTCTTACGGTCCTCACTGTGCCATCGCATCAACTTGGCATGCTCTTTGTTTCTGAACAGTCGTTTCAACCGTGGTATTATAGGAGCATACCATATCACCTTCGCAGGAACTCTCTTCCTACGGGGCTCGCCGTCAACATCACTGTGGTCATCTCGTGCGATCTTATACCGCAATGCACCGTGACATCTGGGCATGTGTTCAAATCCTCAGACGCACCCATGTAGAGGATGGAGTCATTAGGGCATGCATGTATCTTACGCACCTCCAATCCTAGAGGGCATACGACCTTCTTTGTTGCACGTCATCGTCTTGTCGGGCAATTCATTATCCTTTGGAAGCTTCTTCTTCAATATTTTCAGTAGCTTCTCAAATCCTTTGTCGCACAACATTCTCGCCTTCCACTGCAGCAATTCCAGTACGGTACCCAGCTTTGTGTTGCCATCTTCACAATTGGGGTACAACTTTTTTTGTGATCCTCTAACATGCGATCGAACTTCAGCTTCTCCTTTTGACTTTCGCATTGCGTCCATGCATCGACAATGACCCAGCGGAGATCATCATCGGGCACATCGTCTGGTTTCTCTCGATCTTCAGCAGCTTCCCCCGTTGCAGCATAATCGGGCACATCGTCTGGTTCATCTTGATCTTCAGCAGCTCCCCCCGATGCAGCATCACCGTATTCCTGGGGCACATAGTTGTAATCGTCCTCTTCTTCTTCACCATCTTCCATCATAACCCCTATTTCTCCGTGCCTCGTCCAAACATTATAGTGTGGCATGAAACCCTTGTAAAGCAGGTGGGTGTGAAGGATTTTACGGTCAGAGTAATACTTCGTATTCCCACATTTACTGCATGGACAACACATAAAACCATTCTGCTTGTTTGCCTCAGCCACTTCGAGAAAAACATGCAAGCCCTTAATGTACTCGGAGGTGTGTCTGTCACCATACATCCATTGCCGGTTCATCTGCGTGCATTACATATAATTATGTGTGTCAAAATTAAGAAAATCAGACAAATATCTATCTAAAGTAAGAAAATCAGACAAGTGTCATAAAGAAGATAAGAACAAGAGGCTCACCATTGTGGTGCCGGCGACAAGATCGGCGCGGGCGATCAACGGTCGTTGAGCACGGGGACGGGGCGTGACGGACCCCTAAATCTAGACAAATCTCGAAAAAAATGGAGCTCCTAGGTCGAGCTTCGAGAGGAGAAAGCTTAACTAGTGTGGCTCGGGCATTTCATCGAACACCTCATGTGCATAGGAGGTGAACTAGAGCACCCAAATGCCCTCTCCTCACCGGATTGAAAAAACAGAGCACTGTGGAGTGCTCTGCCGTGGCGGTGGGTATATATAGGCAAGTTATTTGTCCCGGTTCGTGGCATGAACCGTGACAAAAGCCACCCCTTCTGTCCCGGTTCATGCCACGAACCGGGACCAATGGTTGTGGGCCAGCAGCGAGGACCATTGGTCCCGGTTCGTGGCTCGAACCGGGACCAATGCCCACGAGGCCCCGGCCGGCCCCCTGGGCTCACGAACCGGGTCTAATACCCCCATTGGTCCCGGTTCTTGAAGAACCGGGACTAATGGGCTGGCCAGGGCCGAAGGGTAGCCCTGTTTTCTACTAGTGGGTGTTTCAATTGCATCCTTCAAATTTGAAATTAGTTGGTATCAGTAAATACAGTGATGCAAGAGCAAAGTAGTATGAACCATAGCTACGGAATTTGACCTGAGAACAATTCTTCTTCTGCTTTAAGCGTTGACTTCGGGTTCGGACTGGTGGTCCTCGTGATTTGGGCACTGCAGTTGCCTTACTAACTGCTCGTGTTTGGGTGCTCTGTGGTGGAGACGGTGCCGTGTCAATGGGAACTGGGTGTCTATATACTGGGTTGGGGTTAGAAGGGGTGTAGCTGGTTCTCTGTCCAACTGGGTAGGGGTACAATCTGCATGAGTGTGGGTTATGTGTGGTGGGGCTGGTTCTTGGGCAAGTACAACCGTGGTTCTATCTGCATCGACAGGTAGCACGATCTTTTCTGAAGACCGTGTTTTTACTCCCACAGATATTGCCATCACTCCCTCCAATTGAAATGGCTGATAAACAAGAAAAGTAATTGAATGTACAGACATTGTAAGATAGACATGTGCAATGGATAGTAGGGAAGAAAACAGGGCATGAAATAATTTACATTTATGTTGTCTAAGCAAACAGAATAGCAGGACATAATTTCACATATATGATGGCTAATTAAACAGGATAGCATGACACAATTTCACATGTATGATGGCTAACTAAACAGGATAGAATGACATACTTCAAAATATAATGACTATGTAAATAGGATGACATGATATAACTATACGATGTGTCTATTAAAGTGGTTGGCATGCCATAAATCACAAATATGCCGTCGATGGAAACACAATGGCATGATATAATTCACGGATAGAATGACATAATTTAAAATATGATGACTATGTAAACAAGATGATATGATATAACTATATTATGTCTTTAGAAAATGGGTTGGCATGCCATAATTCGGATACATGTTGTCTATGTAAACATCATGGCATGACATAATTCAAATATATGATTTATATACTAAGGAAGTGAGCAGAGGGCAATCGACATATGATGTGTCAACTAAGGAGATGGCATTCAATATTGTGTATATGATGTAAAAACTAAGCATTGCAATACAACATATGCATTATATGAGTAATATAACCCTGCCAAGTTTGAGCATACACCTCGTGGAGATAATAGGACTGGTCATCTACCTACGAATCCTCCTCTGAAGAGCTATCTCAGAATCAGCAAGATATCTGCTTCAGCAGGTAGCATTGTCTGCTCTGAAGACCTTGTTTACACTCCAGATTTCTCCATCACCAATTCAAATGGCTGATGCACAGTAAGAGCAGTTGAATATACAAACATTGTCGACAAAAGCAATGAGAAATACAAAAAAAAAGGACGACATGATATAATTCACATATATGACGCTTGCCTAAACAGCATGGCATTGCATAATTCACATACATAATGCCTTGCAACAAGATAACATTGCATAATTACATATATAATGTCTTGCAACAAGATGGCATTGCATAATTCACATATATGGTAATTAGACACTAAACAGGTAGCATTCACACAAAGCATGTCTAAACTAAGCAAATGACATAGCAATGCAAGATACCATACGCACGATATGAGCAACATAACCCTGCCAAGTTAGGGCATGCACCTCGGGGGGGGGGGGAATATGACTGGTCATCTGTCTCTGAATCCTCCTCTGAGGAGCTATCGGTAACCAGCAAGACATGCGCTTCGTCAGATAGCATTGTCTGCTCTGAAGACCTTGTTTCCACTCCAGATTTTTCCATGATCGTGCCAAATGTCTGATGCACAGGAAGATTAATTGAATGTACTAAAATTGTTGACAAATTTAACACGTAATAAAAAAATGATGGCATGATATAATTCACATAGAAGATGACTGGCTAACCAAGGTGGCATTGCAAAATACACATATATGATGCCTCGATAGACAAGATGGCATTGCATGATTCACATATACGATAAAGAAACTAAACAGATGGCATTGACACAAAGCATGTCTAAACTAAGCAGATGACATCTTTAATGTATAAAGTAAGCAATGCAAGGCACCATATGCATGATATTACCAACATCAGCATGCCAAGTTAGAGCGAAGACCTCATGGGGTAAATAGGAGTGGTCTTCTCTTTCTGAATCCCCCTCATAACAGTTATCTTCCTCTTGATTACGATCCGAAACGGGTGGAGGGGGGCTGCCTTTGCGCCCACCATGGAATGACGTCTGCATGAAATTTTATTGCCACACAAGGCTCGTCTCTTTTGCTCTACATGATCAGTTCCATTGTGTACAATAACTGGCATGCATAGGAATAAAACATAGTGAGATTATGTAAGGAGTGCATGCACAAATCCAGAGTGATGGTAGCAAATTGTGGATAGACCCAAAACCAATGATAGCAGGGAGATAATAGCTTTAGTTAAAAAATACAGATAATGGCTCCTTTAATGTTTGTTTGCACCCAACATGAAACTCATAGTAGACACCGGAGATTAACCAGATAGTAGAAAGATAGTACTGATTGCTGCCCCAATATGTACCCCACAACCATTTAAAAACTCAAGTTTCAGCATTAGTTTGGACCTTTCTCGGAGTCTAATAGGTGAACACGACGATAATGTAGCAATTCATCATATTAAGCGACGCATAATGTAAGCAGACACGGAAGAGTGCGACCTCTCTTGCGGACCCGTGTTGTCCTCAAGGTCATCTGCTCAGTTGATGATGGTAATGCAGTTGCCGTGGCTGCCGGCGGCGGGGAAGAAGATCTGAGGCGGCGAAAGACAGTCTGGAGAGCGGATCCCTGCTGTGATGAACCCTTCCATTGTTGGAGCAGCTGAGCTGGGGTGGAACACTGCGCTGTAGGAGCGGGACAAACCATGGCTTAGAGACGCACTTGTCCGAAATGTGGGGTAAGTTACGAAAGTACCCACACCGATTTGAGGTGGTTCTTTCGGTTCAGGGGTACCACGGGCATTTCGCATGTCGGGATTCCATAGGAGGTGGGAGTTTTCGCGCGCGTTGTAATTTCAGAATAGCAAGGCGCGGGTTGAGATGGAGGGAGTTGTCGGAGCACAACGAGACAAAGATATATCTTAAATATTTCGGGCTAACAAGGCGCGGTTTGAAGAGGCGGGAGTTTCGCAGCATGATAGACAGAGACGCTAGCTTGAATTTTCGGCATAACAAGGCGCGGCTTGAAATTTCGTAAGAACAAGCTTAAGTGTACCCAAAAAAAGACAATTTGCACCTCAACACGCACAACACACAGACAAACACCATTTAGACTAGAGTAAGGGTCACGTGCATTGCACGCATGAGATTTGGCAACCAAATTATGAATAAATACCACATTATAGCATGCAAGCTTTGAGTCATATATGCATGATGTAGATGTTCGTCTAATTCTTATAGTTCATTTCATTCAAAATCATCTAGTTTTTATAAGAAAGCTAATCTATTTTAAGATTCATGGAATTGTGCATCGTAAGACATAAAGTAAAAACAAATAATGGCAAATCATGTAGAAAACATTTGGGCAATTACGATACGGAAGAGTCTAGAACAAATAAGAAGTGCTTGTGTTTTGATGTTTGTGCATTATGCTTAAGTTCAACCATGGAGTCTTCTAGATTATACATGTGGCGAAATCTGGTGGAATCTAGATGATATCCAACGGCCAGTAGTGCTCAAATTTGCCATCTTTGGACCATCGGATTTGCCTCATCCAACGACCATCTTTCAAAGTTAAAGTTACCCGCATACAATATAAAAAATATAATATATATAGGGGTATAGATATAGATATGTGATGCGAAAGCCTCCCATCATCTCCAATTAGAATAGTGTGTCCATGCACGGATGCGACGTAGCCAAATGATGTCTACCATCGGTATCTCAAATTCAAATTAGTCTGAACTTGTTCAATGTGTATACATTACAACATGCTCGTTTCCAAACGACACCGCGCAGATCTCCGTTATATTCATGCATTCATGGGTTTCAAACATCAGGATCTCTTATTCAAATATTTGATTTCAACTTTACATCGAATATGACCTCACCTATTCAGCTATTCTTTTACACCCACACAGTAGTCTTCTCTTTATAATTCTACCACTAACTTTCTCTCGTGCATGCATGCACACACACTACTAGTCGGCATTATCAATATATCCAGTGAGGTCTCACCCTCTTTCCCACGTCCACATCGATCAATGTAATCCTCTCTATATAGGATTAACATATATATAGCTAATACACCCAATTAATTATATATCCAACGTCCCCCTCTCATCATCCATGCCTTCCACTTCATCTCTCAGACGCGTGCACAATGGCGAAGGCAGGGGGCAGTAAGGGCCCTGGCCCCTCCCCCACTAACATCACTATATATCGAGGCTAATATGAATGTGATCATTAGACAATTGCAGCTAAAAATGGTTTAAGTTCATGAATTAACCCTTCTCGTAAAGGATTAGCAATGCTTGGCCCCTAGCTCATTTATTTTTCATGGCTCCGCTTTGGCAACGGCCGCGTGTTCGCCCCCTCTCTCTAAATATCGATCTCGCACTTGTGCATTCCTTCATAGTCTCCCTCCACTCGGCCCCTCGCACCATCTTCTAGCCCCCCACCGGAGTTTGCCACATGTACAATCTAGCAGACTCCATGGTTGAACTTAAGCATAATGCACAAACCGCAAAACAACAATGGTTCTCTTTTGTTCTAGAATCTTCCGTATCATAACTGTCCAAACTTTTTTTCTAGTTGAATTGCCATTATTTGTTTTTACATTATGCTTTACAACGCACAATTCCATGAATCATAAAATAGATTAAGGGCTTCTTTGATTCAAAGGATTCTCAAAGGAATTTTGGAGGATACTAATCATTAGGTATTTTTCCTATCTTGGTTGTTTGATTCGTAGGATTGTAAACCATAGGAATTTTTCCATATGATTCATTTGCACTAGATTTCATAGGAAACATCCCATCCACTCAAACCTCTTTCAAAGAATCCTGTAGGATTCAAGATGACATTCCACTATAATCCCATGTTTTTCCTATTCCGCGTTCTTAGCTTTTTATAAAAACTAATTGATTTTGAATGAGATGAACTATAAGAATTAAACGAAGGGCTACATCAAGCATATATGACTCAGAGCTTACATGCTATAGTGTGGTATTTATTCATAATTTGGTTGCAAAATCTGATGCGTGCAATGCACGTGTACCTTACTAGTACTTCGAGTATGTGCAAAACACGTAAACTAGAATACCAATGGCACGCTACACAGTGTCTCTCTTACAGTTCATGAAGCCACGTGGCACATGTGGAGGTGTTGTCGCGACCTCCTTGCGTGGATTGATCACGATGACGTCTTCTTGGTTCGGAAGAATGTACTCGTCCTCCCCGAGCCATCTTGGCGGTACATGCACGGTTTAAGATGTGCACGCATGCCACACACGCACTCATTCCCTCGCATGCACACGGGCGGACGCAATTTTGTACCAAGATCCACCCCATGTGATAATTTGACGCGTGTAAAGTCATTCACTTCATTGATGGTCAATTAATACAGCGCATGCAAATTACTCCACTGTGCGCATGCGAGTAGTTAAATCGTGGGTTGCTAGTAGTACTTCCATTGGTCTCCTTCGTATTTTGTGCCAATTTTTGACAGTAACATAATATTTACGCATTTGACAAGTGTAGTACTTGAAATTTATGTTCCGCTAAACTCATCGGGAGCCGTTTCGGGGCTCGAAACCAAAACCATCAATTAATCTTTACCTTGTTCCCATCACATTCGAAAGCCTGCTCACACCTACTAGTACGTACCAAACCTGAACGTGTTCCCACTATGCAGGTATTAGCACTAGTGCTAGTACTTAGGTTATAAAAAGGGGAACTACCTAACCGAAAATTACTCTACCTTTCCTCCTCATAAGTGCTTCTTCTTCGTCAAAATCGTTGCCATGGCCGGTGAGCAGAGCTCTAGGTCGAGAACTACTCATAACAAGGGAGCGGCAACCAAGGCTGCAGAAAAAAAGAGAGGGCTCGCCGCCACACAGAGACCTCGAAAGATCTCTCACGGGCAGGCGATGGCTCCTAGGAGCGCCCTAGCCGCGGAGGCGAACATGCCGAGCCGGCGGAGCTGGAGTCGTTATCCCTCAACGGCATGCCCGATCAGCTCAATAAGCAGAAGGAGTTCATCCAAGGCTTGATGGAGTTGCTGAAGGAGAGCCTCGACGACATGCCCGCTGAGCTCAATCAGCAGGGGGAGTTGACCGCCGGCTTAGTGATGCTGCTGAAGAAGAGCATTGCCTCGGAGAAGAAGGCGACCGGCGAAATCCTGCGATTTTGGGAGGACAATGCGAAGCTCTGCCACGAGATCGACCTGTTGAAGGAGAAGAACGCCGGCTGCAAGAAGCTGCATGAGAATAGTAGTTCCTCGATGAAGATGCTGCAGGCCCTCGTCATGGAACAGAAGGAAGAGTTGGTGAAGCTCCGCATAGAGCACCCGGCTGCTGTGAAGGTACGTAATATGGCCATGGAACAGATGATGAAGGCTCGTGTCGAAAAATGCCGCATCATGGACACAATGATGAAGATGGCGGAGGAGACGCGCAAGGAGATGGAGGTCGTGGAGGCGATGAAGAAGCAGTTATTACTCCACGGCGAATTAGATCATTTGGGGTGATAATCTTCCTTCTTCTTTTGCTCCTGTGTTTCATCCTTTGCTTCGGGTGTTTCGCCGCACGTGTCACGTTCTCTGCGAGGCATGAATAGAACAATGGTTTTTTTTGAGGGAATGAATAGAACAATGCTAACAATGAGATGACTAGCAAATTAGATCATTTTTTATCGCCATATGGCATTGGCTGCCGTGTTTCGTGCTCCTCCGTCATGATACTACTCGATGTAAAACTTGAGTATACCGCGGTTCTTTGCTCCTCCTCGATCAGGTCATCGGCAACATTTATACGAGCAGTCAAATCACAAGGCCCCTCCTTCTAGCGGTAATGTGCCGTCAAATCACAAAGGCCCTTGCCTCTCGTGAAACCGACCAAGCGACACTGCCTCGCCCTCTAGCCTTTTAAAAAGTGTATACTTTTGTACAGTAGTAGTATCGATGGATTGCGCCATGGAGCAAAACTTGAAATTAAAAAAGGTGGTACATATAGAGGCGCTAAATAAGCCCAACTATGCATATAGTACTATTAAAATGGCTAGTGACGATAATGGTGTCCAGCACAACCCACCCCTCAAATAAAACTAAGAGGGTGCTTGGATACGTTTTAGTCCCATGACTAAAAGTAGTGGGACTAAAACATGCTAGCCTCACCCATGCTTGGATCCAAATACTAAAAAGGATAAAATCAAGTTAATGAGCATTTATTATCCTCCAAACCCTCCAATCCAGAACTTGCCTGTGTTAAAGGAGAGGAGTTAAATGAGTAGAGAGAGGACTAATCCACATTTTAGTAGGGGTACCACGACTATAAATTTTTAGTCTCAAGACTAGTTTTAGCCCCTCTTTAGTCAGGGGTGCTTGGAACTTTAGCCTCTTAAAGAGACTATTTTTAGTCAGACTAAAATAAGTCCCTTGGATCCAAGCACCCTCTAAGCATCCTGGAATTCTTTGACAAAACTAAGCACCCTGAAATTCTTTGACAACTAACCTGCTGGCTATATGATGTTGGCCATATATATTATGCGTATATAATGTGAAGGAGCGAGTGCTAGTACTATACCAACTAAAAGATGAAATGTAAAAAATACTAGTATGTATGTCTTTGAAGAGTTAAAGTAACGAGAAGAAACATAACATAGTTACGCTTAGGGGCTCGACAACACACCCCTCAAATTAAATTAAGCACACCTGAAATTAAACTTTGCAACTATTCCGGTGAACCTTTGCATTAGAACCACCATGAGCAACGACACTGCCACCTTACTCGGAGTGCACGTCCACGTCCTCGACTTCGTCCTTGTCCCTCTTCCTCTTGGCTGATACTTCTTTGCTTGAACCGCACACTTGGCTGTTGCTCTTCATCCAACCCTTGTAGATATTGAAGCAAAAGTAGCCATCCATTGCAGCGTAGTGGATGTGGCCTATATCTAGTACATTCCACTGCCATGCATGACGATGAAATGTGTAATGAGGTTTCTCCAGTTTACCGTACGAAGGATGAACCATGGCTCCTGCCAGGATCAGCATGGAAGGCTGACGAGAGGACACCAGCCCATTCTTCATGAGGTCGAAGGTGTTGCATACAACGAGGCCTATCCGATGCAGGACTTCTTTGTCGTTACCAAAGTCTACAGTAACGAATTTGACTAGGTTGCTCTCGAGGAAGTTCTTAAAATCCTGGCACTCAACGTCGGCATGGCATATGTGTTAGACCAAGCATAAGTCATGCATGCAAACCTGGATCACAGCAGGCTTCTTCCTCTGTTCGTCCTTTAGATCCTTCTCTCGTCCCAGGACTATGGTGTACTCAACATCTAGCCCAGAAACCCACTCATCATATGAGTTTTCGAACATGCGTCTGAAGCGAGAAAGGCATCCTTTCACCGTCACGGAAGAACGGGTGTAGATGACATCGAACTCATCGCCGGTGATGGTTCTAACCTTGTACTCACTGCCAATCGTGGAGATTTGGGACGCCATGGATTTGGGAGGAGGGTTAGGATTAGTGGAACTGTCGTAATGTGAATGGACGGGACGACTAGGAGCGAACCGCCATAGTATTGATAGACGTGCAGGGACGAGTAGGAAGCGAAGCTGCCCGGCGTCTGAGCAGCGAGGTAGTGGCTTTCCATACTCGCATGATACAGGCTTCCGAGAGCCCTTGGATCTGAGAATGAACGGTTGCATGGCGTGATTCTAGACCTATGGGTGAATATCCTA